>JAHXMQ010012337.1:33847485-33969143 GCA_020466415.1 Ammodramus savannarum pratensis
AAAAAAAAAAAATCAATAAAGTCCCTGTTATATTTCTACCAACTGCACTGGAAAACCCTCTAAATGAGTCTATCCAAAGCTCTGTGGAGACTAAGGGAGGCTGTACATTTCCACATTAGATTTCAGATCTAATGTGGAAATGTAGGAACTCCTAAGCCCTCCTGCCTGGATTCTGGTAGATTTCTAGATTTTGTTTAAGAATCCCAACAGGATTGGGAAATGCTGTTACCCTGTTTACTCAATACTAAAGGAGGCTGCGACAAAATCAGAGTACCAGGTATCTTTATAATCAATTTCTGATTATTCATAATTGGATTCAATAATGACAGTCAATAATTGCAGTACATTTTTCAAAAGTAATTTCTAAAATATGAAAATAATCCTAATGGAATTTGTCAGATACACAGCACTTGAGAGGATCAATGATCATGACCACGGATATTCAATATATTGCTTTAGTTCATCATTATTGACTATATGACTGTTCATGCTTTATAACATACTTCATATTTTCATATCCTTTCCAAATATTTTGTTTTGAACCCCATGTCAATAAAATCAATTTCTCTACTAATTTGAGAAATGGATGGGACAGGTTAAATTACAACACCCAAGAAATGCTGGGAGCAGTTCCACAGATAAAGGGAAATAATATTTCTAACTACAGGTTTTTGGGGTTTTTTTCTGGTAGATAATGTAGAGAGATATATAATTATGCATTATTCTTTGAGAAAAACAAAATATTTTATCTTAAACTTCTAGCCATCAATTTTGTAGCAAGACACCTTCATAATATAGCTTTATTTCATGCTATTTCACCACTTGCCATGCTTCTGAATCCCTTTTGAAATTTCATAAATATGTCTATAGTATGTTATATTCTTCCTTGCTGGAATGTGATTGTGAACTAAATTGTCGTGAGAAAAAGCACTGTAAATATCCTGCTGCTAATATGCTATTTTTTATGGTGTTGTTTCTGTTTTTGTAATTTCAAAATACTAATTACTGTTTCTCCTGTTTGTCATGAAAATACAGTTCTTACATAATTGTGTCACTAAGGTGTAAATTCTCTAGTAGATGAAAAAAATATAATAGCAGAAATAACCACTAAACATAGAAAGAGTCAGGTGTTTTTGTTTGTTTGTTTGTTTTTTTAATCAAGGTTTCCTTGAAGAATCACTGAACATTAAAACAATTCTTTAATTAGTAAAAATGTACTGTAAAAATATGATTCCCATTTTCGTATCACTAAATCACATTAATATTCCAAAATAATTAGAATTGGTTGCGCTTTTGCTGAAAAAAAAAATATGGAGCAAAATCTGCTCTCAGTTCAGTAGGGACAGCCTGAGTCAATTCATCTGGAGATAATAAGCCAGATTCACAGCCTGTGTAAGTTGTGCAGTTCCTCTGATTTCAGCTATGTCACACCAGATTTAGATCAACTCAGTATTTGGCTCGATATGCACAGTCAACAGATTACACTCATAGCACCACGAGCTGACTTTGGCTGGAGGAATTAGGTTGCAAACACAGAAAATAGCAGGGCAATTAATTGTTTTTGGTGGTGGTCATGGGGGAAGGTCTTGGAAATAAGGATTTACAGTGGATAAGAACTCTCTAGTTCTTCAAGTGAGGAGCTTGGTGCAATGTGAAAAATAGAAAAATTTCCACATCTTTTTGAAGTCAGAATGCTGAAGAGAAAGTCACCTGTTTTCAGGGTGAAAAGTCCTTGGTATGATCAGCTGGTGCAGAAAAGGAAAGAGCTGCTCTGTGCCACTGCCTGCAGCATTTGGGGTTGGCATTTTGGGTCCTAAATCCTTGGATTCCACTGCTGCCAGCAGAGCTACTCAGTAGACAAGAAGGCCCCTCAGACTGGATGGATAGAAATGTTGGTAAACTCTGTGTGTGGCTGAAGCATCAGCAGGTACAGAAATGTGTAGTTTGTCTCTGCTGTCCTCCAGGTACAGAAATTTCACACCAATGCAAATCTAATGACATAAATGCAGTTACTCCTGATTTAAATGAGGAAATTTTTGTTCTCTCTGAACTGTGACTTGATATTATACATGGCCTTCAATGATTTTTATTTTTTCCTTTTGTTTTGGTTTTGTTTTATTTTATTTTTTAAGAGTGGCTGGAGTAAGCAAAATGAATAAAAAGCAAGGCTAGAATTTGAGCCTTCTGGTTTCTAAGATTCTGCTTAGAAGAATAAGCCATGCCTGGAAAATGGGAATCAGGAAAGCCAAGTGAAGTGTTAGTGATATGGAAATATATCATCCATCACAAACAGCCTACCTTAATTAAAGTGCTCAATGCTAATCTAATGTAAAAGCCTCATAAAGTACCATAAAGAAGCTGAACTAATTTTTTTCTTAGATTGCAAAACTGTTTAAGATGGTTTAACTTACCATGACAAAAACCTGTGGAAGAATGAATTTTCATTGCTGTTTACCAGTGCAGAGGGTTTGGCTATATACACTGCTTAATTCAGAGTGGGAATTTGACTTTTTTCCATTTTATTTAATTCAAAATGTTTTGACAGCTTGACTTGCTATCACTAAAAGTTTAATCAGTCAGACATTTAGGGGAAGCTGCTCAGCCAGTAAAAATCTTTCTGGTGAAAGTCACAAAAAAGGCATACCAATTATTGCTAAGAGGGAGGACTCATGATATAAAACCAAATATGCTAAACCCTGTAACCAGATGGGTTTAACCATCTGATCCTGCCTAAGATGTCATTTTCAGAACCCTTTTCTTTGAGTCTCACATAATGAGGAACTGAATTCAGCTGTCAGCTGAGTTCATATGCTGGATTTAAAGCATCTTGTTAAGCTAAACATGGCCCCCAAAAAGAATCCCATGGCAATGCTGGTATTGCAATATACAAACACTGTGATAACCAGAATTAGATGAAAGAGCCTGAAGTTCAACAACAATTGAAATAACTAATTTATTTTTCATTGAGTTTGAGTGGGTTTTTTTCTACTTAGAGAAAGGAAATTACTGCATGCAGTTAAAGGTAGAAGGTTCTTCCAGAAAAGTTTTGCTAAGAGCCACTCCAAATATCACATTTTTAGCACAAATATCAAATCCAAATATCATTTTTTACATTGTATATAGAACATAATATCTTTGTCTTGCAAAACTGGGTGTTCACTCATCTCAGTGAATTTTATTCTATTTCTTGTTATAGAGTGTCTGAATGGAAAAGATGAATTATATAATCCAACTGTATAATTAAACCTTTAAACCCTTATTATTCATCATTTATAGCAGTTATTATTTTTAAGGTGGTAAATTTTTCAAATTATTTGTTGGAATAGTGTTGAGTTTTGATGACCTTTTTCATTGCTCTCTGCATTAACTTATAAAGGCTTTTCACTATGATAAGTGACACATTCGGAGAGGAAACCACTGTGCTTAAAAAAATATCATTATGCCCAGTTCTGTGTAACTTGTTTTCTTAGTTATTGGGTTACAATATATCAAAATTAGTTTAGTTTCATGGTCACATGAAAAGGCATTGTTCCTATGGGATGGGTCCATGAGAAATGACCAATAATGGCAGAGCTGGCCTTCAGTTTTCACTGGGTTCTGCGTGCTCCCTCCCCAGGTGGAGATGGCATAAACTGCAGCAGGAGATCTCCCAGGCAGTCAGACTGCTGTGCTGCCACCCTTCCCCATCTCTTTGTTGGCTCCACAGAATCCATCTCCTTGACTTCTGTGATGGTTTTCCTTTATTTTTTACCTTTCCCATTTTCTCTCTCCTATCCCCTCCTCAGTCATGATCAGAGAAATACTCCCTCAAAATCACCTTCCCAGTGGAGTAGATGAGGGCTATAGGCACCAAAATGAGTTTTAGGACACTGAGCCTGTTTCTCAGCTTTCCATTCTGTCCACTTTATTAACTGAGACTCATTTCTTAGTTCCCTTTTGCTTTGTAAGCTTGGGGAGAACCTTCTTTCCTGTCTCCCATATTGATGTTGGGTTGGGTATAAACAATGGTAAATGTTGTTGCTTGTTGATAGCAGCCTTTCCTTAGGCAAAATGCCTTTTGATTTAACTGGGGGGCAGAACCCATCCTTGGCACTGCTGTGGCCTTTTCTGACTGTACCAGGCAGAGAATGGATTGATTTTTTGCAATGTGCAAGTTTCTGATGCTGACCAATTCTGTAGGACATAATGCAACAGTTCTGACTCATTCCACCCAGTTTAAGTTCCACTTTTTCCCTGCTGGACTTGGAGATTTGACCCAATGACCAGAGTGCCTCTCTAATGACTGCAGGATCAGCCATGCCGCCTGTGGTAACATCTTCACAGCACATTCAAGAATTTAACTTATCTGAAGTTTAAAATCATCTACTTCATCATCCAGGAAAATTCAGAATGGGAAAGTAGTACCAAATGAATTTAGAATCCCTATCACAAATGACTGGTGGTTTTAAAATATGCAGTTACAAAAGTCTTACAAGAAGACCCTCTGATTAATAAGTAACAATGATAATAGTTGCATGTACAAAGAGCTGCACTAAATCCTGTACAATATATGCACTTTGGCAAAGAGTATTTTGTTTCATATCACATACATTTTGTTAAGTAGAGGAAACACTGCTTCCCTGGTGCTTTTGTTTTTCCCTCTGGATTGTAGCAATGGAGCACTTGCATGTTGTGTTTGATGCCTTGCATGAGTAAGACATGCAATGGCAAGTTCCAGTCTGCATGCTGCTTAATGAATGTTTTCCTTTTCTCTCCTTCCCTGTTATGTGCTTACAGAAGACAACTATGTGGAAGGTGGGTGCTTTCTACCTTATTTTCCTAAGCTCTTGTTTTTCCCCTCTGTTCAGTGGGGTTTTCTTTTCCTTCTGCTTAATGTTATAAAAGTTCACATATCATTCAGTACGGTAAGTTGTATTTTCCCCTGCATAAAGTTTATCAAATAGATGTGATTTATTTTTTCATACAGAACACAAGCAAAGCTCCTTGGCCTTATCGCTGTATTTCTAGAATATCTCCGCTGAAACAACAGGATTTGTACTCGTGTGACTGATACCATATCCAAAACCTCTCTGGGGATTTGCAGGACTGATTTCTTCTCATGTTCTGTATGAAAAACACTTCAAGAAACTATTTGTCCCATCGATGCGGAGCCTAAATCCTCCCAATAAAACAGTAATGCATGTTAAATTCCTGTCTCTTAATTGCTTAGGAAAATGGAAAGCTCTTTTCTCTTTAATACCACAAACCTTGCTTACTGTAATATCCTTTACAGCACAAAGCTTTAGGAAAAGAGGTTTTCTGTCTAACTTTTCAGCATAATGCACTTGCCTTTGAGACACTGTGAAAGAAGCAGCATGTGATTTTAATAATTAAGTTGGTATGTAATTAAGTCCCTTTAAAGAAAGCATGGCATAGGGCAGTGGAAACTAAGGCACAATGCCATCTATCCTGAATATTGGTAAGTAAGTCTATTAGCTGGTGAAACATCCAAATATATGATAGTTTTAAAGTCTTTTTGCTTATAACCTAAGAAGTGCTTTTTTTATCTACAAGTGTCTTTAAAAGTATTTCTGTGGTGAATCTTTGCATACTGGATAAGTGATTATCTATTTGAAAAAATTAGTTTGCTATCTGAACTGAAAAAAATTGCTTTCATTTTATTCCATTCCAATATTTTAAAAAGCTATTTTAAAAGCAAGGGTTTTGTAAACTAACTCATATGCAAAGTGACTGTCCTGGCATGACTCTGTCTTGGCATGCTCATGTGAGCCACTCTGGGGCCTGAGTTCATTCAGGTTTCAACTCACTGTGAACCACTGCCTGTTCAGGGGTGATTTTCTCAAGCCTTGAAGTGCTGATGCTTCATTTCTCTGTGCTGCTGTATTCAAGGGTGAAGGCAGGTGCTCAGATTTAGCACATAGATGATGCTGTGCAATTTTATTAATATATATGTTTTCCCAAGGAGAAGGAAAATTCAAATAATTCTGGTGCTTTACTTGTGGGCACTGTCACGCTCGCACACATCAATAAAATTTCATTTTCAGTGTGAGATAGAAATGTATTCAGCAACACTGGAATAGAAATTCTAGCTGAAAAACATAAAAGCCTAGAAATAACTTCCTAATCTTGTATTTGATCTGTGCATAAAACTCTTACTGGTGTCAACATGAGTCTCAAAATTTGAATTAGGTTCAGTATAACTAGATAAGGAGGTTCAATTGCATTTCACATACTCATTTATGCACAGCAGTAGAAGATAAAACCTGGATAACTGTTAATCCAGACTTTACCTGAACCTAATTCTTAAAACTGCAACCTTAAATTTATTCCAACACAGGCCTGGATACTTATGCATACATTAAAGTTACAAAGCATGAAAAATATGTAAAAAATATGTAAAAATGGAAGCACAGAATTGTATTCAAAGCACAAATTGAAATTTGATCTAAAATTTTTCATCTTTGATCTCTGTGATATCTGAGCATCTCTGTAATTTAGGCGACATAAGCAGACAGAAATATGTAATATTCAAATTTGTATGTACTTCTGGTAAAAAAGGCTGTTGTTTTTTTATTTTACTGAATTTGGACTACATTTAATACCTTCACTGCAGGTTTATCACATTTAAATTTGTTTTGGCCTGTGCTCTGCATGGAACTCACATACCAAACTACCTTCATATCCTCTTCCACTATCCCACCCTGTACTCCTTAACTCTCCGAGAGCCAAGTTCAGCAGAGAGTTGGAGTGGATCACACATGAGGGATTCCTTCTAAATCTTGAATTCCTAATTCACAAAGAAATTGAAGTAATGGTGCACAAATGAGTATTTTTTTAATGTATGGAAGGCCTATACATAGCTACTTAAGAAAAAAACTTCCCAGGTCTATTAAAAGCAGATTTTCATTTTGCAAATCTAGCAGTGATTCCTCCCATGGCAGATTTAGCTGTATCATTTTAAACCCCTCTGTGGAATGAACAGTACAGTACTAGTAATGCTTCACTCTTCAATAGCCTTCACCCATAGATTGCAAAAATATAAAATAAGGTAAGAATCATCATGTGCCTTTAGCAAGGGAGTAAAAGTGACCTTACTGCTTGCAAATAAAGTAACACAAAGAGTGAAACAAAATTAAGTGTCTTGAGGATTAGTACTGAATTTTTTAATTGGTAGATGTTTGGTTTGAGCAGTGTATGTCTTTTACATTCACTTGGCTGCATTTTTTCATTGAACAACACTGTATGTGGCTCTTAAAATTCAAGCAGTTTTTATGCTTGAATTCTGCTATTTACATTTTTTATTCAAATTATGTAAGAGTCATCTATTTGCAACTGACCAATTTCAAGTATCATTTTAACAAAAATAGTGATCACTATCAAGCAGTGATAATCTGAAGCTAGACTTTTGTTTAGTTTCATATAGCTATGAAGTTCATATTTAAATGTGAGATAGTAAAAGATCTGCTTTATTGCATTCTCCTGAGAGACTGCACAGTGATTTCTTTGAAAGATCTCACATAAAGTAGTGGCTGAAAATTCATAGTTTCATTAAAGAAAAAGACATTGCAATGTTCAACTGGTTTCAATTTTTCTATATCAAATACAATTAGGGTCAAGTCAAAAGTCTGAGATTTCTTGCCATAATTGCCAACACCAAAAGCTAAAACCCAAAGACAAATTAATCACAAGAAGAGACTAAAACTTCCAAGGGCCAAGTGGCAGGGGATCCAAGGAAGGACACCTAGCATTAAAATAATGAATTAAATAGTATCACCTGGTATTTATGCTCTGTGTATTCAGCAAGCCTGTCTTGCAGCAACACTTACAGAGAAGGAACACCCATGAAAACATTTCTATTCTCTTTCACAAGCTGCAGACTGCCAGTTCAGCTGTGTGATGCTTCCCAAGCAAGGCTGATGCAGGCATCCCTTCAGGATCACAGTCAGCTTTCATTTACATTGCTGTGAGCCCCAGGTAATCCCACCAGCTGCAGAGCTCTGTATTTGGAAACAGAATTCATTGCACAAGAGATCAGGCACATCAGGCCCTTCGGTTTAACTACACATCTAAAACAAGTGACATTAAAAAGCAATAATTCAACAAAACCATTGTTAGACTGCTTGGAACATCACTTGAGATTTGAAACTGATAAGAGAAGAATCATTTAGACTGATTGCAGTCTGGAGTATCTTCTTTGAACTACTCCCAAGTAGCATGAGTCATTTGTGCACCTAATTTTCTTTGTGAATTAGAAATCACAGAAACTCTCTCTCTAGGAAGTCTGCTCTCCAATAAAGAGAAGGATATTTTATTGCTCACCTTCTTTGTGTGAATTAATTTCACTGAATTGCAATTAACAAAATAATGTATGGCTTTTTTGAGAAGAGGAGCATATTTTACACATGAACAACCAATAACTCCTGAAATGGATCCTAAACCAGCTAAATTCAACAAGAATAAGTCTGTTTTTTAAATCAGACATAAAAAATGAAAACCTTCATATATCTAAGAAAAATATTCTCCCAACATCACATTATATTCAGTGAGATTTAAGTATCATTTTATTATCATGATTAAAAAAGATGAATATTTTTCCTTGAAGAGTAACAAAATTTGGCTCTGGATGAGTGATTATCATTATGGACATCTGCTTTGAAATGTCACTAGACCTATTCTGGTGTGATGGGATTTCATCTCACAATATAAGTATAAAGCAAAATCTATTTCTCACAGATTGAAGAAGTAGTTGCAGAAGCTGTCACTTAAATTTTCTTTATTACTATGTATTTTATATTGCATATGTAATAATTTGCCTTCTCTGAAACAAATTCATTCTACTGTCACATTTCACACAAATAAGGAGACATTCTTTGCATTATCATTTCAATGTGATGAATAAATTTTATTTAATTACCTGAAATGCTCATTTTTATGAGGGGAAAAAGATCAGACCCAGCCCATTTTTCAGGTTTAAACTTCTCCAGGGTTTAAACATCATTTCACATGTAGAGGACAGGAAGTCCTCTCAGCAAAGTGTTCAAAGCAATATAATCAAAATATGGTAAAGACAGACGGATTAATAAAAGAATCGTTTGGATTTGAAAGCATTTTATTATTTTCTGTCAATGCAAATACTGCACAGAAAAAAAAAATACACAATAAAACAGCACCCAGTGTTTGAATTGCAGTTCTGTTACTTGTAGCCCAAAGCATTCCAACCAGTGGTTGAAAAATGCTCTTTGATTTCCTTCTGTGATACAGACATCTTATAGGAAACAGATGCCTGTCACAAAACATTTTTGTCAGTGTGACAACACCACCTTCCCGTGCTCCCTTGTTCATTGCTGACTGTGCTCTTGTTTCCCTTCAAGGTCTGGCGCACCTGATGATGGGCGACCAAGGTATGGGCTCTGTTCCTTTTCCACTCTGCTTTCATTGTTTCTTCTTGTTCTGTAGCTGCTTTGAATCCATCACTGCAACCGATGGGCAAATGCTTGAAAACTGTCTTTGGCTGCAAAGAGACACATGGTTTTAGTCACATCTTTTTCTTGTTTCGTTTTTTGGTTGTTTTGGTTCTTTTTTTTTTGTTTGCTCTGTAAGCTTTTGTCCTTCCTGCCTCCTCAACTCCCCCTCTTGCAAAACAATAACTAAAAAGATGTGAGAGAATTAAGAAAGTGATTACAAAAATTCTGTGTATTGATCAGAAAATGCAATCATGGGTGATTCTATAAAAGATAAACAAAGTGCCAGACCACTCTTCAGATAGCCCCTGAAAGAAGATGCTCCTCTTTTAACATTGTACACATTGAAGAGTCCATTTGCATTAATGCATGGCTGATTGGAAATGTGCAGAAAGCACCTGCTCCTGGCTTCTGGAATGCTGAGAGTACAGTTTTGCTACCTAACAAAACCAGTGATTTTTTTCCTCCTAACCATTGCCCATGTTACCTTTGTGACAGTCTTTCTTATCTAAGCATGAGTTATTTCTGTGTTTCTCTGCATGTACATGACTGGGAAGAAATAAACTAAATCCCTAATATGACACTGATTGCATCTCCATTTGTCTTCAGACACTTACCTTAGACTTTGTCTCTTCATGTTCAGATACTATTGCATTTACATGTACTCATGACTCTTACTGTTGTTTCTCTCCTCTTCTTTATTCTCTTTTTGTCTGGAAATGCTTTCTTCATGGAACCATTTCACCAAATCCATAGGTAAAAGTAAAGGTATTACATGATTTTCTTTATTTTTAATGCCATCAGTATACTTTAATGTATGTATAAATAATGCAAGTGAATGTAAAATTTTTGCACTGATAACATGAGGTAGGTATATTCTTACAGTAAATATTACATGGATATCAAGGTAAGGATAATTATCCTAAAATACAGGCTGACCATTTTCTAAGTTTGTTTCCTGGTTTTGTGAGGGATGTGAAGCTTTGGCAGTGATAAAAGAGGCTGCAGCTCTAGGAAGTGTTCATGATGAAGTAACAGCCACATTTTGAGGTATGCCTTTTTCTCTTCTCAAAGAGCTGCAGTCTAAACCACCAGACACAGAAAAAAACCCCAGTGTGCTGTTGTTCAGCAGAGACTCTCTGGAGATAAACTGTGCAGGGTCAGTCCACAGCTTGATGTATGTCTTACATGGGAACAGCACTAACTTTAGCAAGTCTTTGCCCTGAGAGTTTCCTTTCATATTAATCACTTGGAGTGCATCTGAGATAAGAATTGGACAAAGGAACGAGGAAGAAAAAAAGCCAAAGAGAAGTGTGGGGTTTATTTCAGATTTTTTTTTTTTTATTCTTTTTGTTTCTTTATGTAAAGAATGCCAGCTGTGTTTACTTCCCTTCTCCCAGAGGAAACAGTGCAGTAGGGGCAAGAATTCTTTCCCGTATAAATAAACATCAGGTTTTGCTACAAGGACACTTGTTCACAGGCACTGTGTAAATATATTTTTATGATAAGAAGGTGGTGATTAAAAGCCATTTAATCTCTGTTACATATGATGGATAATACAGTTCTATTCATCTTAGCCATTTGTCAGGGTTGCCTATTCTTTGTATAAATCAGAAATCTAGTCTGCATGTTCATACTTTCCTAACTAGTTAAATTAGAGACAAACTCCCAGGTTTGTTGGTGTCTTGGCTGATTTAGTGTTTCCATACCTAGTAAGCTGATTTAATGCAAAGTCTGTAAATACAAATCTGTAGTGTACCTTTCCTCCTCATATCAGCCCCCCTGGAAAGACTCTGTACCTGTATAGGTGGGAGACCATTTGTGTGTGTTCTGAAACTCTAAGTTTTCTTACTTATGAAAAGTTTTAAGCGAGTATGAAAAACAATCTGCTCATTTCTCTGTTTTATCAGATCATTTTATTTTGTTTGCTATATGACTGATCCTTTTGTTTCTTAGCAGTACATAGTATGTGTGATTTCCTCATTACTTATTATTACTATCTTATTCCTAATCAGTAGATATCCTAGTTGCAGCTACCTTAAAATGACATTTTTTATTAACTGAACCTTGACACTATAGATAATTTTTTATTAATAATGCACAATTACTTTTCTAGATTATTCTGTACACAGAATAAATTATGTAGTATGTATGGCACCAAAGTTTTGTTTTTTTTAATGAAAGGGGTAAAATATAAATATTATTAATATTTATTATGAATAGTAGGGGATATGAAGGGCAGATTTTTAGCAAAACATATTTTTTTCTAGTATTTTTAAACATTTAGACTTTTATATTTTTATTTTTGAAGGTTTAACAACTATATTTAAAACAAAATTACCTGTATATATTAGCTACATTTAATGTTCAGTAATGTGCCATGTAACATAATTTAAACACCAGTCACCAATCATGTAATCATTTGACTACATTTTACCTTTCATATTTTGATTTTTATTAGATTTATCCAGTTAATATAGAAATAATCATTGCTGTGTTTTGAGAATCACAATACTTCTGCATATATAATGGTGTATATTTGTTCAATTTGATGGAGAGGGTTTATATGTGTGTCAACTCCAGTTGCTTGTAACAGAAAATATCTCTCAATATTGAGCCATATCCTGAACCAGGAAACAACAGCCTCATTTTGTTGACTGTCCTGAAACTTTACTAATGTCACTATTGAAACCTGTGGCCTTGAAACAGTTGTGATGACACACATTTGTAACACGTCACAATATAAAAAATTAGGAGGGTGATGGAAAGGAACGATGGAAAAAAAAATGAAACTCCTTTGTTATAAGTTCCATTCCTTGAGAGGTATGCAAGGGCAGTAATTGTAAAACTCTGGGTGATTATATAATGAATTAATTATAGTTTGGAAATATAAGCAATAAAACACTTTTAAGAAGCTTTACAATGTAATTTGTCCTGAGGAGTATAAATGCCTGAGGTATCACCATCTCCTTTAATTGTGTAGATATTCTTTGGGATACTGAAAAAGGAGGAAAAAAATCAAATCAGTGTATCTTCATAAGTAGGACAGGGTGTTAACAAGGTAAGGACCTGGTGTTGACAGAGGAAGGAGAAATGAGGCAGCCTCTCCAACTGGGCAATACTAAGTTCAGTACTATCTCACAATGCCCCTGATGTTTGACATTTAGCAGTAAATCTAAATTGGGATATCCTGGATAATCTCCCCACAAATGTCTCCGTGTAGATGCTATGCCTAATTCTAGGAAGATCTGGAGTCTTTTATTAACATTGGCATTTTTTTTATTTTCTGACAAGCACCATATATTCAGAAACATTTAGGAATTCCATTTTCATCCCCTGGAAATAACTGATCTGTATAGATCTTTAGCAGCAGGATTGTCACAGCTCTGATGGTGAAAAGTCATAGGCAAGGTAAGGTTTGTAAATGGTGTTGATGTTTTTACTAGACCACTTGAAAATGCAACTCAGAGCAATTGCTTGAATTCGAAGCAATCCTTAAATCTGCTGTTCAGAACAGGCAGATTTGTTTGCCCCATAAAAATTTGTGCCCAAACAAATTTTCTCTGCTCTCTGCAACTATCGGAGGTGGTCTAATAAATCCATTTCCACCTATAGGCCTTACCTTGCCAAAGTCATGCAGGATTATTTTGTATTGAATAGTAATAAGACTAAATTTATATGGCAACTAATGCAAAACACTCCATTTCTCTACTTTAAAAAAATCTCATCCTCTCCTTTTCATATTCTCTATTTCATATTCTTTAGGTGAACAGTGGAAGGACTTTATAATTCACAAACTGTAAGAGTGACATGTAATACTTGGTTTTCATACTGCAGTTTTCTTAAACCTATTCGTATTTTTACCTATAGTTTATTTTTATGTAATTATCATACTTTTGACTATATATATTACTCATACTGTACCTAAATACTATGTTCATACTCCTTTTCTATTATTTTAGATATTATGTGCAGCTTTAAATTGTACATGAGTCACTCAGGTTCATAAAAAACTATTAAATGTTGGCTAGCTGAGCAATAAGTGTTTCTACCAAAAAATTGATAGTACAACTGCAATTTATTGTATTAGATTGCAGGCTTTTGATGTGCTGGTATTTGCTTTATGTGTATAAATGCTGAAGAAATACTTCAGAATGGCAATTTATGTATGTGTCAACATCCTTGACAAAGGAGGTGAACTTTTTTCTTGCACATGCTATCGCACAATACCTGTAACACCAAAGGGACACCACTAATTTTTTAATTATCAATCACACAACTCCTTTGACAGCTGGAAAAATAGAGCATTGAAAAATAAAAGCAATTTATAGAAATCCTTAAACAATCATGAGCATAAAAGTGGCATGTTGTAGCTAAGTCATAATGTGATGCTTGTGTCATGCAACACAAATCTCACTTTGTGACAGTAATCTCTGGAAATTGGTCATGGAATTTGGTCATTAACCTTCCTGCAACCACAAGTTCATCTTACTGGAATGACTTCCATTTTTTGCTCTGGTTTTCAAGAACTAAGATGGTCTTGGCTTCTTGCTCTCTCATTGAAACGCCTGTCCCTTCCTCATCTGCTGCTGTGTGTGCTGCTTCAGGGTAGCCCTTAGAGGCACCCATAGCCCATCCTTCCCTGATCCAAGCCCCCAAAAGTCCAGAAATCCTGTGAATTCTTTGGCACAGCCCTGGACTCGAGCTCAGCTTCTTATTTTTGGCTCAGTGCCCTGTTGACATGGACTCAGTTTCATGGCTTTTGCCTGGCAAGCACAAAACGTGGAAGGAGGGCATTCCTGACTCTCTGCACTTGTTCACATAGTTATATAACCTAGGTGATAGCAGCTGGCTGGAAAGACTCCCTGCTAGAAGGAAAGTGAGGTAATTTAGGGGTTTGACACACAATGGGGTTGCCAGGGTAGGGGAACTGAAATTGTTTCTAGGTGACGTTACAGGAGAAGAATGGATAACTTGAGCTTCCCCACTCAATCTTGTCGTTGCTTCTATTGATAAAAAGAGACAAATCAACAAGGTTTAAAAAATTGACCTCCACAGTTCCCAAACATTTTGAAAGTCTTGGAAAGTTTACAGAATTATGAACATAAGAATTAAAACAAAAATATTCTCTTTTAAACTACCATTATTTTAATGGCTATTACAATTTTAAAAATAAGTTAATAAAGTTTAAATATAAAGTTTCTCAAAGTACTCCAAAGAGCAGAAGCTACACATCCTATCTCTTCTATAATGACTTCTTTTTTTCTAAATAATCACATCAGTATAGTTAAATAGAGGCTGCTGTTCACCAAAACTGTTATAAGTAAGTTTCTGTGTGTAACTCATACCCCCATGCCTACAAATATATGTTCCAATAAATATTTGTACTATCCTTATATTTCTATGGTCAATATGTTCAAATTTTGGTTGAATACCATAATGAACTCTACACTAAATGTTTATTTTGATGCATTGAAGCAAGTAATTTTATTGCACTTCAGTGGGTGACATCCTACAACCCTGGAATATTGGCATTTGAAGCTGCAGATTCAAATTTATATTGAATTATGATCAATAAAAGGTCCCCAAGGAGACAAAAAATGCAGTAGAAGATGGCTGCTGAAGAAGGTTTCTATCTGAAGCACATGTTCCTGAAGAAACCAACCAACATCAGGAATAGAAATGCAAATTCTTCCTTGTGACCCACACACTTGAAATTCTATCTAAGATGGCTGATTCCTCATCAGCAGCATGAAAAGAAATTGTAAGGACCTGTCACAAATATCAAGAAAACTTTCTAATGGGGAACATACTTTTTTTTTTTAAATAAAATCACCACATGGTAATGTCCAATCCACACCAAGAGTTCTAGTGCCTTACCACCGTGAAAATAAAGAATTCATCATGTTCTGAATCATTCTGATGTCACTCAAAAGGATCATGTAACGTGTGCGTGTTTTTCATGGACTTCCTATGGATTCAGAGGAAAGACAATAAATGTGTTACTCTGGAGGATTTAATGTAAAAAATGTTATATTTACAAATGTGTAGATTTCTGCTGTGTCCAGTAAACATTGTAGCATAGTACACATGCAGGATTTTGGCTTCCTCAGCACAAGGCTCCAGTTTGAGCACAGGTTTATCCAGAAGATGGGTATGCTGACAGAATACCTTTCAAAATAATATTAAAGTTCTTTCAAGATGAAGGATGTGCATTTCAGACCAAAAAGTATGAGGGGATTTATTGGGGATGGAAAACAGCTAAGCTGTCAATCTGAAGAGGTAAAAAAAAAGAATCAGCAGGTAAGCAATAAAGAAATAGGAAAACTTAGCATTTCTTCTTTAAAAAAAAACTTTTATTTTAATGTATGTGTAAATGTACCTAGAAAATGAGAATTTAAAGCTGCAGTGGTCTTTTTTGCACAGTGAAATTCCATGAGAGTTTTATACATATTTCACAGACATTTCCAATGAAACAGGTGAGAGAAGTGTATTCCTTGGATATTGGAATATCCTTGAACCTTCTTGTGAGCCAAATACATCAGCAGAGTGGCACTAAAGATTTCAGTTTCATGCTAAGATTGCACTGTATCTTCCTAGGATAAAATTCAGTCTCCTTGAAATCTACAAGAGCAACTAAACAAATGAGCCCAACAGAATCTAGTTTCTGTTCAGTGAAAATCAAAAGTTGGAAATTACTGTACATCTCAGAACAGAAGTCTCAGCTGATTTTAACATTAATCCAATCAATCATGCTCAGTGGAGTTTCAGCAGCTAAGTGGAAAGAAATTAGAGCCCCAAGGAAGAGTATTTGCAAACATCTCTAACATTTGTCTACATGCAGGATTACAAAATTCTGGACTAAGCTTTATCACAGTATCTAAAGAATCTAAATCTAATGAAAGTGAAGAACTCTTAAGAAGACTGCTCTAAAATTGTACTGGTATAGCTGAAAATGGGGACTATGCTCTTTAAATGCACATTATAATGATATTTTTCTACGAAGAAGAACTCCCTGCAAAGGAATCGAAAAATATTTAAATATTCAGGTCAGAATCGATCATTCTTGTAGAAATAAGAATGCTGCATACAAATTTTTTAACCTACTCTTTACAGGAATTTTCTTTGGTGGCAATAATATGCCAAGGTACTTAAAAACGACAGAAATTTTACTTATCAAGTCATCTTTAAACTCTTTTAATTAAAAAAAAATAATTTACAGTGGTACTACTGATATACCTCTGTCCTGATTTCCAAAGACTTCTTTAACCCTGATGTTTTTAATTGTTCAAAGGTAGCTTTCTATATTTACTTCAGAGTCCACCTAGAGCAATTAAGCACAACAGTGAAATTGTGCAAAGAACTGGGAAGTTCAGGAGCATAAAGGAGGATTCCAATAGGAAATTTTGGAACATGGAACGTGGACTTTGCTATGAAATTATCATCATTCTTTTAATGGCTTTCATAGATACCAGCCTGTTATCCAGATATGGGATTTTTTTCTCAGACTTGGGAGCAAACAGAAGTGACTGAATCTTTTTATTGAATTAATTTATTCTCCTGAAAGGAGTCCTTTCTTCCTCATTAAAGCTATATTCAGGGCAAAGGTTTTTCTCTTGGCACCCACTTAGAACAATTTTCTGATCAGCGCTGCATTTCATTTAAAGGCAGTTTTTGTAATTTGCTGCTATGACTTAGAAGTTCTGGTACTTTTTTTTTTTCCCTGCTCAAAGTAGACATTTATCCTTTAAAGAAAGGAAGCATCTGGACTGATTCACTGGCAACTAATAAAGCTGTATAGAAGCAACATTGGATAACAAGAGGCTACCAGAGAACACCTGGCACTGCTGGCATCACAGCCTTGACTTCAGTAGCTTCTCTGTCTTGGGGGTGGGAGGAAATAAAAGCAGCTGGGTCTAATTCCTTTCATCTGCCTTTGCATATTCTTCAGACAGAGGGGAGTCTGCCTGGAAAGCAAAATTCAGCATTGAGTGAGTATAAGTCTGGAAAATTTTCACTGGGGTTACCCTTAGCTGACAGGTCTGTCCTGAATTCCATTATCGTGAGCCATGGTTATTCTATTTTCAGGAGTACCCACCCAAAGGAAAGGAAGCTAAAGATCTTTCTGTGACCATTAATGCTCTGCTTCTGAAGCATCTTTTAGCTGACAAAAACCTGAGAGGTTCCTGAGGACAGCTGCATTGGTACTTAGGTGACCCCACTCCAAGCCAACAGTAACATCTCTCTCTAGAATGGGAAGTCAGGAAGAATTTTCTTCATTTCCTACTTCATTGAACCTGAGTTATATCAAAAGGTGCCAGATAAGGGCTTTTGATCTCAGGAAAAGGACATTGCAGGCCTTTTGCTGGTAATACAAGCTGGTCTTTTGATTTTCTCAGTTAATGACTCTGCTTAACCACTTGGTCTTACAAGGTACTTACAAAATGCATTTAATATTTCTACAAGTCTATAAGAAATATTTTTTAAAACCCCACCAAAGCTGTCTACATGCAAATCACCATTGAAAACTATTTGTTTCTGTGTGAAACAAAGCATAAATTAATTTTAAAGCCAAATGCCTGTTTGACAATGCCATTTGCACTATCAATGGACGTTTATTTAAATGGGTATCTGATACTACTTGTATTAACTGCAACTACTGACTAGTTGTTATGTAATTTTCAGTTTTAGAAGAGTCATTTGGCTGTGGTTACATTGAACTCTAGCACTACTGTATGTTTATATCATCACAAAAATGATGGGAGATTTCAAAGTGTTCTATTTTAACTTAATCTTCATTTGCCTAAACACCCCTACATCACTGGGGTACAAGTAATAAACTGGTGCTTTCCTTTCATCCAAATGCATCTGAAAACCATTAATTTTGTGGTTATCTCTCTAAGTTCTTAAGTTCTTACATCATTATGCACCTTTGAACACAAAAAATGCAGCTGTGACAGTGTCAGTCATGCACTGATATTTTTAAATGTTCTTAGCATGTTTTTTTTTTGTCTCTATACTTCTCTGCAGTGAATTATTCAAATAAGAATACTGTCCATGACTGTGACTGTGTTATAATACTGGAAGAAAATTTATATTTCAGAAAAGAATAATGTGACAGTATCTAAGTGCAAGATTGGACCAACAAAGCTAGACTTGGAAATTAGCAATTCTGTGTGATTCTCATGCAACATATTTACCTGTATAGAACTTTTATACATCCTATTCATATAGCAAAATATCATGAAAATCTATGGAAAAATCTATGGAAAAGACAGGAAAAGATCTATGGTAAATCTATATTTTGAGCATTACACAAAGCTATCTGAGTCCCACTGTTAGTCTACTGCTGCATACTTCCCCAGAGCAAAGAAGGGGCTGTTCAGGCTACTGTGAAGAGGATAAATTCCTGTATTCCTTTTGAAAATATTGGGAAGCACTGAATACATGGAGTAAAACACAGTAAGTCATTCACAATTCCAAAGGACAAATTCCTCAAAAATTTATATTAACATATCCACATTTCCCATGCATACATGGAACTGCATTCAGGATTTAGTCCCATTAGCAGGGAAATAGAACCTGCTGCACTTCATCACTTTACCTCTCAGAAATGGCTCTAGCTCAGGTTTTATAATGCTTTATATAATGACAAATATGTAATAAAAATCACTCATGTGTCATTATGTGTCATTTCTTCTCTCTTCCAGGAAAACACATGCATTTGATATTTATCCAGTGCTCTAAAATAGCTGATAGACTTACACCTTGCTAACAAGACTATTCATTTTGGTTGTCCCTGAAATGAATAGGCTTGTTAAAGAAACAGGTTTTTGAGAGTTCTGCATTTATCAAGCTTTTATAAAAGCAAAATGAAAGTTTAATTAATATTTTCCTTTTCAAAACAACTAAAAGATCTGTATATCAGCCTTATAGCTTTTAATAAGTACATATAACTCTCAGAAATGTACATATATCTAGGTCATGCTAATTACCCACCTTGGGAGGCAAGAATGTGCCTATACTCCTCTACCTAGCTGGCATACTCTTGAGACCCAAGTCAGAAGAGCAGGCTTCAGAAAGTCTAAAAATACATTTACTAGGTTCTTAGCCATTAAACTGCTTAAAGAGGAGGTCTCTCATGTACTAGCTGACAGCCTGTAATTTCTATTATGCAGGAAATGTGACTAGATAATCAAAAACAACCTTTCTGGCCTTGAAGCCTATGAATCACACAGAACAGAAAAATTACTGTGGCAACATGTCAGAAAATTGTCAGGCATTAAAAGAGTCACAGAATTTTTGCTTTATTAGTGCCACTTTTATCAGGCTTCTTTTGTAGATGGAATTATGTGTCAATGAGCTCCCCCAAGTCAAGCCCTTATGGACTAACTGGGAAAACCATTCAAAGCATTCCCTCAAGCCAGGATGTGACATGGAAACTGAAACATCTTCATGGGAAAGCCTCAAACAGATATGGAAGTGTGAATCAAAGGGAGGTTAATCCTTCTCAAACTTCAATATTTTGCTGTGGTTATTTACTTTGAATACTTTGAATTGAATACTGCAGTTAATCTCCTATTCAGGAGCATCATGATATTCGGTATTTTTGTTTTATACAGGTTCTTATAACACATTTACAACAGGTTTTGGAGGTCTTTAAGTTATACTGTAAGAAATGAGCTTACCTTGCCATACAGTGACTGCTACACCAGATAAACCCTGGGCAAAACATTGTTGTGGTTTATTTGTGCAGCAAAGCTGGAGTTGTTCATATCTGTCCTTTTATAAAGGGAAAAATGCTTATGCAAAGCTGGAAAATTAAATGAGAAATAGAAATTGTGGTTGAATCTAGGAAATGCTATAAACTAGAGGGTAACACAGTCCCATAAGAGTGCTCTGAATTAGAGAGAAGAAAGATTCAAACTTATAAGACCCAGAGTCTTTTAATATAAAGACTGAAGTCAGCGTTCTAATATTTAGTTTCTCTTTGAACCTCACCATTCAAATTTATATTCACTGAGAGTTAAGTAGTCTTTTAGTTGCAATATGCTCACACAAAAGGAGAGGATGGAATCATAGGCTACTTTATTGAAGGACATTATTCTACATCAGAATTCTCTTTATTCATGAAGACTTCAAACACTTTCCTAATGTTCAGTTTTACTGTAGCTAGGAAAATATCCTGTTATTTGCTAAAATTCAGGAAGACAAATGGGACTGTGTTGTTTCTCCCAGAAGAAATGAAAAAAAAAAATAAGGAGTTATTTCATTCAATGGATTTAGAATATTTCTAGTTTAAAAAAATTCCAAATCCTTCCCTGGTAATACATGTTGACTATCAGGGAGGAGTAGGAAAGACAATTTTTGAGATATATCTTCTATGCCTCATTAGTGGTATTCAGTTACACACCTTGTAGACTTCACAGCCTCTGGGTTATTAACATTTTACTGCTTGATCATTTATTAATACAATGGGTCAAATATATGCATAAGCAGCTAAATATGGGTCATTGGGAAAAATGAAAATTCTATTCACTTGGATGGGGAAAAATGTCTCTCCTACAGATTTTTCTTTATTCTTTTATGCATTTATTGTTGATATGTATTATGGAAGCATCTCTTTGTAGCTAAGAGGAGACCTCTCTTTTGGAAACTCTGTCCTTGTTTTCTAATCTACCTCTGTGTCCTCAGTGAAGCCGGTAATTACTCAGCCATCAGTGAAATTACTGATTTTGTGGGGGAAAGCCATAGGGAGGTGGGATAAGGAATTCTGATTCAGATTGAGAAGTGGGATTCAGATAAGGAAAAGCTGATTTCTATTTTTCCATGTCTTTGGATTGTGTTCAAGCCCTACTGGTGTGTTAGAGAGGAGCAGGCTTCAAAAATGTGGCAAATCCATGGCTGTGGTTCTTCCTGTGCTGCTGCACAGTGAGTGAGGGCACTTCAGAAATTCTCTGAGCAGCTTCTTTCTGTCTCAGTGTCATCCCTCAGAACTGGCAGCATCTGGTATTCTCAGAGAATTAATTTCTGGGGAGTGTTTGAGAACAGGGCATATTAAAATGTCACTATGAGGATGCTGTCCTATGTTTGAAGGCTGATACAGAGGAATTGACAGCTAAAAGCAAAACAAAACGTAAAAAAAGCCATTCCAAGAACAAGCCTAGACCCTCCAGCAGTTATAATTAGGTCATTTTGTATAATTTATGTTGGATTATAAAATTCAGATTCACATAAATGAGTACATGGGAGAAAAGTACCACACAATCTCTTTTTCCTTTAGATTTACAATATATTTTATATTTTTTTCTTATCTTGTGTTGTGTCTGTTTACAAGAGACATTGTTTAGCAGAATTGAATTGGCAGTTAAAGCATGAACTTTCTGTACCTCAATATGGTTCTCAATTCCTATTTTGCCTGTGGTGCATTTGCTGACAGTTTTAGCAGATGTTTGAGTATCAATGAAGTGTGGTCATGACTGTTGATGTGGTCAGGCATGTTATTTAAAAAAAAAACCAAAAAAACCTCTTTCCAGTATTCCAGGATGTGTCTGATTCAAAATCTAGATTAATTTGGTTTTAGTTACTCAGCATGGAACACCTTTGACTGCTTCAGAGTTTGAGTTTATTGTAGTGGGTTTGTCTGCAAACAGGCACTAGGAATGAAACCAAACAGACATTAGTGCCAGTTTGGGATGGTTTGGAAAGAGAAATTTATCAGCAGTACCACAGAGCAAGAAAGAAAGAAAGAGGAGAAACTTAGTATGTTGTTGATAGGTTTGCATTTTTTAAAAAAAAGCTTTGCAAGTTGCATTTGGGCTGTTTTCCCTTCTGCTTTGTTTTGGTTTTGGGGTTGTTTTTTGGGTTTTGCTGTTGTTTGTTGTTTTGTTTTTTTTCAACTGAGTAATAAACAGGGTTTCTGTGGTCTAAGAACAAAGCCACTGCATGTGTGGAGACCAATGAAATACTAATTGGATTACAGGTGTGCTTAATTATCATGCACTGAAGGTGTTCAATTTTCCTGTGATCAAGGCAGTTGTGTGAATATGGACTGCAATAAAGGGTTTTTTTATTATGCTAAGTGAAAAGCTCAGAAAATACAAAAAGGATGAGTAAAGCTGACAGGAACTTTACTAAAACTTTATACATCTCTTCTCTCTTCTTTTTTTCCCTGAAGGACAGTGTTTTTCCTTATAGTGTGAATATTTAGCATTCTTTTGTGAAGCACTTTGCTAATTAAATACCTGTAGCACCTCTGAGATGCTTGCAGCGTGGGAGGACAATGACTTTTGGCACAAGGCAGTGAGAGCAGCCTGTTCTGGGTTATTGTATTCAAAACTTTTCCTTGGAAAATTAAGGCACTAAGTAGAAAACTACAAGGGGAAACTTCAGTGTCCTGACATTTAAACCTGGTTCTAGACAGATTTGAAAACTACCTGTGTTTGTGAAGTCTCAAAGAAGGCAGGAAGATTCTGAAGAAGTACAGGCATAAAAGATTTTATTATTCTGTTCTTTTCTCCTACTGTCTGTGTCTCCCTGTTGCTAGGAAAAAGATAAGGTAACTGCTCCCAAATTTTTAAGATATCATAGCTATTTCCTGCCAAGTGTTTTCTCCCAGGACTGACTGTTCCAATACTCAGTAGGGCCCAAAAAATCTTTGATAAAGCCAACCACTCATACTTTTTTTCCTTATATTCCACGGGTTAGGAAAGGGAGAAGTTAAGAAGAATGGGGAGGTAAAAGAGCTGTTGCTGTGGGAGTGGATGACAATTTAGAAGTGGAAAAGCCAGACCTGGCAATCCTTGGTCCTAGCTTGGCTTGAGAGTGTAGAGAAAACTGCCTGAGAGACCTGGAAGATGACTTGTTCAAGCTCTCTGGTTGTTCATTTAGTCTTTAAAAAGAAGAACCCTGCTTATGCATTTCTGTCACTTTTGATGTGTGATCAGAATTCAACAATGCTACATTTCTGTCAAAGGCTCTTCAACTCCAACGCTTCCATATCTTCAATTTTCATAATTGATTTGATAAAAAAATTACTTAATATTAAGTTCATGACAACATTTTTCAAGAGAGAAAGGCTTCCTTCAACCATTCTCCTCCCCTCATTACTGTATTTTAATTCCTATTCTGAAAGTCATATTAAATATTTAGTCTATAGACTTGATTTGATCATTATCTGTACATCAGCAAAGAATCTTTGCAAATACAGTGAATTAAAAAGAGCTGTATGTACTTTAGCATGGATGATTTAAGACCAGTTGAGGAGAAGGATATTGTGAAGTAGATCTATATCAAGAGGAAGGTTAATGAAGAAAAAACCTCGAGACCTCTAGGTCTTAAGCAGAGGTCTATAATATTTGCCTAACAAGATTATGTCCAGGGGCAAAACTAAGTAGCATAGTGCTCAGAAATAATCAAGGAGGTGAAGGTAAATGAAGGAAAAAATAAGCAAAATAAAGCATAAGAGAGCAGAAAGAATTTTGCCTCTGAAATCAGCAAGTGGAAACAGTCAAACCCAGTTTTATTTTATACCTTTTTTACCAATGACATGTAAATAGATCTTCTGGCAATTTCCACTAAAATTCCTATTATGTTTTGTGTATTTAAGCCTTAAATAAAGGTAAATAGATCAAATAACCTCTGACTCCCCAAAACATGAACATTCAGTTATAGCTTTTTAAAAGTAGGAATACCTAACTCTTACATGTGCTATTAAGTATTCTAGATGCCTATTCCATAACCACTTTATTATAGTTTAAAAGACCTTGAAGCAAAAATGCTTCAAGTCTAATGTGAAATATAAATGTATAAGAAAATAAAGTGAAGAAAATCAAATAGGTAGAAGATATGTTATTATTTGATAATGTGCTTGAATATGGTGCCCAAACATTTGTATTTGCCCTAAAGAAATGTGTTGAATTTTTGTTTATATCTAAACATGGAAAAGGGAAAGAAGCCCCAAGACCCTCCCTATTTCTTAAGAAAAAAATTTTATGAGGAAATAACATAAATTACATACATTACACTACATACATAACAGACATTACATACACTCAGTCATTATTTATGTGCATTGAAATGTCAAATAATCTGGAAAAAAGTAGCAGTTTTTCAGAACTACTCTTTCTTTTTTAATAAATCCAGGAGCAATATCTATATAAAATGACTCTAGAGCATGCTGAATGCATTTTAAATTTATCAGCAAACTCCTTTTAGTTATCAAGCTTGAGAACATTTATCCTATTCATTATTGACATCTCCCAGAATTCCTTCCATGGTTTTGTGCAAATAGCTTGGCAGCTTTTGGCAAATAGAGGTGATTTTCAGTAACATTTTTCAGATACTTCAAATTGAATTATACATCCAGAGACAGTCAATCTTTCTTACCATTAATTTTTCAGAGGAAAAAAAAAAATCCTTTTTTATTGAAGGCCAGCTCTAGAAAGGGGACCTAAGCCTTGCAATGCTAACAGAGATCTGTCCAAAGGGCTGGAGAAATCCTGCCCACCAGAATGCACAACTCTTGCCTCAGCACACAGGCTTGTTCTGCAGTAGAAAGGGGAATATGAGGTGCCTTTGGGTACTATGGGAATTTGAGTACTGTAAAAATGAAAACTATGAGTTTGCTGAGTAAAAGTTGTGAGATCTAAAGAGTGATTATCAAAATCTACCTTAGGAATTTGCATACATCTCAGATTTGGCATTCCAACATGACAACGTTGAGAAGGCACACCCATGCCCACAGCTATGTGGCATTTTTTGGCACCTTGTAGCTTTTGTTTTTTGCTTTGAATTCTATTGTGTCAAACCATTTTATTTTAAAGTAGCTCAAAAATGTGCATTTCTAATTGTAATGATGGTTATAGACTCTTGACCTGATTGAAGTAACTCAAGTCTTTGCCTAATAAATCTGCAATATTGGGCAAAGTGTTTGTTAGGCCTTTGGCCTCTCTTTTCATGACTATTGAGGGTCTGGAAAAAAGGAGTAAAGAGATGAAGATTACAGCAATATGTGGAATCTTTGTATCATAGCTAATCCCAAAGATGGGAATAGGGCTGAGCTGTAGCCTAGGGCCTTCATTAAGCATGGAGAGCAAAGTCACTTCCATGAAACAGGTTGATCCAACACAGGATGGTGCAGGCTCACATGCACAAATCTATTATTGCTACTGACTGAGAAATACCCAGAAAAGATTTATAGTTTTGGCCAGCCTAGACTATGTGGGGTGTAAAATGATTTCCTTTCCAGAGCTCAGAGGCTCAGGACTCATCTGCTGTTATAAAAGTCAGTGTGAAAATTGAAGTGTGCTGAATGAGGTGCTACCCAATGCATTGAGCTTGGTGGGTCGTCTTGTAATCAAGTCTGAGGTTCCCTTCTAGCTGTCAAATGCAGCCTTCTGCAAAAGTTAGGTGAGTGTCTAGATTTACAGATCAACTTTCCATGATTTAATAGCTTCCTTAAAGAGAAGTGTTAGTTTACAAGGTAGAATTGAGGGAAAAATACCTTACAAATCCACTGAGAATTTGCATAAGAATTATATTGTCAAATGTCAGCTGATAACTACTTTTCTGTATTTTAATTCCAGCACTTATTATTAAATTATTTATGTTATCATCTAGTTTTCAGTTGTCTTAGAGCAACAATGCACATATTGTAATGGTGGTCAAGAGCTGGATGATGATCTTAGAGGTCTTTTCCAGCCTGAACCATTCAATGGTTTTTCAATAGGTTTTATGTATCAAAATAAGAGATTGCAAAACCAATATTTTTCCTCCCAGCTTTACTTCTTTGAAATCTCCCATGTAAGTTCTACTGTTCTATGTTTTCTTTGGAGGTAAGGATAAAACACTTGATGCTCTAAATCCAAGCCTTCCTGTTCAGCTGCAGGAAATGCTCCCACTCTCATAAGTAAGGTTTCAACCTGCAAGCATGGCACAGAATGAAATTTCATAGGGTTATTAGATTTCATGCTTTATTAAATCTGGAGCCAGATTTTTCTGTAGCCAAGCAGGACAAGCCTGAAGTCCAAGATCGTGGGGCTGGAAGTGCAGGAGAAGATATGTCCAGTGTGGTCAAGTGATGAAAGAGGCTGTCAGGGATGGACCACTAATTTCAAAAGACACCTTTCTGCTAGGAAGGAGTCCTCAACAGGCAGAAGATGCTGGAGAGCACTGGTGGTGAATTCCTTTGTGGTGAATCCCAAGCTGTCGGAGCAGTTTGTGGCACAGATGTGTGAGCATTGGTTTCTCCACAGTGAGAAACGTTCTCGTAGTCCATCCCTTGGTATTAACAACTAATTGCTCTAAGGATGTGAGAGAGTTGACAGTGGTATTATTTACTGTAGAGGAGTTGGATATAACTCTAGAAAAGCCAATATTCTGCCATGAAACAAGCTACTAATTTGCTTATGTGGTAAATTGAGAGTGCTGCTCTTACAATTGAATTACTCATAGGAAAATGGAAAAAAGCCTCACCTGCTTGCCTTCATGCATCCCACAGATATTATTGGCAGGCTGATGCGGTAGAAATTTGTTTTGTGTTCAGAATTATAGTAATGAAAAGGGTCATCAATATAGCTAATATTACTATTGATTCAGTATTTTTTTTTCTTTTTACTTGCATTACTGCTTTGCCATGATCCATCTCTCTTGTACATTTTTTGTTCTCCACTTCTAAGAAATGAAAATACACATCCCTCAATCTATGTCTTGAAGTAGTCAATAGCTGCTGAAGGAATGTTTCTACCTTTGGCCTTTAATGAAAGTCTTTTAGGACTTTGAGCTGTGACAGACTATGTAATTAAAATACACTTTAATTTGTGGTATAATTTATAAAAGTGTAGGGGGTTGGTATAATTTATAAAAGTGTAGGGGGTTTACATGTTTATAATAAATGGATATATTGCTATCAGTGTGAAAAAGCAGTAGATTGAATAGTATAAAAGTCAGTCACTAATTTTGTGTTTATATAAATTCCTTTTTGAAGCTTTTAATTGAATTAATCAGTTAAAAATCAGATTACTCAAACATAGCAAAACTTTAAATGTATTGACATTTTTTCTCTCTGACCTTTATGGAGTAAACTCAACTGTATTTTTAATCAATAATTTGGCTGTGAGCTTGTTTCTTAATTAAGCTCTGGAAGGCAATATCCCATCCTTACTGATGTCTATGGCAAAATTCTTCTTGACTAAAATGAGGTTTGCAGTTCAGTCTTTCTGTTTTTGATAATTTAAAGTCATACAACCTACAGAAATTTTAAAGAATGATTCTTAACTATCTCTATTTTTTTCATATGGGAACTATATAGGAAGGAAATTATAATTTAAAAAACTCAACTACTTGCACAAGCATGCAGAAACTACCCCAGTCACAAAAATAGACTTAGTCATAACTCAATGGCAGAGCATAAATTGGATGATACTGTGAAGATATCAAATTCAACAAGTATTATAAATAAATTCTTAACCAAAGCTGGTAAGCAGTTAGCATTAATTATTGTAACAAAATTAGAACAAAGGTGAGGATACAATACTGTATTTTTTAAGAAGCAGTTTTAATATTAGCAATACTAAGGAAAAATTGCTTTCAGAGCTGGGAATGTGCTGTAGTTAAGATAAAATTGCTCAGCATCATCTGACCATTGATTCTGTTCTTCATCATGTTCTCTTACTGAAAAAAATTGTAGTCAATCAAACATGACTCTGTTGTATGATGCAAGGAAAAGCACAGATGTGCTAAGTAGATTTTAAACATTATTCTGGTTTTGGTTGCTGTAAACTATAAACTTCTAACTATTGCACTTTGTATGAATAATCTTTATTTTTAAAGACACATTATTTTTATAAGAAGAAATATGTGGTTTTGGTGTCTGAATAATTTGATCCTAAGGCCCAGGAATAACAAAATATGCTTTGGGGCTTGCAATCTAAAGCCAGCTTGCTATATCTGACATTTATCTGCCCCTATTCAATTTTGCTCTGGGGAGGACCAGGAGTTCTTTGATTAATTTACAACTGCTTCAATATGAAATCTTAGTCATGGCACTGTGATGGCAGGTCAGCAGCAATTCCCCTTTCAAGGTGCTGCCTTGGAAAGGCTTGAAGGCTCTGGATGTCACTTACAGATTTTTTTAATGTTATTTTTCTCTACATTCTGTTGAAGATTTTTTTTTTCTTTTTCCATTGCTTATAATCACGTTGAGGAATGAGATCTTAGCCACACATTTATAAAACTCTATGTTCATGTGACCAATTGGAGAGCAAGAAAAGGGTAAAAGAGCCAATGGGTATATTTTATGAAAACTTACTATGTTTCATAAATTCTACTAACAGCAAGGATCTAATTCAGCTGCTGTCAAGTTTTGGGCCACCTCAGAGGAATGATGTAACTTCAAATGTCCCATTAGCCCAATAAAGGATTAATAGGAAACAATGCTTCTTGAGGAAGGCTCTGCATTGCTTCCTTCCTGCTGGGGTGAGTCCCAGACAGCTGGCTAACCTGTGTTAATAGTCTCTTTTCTGTCATCAGACTCCTGTGAAAAGGTGTAGGAAAGCTGGAAAAGTGCTGTCATGCCCTTATGACACATGGCATAGCATCTGTTTCATTTTCCCCCTCCCTTATGATCTCACCTGAAATTCAAAAAGCACTTATATGAGAAGATGGTTCTGCAGATAATCCTGACTTCAGTTTCCATCTTTATCAAGACTATAATATTCTATACTTGTTTGCAAATGCCTTCTCTAGTCAAATTATTCTCAAAACCTTGGTTATTTCTGAATAATATTTATTATAATGGTGACATACAAAGATATTTGATTAATAGACATGACTGTATGTCACACTAACCAGCAATCAAAACCTTTGAAACCAAGCTTCATCTGGATGTATATTTCTGTTACTGACTCCATGCCTGCGTTCATGGGCTTATACCCTAATAAGGAAAAAAATAAAAGAAAAAGTTAATTTTATGGTGCAATTTCATGAGAAGGAGGTTACTTGTGGATTTTCTTTGCATTCACTAAGCCAATATCGTGCATGTTCGGACATCCTAAGGTCACTTAAAATATCTTACTCTAGATTTATGCGTGCTGTATGAAAAAAAAGGCAAACAAACATGAGGAAAAATAAGACCTCATCATAGCATTTTTAAAGTTTATGATTCATTACAGTTCACATATTTAGTACAGTTCCATTCTAAATTTTGTTTTGTATGATTTTTCACTGTAAGAATGAAATTTAAGGGAAAAAGAAAAAACATCCTCTGTGCAAGATATCTATTTTGAGGCTTTCTTTCTTTCTTTCTTTCTTTCTTTCTTTCTTTCTTTCTTTCTTTCTTTCTTTCTTTCTTTCTTTCTCTCTTTCTTTCTTTCTTTCTTTCTTTCTTTCTTTCTTTCTTTCTTTCTTTCTTTCTTTCTTTCTTTCTTTCTTTCTTTCTTTCTTTCTTTCTTTCTTTCTTTCTTTCTTTCTTTCTTTCTTTCTTTCTTTCTCTTTCCCTCCCTCCCTCCCTCT
The DNA here is from genome assembly GCA_020466415.1 of Ammodramus savannarum pratensis. Classification (NCBI taxonomy): domain Eukaryota; kingdom Metazoa; phylum Chordata; class Aves; order Passeriformes; family Passerellidae; genus Ammodramus; species Ammodramus savannarum. Next base: position 33,877,458 of record JAHXMQ010012337.1, read on the forward strand.
CTTTCTCTCTCTCTCCTTCCTTTCTTTCTTCTCCCTGTGTAGTTCAGAGAAAAAAATGTATTGATCTTAGCAAGAGATCAATAGGCAGAGCCATTCACAGTTAGACATTCTGCAGAAAATAACTGGAATCAAATTAACCTGGAGCACCTGCTGCAGTTTTGCCAGGTAACCTTGCTCTCAAGCAGGTTTTAAGAAAAATAAATTATATTTATGTGGTAAAAAGCAGTGCCTTGTGAATTGTTAAAGATATACTCACTAGGTTGCACTGTAATCTCCTTTGTAATCACCCATTAGTATATCTTTTATGCTTTGAGATTACAGGGTTTTATTTCAAAAAAATGGTGGTCATACTGTTTTTATTACTTTTACTTCCAAAGGTCATGTTACAGCTGTCAAAAATAAGCATATATCTTGGTATTAATATTTTAAAACACAGTGTCGGCAAGCCCATATTGTTACTCTCCCCATGGTAATTTAAGGTTGGGGAGCTTTACTGATTAAACCCTTCATTTTAATTTTCAACATTTGCATTTAAAAGGTAGCTCCTTTGACTGGTAATAAATGAGGCATTGGTTATATTTAATAACTCCTATGCATTGTGGTGTCACAGCAGACCCACAAGATCCTACATGCTGTCACATTTAGGATGATAGATTTTATAAAACTGCGTTGCATAAAGATGAATCCTTTTGCGCTACCTTGTAAGGTTGCCATGGTGACAGAGCGCTGCTTCATGGGAATTTCACTTTTCTGGTAATGTTAGATACTGAACCCAAAGCTTCTTCCTGAGATTGTTCTTAAATCTCACTCTTAAAACGTTTTGTAGGGGCTTTTAATTCATATTTTGTATCTTTATTTTTTCAGAAATATCTCCTATAACGCTGTCATAGGTGAAGTGCTAAATGTTGACTTCCCAAATGATAAGCATGGTAGACACTTGAAATATTTTGGGGTTTTATGTTCCATGCCAATGCTCCATTTGATAAATATTTAGGATGTGTTTTGCAATTCCACACTTTCTCTGAACTATAAAAAGAAAGATGTCAGACCTCTAGCTATGGAAATATCTCTATCATGGGAAAACATTACAGATAATATGCTGTAGACAGATAAACCCTATATTTCTTTTCTTAAATTGTTTTGGTAGCAAAATGAATTAAAATAATATATATATGGAAAATGGTTACAAAATTGTTTTTAGATCTGCAAATAAAGCCACATTTTTTTGTGGAGTTATTGTGCATTTCTCTGTAACAGGTAATGTACTTTTATCATCCTGTTTGCATATGAAATCATGGGAACTTCAGTTGATCTGACATTCATAGCCCAATGATTTTCTTTACCTTTCCAAATAAAAATGACTGATGTGGAAATCCTTATTCCCTGCCCTAATCCCTTATTTCTGAATGCTTGGCTGTGGATTGTTCACTGTGCTGAATCAGCCAGAACTATAATGTTCTCAAGACACAGCCAACTCCTTGGCATATGGCAGAAAACATATACATAGATATAAGCCCTACCATTTGGTACCCAGTTGGAGCTTCCCAGCTATGCTAATGAAATTCATGCAACAGGAATACTTTTCTGGTGGAAGGATCTCTTGCTGTTTTCAGATGAAAACAGATAAAATGAAGTGCTTTCCTGAGAAGAGTGTTAGAAATTGTTCTGCACGTTCTCCAGCCCCATTCACATTGAATGTTCCCCCAGAGTGCTGCAGCATTTGTTCAGAGCACCTTGGGGAGAGCCTGGCAAACATCTCAAAATGACTGAGCTAGCTGAGGACGGATGCTGGAGGATGTGAGAGCCTCTTCCTGCATGGGGAGAGATGGCACTGTGCTCTCTGCTAATTAAACAGGCTTTCCTTCCCCTCTTGCTCCCATTTGAAACAGTCTTGGAACAAAAGAGTGTGAACAGGCCAGAAAAGGGGAGCCTTGGGGGAAATGGGATGAAGTGAGGGAAGACCTTTGTTTCTCACCTACTTGCAAAATTTTAAATCTCTTCCATCCAATATTAGTGTTTAAACCTATCTACAAACTCTCCTGCTGCTAGTGAAATCTTTCATTGCCTGTAAACCTGCATGCTGTCCTCATTTTCCTAAACTTGGCAATAAGATTTACCTGGACCTTTTGTGCTTGATGTCTTTCCCCCTTAAACTAAGTAGCATTTCAAATGTTTGCATCATGTTGCTTACATGAAGAACTAAAACCTTAAACCTGTTCAGCCGACAGCTTCCTCAATATCCTCTTTTCTTCTACTTTTTTGGTTTTTTCTTGGTGTAATCTTCTTATCACTGATAGTTAGTGTATGAAGAGCAAGAACTTTAAAAAATGTTTCTTTGAGTGAGAAACTTCTGATTTTGTTGTTTTTCCTAAAAGCTACAAAATGTTACAATGTGCTCTGAGATCACCACAGATGCAAATAATTTTCCTGTTCCACAAATAATAGGAATTGTTCTTAATAATTTTTAAGAATTAATTTTTAACTAAAATTCTAGAAACATCTTTTATGGAGAATATGAAGCTAACAATACTTTTGTTTTTTTATTTTGTAAATAACTTAAGCTTCAACATTTTTCTCCAGATTATCACTGTCTTCAAAAATGTAATATGATTTCAGTAACTTGTCTATAAAATGTATAATTAATAGTTGATTCAATTATTAAAATTAAAATCACTGCATTCTCAATAGTAGATTGGGAGACAAGCTGGTAAAGAAGTGTTCAAAGAACTCTACCACTCCTAGTAGTGTGCTTATTCTAAATAATAATGATAATTTCCCATCCTATGTAAATTATTATCTGTAGAGAACCTCACGTCCTCAAATACCTGTTCATCAAGAGAGATTTTAGTCATTCTGGAAACTCCTAAAATATTGTTAACATATTTTTCTCATAAGGAGGGAATGTTCCCCTGTTCATTATGTTCAACATGCACAATGCATGTGATTTTTAAAATCTACTGCAGTAGATAGAAGATCTGAAGACTCAGTTCCTGAGCCTTCTTCTCCATCATAATAGAAATTCAGGCAATATTTGGGATAACAAGCTATACATTGAGATCAGAAAATCTTCTGTTGCTATTAGCACTTCCCTTCTGTCTGGTAAAAAATGATTTTATGGGGAAATGAACAAATATTCTCTCTCTGCAAAACAGAGAGTGAAGACAGAACTTCTTTTTAATAACCAGCAATTCTTACTGTCTTTAATTATTCCGAATTGATTCTTTTAACAGAAGCACTTTTTTTTCACATACATGAAAAATCAGATACAAGCTGTAGCCAGGAATCCTGCAACATTATCATTCCAAATAAAGTGCAGTGACCTCTAGTATGCAAAAGGTGAAATACTCTGATAACACTCAGATTTGTGTCTATTTACTGTGCTGACTCAATTCTTCTGTGCAATCTCCCTCTTGCATCCCTCCCTGTAAAAAGGAAGTCAAACTCTGCAAAAAAAAAAAAAAAGATTAATTTCTTCCCCCTCTGCATGATGAGGTGCACAGCAATTTCTTTCCAAAAATTAACAATTTTTTTTTACAAGCTGATTTTTCACTTTGAACATGCTGACAGGTATTCTGTGGCAAGAATTCTGCAGGATTCTGCTGGATATTTCTCATAAGTGACACTAAATTATCAGAGAATTTGAATGCTCTTCAAGACCTCTGCACCATTGATGCATTTATTTATTCAAATGCAATTTGAATAAATAAATGCAATAAAATAAATACCATTTGCCTCAGTGTTGCTTCAGAAACTCATATGAGCAGCATCACAGCTGAAGGTTGTGCAGGGAAGGAAAAAGAATCAAGAATAAGATTTGGATATTTTCTTCCATAAATTAATGTTATCTTCCCGCACATGTCTGAGCAGGGATCAGTAGTAAAGCAAACCAACACCTCCCAGGAGACAGAACTGTGTCCTCTCTCTCATATAACCTAAAAATAAGCCCTAAACAAGTTGAGTTAGAGAGGATATATATTTATTTTATAGCAAACTTGTCTGAAATAAATTTATTTTATAGTATATTCCTCAGTTTTGATTTCAAATAATGTTTGGCATATATTGTTGAGTCATTGATAAGGTATTCTGAAGAGTGATTCTACATTATTAAATACATTAGAAAAGCAAATTGCTTTCATTACTAAATACATTAGAAAAGCAAATGCTCACAGTATTTTTATTTTTAAATGGGAATGGATACTTATATATTCTGTGCAAAAAGCAGTCCAAAAATAACAACCCTTTAAAAAAAGAGCCATCTTTATAGTAATTTAAAGAGCTTAATGAACCAGATTTTTAAGTTGCTGGTTTGGGTTGTTTCTTTAAAAAATCTGTTAGTTGTAGATAACCTCTCCATCTTAAACAGTGTACACTAGTTAAGGATCTGGTCTTTTTTCACCATTTCCATGGTTAACATCTCTACTCCACACTGAAGACAGCCAGACTAAGGGCAAACATTCTCAGCTGCTGCTGCAAATTTAGTTAAGAACTTTGTTCTTTTTGCTGTTTTTGCTTTTATTTATTTAAATGTAGCACTTAGAGTGGAACAATGACCCTCACAGGAGCACTCTCAGCTAAAAGTTTCTGTAGGCAAAGCATAGATGTTTCTTTGGTTTATGTCATCTAAATATGTTTCCTATTTAGTTGGTTCCTTGTTAATGAGAGTTTGAACAAAGATATGGTGCTCCAGCAATGTTGGAAAGATCCTGTTGAGCCTATGATCTTGAGCTTTATTTAAATTAGGAAAGTTCTCTGAGTGGTTTTGAGGTGATAAGAAGTAGGCCAAGGAAAGCAACTAAAAGTTTGTTTACTAGGTAATATACTGACTTCAGAGGTGATTTTTTTACCTTTAGGAACCAGCATATCATGAGTCCATAAGTGAGCAATACAATTTAAAAACATTTATATTCGTTTTAGGCCTTTTTCATCAAAATATATTTCCTCCTCTATAGGAAAAGCTGGTGTTTAAAAACTTTTGGTTTTTTGTGGTTTTTTTTTTTAGTCCCATACAAATTGGGTTTTTAGAGCTTTCTGTGAAGTGACACATTTTGTCGATGTTGGCTATTACGGAAATAGTGTTGATGTGAGATTCATTGAATCATAATCAAAAAAAAGATACACGGCTACAAATCTGGATGCAATCCGGATCCTTCTTGGGCCACATGCTCAGCCTGAGCATCACATGTGCTGCAGGGACTTACCTCATCAAATGCCTTGTAGAAGTGGCTTCTGCATTTGTAAAATGCACCCTGGCTAGAGGAGTTTGCTAGGACAATTCTAAATTCAGGGTAGTATGATGCATGGTAGGTATTCTCTAGAATATGTCATTTTTGTTCTGGGAGGCTCTGACTTTAGAAATAAGCTGAGTGTGCTGTAGAAAATCACCTAAATATGTGTATGAAAGAAAGGAACTCTTGAGAAGTCCTTGAATGTGTATGCAAACCTTACTCATTTGTGCTTTACTTAAGGTTTTCTGAGATCATAAACCAGAACGTGCCGTGGAAAACACAGAGATCTGTTCTAACCCACTTTAACACTGACCCACATTCAATGGCTGTGACAAGTGAAAGGATAGATGATTCTCAAACTGTTTCATTAATTTAGCTTTCCAGGGAAGAAACACAACTTTCTAACTCTGTATTCATTCCTCCTCATCAAAATATATTTCTTTACTTTTGTTATGACAATTTATCTAAGTTGTTTTCCGAACTATTTCTATTAATTTTAATAATTAATACAATTTATATAATTATATACGTATTTCAGCTCTCTACGAGCACCTAAAATGAGGTTGTAAAGAGGTGGGGTTTGGTCCCTTCTCCAAAGTAAAAAGCAATGGGACAAGAGGAAATGGCCTCAGGTTATGCCAGGAGAGTTTTAGATTGGATATGAGGGAAAACTTCATGGGAAGGGTTGTGAAGCCCTGGAATAGGGTGCCCAGGGGTGATTGAGTCACCATCCCTGAAGGCATTTATGAGTCCTGTAGCTGGGGCACTTAGGGAAATGGTTTAATTAACAGTTGGACTGGATGATCTTAGAAGTCTTATTCAGCCTAAATGTTTCTGTAATTTGAAGAACTTTTATACTTAATTATATTGCTGTATATTTATTTCTATTTAATTACTATTCATAATAACCAGGAGAATGTAAACATTATAAATACCCAATGTCGCTCTGTGAATATTAGGAGACATATACCTTCCTTTTACAGTGGAAAAAGTCTATGAACCTTCTCACACTTATCTGAAAATGTGAGAGATGATGTGAGAACAGTCTTATTTCCAGAGTAAGAAATATTTCTAGGCTCTAAATAGATGAGGGTACTGTAATATATTTAGGATGCTGTTGGGCTGAGTTTGTAGTGATAGAAAACAAAGACAAATTCTGTAGGTAAATGTGACCTTGCATCTCATTTTGTGACAATCAGGGGTTTCCACATAACTACAAGTATTCAAGGGTCTCTGACTGCTTGTAATTGCTGGTGCAGATGCATTGAACTTGTTTTCCATTTTCTCCTTATGTCCCAGCTTGTTCACACTGAGAACCAGAGCAAAGGCCTTCTCTTGCTCCTTCGCTCCGTATCAAATCATGAAAGGCCAGAATATTAATTAAAAAAAAAGCAACCAGTTTTCCAGGATCTTTATGGCCCTAAATAATTAATCTAAGTGTGTTATAATTATGTCTAGCTACAAAAATAGAAAGTAATAGGGTGCTATTTTTTCCCAGTGCTGAAAATGCATTGAGGTCACTGTGTTCTTCCAAGGAAAGGTCTGTGTTACTTTTTCAATACCTGGAAGAGACTTGTGGTCATTTCATGGAATCATAGAATGTTTGGATTAGAAAGGACCTTAAAAATGAATTAGTTCTGCCCTCCTACCACGGGCAGGGACACTTTCCACTAGACCTGGCTGCTCAGAGCCCCATCCAACCTGGCTTTGAACATTTCCAGGTATGGGGCATCCACAGCTTCTCTGGGAAACCTGTGCCGGTGCCTCACCAGCCTCACAGTAGAGAATTACTTTCTAATTTCTAATCTAAGCCTTTTTTCGTTTGGCAATTTCTTGGATTCCTATTAAAAAAAAAAAAAAAAAAAAAAAAAAAAAAAAAAAAAAAAAAAAAAGGCCTTTGACGTGAAAAAGCTGTGTTGGCATCATAGATCTTTTACATTATGTCCCAAGGTGTTGAACCAAATTGCAGACTCTTCCTGTTACCTAGGCCAACAGATGATATAGACAGCTGCAAAGCTACTTCTAATGAAAAGGATTTGAATTGACCATGACATCTGAGTACATTTTACAGATATTTCTTAATAACTGTTTGCATTGACATCTACCTTAGGAAAAAAAAAATCATAGCTTTTACTTTATTTCTTAATATACATTTTGGATTTTAAAAGATATTTTTTAATTCCTAGTCTATGGACTAAATTACTATTTTGATGAAGCAATTCACAAATACTTTTATAGAACAGCTGGGATTTTTGGCATGGTCCATGCTGACAGTTCTGAAGAAATATGTATTGCTACCCAAGATTTTACATCTTTTGAGGTCTTTTCAGGATCAGGCTGTTGCAGGCAGACAAGGTGTTGGTGTGGATTTTCACCCAATGCTAAACTATCTTCTTTCTTTCCCTGTGCCATTTCAATATTACAATATTCTTTTTTTTTTTTTTAATAAATATATAGCCATCCTAATGTGAACTTTTGCTGAGACAGCTCTATATATAGTGTTGTATGATATTATTTCAAGTCATGCATATTTTATTTATATCTTTCCTTACTTCAAGATCCATAGCCATATGTTTCAACCATATATCAGCAGGGCTGAGCATCTGCTCTCTGCAAAAATGAAGTAGTTTCAGGGGAAGCTGCAAGTGATAAAACCCTTTTCAAATCCAAATTCACAGAATCACAGCACAGTTGGTGCTTGAAGGGATCTATGGAGATCTAGTCCAGCCCCTCCTGCCAAAGCAGGTTCACCTACAGCAGCTTGCTGGGATCACTCCCAGCCAGGTTTGGAATATCTGAAAAGAAGAAAACTTCACAACCTCTCTGGGCATCTTGTTCCAGGGCTCTGCCACCCTCAAACTAAATTTTTCCTCATAGTCAGGTGGAACGTTCTGTGTTTCAGTTTGCTCTGTTTTTCATTGCTCTCTCTTCTGTCACTGGGCACCACTGAAAATAGTGGTGCCCAGTGGCCCCATCCTATAGACACAATTCTCTAGCCCTAAGAGGTTTGATAAAGTCCTGTCCCAGTCTTTTCTTCTCCAGCTTAAACAGAACCAGATCCCTCATCCTTTCCTCCACTCCCTTCACCATTTTCATGGCCCCCTGCTGGACCATCCCCAGCCATTCCTTGTTTTTCTTGAACTGGGGAGCCCAGAATTGGACACAGCGCTCCAGATGTGGTGTCACCAGCTCAGAGCAGGGTCAGGATCACCTCCCTTGATGTACTGGCTGCACCCTTCCTCACGCACAGAATTTGTCTGCCCCATTTCATTGCTTAAAAATTCCATGTGAGCCAGCAGGATAGCAATGAATCTCATCCCAGATATGAAACTACATTTTTAAAAAGCATTATAGAAATGATGCAGTGATCCAGGCATAAGTAAGCTGGAGATACAGTTTTCTGTCTCACACAGTCATTCAGATGTCACTTACAGTCTAAATCATTTCAGGGCTATGTGGCTGAATCTTAACTGTAAATCTGTACCCGAAACATAAGTGTGAGTTATTATCACAATAATTATTATTATGAAAGGAAAAGGGTGGAGCTTTTGGAACGACATAAAGAAGCATTAGTGCTCTATTAGTCCCCTCAGCTGGGGTAGCTAAGGATCTCAGACTAGGATTTGGCTAAAAAGGGGAGGAAGGAGTAGGTGAGACTGCCTCTAACACACAAGTGTGTGGAAAGCTCCAGAGCCAAACAGAAAGCTGAAATCCTATTCAGGATCACTCTTAAGAATGAAATTCTAAAAAAAAAAAAATCATTCTTTAGGACGTCATAGTCCCTATTCAACTGTTAGGACAGTGTAGTCCGCCTCTGGATTTGTCATCCTGTGGCAAGGATGGCTTTTGCAGACATTAACCAGGCAGTCAAGCAGTCAAATCTATTTCTATCAAATTGGGTTCTGTCTTAATGTAAACCTTTCCCCTCTAGGACTATATTTGTTTGAATGTATGTTTATTTTTATTTGCTCCAATGACTTGTGGGAAATTAATACATTCCTCAGCTTTATTTTTACTAAAGATAAAGGTGTATGCTGAAGAAAAACCTGTACATCAGGGTTAATATTTACCTCATTTACAAAACTATGGGGCCATTTGGAGCCACCCTCTTTCAGGAAAAGTACTGCCAGTTCAGCATTATTTTTTCATAGCCTGTTATAAATCTTTGATGTCCAGTTCTGGAGGGAGAGAAAGAATGGAAAGCATTTAAAACTACATTCTGCATTGTGCTCTTCAAAAAGAGTGGCTGCTGCAAAAGCAGAATTCAAACAACACAGGAGATGTGACCCCTGTGGTACAGATGATGAGTTAAAGGAAAAGTGCTCATTGTGTGAACCAGGTCTTGTGAGATTATACAGTTAAGGAGCTTCTTATTTTTAGGCCTTCAGAACTTTGGGGAAGCTCTCTTAATGCATTCCAAAATGTGAATTTGGCCCCTTGCTGAAATTTCTCCAAGTTTATCTCTACCACATTTGGCTTCAGATGAGCCTACATGCGTATTAAATGCACAAAGACCTCTCTGTTTGGGTGTTTGTTTTTTGATATCCACTCTCTAACCCCAACGTTTCTAAGACCTGACTCTATGCTAAGGAAATAGAATTTGATTTTGATTCTAGGTGAGACTAAAACCCAAGAGATTTCCTAATGATTTCTGGGCTCTTCATTTTAGTCCTGTGTCTGCTGAGGTCTGGATTTGGATTTCCAGCTTTGTTCATTGGAGTAGTGGAAGCTGAGATTGTTGTGAACCACATCTCCTAAATGGGAACTATTTCCTCTCCTTCATTTCCCAATTTTCTACAATATACATGTGTTATGTAAAAAACCCAAAACAATAAAAACTGTAACTCTCTGGCTCCTTATTAGAAACATTTTTTTGCAATTGGAATTTGTAAGGTAAAGACAGTTGGCCACTACAGGACATTAAATATTTGGGATCATCACCAGTTAAAGCATCATTGATTGCAACTGAAATTACGTTTATGCCCAAAATTAGGATATTGCTATTCCCTGTCACAAAAAGATTTCTTTAATCCAGTGAGTCCAATGTCTTGATGTAAAATATATGCTTATAATTCAATAATAAAAGAACTATTAAAGGTCATATAAAAAGCTGAAAGACAGATTTAATATTGGAACTGTTCACCAATTAAATCTGTTCCCACCTCTCTGCCTTTTCCCTTGAATATTCAGAGAGGTATCCAAATTGTTTTCACTGACAATGTTAGTAAGCTTTACATGGGCTTTATAGAATTGTAATACTTTATCCTTTGCTGAAAATATTGTGGGCAGAAACAAACAGGGGATTTTTGTGGAAGAGGAATGTTCAAAAAATATTTTATTTGCTTTAAGAATCCAGTCTGTTTGTTTTGAATGAGTTTCCCTTCTGATTTAGGGGCATTTTAGGGAGATTATTTACTCCTTTCTAAAACTTACCTGATATAGTGACTTTTAATAATTAATCTCCTTGCCTCACATAATCAAATGACCTGTAATGTAAGCATTTAAACAGAAATTCAGATTGCAAAGGAAGTTAAAGTAGCCATGACACAAAGCTGTTAATGTCCTTTTGCTCATTGGCATTTCCAACTCTTGAAGATTTTAGCAAGGGATCATTTAACTCTGCTTAAAAGATTGTCAGGGTAGTTCTACATTGTGAAAAAGATCAGAAACTTCCCAACTATTATATCAGGATGGTAAGCAAAATATCATAGAGATACTGGCACAGTTCCCAGAAACAACAGGCCCAGACTAAGGAAAAAAAACACAAAACCCCCCCCTGCTTTTCTGGAGAAAACTTAGCTAGTTTAGACACAAGGAATCACTGATACAGATAGCTCCTTCCCATTCTTGACTCGATAATTCACTTTCATCTCAAGGAGCAGATGGGAGATACATATATACCCTACATGCAGCACAGTTTGGAAAGGTTTCAAAAAAAAAATTATACTGGAGTGTTGTCAGCTACATTTTCCAAGACTAGAATTTCTGATTCCCATTTATTTTACCACTCATTGGGAGGATTTAATGTATGCTCAAAAGTTGATACCTTTAATCCTCTTTCAGGTCACATGCAGATTCTTCTGATAGCTTAAAATCTGGTTTTTTTTCCTCCAGGTTAATAAATTTTTGGTGTATGCTCTTCAGTTTGCGTCATGCATATGCCAAGTAATTTCAAAAGAAATCTTACAAAAAAACCCCATGCTTTATGTGAACAATTTCACATTGATAATGAAGATGAATTTTTGATACTACTGCAGCAATTCTAAAGCACAAAATTTGTTCTGATCAATCATTAGTCAAGACTCACAGTACCAGTACATAACTCTGAGACAGGAGAGTGAAGGATATATTAAAAGCAAAAAAATGTATAAAACTGGGACAGAATAAGTATTGAATCTGGCATCCAACCAGTACTGGACATTGCCTTCTGACAGTAAAATCTGTATATCATCTATGAAATTATTGCTGAATTAGAATTATTTATTAATGGAAACTCTTCATTCTGCTTTCAAAATCTGCAGAAGTTCTGAGTAGGGGAAAAGAGAATTGCTGAGGTTAGAGAGTAGCTGTAGGGTGTCAGATAGCAAAACCAGAGCATGGCAAAGGTTCTGCTCCCCATTTTTGAGATGAAAAATAGAAACTGCTTGTTTTTCTTCTCTGTAATGAAGTTAATTATTCAGTACAGATGCCCTGGTCACCACTTGAACAATAATATGTCTTCCTTCATCCCTAGAGATGCATTTTTACTACCTCAAAAATCTTCCAACTGTAAATTACAGCTGCAGTAAATCCTCAGTGTTTCCACATAAACTCATGAAATGCAGCTTTCCTGAACAGCATCCAATTTGCTAACCTCTCCAACAATTTGTCTACTACAATTTCAAAAGGAATTATCTTCATATTGTGTTTTTACAGTGGCCAGAATAGCTTGAAAAAATGTTAAATTCCCATATTACGACAACAAAAATTAGTTCATCAAATAGCTAATTTCCAATACTCTCTGTGCTTTTTGTGTGCTTTCTCAAGCTTGTTCACAAATGTGGTAGATCAATATTATTTTTTAGCTAAGTTGGTGTGAGAAATGATTTCACAAATTACTCTCTCCATTATAAGAAATTATCCATGTCTTTTTTTTTTATCCCTCAGACCATAATTTCAGCCTTTTAACCTTGGAGTAGAGAATAAATGTTATAAATTACGTTCTTCAGACAGGAAGGTGTGACAATCTATAACTAGCTTTGGGCTTTTATTAATGGTCTCTTTCTTTAAACTCTGAGGACATGGTTCATTGAGTAAAGGCCAAATATTAGTCAAAGAGGGGCACTTCATGTTGCTTGAAACCAAAGATGAAAGTATGTTTTTTTGTTGTTTTTTTTTTTTGCAAACTGAGCAATAACTATGAAAAACAAGAGGAACAAAGAATTATTTTGTTTTTAGAAAACAGAAAATTACTTGTTGTCTTTAGGGAAGAAAACAAAAAGGTTGCTTTCTTTTTCTTGAAAATACTATAGTATTTTGATTGAGAGAGGAGTATAAATACCATAAGGACAAAGACTTCAGCTGTAGAGCAGGCTGGTACCTTCTTTTGATAATTATGGTTTCAGCTGGAGTTGCTGGGTCTGCACCAATTCACTCCAGCAAACTGCCAAGTCATAAATACATTACAGCTTTGTTGGCTTCCATTACTACTTCACTGACCTTTAGCTCAACAAAAACTTTTTTTAACTAAGGCCTATTCTGCTTTTCAATTAGATATGTTTGTCAGTTTTCGCTTGATATGTGTGGCACTGCAAGCAGGTTTTTAATTCCTTTTAGAACAAAAGCAGCGTAAAACTCTCCCAGCTGCACAAATGGAAATAAATATTCAATTTAAAGAGATGTTAACTAGAGGTGACACAATCGACCTTTGTTAAATGTGGTATCTCTCTCTCTTCCCTAAGTGAAAGTGAATGAGCCATAGTGGTCAATTATCTCTTCATAGTGACCAATTCATTGGTTGTTGACATTTAATTAGATGTACAAAAGAAAACCTGTAGTAAAAAGTACATAAATATCAATAATCAGGTTCACTTTGTTCTAAGAACAAGAATTAATTGAGTTTTAATGTGATTTTTTTCTTTAGTATGGGATCTTCCTGTAAAATTCTATCAGCAAGTTTCACCATTTCATAGCTGCATTGTCCCTCTCACTAATCAACATTCTCAGAAACTCTCAGGGATTTTTTTTCTCTATCTGTCCTGTATTTCTTTTTAGTCTAAAATTACAAGTTATAGAAAAAAAAAGAGGATTTAACTTCTATAAAGTAATGTAACCCAAACTGTTACTTGCTAAACATGGGAACTAGAAATCTCTATATAAACTGTTAGGTAGATATTAAATGGCTCTTTTAAATGGATGAAGCGTTAATTGAAGTTTCAAACTGCAAATGAAAAGTGCATATATCTGTTAAAATATATGTCTTATTCAACCTTATTTGGCTTAAATATTAAACTCAGTATTTAGCAAGTTGCTGACCTATATTATGTTGACTCCAGTAGATGATGGATTTGTTTATAGCCTTTATAAAGTCATGCCAAAATTTTATATAAAAAACTTACTACCTTTACTGTTACAGTACTGGAACAATAACCATAAATTAAAGATCCTACTGAGACAGTTAAAAACATACTAAATTGTCCTAACCTGATTAATTTTTGAGTGAGATCCTAATTTCAAAAGAATTTCATAAATATATATATATATATATATAGTCCTATATGAGGGAGTCTCTAAGTCCTTCATTAGCCAAGTGGTAATTATATCAGAAATTAATTTAGTAATATTTTTATATTACTCTGAGATTACCTGAACTCCTGCAAGCAAAACTAGCTCATCTTTGCAAAGCTCACTACACGTTTTTTCTTAAAATTTGGCATTTCAAGATGAGAGGAAATGTACATCCAAAAAGGCATTTCCATGAGCACCCTCTGCACTCACTGACTGAGGGAGGAGTTCTGTTAAAGTGGATCTCACTGCATCCTCCCACATAAAAGAGACCAAGTATTGAAACTATTTATCACTGTTATTGTTATCATTACTATTATTATCATGTGATTATGGTTATTCTAGCGCACTTTTTTTTTTGCTGTGCTAAAAGAAGTTTTCATCCTTTCCTAGCAAAATTGGCCCGAGCAAGGCACGCAGATTGAGTAGACAACTGTAAGTGCAAAGACGTCACTTAGTAAAATCAGGAAAATAAGATTTTCTTTTAATGCCCAAGATCTTGATGCCAGTGTTAGCACATAAGAAGTTCTATCTTGCAGGTCCAAACAAATACATTATTATATTTCCACATGCTTGATGTTAATTAATTTTCTTTAATGTTCTGAACACCTGAGCCAATCTGCTCTACAGCCCCACTGGGAAAAGATCAGAGCTCACAAGAAGCAATGGAAGAACAAAAGCAACCTGTTCCTTTCCCCACTGATGTGGGAATTGCAAAATCAGGCTTTTTCTCATCCTTTTTAAAAGAGTAGGATCTAAATGCCTGTAATCTTCTCTTTCTTCATCTGAGCCATTCCCACCTAGAATCTATCTAGAGGCCATTTGAACACTGGCTGAATCTCTTCTTGGAGCTGGAACTTTGAAAATGCATAAATAAACTCTGCACTCATTATAAACAATTTTTTCATAATGGGGCACTGAAATTGCCCTCAAAGGGTGTGCATTATGCCTCTTTCTTTGAATGCCATCCTTTTAGCTAGTATCATGAAAAACAATGGCACACAAATTAAAAATAAAAATAAGTAAAATAATTTCTCAGAAGAGGAATAGAGATGCATGATAAAATGGATGTTCCCAAAGCAAACTCTAGGAAAGGACTGATGTGTTCCAGGGACAGACTTGCCAATCAACAAGGATGTGCATGGAAGAAATCTCAGTTGTACCATAAACAGTAAAAAATTACAGGGGATGTGGTTAATTATTAGAATGGCTTAGTGACTTGAATGCTCTGGGGATGTGATTTCTCAATTAAATACACTCCTCAGGTTGCTGCATTGTCACTTTGAAATGTCACTGATTTTAATCCAAGCAGTAATTATTCCAGGATTATACTTTGATCAATAAAGACTGAAAGGTAATGCCTATACCCAGGGAGGTTCTTCCCTTTCCATAACCTGTCCAGTTGTCCATCACATCTTTGGGAATTATTGTTACTCTGTACTGTACCCAAGTCAGGCAGTTGTTGAGTTTACCCTTCAGCAACCTTTGATATTAAATTACCTATTCAAGAAAAAAAAGTTTTCATCCAATATTCAGAGTTTATATAAATTTGACAGTCTTTTATGAAATTAAATATAAAAATCCAAAGGATAATTTAAAAATATGTGTAAGTAAATTTTAAAAAAACTTACTTTTTTAATTCATAAAATATCAAAATTAATGTTGATAACCTGACATGGGATTTTTTTTAGGAAAAAAAGCAAAACTAAACCCATCCAAAATACTGGTAATTTTAGTAGAAAAACTGTGTGTTTTTCTCTTTAGATTATTATTTATATTGTATTATTTATATCTGTAGTCTGAAATGGAATACAGAATTTGAAAAGAAATAGAAATTTTTAAAGGATATATTATTACTTTGAGTATTAGCTAATTTTGAGCTTTATATTGGATAAAATATTTTCATCAGCAGGGCTTTTTAAAATTCTTTTCCATAAAATGTATCAAATAAATACACATTAGCATGTCAACTGAGGACAGCCCCAGGTGAACCCAGAATTTCCTATAGGACAGGAATCTGATTGTGTTGATCTCTGGGGAGCAGATCTTGTTCTTGTTTCATACATTTGACAATACTCTCAGAACACCTTTGAGATTTCCAAATAGGTTATTAAGTAGCAGGTTGAAAACAA
This sequence comes from Ammodramus savannarum pratensis, assembly GCA_020466415.1. NCBI lineage: Eukaryota > Metazoa > Chordata > Aves > Passeriformes > Passerellidae > Ammodramus > Ammodramus savannarum. The sequence continues at coordinate 33,893,578 of JAHXMQ010012337.1, forward strand.
TTTTTTTTCAAAGACAAATTTCTAACAAATGATTTTTTCTAGAAAGAAATGCAAGAAGATCATTTTAGGTAGAGCAAAGTATTTTGTAAAACACTATTTTTAACTAGATAATGCTCATGGTAGATGATATAACTCCTAGCTAGAGATGTAGATGCCTCTCCAGTGTCATGCTCATTGGACTAATCTGCATAGTAAAAAAAATTACATTTTTGTCTTGCTAATTCAGCTTACTGAGGAAAGTAAAGGCTAATTATCTCTTATGCTTTTGAAGATGAATGCATGAAATCAATGCAGGTATTGCCTGTGTCTCCTGAAGATGCCTGACAAAATAAAACTCAATATTGGGTTAAAGTGTTGTTGAAATTTCCTTGTGATTTTTTGTACTCTGATCATCTGCTCTTGAGCAGAACATGAAGAACTACAAACCAGCCTAAAGAGAGTCTAAAGAGGTGAATCTGAGTCTAAAGAGGCGATTATCCCACAGTGTTCAGTGTTGGTGCAGCCTCATCCCCAGCACTGTGAGCAGTTCCGGGCCCCACAATTTAAGAAGGACCTGGAGGTCCCTGAATGTGTCCAGAGGAGGACAATAAAGACCATGTAGGTTAGTGGGCTCCAGGGAATGACCTGTGAGCAGTAAGCAAGGGCTTTGGACCTGTCCAGTTTGGAAGAAAAGGAGACTGAGGGAAAACCTCACTGCTCTCTGCATCCTCCTGGGATGGGGAAGTGAGGATGGAGACGCTGCTCTCTTCTCCCTGGTATCCAGTGACAGGATGTGTGGGAATGGCTCAAAGCTGCCAGGGCAGGTTTAGAGTGGACATTTCTTTATGGAGAGGGGGGTCAAACACTGGAACAGGCGTTCTAGGGAGGTGCTCAGTGCTCCAAGCCTGCCAGTGCTTAAGAAGCATTTGGACTTTCATTGCTCTGCCATTGTACAGAAATGCAAATCAACATTTACGTGTTGAGGTAACAACATGGTGTGTGATGTTTTAACATCTGCAATCAGGTAAATTATTTTCTTGATTGAAAAGATGTTTTGTGTAGATTTAAGGTGAGTTTTTTGAGTACAAGGCAAGTAGTGCATTAGCTTGCCCTAATTGGGGAAACATGAACATGAGCTACATACATCTCATCAACACTCACTGCGCATCCTCTGCTGGAAAATTAAATCCTCTGATGTTTGCATCAGATTGCATCACTTTATGGAGGTGGGATTGTAGACACTACGTAGAAAAAACTCCTGAAGCTATTAGCAAAAAAGGTCATGATTGATTTTATGATTATCTTGTTCTTATGTTCTTTATGATTATCCTATTCCTCAATATTTCTGTGACTATAAGGAAGCAGCTTATAACCTGTTGAAAAAGCTGGTGACTATAAGGAAACAATTTATAACCTATGGAAAACCAGTTTAACCTGTTGAAAAAGCAGGATAAAACATTACAGATAGTTGCTGTCCTATGCAGTTGATTTTATGTCATCAGAAAGTACACCTTCAGCATAATACAGTGAGTAAATGATATATGTATTGAAAAAAGAACGCAACAATGTTGGTAAAAAGCATAGCAAATACAGAATTATCCATACTGCCTTTTTCAAACCATAATCTGATATCCTGGCTCTTTACCTGGAGACAAAATTTTAGATGCTTAGCAGTCAGTCAGTTCTCCTGTTCTAGACATCATACAGAATAATTAAGTCAGACAGAAGCTTAGTGGAAGAAAGACTGAGCAGCTCCTTCAGACAGATTGAAACAAAGTAAATATTTCACAGGTATCATGGCACCTTTAAAACTAATGCTGACATAGCCACAAGCTGGTGAGTCTAATGCTAAAATATTACCTACTTATATCTGGAATAGTTTCTATCCTGGTACAGCCCTCAGATTATCATCCAGTACTCAATTTTGAGGTAGGTTGTGATGAAGTTCCAACAAGAAGTCAAAGATTAATCAATAGAGACTTTAGGGCCTTGGGGAGCTAGTTAAAAAAACAGAAGTGCAAGGGGCATCCCTCTCTATTCTTCCTTTTAGGAGAAATGATGAGGGAAAAACCAACAAGAGTCAGCAGATCAAGATGTGGCTCTGAGCCTAGCAAGTGGAAACGTGGTGGGATGAATCACACAGCTTATAAACCCTCCAGAAGGGATCAGCAGGGAGGAAAGGGCAGGCAGTGGGGTAATTCTGAACGTTGGGGAATGTCTCAATTGTTTCAAGATATTTAATGTGATGATAAGGTCGAGTGTTTATGGGTAAGAATCCAGCAGAAGGCCAGCAAGGCAGAGAATCCTGGTTTGTTACAGAACACCCAACAAGGCTCAAGAGGCAGAGAAAATACTCTTATTAGCAGCTGGGAGGAGGGAGTGTCATAATTCCTAGCCCACATTCTCCTGGGGGACTTCAGCTTAGCAGGAAATACAATGCAGCAGAAAGGAAACAGTCTATGTGATTAGATTTTTCCAACCTTTAACAATTCTATGTTTCTAGTAGTACTACCTCAACTCCTCAGCCTTTTATTTTCTGCCTTTTACTTCTACTTTTACTACAGCTTCTATGCTGTAATGTGTTTCAGAAATCTGGTCTTTCCCTCTTGTTTTCAATCTCTTTGAGGAAGTCCACACTTCTCTGTGTTTGCAGCTTTTTGCTAGAAGTGGATTTAATTCCTCTCCAGCATTCAGTACACACTCTTGCTGAACAAAGCAGTGAATTCATCAGTTTGTTTTGCATTTTCAAAAGACAGTTCACAGATTGCATACTATGGAGAAAGACATTTAAGGAATCACAGGAAATAGGCAGATTTTTCACGTAGTAACAGCACATCATCTGGAAGCAAATATAGCTTTGATATAATTGTTGGTTCCATTTATTCCTCTGAATGAAGCACTATCATTTAGGTGATGTTGACCAGCTAATGTTAATTACTATAATTTATCAGGATGTTTAAAAATTTTAAAAATGCCCTCTCCATGCATATATTTGATGCATGCTTTTTTCACATTGTGTAATTACCATTAGTGGCTGCAAGCAGGCTCCTCAGATTACGAACAAATAAGCTATCCTAGAAAAATTTGCAAACAGATGAAGTGCTTAAATAGGTGCAGACTGTTAGGAAAATCTGCAGCCTGATTAACCACAGTTTTTGCTGAAAAAGCTCAATTCTGAAGTGCTTAGAAACCAGAGGGTGGGTCAGAACAACAGAGACCTTGGCAAGCCCCTGCCTCTGTTCTCAGGGGAAAACACATCTGGAACAAGGCATGGAGCAGTGGCAGGTGCCTGCAAGGAGCAGACAGGTTTCTGTGCATCAGGTGAGGGACAGCTGGGCATGACAAGTGTCCTAGCACTGTTCCCAGTGAAAATGCAGGTATTGCATCTCAGCTTTACAGAGTCAGGTGTCTGCACAATTTCTGTGAGGCATTGATGCACCTGAGGCTGGGTGTCTCTTACTTAAAGCCACCTCAGGCGGATTTTTATTGCTTTCCAGTTGCTGCTGTGATGGATGCACAGCTGTGGAGAAGGAAAAGAGTGCAGAAAAAGAGGAGGGGAAAAAGAGAGCAAGGCAGGGAAGGTAAGGGAGAGATGTATTTAAGGACAGAGAGAAGGAAAGCTGATTTCTCTATGTCTCAATATCCATCTTACTGGTTTCCTCCTGGGAGACTGAAAAACCAGCTAGAACAAGAACTTAAAGGACAGATGGCACAGCATAACTCTGCTGAAAATCTGTTCTTAGTTCTCTGATTCAGCCTTTGCCCAATATGTGTTGTTCTGAGAAGTTGTAGACTGTAGTTTAACTTACATTAATGAAAACTATTGTGTCAGGAACATGCATTTCCAAAAGTTTTTTGGAGAAAATGCAACCAATAGGGTTTTAAAGCTAAAATTAAGATGTAACCCCTGAGTACTCATTCATGATTTGGGCCACAAATAACTATATTAGCATAGTGTATTTATAGTCAATTATTGTTATAGGTAAAAATCAGAGGGTGATCCTCGAGATTCGTGTATGCAAGCAAGCTGTCCTCAAAACAGGTGTGATTATTTTCAGACCTGGGAGGAACTTTTTTGTGATATTTAGATCAAAACCTACATGTTCCCTAAATGATCTGAAGGTTTTTCCTAAAACTTTTCTTCAGAGATGGTGTCCCCAACTAAAGGAAAGGATGACCAGCAAAGCAGACTAACATTGACAAAATAAGAGGGGGTGATGTGGATGTCAAAAGTTCAAAAGAAGAAAGATCTTTTTAAGGCTGGCCAGAAGCATTAGGCATGCAATATTTTGCCTCATTAAAATGACAGACTTTTCTTGTCTATCTTTACTCAAAACTGTGACTCCAGTTCACTCAGTTGAGTGGAAGACACAAAGTTGAGACCATAACAGGATGGTTTCTGCTAATGTGGCTGTCTTGATGTTATGTTTTTCATAATAGTTAAGAAGTAGAACAGCTTGTGTGGTAGCAAGCTCAAGTAAGTGCTGTAAACATGCTTTCTGTAATTGAATCTTATTAACTTCAGTTCATATTCAACATAATTAAGCAATTCTTTTTTGCAATGTTGTCATATCAGTCAAAATCATCTATTTTTAATGAGTATCAAAGCAAAATTAATCTAAAACTGTCTTTATAATTTGGCTCTTTTATTGTTGTTTCAGGTTTTCTCTTTTTTTTTTAGAGGATTTATCTGGAGTGGAAAAGATTAGTTTAAAACAATGGTGTTTGTTTGACATGAGTTTGAGTGACTTTTCTGACTACAGTAGTCATGTAGCACGCATTAAAATTTTCAAAGGTGTTAAAAGGTGTTTTCTGAACTGGAGAAAGCATGGTAGAGTTCTTCCATTAAAAAAATCTGAGTCAGATTGCTTTTCTATAAAGCAAACAATTGTTTTTTACCCATTTTCTGTCCTCCATCTCAGCCATTTTTAAAAAAAAAAAATAATTTGAACCACTAAATCTTTGAAAACAACTTGTATCATCATTCTTAAGAATGGTTTTAACCCTTAAGAGCTCATAACCCTAAAGCTGGTAACCATAGGGTCAGTTAAATGCCTCAGCTTTGCATTAAAGGTGTCAGGTTTGAAAAAGGCACCTATTTGTCAATATTTATTTGTCAATAATTGAAATCTGTATGGTAACTTTTCACTGGTGGCAACCAGTCCAAAAAAGAGCACTTTTGTCCACTATTAAGTAAATAATAATTGTTTAGAGCATTCCTTTGATACTTGTAAACCCTGAATATAAGATCCAGATGAGATGTGGGGTAAAATTCTCATTGTGCCTCAGTGAAGCCAGGGACTTGAAAATCAACCTCCTCATGTAGAGTGTAGAATAAATCTTGTTTGTGTCAGAGCTACTCTGCTTTACAGTCCTCTGGGCAACCTGGTGGCTGCTTTTAGCTGAAGAATTGACTGGGAGTATTTCAATACTTTTGAAACAGAACATCATAAAATTTCACTTATAATCCATTTAATGCCTTAGCCATTAATTATTTATATGGAATTAAATATATATATAATATAATATATTTTATTTTTGTCATATACTGTATTATATTTACATATTATATGCACAAATCTATATATTTATAAACTGCAAACTCTATTTTAAAAATCTACTTTGAAGTGGAGACTTGAAATCTGGTGTTTTGCCAATTCTAATCTCCACTTTTTTGTTTTGTTTTGTTTTGGGTTTTTTTGGTCTTTCTTCCTTAAAATATTCAAGAAGGAGTTCATTTCTCAAATGTCATGAGAAATTTTGAACATCTACACAAATTATTGTGAATTACTTTTTTTAACCTCAATTTCTAAGGGCAGAGAGCTTGGTGTGGGGGTGACATTGAGCTTAAAAATCACTGCACTGAAACTTCTTTGGCATGGTATGGAAATGCTGGAATTTAACATGTTTTGCAGTGGCAGGCAATCCTTCATTAGTATGCCTACAGAGGAGCAGTGCATACTAAACATTCTAGCTTGCTGACAAGACTATATTAATACAAAATAGAAGTCTCAAGTTAATTACAGTTTTGTGTCTGGGTGTGAGAGAAGGGTGTGAAATAGATCTTCTTAGATAGCCAGAGAAGAAGCTATTTTCTCCTTTAAATGTATGTTTAATCTTAATAAATGGACAGCCAGCAATTTTAGATGGTCTGCTGTGCTTTAAGTCTGTACAGTTTTTAGAATGTGTAATTGAGCTCTTGCCAGTGTAGAAACATCTTTTCCTTTTTTACAAGGCTGAGTTTTTTTGTAAAAAGTATGTAGAGACTTAAATTAGCAATAAGAAAAATGTTGCAAAATTTCTACATGGGAAACTTTATCTCAAGAAATCCTTAGTAAATATCTTAACCTTTTCTTTTTTTTTTCTTTTTTTTTTTTTTTTTTTTTTAATTAGGAGGGAAAAAAACCCACAAAAAATCAAATATAGAGATGGAAGAAAAGACTAGGCAACCGTGCTGTAAAATCAGCAGTTAATGTTGGCAGGAAGTTCTTGATTCTTTTGCCTTTTAATTATGGGATACATTTTCTCATTAGGCTTCTCTATTTAAAGCTGACTATAATTGGCTTACATATTAAAAATAACAGTGACAAATGCAAATTAGGATGCATGGTTGTATGGATGAGCACTTGAGAACTGAAGCCCTGGCAGAAAGTAACTCAAAGAAGAAAATAATTGAGCCCTCTGTTACAGGTGAGGATAAAAACCACTTAATTTCTTCTCAGAGAGAGTCTGAATGAAAAATGCTCTCTGCAGCTGAGATATCTGGGAATTGCTGGTGTCAGAGTATTGTGGTGAGGAGAGAAGGTGTTTCCTTGAGTTGCTTTACTGCTGGAAATGATCACTGATTTTTGAGTTTTAAACCCAATTCCACTTGGTTCTAAGGAATTGCTGGTGTCAGAGAACTGTGAGGTGAGGAGTGAAGTTATTTCCTTGAGTTACTTTGCTGCTGGAAATGGTCACTGATTTTTGGGCCTTAAACCCAGTTCCTCTTGGTTCTAAGGGAGGCCAATGTGACACGATTGCCACATGTGCAAGAAATGGAGCTGGGCCTGGCACAAGGCAGTTTGGTGACTTTCTGAGAGGTTCTAGGAGGCTTTTAAGGTGCTCAAATAAATCCTCCTGAGTATTGAGGAGCACATTTAGGGCAGGCAGCTGTGTGGGAGCAGGGGGAGCTGCAGGCTGGGTGATGAATTCTGGCAGGGGGCTGTGATTGGCACTGCCCCTTTGCACGAGAAGGGCACTGTGACACCAACCAGGTGACAGAACACTCAGGGACAGCAGGAGCTCTGCAGGAAGAGCCCTGACTATGGCTTGCATGCATTGTGAAGGTACAAATGCACAGGGTAACCAGCTCAAGCTGTTTCTGTGTTACTGTGCCATGATTAAAGTGCTTTCAGGTTCCATTGTGGGACTGGTATTGCAAACCTTGAGTAAATGTGAGAGTGGGATGTGTGGGGAGCCAAGCAGGACACCTCGGGGTTCTCTGGAGCTGCCCATGGAGATGGGGCTTTGGTCCCAGCAGTGAAAATCTCTAGTGGTGGGAATCTGGCAGACAGAGTGGCTCCTGAATTCTCAGACAGGAAAGTTTCCAAAAATCTCATTCCTTTCCATGTGCCTATATATTAAATGGATATAAATGTATTGAATATCTTTGTAACTTGGTCCATCTTTGTTAAATATAGGTGGTGGTCAATGGGGGAGCAGTGACTTTTTTTAATAAAAGGAGCTGTTTGCATTCAGCCTCACAATAGCAGTCTGCTGGTATTGATTTATGTAAGTTACTATATTTGCATTGCTTTGCAATGTTTATTCCAATGGTGGATAGTACTAGTTGGAGTATTGTTGTAAAACCACTTATTCTCAATTTATTTCCTCTACAAAAAATGTTTTTCACTCATTCAACCACCCACATAGAGTTCTTTGCCCAGGGAAAGAATTCACTGTGATTACCAAGTTTTTCTTTAAAAAAAAAAATTAAAAAATTAAAAAAAGAGTAAATGGGACTATACAGATATTGCTCATGCATCTCTTGATATAAGGACTTCCAAACCCTCAGATTTCTTTCAGGAATAAGGAACTATTTCAGGAAACAGCCATTGTGTTTTCCAGGAACATCAATCACAAAGTCCAAGCACTTAGCAGCAATGTCTAGCTGGGCTCTCCTAATTCTCACACAGTCTGCAAACTCAATGTACAATTTGTATGCATAAAGAAACATCCTTAATCACAACAATCTAAATCAGCAATGAGTCATAGTTAAAAGTATAACTGCAGTTTTGATTTTAGTATCAAAATATTCGTAGTTTTTATTACGTGACAAGTATCTGATGACAGCTATTTAGTTCACAAGTTTCTTCCATACAGAATAATGCTATATAAGTATCCTTTTTTTTCATTTTTAATCTAGGGAAAAGAGGAGGGTATTGATCATCCATTGTGTTGATAAATTCACATTTCGCACCAATAAATTCATGTGTGTATGTACATTCTCTTGGGTTTTTTTAATGGTTTGCTTTTAGAATAGCAGAATTGTGCTGCACTTCATAAATCTTTATGCTGGCTGTATGTCAGATGAGCATCAGTAGTTTTATAGTGCAGGTGCAGCTGTAGTGCAGGTACAGGAAGTAACAAAATCAGTGTGATGGGCTGAGTGGTTGCAATGTTTTATTCCATAAAAGCACACCTGTTGGGCACTGCTACAGAGGTATAATATATAAAACAAATATCAACTTCAACCTCTTTAGCTCTAAGTGTAAATTTATTAACCACAGAAATATATTTAGGTATTTTAGACCACAAATGACCTATTGCTGGCCACATTCTGTGTTTAATAACTGCATTGAGCTGCAATACAAAAACAATTTCCTGATTCTTTGTGGGTGCCTCATCTGATCTAACTTAATCTCACTTTTCAGGAACATACCGCAGGTTCTTGTCAGACCAATAGGAAATGAGGCAAGAAATTAGTACCTCTACATAAAACTGTAAATTTTAACCCCAATGCTGATTTTTCAGTTGATGTTCTGTGTGTGTTTCTAACTTTTATAAAAATTAAATGGGATCCTGTATTCTTTTCTCCACTCCATAGCCTTGGAGTCTTTAAATTTGGCGAGCAGAGGATTGTCCTAAAAGGTTTTAAACATGTGGAAGGCATACAGTGGTGACTTTTAATCTGCTTCTACACTAGGTGATAGCAGGAAAACACATTTTCAGGCAACCTCAATTAATGTATACAATTTCACTTGATATGTTGAAATAGACAGTCAGAAGGACAGAATGAATGAACGAATGTATGAATGAATGGTGAATGATTTGACTCGACAGATCTCTAAATATGGAAAGGTTCACCTGAGAAATACAGCAAATCAAAGAGAAGAGGTAAGAAGTGGAACCAGAACTGTAAATTAAACTTATCTTTCTGTCACTACACAGACTTCACACATTATTTTCATTAATTGCACAGCCTTGCATCCAACCATGAAACACCTAAATTTCTATAATTGGTGCTGGTCTGAAGAGGTCTAATGAACTGGGGCTAAGACTTGATGCTGTGCTTTAGTGTTTTGCAATGTAGAGTGGAGTAACCAAATAATGTTTTAATTTTACAGAACTAAGTGAGATTCATACCAAGTGACTTGAAAACCTAAATACTTCATGGATGTTTGTGACTTATTTATCTGCAAATGGTTGGCTGTAGTAAACCAAAAAAAGTGCTGATGAAAACAGGGCTGAGAACAATTAGAATGACCAGTGAAAATTTCCAGGCCAAGAGGCTCATTTCAGTGCCATTTCATGTGCAAGGTTTGTTGACCAGTTTTGTCTTTTTCCATACTGTTAAATTATCAGTCCCCCCATGTTCAGTTCATTACAGATAGCTATTTTTTCCTTCTTCATGGGGTTTACTTGCAACCAGAGAGGTTTCCATCAGCCTGCATATTCAGTGGAATTAAATAGGTTTTTAGGACACTGGAAAACAAGCATCTGTAAAGAAGGTGTGAGTGGGTGTTTTTTGTTTTGTTTTGCCGTTAACTAGGATGTGATTTTGCAGCCCAAAAATGAGATGTTAAGTCTGCTGTAACAAGCAGCAGCCTAACCACACTGAATCCTTGAAATGTGTGACCTGGCCTACCCTCCAAGACCAGGGCAATGCGCTGATCCCCAAGGCTCTCTGCCACCAAGAAGACAGAATAATCTGAAAAGGATAAGGGTTTGTTCCAGGACTAATCACTCTGCAGTGCCAGGGATGCAAGAATTGGGAATGCTACAATTTGTTATTCACAACACACATCCCTCTGCTTAAAAAAATCTTGCCTACAAACATTACAAGCAAGCAATGGTCTCTCCTTCAGCTGGCTGGCTTCCAGGGCCAGTCTGTTGTACCTCAGAATGTGTATTTGTCAAGAGACTAATTTAAAGATTTTCTGATTAGTTATACAGGAATAGGTATGTTCTATTGCTAGGCAGCAATTTTCCGAAGATACACATAGAAAATTTTAAACTAAACCTGTAAAACTTCTAAAATTTTGGTGAGATTCTGCCCTGTCAGACCAATGGAAGCATAAAAAGAGACATCTTTGGATCTGAGGGGTTTGTGGTTACCTGAAAGGTAAAATTCTTGTGGTTCTAAGGTACCCTAATTAGAGAGTAAACCAAAAATTTCCATAAAGCTATTTTGGATTCCTCATTGCTAACCAGCCACTTCTCTGTGAAAGAAAAAAAATATATATAAATCTATGAATCTTTCTTCTCTTTTTTTTTAGTAAGAGGAGAGGACTGTAAGGTTTTTAAAGTCTGAGGAGCTGAGCTGTGATGAAAACTGCCATTAGCACTTTCACACCTGATTGCAAACCACCACAGTCAATACTGCTCTACTGACAAAGCAGTGTCAGCCTGTCAGGTTGGGATTTAACTGTGGCCTTTCAAAGCTGCTGTCCTGGAGGTGTGGAGAAGTTACATGAGAGCCACTAATTCTCTTTTGAGTTTCCTGGGTTTTTAATGGAAGGTTTCTAGTGCTGCTGTAGCTCGAGTGCTTCATCTTTTGCCATGATTCCTGCAAGCTTGAACAATTTCTGTATTTATGGAGGTGAGTTGCTTCCTGTATTTATCAGGTGCATTCACAGCTGCCAAGAGGACTGCCAGCTTGAGGCTGCAAATTTTTATCACTCTGACTCTAAATAAAATCCGTATTAAGACCATTAACTAATTTGTAGCTGCTCTGGCAGGCAGGAATGGCATTTTTGGACATTGTTGATAGGAAGTAGAGTGAAGCTACCAAAGCCGAGCAAGATGGGGAAGTTTCACATCCCACTGATATCTTGAGTCATGGTAAGCTGCCAGAATTTGAATTCGAGCTCTCATCTTAAATATAATAATCTTATTATCAACAAAAGTAAAAAAATTAGGGTAAGATGTCCTTTCTTCTGTCCAGTTTCCACTCTGTCTCACAGCTTTATCCCTCTATTCTGGGTAAGATCCTGTCCATCAGTTCCCTTTTCCCCATTCAAAAATCAGTCTAATGTACTGCTGGGTCAGGATTTCTCTGTCTCTGGTTACTCATGTAATTTCTCTAAGTGCTTTGATGAAGTGAAGTTGAGAATTTTCAGGAATCAGCTGCTTCTCAGCGGCAGCATTGCCCTCTGGTGGATGCATGGGAGTGGGCATGCATCCACCATGCATCTCCAGTGGGAGAAAAGGGGGAGAGAAAGAAGAAAGTCATGTGGATTGGCCCTATTGTGTTTTTCTTTATTCCACCCAAATCCCTGTGAATTTATAGGGTGGATAAAACTATTAAAGCTACGCTGCAGAATCTCTTGCAAAAATCTTGGAAAATTCAAGCTTACATGATCTTTCCATCAATTAATAATCATGTGAAATGTATGCCATTACTGACCACAGCATTAAGTGGAGTCTTCTGGTGTAGAAGGAAACACTTTTTAAAAGTGTAAGAAATCTTCAGCACGCATAAAGTGTAAGTACTCTAAGCAAAAGTATTAGAAAGCATATAAATGAATTGAGAATGAGGGGAAAACACTTTCCAAGAGACAAAAAACTCTTTGCTAGCAGCATTAAAATAATTCTAAAATATGCTTAATTGAAACTTCCTATTTATAACTGAGCTAGAAACTTTAGATTCTGAGCCCAGTAACTCTTAAGGGGCAAAATGAAGCTGAAGAAATGAAAAATAACTCTAAATCATGATAAATAAATAAGAAAAAAAGGACTGAAAGCTGAAATGAGATGTAGTTCTTTATGCAACTCAATAACTGAGCTGCAGATGATTATGACGGTGATGAGAAGTCTCTGATGGCTTCTTAAGTTTCCTGCACATATCTCATTTAAATGAGAGTCCAGACCTTTGGCTGGGGTTTTGAAAGAAGCAGAGAATGATCAAGAGGTCTTTGGAGCCCAACACCTATTTAAAAATGTTCTGTTGATTTAAGGTTGATTATTTTTCACAGTTCTTTGTGCTTTTAGCTTCTCTCTGCTACGAACATTAGATACTTTCAACATGTATTTCTTCTTCCCTGCTGATACTAGAAGAATATAATTGAATTCTGATTTTTCATCAACTCCTTGTTTACTGGGCAATATTCTGAGCTTAGTATGTTGTACTGAGAATCGTAACAGGAACATCAATACCCACCAATATAAATAGCCCATTTAAAGATTTCTCATTTGTGACCCTTTCAGAAAACATATTTGCACACATGAGGAACCTTTTAGTCCATAGGCTTTCCTCAGACCACTTCTTTGGATCCCTCATTTTTATGTTAAGGAGCTTTGGTGTTGATCTTCTATAATTCCATGAAGGAATGAGATATTAAAAGCTGAGTCATCATTATTTGATGTAAAAGAAAAAAAAAATGAGGAAGATATTAAGATATATGAAGGGTTTAATGATTTAAAAGCTCTTTAATGGTCCTATTATATATCTCTCCAGTGAAAAAATGGGATACTTTCATTCTGGAAAGTATCTATTACTGGAAAGGGCTGTGGAACTATTTCAAAGTGTGAAATTAAATGAGAGTGCACAGACATGACATCTCATTCTAAATATCTTAAAAATTGTATGTTTCTTTTATGTGCTAGAGATTTAACGATGCTGATTTTAAATAATGGAAATGGGCAAAGTAAGCTGCAACTGGGAGAGATTTGAACTCAAAGTTTTCAGATGGTCTTTTGATGCCCCTGCATAAACTCAAGCTACAACAAGTGCAATTAACAGATAAAAGTAATATTTTTGTCTTTGCTGCTCTAATTAATTATTGTTTTAAAAAATTCAAATACTGAGAAGAAAGTATATCAATAGCAAGCTCATTATTGAAAAAAAAAATATTTCTGTATCAGGAATAAGTAACTAGAAACATGATACCAGTACCAGAGAAGAAAATTCTAGCTTTGATTGCTGTATTTCTAGCTAAAATCTGAAAATCTCTTTCTGAAAATCACAGTGTCTGTGCTTTGGATGTTATTAGATGGTTTAGATATGGAAAATGATTACTATTGAAATGGAGGAGGAGATTAAAGACAGATAAGTTCTCTTTAAATCTGAATAGAATGATCATAGGAAACAAAACTAAGTCTACTCTCATGTAACAGTTTTTGATTAAACAGTGTGGAAATATCAGATATCTAAACCAAATTTGGATCCCAGAACAAGCTGAAATTCCTACTGTTGCCTCGTCTGTAGTTACTCAGAGTTGATTCTAAGCATGTATAATAACAGACTTACAGCCCTAATGACAGTATTCACTGTCTTCCATGATACATTTTGCTCCCATTTGATTTTTTTTTTTAATTTTCCCCCCTAATGATTGTGGGATGTTTTCAGATTTCTTTACAAATACATTTTCACTTTTTACCTAAGAGATACACTTTTTTTTTAGAATGCTTGGTTCTAAGTAATTTTTTTTTCTATCCGTCTCTTTTATAAGCCATATTTGGAATAAAAACCACAAAAGCATTATCTCCTTATTTCTCACAGGAGATTAATTGGAGTTGGGAGCAGTTGCTTGAAAGTAAATTTTCAATGAAGCTTGTTTTTCAAAACTGCATGTATTCACAAGCCATCTGCCAGTTCCTCCTTAATTTACCGAAGCTTCTAGGACAATCTTGGCCTTTTATGGAAAGAAAAGGCAAAACAATGATGACAAGTTTTGATCTGGAAAAAAAAAAAAAAAGTGGAAATAAAAACCTTCATGGTTCTCTCAACAATAATAAAATTCTACAAAAACTAGCAGTGTTTAGGCAAAGTTTCTTTTTCCAGTTTATTTTTTCCAAGTCAATTTTAAATGGAATTTTATCTACGTGTTTCCAATTAGAGGAAAATTCTACCATGAGTATATAGATTTTCATCTGTGTCATGCACATTCTCTTTTATTTTTTGTTCCACTTACTCTTTTTTTCTGACCACTTGGCAGCTCAGTTAAGCCCTGGTTATGTTTCCTACTGGCTGGAAAACAGAAAGGAAGTTCTTTAGTAGCATACAGCAAATTTTGGAAAAGCTTTCTCATGTAATTGCAAGTCATTGGGAGTGATCCTTTACATCACCTCTTGTATATACCAAGGTAAATGAAAAGGACTCTGGAAAAAGATACATCCATAATTATTGTTAAATCATTTAAATAGGTTTTAATTATTTCACTTTTCAAAATTTCATATTAATTAATATAATTATTAATAATATAAGTTAATCTTCTTCTTTAAGTAAACTTTACTGTCTTTGGTCTGTTCTGCCCATCCTCAACTTTCATTCCCCTTCAATCACTTCTAATCAGTGCACTTCTTTGTGAGCTGTTGTTTTCAATCTTGTAGAATACATCCCATGAGAGCCCTTCTATCAATGCATTATCCTTCCTGGATTATCGCTCTGTTCACTATTAATTCATGAGATTGATTCACCCCCTTCCTTGTAGAGAAATATTAACATGTAATTAAGATACAAATCCAAATGTGAGAGCATAATAACAGGAAAGCCATCTGAGGGAAACAAAATCACAGCAGTGACATGTTCTAGAAGAGGGCTGCAGCTGAAGATTAATTGGTGAGCACTCACAGTGACAGCAGATAAGTCATGTGTTGCATTGACAGAGGGAATGAAAGAGCTGGAATCTGCAGACTCATTGTCATAAATAAAAGAGATGGCTTTCTGCAGAGAAATTCCTAAATCTGCTTATGTTTAAAATATTTTTCATGTTGAAAATAATTTGCTGAATATTATGAAAAAGCTTTGTAGTTGCACTGTAGTCAGATCAACTCACACTCTCTTGGCTCTTCTATGTCACTTAGATTATCAACCAGCAGCTGTGAATTCAAACAAGAGCAAACTTTTATTAAGATCACACTACTGGAGCAGCAAATGGGTTAATGGCATTCTGAAATTGTGTTTGGCAATTGCTGCTCAAAACTTACAAGGTGTATAAACACACAGGGCAACACTTAATTGGTCTGGAGTTATTTTCTGTTTATATGTGCATGTGCCTTGCAGTAAAACTTCAAATTCCTTGGGGCACTAGCCAGATTTACTGAAAGGGAAGTAGATTGAATTTAATGCACTTTTACACTGGTGAAAGACAGGTGAAAATTTTGAAGTGGGAATTTTTGCAGGAGATGATTTGTGAAGAGAGGGACAAAGGTTAAAAAGAAATTCTTTGAAGTTATGTGTCTGAAAATGACTTCATCTTCGTTAATGATTTTAATGCACTGCAAAGAGATTCCACGCAAAGTTACTTGTGCCGAGAATACCATGGCATGAAGAGCACAATTCCAGTAACACCTTCAGAAAGTGATACCAATAAATGAAAATGCACATACAATTAAGCACTAAAATATTCATAACATTTCAGGAATGGAAGTGTTATATTATAAGAAGGTACGAACAAAAGCAGATAATGAGGCAATAATAGCTATTACATAAAGTACATTTGAATCAGACGGACAAAAAATGCAGCTCGTTTGTTGAGGATGAATTCCAACTGTTGAAAAATTCTCATAGAAAATATAAGTTGAGATTAAACTTCAAACTGAAAGGTATTAGGGGTTTGAGAAGTTCAGAATGAAGTGGATGGGTTTTGCAGAATACAGAACAATTTGATCTACCAATAGCTGAGACACTTCTTATCCCAGATCCCATTGATGTCAGGACAAATGAGTTTCATCAACCATTTTAAAAGGATCTGCTGCACAAACAAATGGAGTTGCCTCTGAATAAGATGCATGGGCAGCCTCAGTTTTAATCCTGGATTATTTTGTTTTTACCTTCCATGCAAAGATTAAGAGGTGTTTTTCGGGAAGAAATATCTTCCCTGAAACTTCACTGACTAATGGTGGCTGATATTGACCACAGTGAGGTAGGTTGAATGTGAGAGATCAGTGTTTGGAATTGTATCTTCCAGCCAGTCTCCTCAGGAGTCTGTAATAGGAAGGAACATGATTGATCCCCTTTCCTTCCTCAGTCCTGTTCTTCACTCTGTGTGAAAGGATAAACTTGGCTAACTCTGAAATCCACCTTTCAGCACACGTGGTAGGCTGCTACAATGGCACAGTCATTCCAACCCAACCAAAAAAGTGCATATATGAATTGCACAGGTTTCAAAGACACCCAGGAGTTGTGAATTTGAGCATGAAGTTCAGGCAACTTTTTGAAACCTTATACAGTTCTCTTTAATACGACAGAGCTCAGCACTGTAAATCAGAATCATGAAGTCTTCATCCTTTAAGAAACACTCAGCTAATCTCTTTCAGGTGGTACAGATGTAGAAAAGTCCTTCTCTCAATAATTTAAACCATTATCAAAACATTACACTAAAAATCCTGTCCTGAATTTTCATTAGGATTATCCTATAAAAGACTCAGTTTTGCAGTCCTTGGCTTTATAGCTTGCATGTCCTGAACTGTGAAATAATACTGAGAGCTGTGTATGAAAAAGTTCATGTCCTTCCCATCATCACATTCCAAATATGTCCACAAGTAGCTGGTGCAAAGTTAGAAACAATGCCAGTTTGGACTGGAGATTGTATTTAACTTTTGATGGATGCTGTAATTATACCAAAAATAATGAGGATTGGCTTGAAAAAGTGTCTATTGAGTTGGCCCTTTTCAGCCATCCTTTTTAGAATTATCCTGTCTGAACTAATAGAAAGTAAATAACAGTTAAAAGGTCATGAGAAGTAATGGACCTTGAACAGATTGACTGTTGATTGGGTACCACCAATTTGCAGCATTTGTTCTTCCTTCAGGGCCCTTGAGCTGTGCAGCTCCCTAGCAACAATGAAATCTGCTCTGAGATATTCTCATAGAGAAAGAGCTGCACTTGCCAGCACAGTATGGTGATAATCGAGCTGGCAGCAGAGCTGAAATTGCTGTGCAACAAACACCCTTACATTCTGCAAGATGTTACACTCTGCATTGTGCATGGCAGCCACGATTATAAAGCCTTGCCTCTCGAGAAAATATTGTCATACTTTAATTTGTTTTCCATACGCAAAAGTTGCTGTGATGGGGAGGGTGTGTTTGTGTTTATTTTACCCTTACAGTGTCAGAACACTGTCAGTATTAGTATTCTGGGGTGTTAATCTGCAATAATATACAAAGCTATGTTTGGACAATCCAGATCTGGACTCCAGCTTCTTCAAAATATTTGTGTTGCACTTCTTTGCTACATTTGGGTTTAGAGCAATCTTTTCCCCCATGGCTTATTTTTTCATGTATGAAAGAAGAGAATATTATTTGCATACAACACGGGGCTGAATTAAGGGAGACAAAGGGGGTAGTTTCAGTGATAAAAATCTTACTTATTCTATTATATTGTGAAGTGATTAGGTAGAGATGGTACTGTAACTTTCATGCAGTAGGAAAATAGGCAAATCTTGTCCTATCTAGTCCACTGGCTCTATTAACATTGTGTCTTATTCTAGTCATACAAGGAAATGGCATCAAAAGTGCAGCATTCCAGTCATCTGCTGAATTTCTCTCTGTTGGAAATTACTAAGAACCTAACTAACCTAACCTACCTTGTTGAAGTCTTTTTTCAACATAGAGCATCAAACCCTCAGCTAATTTTCCCTACAAAGAACTTTACAATAAATTTCTCATTTCTAATTTAAATATTAAAATAATTTACAAGTGTTATAGTTCTTTTTATTATGTTGTGTTGTTAAAATTCATATTGGTTTTTAGTTTTGAGACAAGAATTTTTGAATGCCCTGGTGTGGACAGTTTTAATGCCCTAGTGTGGACAAATTCTTAGCACATTAACATAGAATATTGTAGAAACACAGTTTGTGGTGATTGGGAGTGGGGTTGAGGCTGAGCCTCATCCCTAATGGGCTACAGCTGTGAGAAGCAGGTGAAAAGCATTAAAAGCAACGAGACAAGGAGTGCTGAGGTGCACTGACCAATCACCAAAGGGAGCAGAGGGCACACAAGTGCATTGCATTAACATGAGGGTATAAAAGGTTGGGACAAAGACCAAGAAGGGCAGGTGCTTGCAGCTTTCTGAAGTGCCATGGTGTTACTGTGTATGGGCAGACACCTGAATTCTTCTGGTGAGGTAAGGTGTTACTCTGTATGGGGAACTGCCTAAAACCTTCTGAAGTTGATACTGTGTTGTGGCCCTCTCGACTGTGGCATTTGCTGTGACAGAATATTATTCTGGTTTTTGTCATAATATCTCTATCTTTTAAGTAGTGTTTTGTGAATTCAGGTCTTGAATTGTTTTCAGGGCTCTACTGTTATCACTTTCTTATGCTCAAGTAAAATGTGTTATTGTCTAGATGTTATATATAAGCTTTCCCTTTTTTTTTTTTTTTTTTCTCCTTTTAGATGATATAGGAATACCTCTGATTTAAATCTGCATGCTTACCTGGTTTTGATAGCATTTATTCCTTTCTTACTATTTGTATCTTTTTTCTTAACAAATGTGGTTGCAACCCCCACAAATGTGTGTGTTACTTTTGATTTCTTTTTGATTCCCAAGCCTGGGATGCTGTCTTTTTTTTTTTTTTTTTTTTAATCTAATAAATAATGTGCCCTTAATGGATGCCTCATCAAATCTATGAGTTGTTAACACAGATGCAGTAGCAAGCCATTCTGAACTCTTGCTCCTTGTAGTTATCTGTTTGCCCAAAAGTAATCTTGAAAACAGTATTGAATTAATTTGTTATGTGCATATCAGTTAACTCCAGTTTTGAGCCTGGCAGTGTCAGGGAGCAGCAAATAAGACATGGAAAGCAAAGTGTGTGCAGGACATTGGCTTTGTCTGTGACTGCACCCTTACCCCTTTTCCTTTCCCTTTTCCCCCAGAGGTGGGCTGCAATCTTTAAGGTGTGGGGTGGGGACATTTCACTCACACCCTGGCTTTGGGTTGGTAGCTTAAAGTCCTTGGTGATAAAACTAAATTTTGGCAAAGTTTGTGTTGCCTGCTGCTCTTCCTTGACTTGGCTCCTTCAAGTGTGAGGGGGTTGCAGTGCACAGAGGCTGGAAAGTCACCTCCATGAGGCAGTGATGTGGCTTTGCCCCAGGTTTGAGTGCAAATGCAAACCCTGAAAAGATAGAGGTTAAAGAAAATACTGTGTACAATTAACTGCCTTTGATTTGGCATTAGCTTTGTTTGCTGAGGCTCATGCAATTTAATCAAGGGAAACAATTTGAAGTAGCCAAGGATGTATTTGAAGAGAGGTGGTGATTTCTGGGTTTGGACATACCTGCCTGTGTAGAATGTGACTGGAAGAGTGAATTGTGGTCTTTAATTTCTATTGAGTAGCTTTGAAACACTGCACTGTAGAGATAGATTTGTTTGGCTCAGTCCTACTGTTATCCTTTTAATCTACCCTTGTGTGAAACCTGATAGCTGCTTTTACAAAGTGTCAATTTTCCAAGTCTTTTGGATCTCTGTCTTAATATTAATGTGTTTTGACAGAAAGGAAACTTAAGTTTTTGTTCTTTATGCTAGTTCTACAAAAACAAAATCATCTCAGATAGTGAAGCTCTGAGTTGGTGTGTTCAGATTTCTATTCTCTTGGAGAACAAAACTTGGAATCAGTTTCATCTGCAATAAAAAATGTGCCAGGATCTTGAAGTGTAGCAGGTCTGGGTTTTCATATGTGCTCATTTTGGAGAATCTTGGACAGGTTTGAGCTTATAAAGGCCTGATTCAGCATGTAAATGAATCTGGTTTTGGTTTAAAAAATGCCAAAATGCTGCTATACTCAAGATCACTGCAACTTAATCTATAAGAGGGTTAAGATATTCAGGCATTAAAGTCTGAAAACTGAAACATTATTTCTCCCTCCTAGAGAGTTTGTTGTTCTGTTTTTAGCTGGTGAATTAGATATTTATTTGAACTATGCATTTTCTTTTTTGAAGTAGCCTAAAGTATGTCTGTTGTAAGCTTTGAAATTTAGTAGTGGAAATTCTTTTAGAGATTTGTTATTTTGAAAAAAAAAAAAAAAGGCAACCAAAAAAAAAAAAAAAAAAAAAACACCTAAAAAATAACAAAATCAGGTAGATACAGGGGAAAAAACCCCTAAAAGCCAAACCCAGCCAAACAAAAAACCTTAAAACTGCCTTCTAATCTCATAGGTTAAATACAGTTTTCATGTGTTGTAAGGTAAAAGTTTAGGGCAAGTCTTCCATAGTAGCCAGTTTCATTTGTCAGTTTCTCTACCTGGCTCCTCTTGTCCCCACAATAATCATAAAATCATTGGCTGTATATTGTAGTATATGTGTGTTGTCAACAATTGGAGTAGATTTATTTTTTTTATTTCCCATTCCTCTCCTCTAGATATAGCACAATGTGTGGGTACTTGCAGTACTACCTGATTATAAAACTTAAGGGATGACTAAGACAAAACACCAAGCAAATTATTCTATATTCTCTCCTTTTCCTATGGTTCATCCCAGTGCTTGAGAGGCAATTTCATATCAGCTATGACCAGCTCAGGAGTAGATACATTTCAGCTAGGGATGTGCAAAATACTTTTTTATAGTGTTTAAACTTAGGGCTACATAATCTTTTCCAGGTGTGAGGACACCAGTAGTTTTTAAGGAAGGTATCAGGTGTTTTATAAATAGTGCTGGGTGTGGCTTTGGGTTAATTTAAGAGGAATAATTGGCATAAGAGACACTGCTCACACTCACACCTGAGGAGTTGCAGCTGTACCAATTGCCAAAGATTAACAGCAGGCCTGCCCTTAATAGGCCACAGCTGTGTCCAATAAGAAGACAAAAGAGTGAGTTAGCTTTTTGTGCTACAAAAGAGTGAGTTAGCTAGTTGAGAAGAGAGAGTTTGTTAGCTGTGCTGTGAAGAGAGTTGGAATTTGTTGTCGGTGCTGTGAGGAACTGCCTATGAACAATCACCAAGAAAGTAGAGAAATTTTGCAATATGATGGCAGCAATTGGTGATCCTGACGTGATTCTGTGGTGGCTTGTGACAAAAGGACTTAAATATTAACTAATGTTATCCTGTGGTTGTTTCTGAATCTCTTCTGCCTGGAACCTATTTCTGGACAACTCCAGAAAGAGCATCAGTGCAGGTAAGCACGTGGCAAGACTGCTCTAGGGTATTTTAAGTGTTTGTGGCTCGTAGATTCCTGAGTGACAAGTGGTATCTGATTCTGGTTGCTGAGTTTTTATTCCATTTAATCTTCTAATCCATTTTGAAACAAGCTGGCTCACTTACACCTTGACTGTGTGAAGAATAATCTCTTGTTTTGTCTTCCTGCTGTTTCATTCAAGGGCCCTGTGTGTTTGCATTTGGGAAAATTGTGAACAGTGTGAGGTTGTTTGATCGCTTTCTTATTTTGAATGTGACTTTAGTTTTATGTAATGTCCTGCTGTGGTCAGCACTATTTCAACAAGCAGCCCTAATCTATGAAATTCTTTCTCTTGAAAAAGTTTTATTGGTTTGGTTTTCCTTGTTATCTTCCTCCTCTCTTTCCTGGTATGGGTTGGTAGAAATAGATATGAGCAGCAGGGATTTGTGCAGTGGCATTCTCATAGTGTTGTGAGATAGAAAGCATTTTATGGTGGCAGGAACTGCAAAGAAGATACTTGGTTTGCTCTGGTAGCAGTGTGAAACTGGAGCAATTTGTTGTTTATACCTTGAAAGCATTTAGAATCTAAGTGTTGGGCAGAGAGGAGGGATGTAGCACATGGATAAACAAGTGACAGCATGTTCCATTTGAATCACCCAGCTGACAGGGATGCAGTTTTTAGGTTATTTTGGAAACCTTCCTTGTTGCCTAGAATATCAATATCATACCAGTCATAGATGCTGGTTAATAAGCCTTTTTTTCACTGAGATTTGGGGGTGTCTGCTGATAATACTTCTCAGGATACTATATCAAGAAGAAAGGAACGCAAAACTGGCGGGGGGGGGGAGCTCCAAAGCTTATTTACCTCCAAAGGTATTTGAAACCAAAAGGTGTGAAAAACTGAAGGATGTGGAAACTCTGGGAAACTTTATGAGCAGCTAAACTTGAAGGAGACATTTAAAAACAAAAAGGAATTGTTGCATTATGGCTCTATTATGTCAGAAATCCCTGGCAAAGGTTCTCAAACTTAGCGAAATTTCTGTAGTCCTAGTGGTTCCAGATTTGATGATAGACTGAATATTTTGTGTTAATTTTTAATAGCCTGTGAATAAGAGGATTTTAATTGCAGTCCTGTATTTTGTATGAAAGTTTGAGTCAGTATGTGGAAGGAAGTTAAATCTAAGGTCAATGGTTTTCAAGTTGCTTTACTAGATATGGGCGGCAGAAACAGCTCTTGGTCCCACAGTTTCAACAGAAAAATAAATGGGAGATGGTATTTAATTTTTTATCTAGAGAATATAGAATTAGGCTCTAGTTTTGTAAATGGAGTGTGTTTGCTATTGACTTATATTTAATAGACTTGTTTTCTGAATGAAATTAAACAAAAATTTTGGAGGGACCAAATACAGAAATTTAAAACCACAACGGTCTGGTCAGGCAAATCAAGGCATTCTTCGGCAGCACTTTCTTGGACATTAGTGATATGTGGAAGCAAATAGAGCAGGTCTTAATCCTGTGTCATCATGAGCTGAATTTCTGGATAAAAAGTTTTCACTTCTGTACAGATTGTTACCTTTTGTAAACACCTGAGGAATCACATTCTGTTAATATGCTATAAGCAGATTTTTGTTTTGCTTCATCTCCCATCTTATTCAGACTTAGCCACATGTGACTGATCTGCTCTGCTCCCAGCAACAAGTGCCAATGGTATTTGCAGGCTCTTTGATTGGAAAAGGCTTTCTTAGTTGTGATAGTGCAACCTGTGCAGCACAGCAAGCAAAGCATTTGAGTCAGCAGATAAATGTAGTTTGCAGTGGCATAAACTGACTCCTGTGTGTTTATAAATATGCATTTACAGTACACTTTCTTATTTCTACTTTATGGATGTATTAAACTAGCATATTTATCTTGCAGATTAAACAGGAGCTTGTTGTATATCAGCACAAAGTTATTTCCAGAAAAAGTAATGTATTTAAATGTGAAAAATCAATGATTGCTGAAGTATTATTTCAAATTTTCTTTTAAATAATTTTGTTTTTCCTGTTAATGCTTGTGCATTTTTGTAGCTGGAGTGCTATACCTGCTGGTTTTGACACTATTCAATTTGGTGCTATTACTGTAGAGTTGCATTATTTGTAGCATATTGTAAACATAAAGATCATCTGAAAGTTCTGATAATTTGTATGTTTAGGATTTATGGTACCAAACATAACAATCATATCCCCTGATTATTTTGTAATCCAGTGAGCAAATAATACCAATCCAGCTTTTGTGTTCTTAGTGAGCAAAGCAGAAATGAAACAGTTTTTCCTGGTAAGGATGAAAATGCATGACTTGGCCATTTCCCTAATGCAGATTTGTAATATATGCAGGAATAAATAGGTTTCTATCACTCTGCAGAAGGTGGTTGAGTCCAGACCCCTCATTTATTGGGTCATGCCACCATTCCCAGGCAGTGTGGATAAATAGGTGGAGAGCAAGGCAGTCAGAACTGATGGCCTTGCAATGTGGAGCATACAGGTTTGGTGATTTTTCCTCTTAAAATCTTTGATAAACTTCAAAATGACTCAGTGGACTGGGTGTTTGCTCCTGTGACATTTTAGAGGCAACCTCAGAGGAGAGTTTTCAGTTTAATTCAGAGGAATGTGCTTTGTGGGTCCTGGGGACCTGTGTGCAGGGATTACTGGAAGAGGTACCTGAAAAGCATCCCCCAGATCGGAAATACAAACGTTAAGGTAGATGGACCTGCCATTTCTACATTGCATGATGGGTTTTGGTGTCACTGGCACTACCCAGTAAACCTTCTAATGTGAGCAGACCTATGTTTTATTAGGAAAATAGGATTCAGGTGTGGGGATGAAGAGTTATTGTTCTCAGGGTGTTTTCTGGAATTGCTTTTGTTGTTTCTAAAGTTAAGCACTTTTGTTCCTGCTTTTGAAGTCCATTAATGCTTTCTTTAACTCCGCTGAGACCACTACACACAGTAGCTGTGCAGAGGTGGTATTACAAATGTGTGTAGTTTTAACTGCTTGAAATGGCCTGGTTTATGATCATGTGGTGCTGAAATTGTCTGCTGTGAAAATTTACCTGTAGTCCATTCAGTAATATGACATTTATTTAAATCCTTTCTCTTTTGCTTTCATTTCCTGCTTATTTATGAGCTCTTAAGGCAGTTAGTCTGTGCAGCTGATCTGTCTTACATAGTTGTGTAAATAATGGAAAAAAAGTAAGATTTTAGCCTTAAGTGTTTTAATGATCTTTGATAACATGTTTTAATATGAAGAACACAACTGAAAAAATTTTGTTTCTTATATGTTCTTGATATCACTTGTATTGATCAGAATCCTCCTGTTATGGACTATTATATTCAGTTTGTTATATGTCCTTGATAAACCCACTTGAAATTTATTGTTGTATTTATTTGATTTGAAGCTTTTTGGCCCAGATGTCTTTGCATGACCCTCTAAATTGTGTCCAAGTTTTTTAGCTATGGCTGATATTGTGAATCAGGGCAGTGTCCTTTGGTTTTTAAATACTTCCTGTGAACATATATTTATATATAATCCCTTGTCAAGTGTTGAACAAATGTGCTCTTTATTTCCTCAGTTCCTTGTAGGTGTAAAATTCAAGAGATTATACCAATGTGAAACTGAGGCAGGTTTGTGTTGCTTTTGCTGATCACAAAGTACCTAGAGCATTTTGTTTTCTCTATCTCTTGAATAGGTCTAATAATAATAGGTTTAAATTATTGATATGGCAGTGACTGGAATTGATTATTTAATAGGAGCCTAACAGTAATTTTTTGTATTTTATTATTATTTGTCTTTTATATGTAGTGGTATCTTTTACAATTCCTTTCATATGGAATTTAGCACCTGTGAAATGTATTTATATATATCATTATTAAGTAGTATTATAATTAAAATGATGGGGGAGAAAATGTGCTACCCCAATTCATGTGATGTTAAGGTTTTGTTTAAAAATGAATGGCTGTTTATCTGAACTCTGATTCAAAGTCAGGTATCTCTCATGGCAGGTGTCAGTCCAGGTTAGCTTTTTATCATCAGATTTTTTTGCTCTGAAATCGAAACCCATAATCTGTGTGCCAGCAGGCCTTGAACTACAGTGGAGTCAGGATTTTACAACTATGCTAAACTATAATTATGCTAAGTAGTTTATTCAATGAATTGGGAAAGAAGAGTAAAGATAAGGGTTTAATGTCTGAAGGGCCAAGTTAATAAGGTCACTAATTATGTAAATACAATGAACACATTCTTTCAGTTTTCAAGCTAGTTGTCTGAATAAGTAAGTGATGCAGTGCCGGATCTTGATGTTTTGGGGACTGCTGCTGATGAGGAGCATCAAGTGTTGTTTTCAGCTAGTGACTGTAGAGGTGGCATTGGCTATGGAAGTTCCAGCTGGAAAACAAGGGGTAGGATGAGCAGCCACCCTGGCATTGGGTAAATAAGGCCCCACCAGACACTCCCCAGTTTAAGCACTTAATTGTTGTGTGTGCTTAAATAATCAACCATCTCCTGTTCCCACAAAATGTAAGATAACATGGAAAAGATACTGTGTTGAGCAGAGTAAAGTTTTTTCATGTCATGTAGAGCTTAAAGAACAGTATTAAGCAAATTGGATAGAAAATGAAACATCTTGATGTTTCAAAGGGTTTGCATGTCACCTTTTACACTGCTTAAATCAAATCACTGCCAGTTGAGCTACAAGTCTTGCACTTGATTTGTGGCAGAACTTTGCTGTTTGATTTATTCATTTTAATCAGAAGGAATCTATGGCTCAGTGATGGGATACATTGCATATTTTAAACTTGTCCTGGGATATTGAATGTAGTGCTTAACACTTGGGCCAGATGTCGGTCAGGTTTGGATTTTTTATTCTCTCCAAAGTTTTCAAAGGAAAATTTCAAAGCAAGTTCTTAACTACTAAAAGGGATTTGTTTAAAAATACATGCAGCTTCCAGTTGTAACCTCTTGATTGTAGCAGATATTTTTCAAGACAACCTATTCATCCTGAATATCCCCTCTGACCAAATTAGTGAGCACTATACAAGGTATGCTATGCTTATTTTCACATCTCTGAAATACTGACATTCACTCTCTGTGGGTCTCTGGAATACACAGAACCTCTTTATTTCATTGAAACCTATAAGATTTGTTAGGAGTTTTAATATCTTTGCCTGCAACTCAAATTTAGGCCATCAAATTCTTCTCAACTGCCTCAAACCCTGCATATGGCAGAAGTCTCTGAAAGCTTGAATTTCTAATGCTCATGTTCCCTCACTGCCTTATGTTGTGCTTCTGGTCCTTATCTGACTCACCTCAGATGCTGAAGAATTCACTAGTGCCAAGACTAAAACTTGATAGGATTTCAAGACATGAGGTTTTTTATTTTTTTTCCTTCCTTGTCTGAAAGTGCCTGTTAACTTAGAGTGCAACATCCTTCCTGGGTCTCTTATATAAATTGCTTAATTGTAAGAAGGTTCACATACAATATGACAGACATAGTCTGAAATTATACTGTTGCCATGGAGGACTTGAATTTAATTTCAGCTCCTCAGTGTTTCAGTGGGGGAATGTAGCAGCTTCAACAAAGAGGATTTGGAAGCACCCCCAATGAAGAGCATAGGATTTTGGTTATTTAGGGGATAGGACAGCAATATTGCATGTGAATGATTTCCAGTCAGATGGGTTAGCTAAACTGAATTTTAAATCTGAATACTAAAAACTGTTCTGTGGAAAGAAAAGGGCTTTTTTGTTTTTCAGATCATTACTCTTGCCAGCTAAACCATGAATCTGCATTTGTTAGCTGTTTTTTTGTAGTTCCATATGCTGCAAGCACATAACTTGAAGTACTTGGGTATGTATCTCCTAGCCATAAAACAAGGACTGGATAAGGATTTGTTAGAGAATTATTAGAGAATCCAGAACTGAAACTTTAAACTCTCCTGATGGTTTTTCTTGTAAGGGTCCATATTGACAGGTTCAGGGAATAGCATCATTTTGTACATTTAGAAAATTCTCATGCTGATAAAGAATTAATTGCATTGAAACTGTTTGTTCTCAATTCCTCTGTGCTCAAAGCATTATTTGCTTAACACAAAATGCCAAACTATTGTGCTTATGAAATAATTAAACAGCCTTGAAAGCTATCTACTGGGAAAATAATCTCATTGCGGAAAATATCACATTTTTTCATCTGAATGGTCATTCAAATAATTCAAAACCTAAGTGCAGTATACCAGCCATGACCACTTGGCATCTGTTTCGCTACAAATTGCTTATATAATTTGTTTTGACTCTTTATTTTTCTACCTTAGGTTTTTTCCTTCAACTAGGCATTTGTTTCAAAAAACATCTTTGTTTCACTTAGGCTGCTTCTTCTTAAGAGGGTGGCAATCTATGTTTGAAATTGGGATTTAGAGTAACATCCTGACTCTCTCAAGCTCTGAGTGCTCTGCAGTCTGTTCTTTCTTTATCAAGTGGGTACTGACACAATGAGTATTTTTAAGGGGGGAAAATAAATGAAAATTAAACCATTTTAAAATGACAATATATTTAATATATTAAGTATGTTTGATATCTAATATACAACTTTTTTTTCAAATTTACCTTCTTCTGTGTGTATCTATTGTTATATGGTGGTAGATGTGCAATGCAGCTGCAAAATCTTGTCACCTCTTCATGTTTAATAAGAATAAAATACAACAAACCAAGCAAAATTCTGCCCACCATGTTTTGAAAACCAAGCACTGAAAAGAACTGGTAATTTTAATATTAGAACAAGTTCTGAAAGTCTGTTGATGATATTCTCTTTACTACAGAACAAAATTACTTGAAAAAGATGAAAAGTTGTAAAAGTTGTTTTGCTATCTTTGTTCAAAAGGAGGAAATGAAAAGAAGTCTTGTAATTGCTCTCTGGCCCTCAAGAATTAGGAGGAACTATAGAGTCCTCAATTGTTTTACATGAGAAATGAACACCTTTTTAGGTGTTGGTGTTCAAGCTCCTGTGAAATAAGTAAAGAACAGAGCACTTCATTTATCTGCCTCTTAATAGCATACTTGGAATGACTGCACCTGGAACTCTTACTTTTTAATCCAGATTAGAACCCTTGAATCTGTTTTGTAATATGGGGGCATATTGATGCCTGGTCTAACACCAAAGGCTAATAGATTTTTGTCCTATTTTAGCTGTGTAGTTTGGGACAGTTCTGTCAAATACAAAACTTTGAATACAGGTTTTAAGAACCTACATCAACTCCTGCCATTTGGTGACTTTACAGATCAAAATTGGAGTTTTTGTTTGAGGCAGTCAAGAGAAGCTGCAGATCTGTTTTAAACTCATCTCTTTTTGATTCAATCAACTGTGTACTCTATGAACTTGTCTTGAAGGAAGCTACCGGACCCCAAAATCACATTTAGGCTGTGTGAACCACCAAGTGACACAGCTGCCTGCAGTGCAATGATATTTTGAAGTAGCATAAATGCTGAACAGGCACCATCATCACTGCAATCTTTCATGCAAGCCCACCATTATGGTGTTCTGGTGTCTCAGTTTATGTAATAAGGGGCGTCAAAGATGGTAATCTTCTGCAAAAGTCTGTTTTAACCAGCCTGCTGTGGTGTGTAGACACACTGTGAAAAGTAAAATGCTAGTGAAATGGTCTTATGTTTGTCTGAATATTTGTGTGATGTGGTTAATGGGAATGAGGAAATGGATTTATTTTTTCATGGGGAGTGGGATATCCTCTGGTTTCCGAGTGGTGATTTGTGTAGCATCAAGGATTTATTTATTTGTGTAGATTTATATAAATAAATATACTGCTTTCTACTGTCTTTGGAGTAACATCTAAAACTAAATCAGTCTTATACTGTCCAGGAGAAAAACTACAATTTCTATTTTTATAGCTCAAGCATTTTTGGCTCTGTGATGAGATTGTAGCTGACAGAAAGGTCTGGTCTTAAAATGCTCAACCATGTTTAAGTTTTAAGAGTTAAAACAGGCTCTAAAGCAGCAAAATTTCACCATAAAAATAAACAATAATCAGAATAAAAAAGGAAGATAAGAGGTTTGGTATGTATGTGTAAAAGCTGCACTTTACTCCGGGCATTAGCTTCCTACCACATGTGGTCAAAAGTGTGTCTTTTTGAGGTCAGATTGTAAATTACTTGAAAAAGAGGTCAGATAAAGTTGTGTCTTACTTGTATAAAGCAAATAGACTTGTTTTAGTTCAAACTGGTGTTACTGAATTTAGATATTAGACCAGAGCTTTACTCTTAAAAAAACACAGGTATTAAATTCATGCATCCAGGAAAAAAAAAAGATTCCTTCAGGTTGACCCTTCCCCTGCTACTTCTAGTCAGATGTGCTTATTTTTCTGTGACATTTAGGTGTGGAAATTTTCTCAAGAAATTAAAATGATGTGACAGATTACTGTATGCACAAGAAAGAGGTGGTGACATTTCTTCCTTGACAGAGAGGAGCTGTATGGTGATACGAGTTTTATTTTAACATGTTTCCAGTTATGAAATGTGCTTTGTTTTACATTGATTAGAAATTCGTGGAGAATAGCTGATGTTATATTAACATTGATGAAGAGCATGCCTACTACATTTGGCATGCAGTTTCCATGGCAACTGTACTGTAGAGTGACCCAAATTAATTTTCCACCAGTCACTAAGTGCCCTGTCAGGTTTTTTGGCTTTTTTTCCTTGTGCTAGGGATAAGCAGGCTCTAAAGTATTCTTTTTTTCTGATTTGTCTCTTGAAAGCAATGGCTGAGCTATGTTAATCAACCAAAATCTCCCACTTTCATTTGTGCAGTTGAAATGCATGCTATTTAAATCTCAGTATTCTTGAGAATCACTTGAATGAATACCAAGTAATTGAATGGAAGTAAATGTGAAGCATCTTCATAGTAATTGGAGTAGACAACATAGAGCATGGTCATTTGCAACCTCTGGCTTTGCACTGCTCTGCTGCTCCCACATCCAGGCTTCTGAGCCCTTTTTAGAGAGAGCAAGTCTGTGCTGAGCCTGATCAGAAAGGGAACAGAGAATACCGTGCTCTGCATATTTAGCTTGCTCTCCAGAATTCATTAGCGGGGTCTCAGTGAATGCTAGTAGCCATCCCTTAGCAATAAAAGGATACAAATTCCTCATACAGATACTGGCTGCTTATTGCTGGTGTGGAGGTGATTGCCCCTTCCAAATGCTTGTGTAGCTTTGTTTTGTGGGCAACACAAAGTCAGCCCTTCATGTTTAAAGTTACTACCCTTAATTATTTGTCATTGTCGGATGACACAGCATTTTGGTGCCTGGCAATGACCAGGATGGTGGTTTGTCTGTATTTCCCCTTGCTAGATGTGGTTTTGCCTCACAATTGTCTTTGTTCCCAAAGGATTTCTGTCTCTGTGTCAATGAATGATCATTGGCACAGAAATAGAAATCCTTCCTTACTTGAAGCTTGTTTGTGCCTTGCCCATTTTTGCAGCTTTTTCTCCTGTAAGGATCATTTCTGTATGCAGACTGAATGCATCTGTGTTAGTGTACACCTTTATCATATGTAAAACAATGTAATTTCTTTGTATTTTCATAGATGCTGTTTTGAAGGTACTTCATCTCTACCTTAAAACACCATGTGCACAAAAGTTTTGCGAGTATAATGTGTAGGTTTGCTGCTAACTCTGTAATAACTGTTCAGAATATAGGATATTGTGTTGCTATGCTATCAGCTTATATCTAGACAGTTCTCATACTGTCTGCTTTGTTCATTAATACAGAGCTCTTAGATTGCTTCTGGTATTTGATAGGTTATTTGCAAAAATTAAAGGAACTAAACTTCAGGTATAAAACATGATTTTTGAGAGGAGAATGTATTTCATTGGCTTTTTTCAAACCATTCTGCTGATTCAACCAAGATCAACAATGTATGTATTACTTATGGCATGGGCTTTACTTACTAACTTCTTAGAAGGATTATGAAACTCTGCAAGTGTAATAATGCATTCAAATTTACACTAAGCTTTTAATCATAAAAACATTACCTGGTACCTCTGCATTTAATCTCTTCAAAATACTTGCATAGCAACTCCAAATGTGTAAAAAAGCTCTGTGGAGTTTGTTATGTTAATAAATAGACAAGAATTCCTGCTGATAATGCCTGTTGTCTTACAGCTTTTGAAGCTGGTTTTTGTGGTGCTTTTCTGAACATCTTTTGTCAAGTTGCATTTAATAGAATAAATCTGTATTATCAATGTGGGGCCAGTTGGCTGATTCCAAACACCACGTCAGTAAAAGTACATTTCTATCAATTTGAGGCTTGGGAAAACTTAACGTTACATGCTTTCAGGCATTATTTTTGTTTGAAGCAAAAGTAGGGCAGTGTCTCCAGTGCCTTATGGTGACATGGGTTAACTGGATGGAGTATATATCTGATTGCAATCCAGAATGGTCTCTACCCTTGTTGTGGGGCACTGGCTTCTTTAAAGAACCTGTTTTAAAGACAGCTGAAAACATGCTGTTGATGACTAATTGCATTCTGCCTCTGAAATATTAACTTCTATGGAAGCCAGGGTATTTATGGGAAAAGAGCTTTCAAATATCTTGTCTTTGAAGACATCTTTTTAACTCTGAGAAGTAAATTTCCTTTTGACTCATAAAAGCATACAGGGTTTTGAGGTCTGAACATGTACCTTTGCTTTGTATTTTGCAAGTGGTTGCTGAGATGAGAATATCTAGTGGTGTACTCACTTTAAAGCCCTTCTGTAATCAGTATGCATAGACAAGGTAATGAAAGGCAGGGACAAACTGGGAGGGTGGAGTGGAAAATTTTGCACTGGTGTTCTTTTATTTCTGTCCTTAGGAACTGCTAAGGCCATTGGAGTGTCATAATGAACTCTCGTGTGTAAAATTTTGCCTTTCCTGTATTAAGGCATGTGGACTATTTCTAAAATGAGGGGGTGAAATTGGTTACCCAGGATGTCCTTTCTAGTCCCCTGTTATCTCCTGGTGTTGGAACTCTCTAGTTAATAATTTGTAATAATCCAATCCATTGTAAAAATAAAATGTCTATTTCTAGACTTAAAGGAGTAATGTAGTGACATAGGAGGAACAGAAGCTCCATGAAAGTTTAAGGAACATACTAATTATCTAGAAGAATTATTTAAGAATAACAAACTGTGTGATTATACTATAGTATTCAGTAGTCAAATATGGTCTTAGTTCTGATTCCTGTCCATGAGTGTGGTGTGGAAGGGCCTAAAACACACTTTGTCTTAGATTGCTTTTTCTCTGTTCTGTTCTTGTGCTAAGGAAAGCTGAGTAAATCAGAGCCTTTTTATGTTTTCTATTTTTTTTTCCATTAGGCCTTATGCCTGTCATTGAAATTGGAGGTGTATTAAGGTTCTCTGCAGCAAGATTGGTAATTTGTTAAGAAACCATGTGAGAGATTTTCCCCTCATTCCTGTATGGCTTTCATCTTTCCAAAATGCTGTTCTAATGATGATCCCAAAAGCCATTAACTGAGGTTGTAAAAGGCTGCATCCTGAATTGGAATACTTGTCTTCCTCTATTTGCATAGCAATACATTATTTATTTGCATGGACACTTAAGGCTATTGCATCATAACTCTTCAAAAACAGCATGTTGCTTAGGAGTCCCCAGAAAAGAACAGGAGCCTTTCCTCTGTGGTTACCTGTAATAAAAGTTGGGGATTCTTGCCAGCATCTGCAATAGAAACAGAGGACTGAAAAAGGTTAAAAATAAAGGGGGGGTGGGGGGAGAGGTGGGCTAATGGCAAAAAAAAAAACCAAAGAAAGCATAAAGCTCCAAGCCAGATATACCTTCTCTGCCCCCCTCTGCCCTTCCTCAGCAAACCTCAAGCTCTCAAAGCATTGCAGTATCCCTTATCGTGTCATGGCTTCCTTTAGATCTTTCCAATCATCTAAATTTAAAAAGAAGGGATGGAAGAAGCCACAGTACCCAATCTTCTGATTCTGCAGCTTCCTGTGCTCTCAGATTCTGAATGCTTGCCTTGGAAGCACTGTGGGTTGTCTGAGTCTTCAAAAGTCAGCAAAACTGATGTCTCTAGCTGGTGTTTAATCAACTTGAAAAACTTGGCTCAATACACATGACATGTATGTTGAAAATTAATGCATATCAATGAAAAATATTCTGGTCATTTTGGAAAAAAGGCAAGAAAAATCAAAGGCATCCTGAAGCTTTAATAAGCATAATGCTGATCTGCTTAATAAAGGTGGAAGATCTGAAGATTCTGAAATGCTTTAAACTGCATTTTAATATGGAAGAGGTGGCTTTATTCAGTTATTTTAGCTACTGTTTTGAAGCCATTATAAAGATTTTGGTGATAACTCTGAGTTTGAAAAGGAAATAAAGAACAAAGGTAGGATATACAAAAATGTGCTGCAGGAGGATGAATATGTACATGTGCCTACATGTTGTAGTGCTTAAATGTAAATTTTTACTTGTTTCCCTGTGTGTGTGATAAGGCACAGATGAAAGGAGTTCTATTTAGAGACCAGAACAAGTGTTTGTGATGATGTTTTAAGAACTTTCTTGTCCCTTTGCCCTCTCCAGTTAAATGGTTTGGTTCCTCAGGTCACCCTTACAGCTATGACCCGTTGCCAGCTACAGTGGGGCTGCATAACCAGCTGCTGAACCCTGCTTAAGTGCTCTACTCTGCTTTGTAGTAGGGTTTAATTAAATGTTGTTTAGCTGAGGGGAAGGAAGAAAAAAGCAATTAAACATGCTCAAGTATTCCAGTTTCAGCCATTATTTTTCACTGTTGCTTCCAGATCTGATTGAGGGTGAATGTTTGTTCTCTAAGTTTGGGGAATTGAGAAAGAGGTCACATGTGTGAACGATGAGTGCCTTCATACAGAACTATTATGTTTTCAGGGAATAAAGCAAATATTTTATTACCCCTGCCTCCGTTGTCGGCAAAATATTAAATTTTAATTATAACCACTGCAGAAAAGAGACAGAGGGGTTTTATCTTTTTTCCTGTTCTAATTCCTTTCCTGTCTCTACCCAGGGGTTAGTTGGGGAGCATCAGAGCAGCACCCAGAGGGAGCTGGATGCTATTCCAACTTCAGGCACACTTGCACAGAGGGGATCTTGGAGCA
The DNA here is from genome assembly GCA_020466415.1 of Ammodramus savannarum pratensis. NCBI lineage: Eukaryota > Metazoa > Chordata > Aves > Passeriformes > Passerellidae > Ammodramus > Ammodramus savannarum. The sequence continues at coordinate 33,928,251 of JAHXMQ010012337.1, forward strand.
GGGGAGATCTGGCAGCTACTTTAATTTCTAGGTGTTGAATAGATCCATTTCCTCGGAGTATGCAGAGGGAAAGCTGGGAGAAGGAAAAACTTTCTGTGGAAAGCAGTTCTGAACATGATTGCTAAGTCTTTAATGAGTGATTGTATGATAACAAGCATGTGGTGGGAACTCTGCACTTTCCCCAACACAGCAGCAAATCTGTGGTGGTAAAGCTTGAAAATGTTGTGGTGAGAAAGTGGGTTTAAGTGAGTTCAAATCCTGTAGAAGAGGTGCAGGATGCTTCTCAGCTTGGTCAGATTTCTGCATTCTCCAGAAACAGATGCTACAGTTTAAAACCTTTCATAATTATACATGTATGCAATGAAGCAGTGTTTGTTATTAATGCTAGGCTTGTTTTAGCTTGAAGAAGACAAAAGCAGCAAACACATGTAGTACAAGAGAAGGCAGTAATAAAAAGGGGAAGGTTGTTGGGTTTGAATTCAAATTGCTACCACTCAGGGTAGCAAGGTTTGTAGAATGTGAGGGATGACTAGAAGATTAGACTCATGTAAAATGGACTGACAGACTTGGAGGAAGGGACAGGGGAAGTAAATGGATTGCTTCCTTTAATTAGCCAAATAATAATTTTGTAACTGCTTGACTTCGATTTGGTTACAATGATTTGAAAAAAAACTATGAGAAATCAGATGGTCAAGAAACAAAATGTAACCTGGCATCTTTATTTAAATTCTAGAACTGGTGTTGAAAGGAACCTGTGAGCATGTCATTTTTATTGTAAATTATATTCTAGTACAATGAACTAGCATATTGTCCCTTACTGAACACTCAGCAGGTGTGGTTCTCTTTACACTGCTCAAGGAGCTAAATGCTGTCTTTGTTCACCCTTGTGAGCAATTAGCTTAGGAAAAATGAGTCATCCCTTTAATGATGACCGTTTGCATAACTTAGTGAAGTTTCCCAGTCAGCTGTCTTGGTAAAATAAGGAGACAGTCTGTAAGCTGGTTTTGCTGTGCTGGCCATCATCTCAGAAACTGGACGCTGCTGCATAAAGGGATAAAAATCACTTACCCGACCCTCAGAAGTGTCTGTGCAGAGCAGCTCACTGAATGCAGAGTTTAAGGGTTTCAATGATTTACCTGTAGCATGATCCTGTCATGTAATCACAACCCCATGCCACTTTGACCAAGTTGCTGCTATCACTGTTCTGTCTCTGTGAGTTCGCAACAGCACAAGTGTCAGCTGAAGGCTTCTTACTCAAGAAACGCTTTCCTCTCCCCCCCCCCCCCCCCCCCCCCCCCCGTGCAGTGGCTGTAGATCCATGCTGCTTCCCTTAAGTAGGTGAGCTTTAGAACTATGCCAAATCCAAAAATATATTCTCAATCATTATTTAATCTTGGTCTGGTCAGCTCTTTTATTGGTCTGTGTAGCAGGATGGGAGTGTCTGTAGGAGGAAAGGAGATGCTGTGGGTGTGTGGTGTAGGCAGATCCACCTGCTCCCAAACACTCCTGAACCTGCCTAGGCAGCTTATGGAACTGTGGCTTTATGGGAGTTAATAACCTTGTTTGGGGTTGATGTCCTTGAAAGTCTTCCAAGACCTGATCTGCACTTCTTAACCACAGAAAATCTGGTATTTACCTGAAAGTAGTGAGTAGATTTGAACTACAAGTTCAAATTTACTTTTGTGCAAATGTAGTTAATTTTTTTAATTGATTAGTCAAAACAACCAGCTAGATAACTCATAATTCTTAAACATTTGTAAAAGCTTGCCAGGATGACTGGACTTGCTATTTAAACATTTTGCTCTTGACTGTTTCTCTTTTGGAGATGGTTTGCCATTGCCTTATTTGATTGCTGGGTGACTAAGCATTTAAGCCAAATTCCAGTCTTTGTTTTTTTTGCTCCTTGAGAGCATTTCTGAAATTGGAAGCCAGTGAAAAATGATCTACCTGTAAGTAAACATTCTGCTACCAGGGAAGGAGGTAAGAAAGAGCATGTTGTTAGCCTTAAGGAATCTTTCTTTAGCAGGAGGTAATGGGACTGGTGCTCCAAGCCAAGATTAATTACTTGTGCAGATTGTAATTTATTGAACCCTGTGGTCTTCCAGAATGATCCAAATTGGAGTTTACATCATGAACGTATTCGACACCTATTTTTCTCTGGAAACCATAGCTCACCTTAATGTTTTCACCAATGGGTTTTTCTTTTGAGTTACAAATCCCTGTTGTGTGAGCAGTCAGAGACTAAAGTAAATACTGTTCTCCCTTGCACATTTACAACAATATTGACATAAAACTTAGGAGGCTGTAAAGTTCTTTAGTAAAAGAAGCTCATTATGCATCCGAATTCCAATTCTCATCTTCCTGGATCACAGAGCAGAAGCTGGCATTGCTATTTCATGTGAGACAATTATATCATGTTACATGGTGCAGTGAGTGAAATTTTTTGCTAAAACAATTCAAATGAAAGTTTTCTGTCAAGATATGGAGCCTGCTTATTTTATTCTGGTAAAAGCCATCATTAGCTCATAAAATGCATTCTTGAATGTAATATAAACTAAAGTTAGCTAGTTTTCCTTTGAAGGGAGTGAGTCTGACAGCATTACATTTTTCAAGACCTTTCAGCAGGCTGTGGAAGTTAAAAAAAAAAAAGCATATTTTTTTTATTTTTTACTATTCCATGAGTTAAATGTGCTCTGCAGATAATTAGTTATGCCATGTGATATATCTAATTGATCACTGGGTGGTGTCAAGAGATGGTGTCAGGCTTCCAGTCCTCTGGTGCTGGAGGACAGAAGGCTGTGTGGGAATCCCAGATCAGTTTTGCATCACAGTAAACCACAGGACATCACTCTCAACTCTTGCATGATTCACTCCAGCACATAGCACCTCTCCAGATTTTTATGTTTTTGCCTAAAAATCAATCCATTCTTTCTTGCCTGTAAAAGTGCTTTCCATATGTCTGAATAGGAGGGATGTTCTAAAATTGATTTCCAGGCACTATTGAATGTGAGGCTTATGCTTTCTTTTTATATGACCTGTAAGGACACAGCAGCAGTTCTTTCTTGTTGAGATTTGTGACTCTGTAGTGAAATTTCTCATGCTCACAATCCATTCTTGATCCCAGTGAGGGGATTGCCAGCAGAAGTGTGCTGCCTGCCTCAGAAATATCTATCCCAAAACTGTTAACAATATTTCTAGGACATTTAATAGAAGGAAGTTGTTTGTGATTTAAATGTTAGTTTTTTTCATTTTTCTCTATTAAAAGAGATACTAAATGGTGAGCACAGGAAAGTGGAAAGAAAATAAAGGTGAAGGGGCTAAGAGATGTTGCTTCCTTTTTTTTCCCTGATCATTCAGGAAGTAGGTGTGATGTCAGAGTGAGCATGCCTTTGCTGAAATATTGAAAACCTAGCATTTCAATGGGGATGTTTTTATTGTATAGGTTTTACAAAAATATTTGCAAACTGGCAACTTGACAATTCAGTATGTAATTGCAAAGTAATTTTGGAAAATACTTTTGCTTAGAGATAGAACATATAAAAAGCAACTGGCTCACTTGTAACTTTTTTTTTAAAGAAAGGAAACTCCTGTAAGTGAACCTTAGGAATTAAATATTTTTTGGTATGACTTCTTAATGGAGAGGTTGTTTACAGAGCGTGACAGGACAAGGGGGATTGGCTTCAAACTGAGAGAGAGTAGGTTTAGATTGCATATTAGGACAAAATTCTTCACTGTGAGGCACTGGCACAGGTTGCCCAGAGAAGCTGTGGATACTTCATCCCTGGGGAAGGGCTCAAACTAGATGGCCTGGGCCTCTGAGCAACCTGGTCTAGTGGAAGGTGTCCCTGTCCATGGCAGGCAAATTGAAACTGGGTGCTGTTTAAGGTGCCTTCTAACCCAAACCATTCTATGATTGATTATTTTTGAAGTCTTTTCACCTCTGCAGAAGGTGAACTCCAAGGCAAAATCCTCATGCAACCTCTGGAATGTAAGGATCTTGGGCCTCTGTTCAAGTAGTGAAAACTACACAGAAAAGCTGACTTGTGAGAAATGATTCTTCTTCTATTAAGCATCCTCTGGCTATTTACAAAGAAAGTGCTTAAAGGGTTTTCCAAAAATCCACTTCCCATTAATCTTGCCAGAAACTCTTGTGCAGTATTACTCAGGGAGTCGAAACTGGGCCAATATCCTGGTGCATACAGATTCAAAATAAAGGCCACCCAGAGGAGATAAGTGAATTCAAGTTACAACATGAAGTTGGGTTCTTTTTGCAGGACATTTTCTGGTTGCATGACCAGCTACAATAGTAATGGAAAAAAGGAATGCGGAAGTATCTCTTTGAATCAGTCTGTTTGGCAACAAATGTCTGCAACCATGCAAGAGTATGTGTGGTTTTTTTCAGTAGAGATTTATATATTTTTAATACCATATTCTAGGCCGTAATGTCTAATTTAGATATCTTGTTAGGCCAGAGATGAAATGTCTCCAGCCTTCATGTTTTGTTTCCAGTGGTTTGTCCAGCATCAGTATCCAGGGAAAAAAATAAAAGGATAAACATGTAGTGAAGCTTTTCAGAATAAGATTCCTGGGTCTGATAATCTTCCCCTCAGGGAAGGGTGGCTTTGGATGTCATGGTATTTAACTGGCTTTCAAATCCGTGAGAGTTTCCAAATCACTTCTTGATACCACCTCAACATTCTGGAACCATGTAGCCTCAGCATCAAGGTTAAAATATTTTATGAGTTACATATTTCTTTTTTGTTTGTCTTTGTGAAACTTAAGATCTACAACATTAAATCAAAGCTGAAAACTACTCTGTATCACATGAAAAAGTCATGAAAGGTATTTCCTACCACAGGAAATTAAGAAGAAAATATTTTATAATGTTAGTCTCTAGGTTGTATAGTAATAATGAAGGCTAAACTCATGGATCACTAGCAATCTGCAGGTTTTAAAATGGAAATAAATATAAGCATGAGATGGGAAAGATGCAATGCAAAGTACCTCAAATACATTAAGTATTCAAGTTTTTGAAGGAATCAGCTGGTTTAAAGGGTGGCTCTTTCTGCCTTTTCTCCAAAAAGAAATTTTTGGAATGTGAGGGAAGAGTGAAGCTGCAGTGATGATATGAAGAGAAAAGTAATTGAGGAATTAAGAAGAGATTTCTTTAGTGTCATAAAACTTATTTGTGCAACTTGGAGCCTTTCCTACCAGTGAGGATGTGCAGTTGGGTGACCTCCTCAGTCTGAGCTCTCAAATTTGCAAGTCTTGAACTTTATGGAGTAGTGACTTAAAAGGAAGGTTACAAAAAGAAGCCTTTCCAAGTTAGGGGAGGACAGAGAGAGTATTCTGGTTTTAAAAGGTGGGGGTTGTTCAGTAAATTTAGTGCAAGGAAATATACAACAAGCTTGCTTTTGAAGTCTACTTAGAGCCTGATTTTTAAGAGTTTTATGTGGAGGAAAAGCTATTAGAATGGGTGTTCTGTTGTAGCTCCTGTAAGTGTGCTAAAAGTTCTTCAGGTATTGAAGGAAGCACTATAGAAAATATGCTTTTAAAATAGAAAATGTCTAGTGTTTATAGGAATCACTGTGCAGGTTAAAGTACCCTTGGCATTCCTCGTGGGATTTTTAGATATTGGGATACATACTTATAATTCAGAATTGATTTAACAGTGAAACTGGAGCAAAGGGAAGGGAAAAAAGTCCAATTGTCACTAAGAGGCCCTATGTTTCTGAAATCAGTAGAGCTGTTTGCTTTATTAAGTGCAAAGCTAGTCAATGCTGGAAGACTATGAAGTACTATTTTGAATATTTAATTTAAGCCTCAGTTACTATGCAAAACATGCTCCTATGAAAATGCTGCTGTATTTCAGGGCTATAGTGGATTTTGTACAAGATGTTTATTGAAAATGGTGGGAATTTATTCGTATAAAGAATACTGTCATGTCATATGGGATCTTTAAGTAGTCTGACCATTATTAATGAAAATTTAAAGTAATTTAGAAACTAAAAACTTTAGGGAACAATCATTTGAAGGTTCTGTTACTGTATTACTGGCTCACCACTTGGGAATGCTGACCTGTTGTTTCTCAGATGTTTTGACAACCATCTCCAGTTTTGGCATTTACTTTTTATGTGTATTCCATTGCCTTAGTTCTTTGATTAACCTTCAGGGTCTTTAGATTTTTTTGTTGTTGTTTGGATGTTTTTTGGGGTTTTTTTGGTGGAGTGTTTGTTTGTTTGTTTTTTTGACACTGCTTATATCATGGTGCCAGAAGGTCCAAAAAACTAATTGCAAGGTTAGCAAATTAATGATGCAGCGCAGTGTTAAACAAGACAGGGGAGAACTGCTCTTGTGTTTGAAGCACTCCTGTTGGTAAACAAGGACAATTTTTTGTTTTTTGGTTCATGGTCATGATGTCAGTCTTGGTTATCTAGGCATTCACTTTCCCTCTGAGAAAGGAAACCACCCAAAATGACTTGTGCGCACTGTTTTGGAAAGGAATGTTTAAGTGAGGAAATGAACCTTAATTTTTTTTGGTCTTGTTGTCTGAACTTTGACTCTTGGGATGTGCTAAGATAAGAAAAAGCAGTAGACATGTTCAAAGTGTGTTTAGATTAACCCTTAGAGAAATCTATATAAAATTAGATTTAAAGTGCATACTCAAAATACCTTGTAAGGGAAGTTGCAAATATTTCTTAATTTCCAGTTTGAAGCCCATTTTATATATACTCACAGAGGTAAAATGCAATCTTTTTTTGTGATTGTCTTGAACATGTTCAGCACACAGTCCTGATAGAATATCAACCCGATCCTCAATTTGTGTAATCTAGCTGGAATGCAATATTTGAATCTTTACTTATCACTTCTATCAGACCTTTGTTACCTTCAGACATCTTGGTTCTGCTCAGCAAAAAATCAGACTAATCAGGGAGAATTTTCAATGTGGTTTTGATTGGTAGTAAGAAAGTTGAACTGAAGGCTAAAATAATATTGATACTAAGAAGAAAACCTTTTTTTTAAGTAAAATTTCATTGCCTGTTTGTGAAAGGAGAAGTGGAGGAAAACTCACTCTGTAGCTGCTTTTTGTGTAAGGCATCTGCCATCACTTCAGAGTTTCCCTTTTAGAATGCTTGGACAATGAGTGTGCTGGTAATAACTTGTTTAAAAATAAATAGAAGTGCAAATGTTTTCAAGTGTAATGTCACACATTCAAATCTCTGGAACTAATATGTTCAACTGGATCTTATTTTGAAGAGTGCCATAGCACCAAGTAGCATAGCAACAGTCTTTTAAGAGATGCCCAGTGAACTTGTGCATAAGATGATTGTGTTCTGGCTTCCAGTCCCTCCTTTATTCTTGCCTCTTTTTCTTGGTTTCAGTTCTGTGATTTTTTTTTTTTCCTTTGCATTCTCAGTATATTTTCTCTGCCCAATTCAGTCTTTTCCAGTCTGCTTAATTTTGTTCCTATTTATTCTATCTCTATTTTTCTTTATATGTGGTTAGATGAACAGAGCTCAGGGAGGCTAGGCAGTAGTAGAGACTCTGAATGCACCTTGAATGGGATGTCTAAATGCAGGCTGATAGTAGAAGGAGAAAGTGAAAAACTACTTTATCTTGTGTTTCCTGTGCCGTGCCTTGCCTTGCTGTGTTGTTCAGGTTGCTCCTGATTTATGTCTGGACTGCTCTATTCATGCACAATAAAACTATGTCTCTAACTGAGAGGACAGAAAAGGCATAAGAAAAGTGTCTAAGGAGAAGCACTGCTAAATATGACAAAAACATTGTGGCCCTGAACTCTTGAACAGATGAGCAATGATGATATGGGTAGTGGTGCAGAATTGTAACTTGAGGAAGAGACATGAAAGTGTTTGGAATGTCTCGGTGTTTCCTGGGATACAAGGTGATGTTCAGCTGCACAATGACAATGACCTGTTGGGCAGTCTTTGTTCTTTCTCACATTTTAACCTTGCCTTTTTATTTTGTACTCCCTTTCTTTTCAGCACTACTGCAGGTCAAACACAAATAAGGTTTTGAAGGGGATTTAACTGAAGACCAGCTGCATGCATTACTTTCAGCCTTTTGAATTTTCTTCCTAATCTGAGGTGTGCTTTGCCTGTGCTCATCCTGCTTCCATATGCATCTTTAATGGAATTATTTCTCAATTGTTCTCCCAGCATCTAATGGCATCGTGTTTTGATGGAATTCTGCTTCATAATTCACTACTGCAAATAATTGCTAATCTTTGGGTACCTTAAGACAAAACTGCTTTATAGGAATGTGAGCCAGCCATTCTGTGTGATAGTGGTGCAGAAATGTGAAGGTGTGTGAAGGCCCATGCTTGGCCATTGCCAGGTGAGCACTGTGCTGAACTGAGACTGTCCCACTCATTTTGTGGCATATTTCTACAGTTTTAAATCATGTTGTGATGTGGCATGCAGCTCATGCTGCTGCAATTTCCATTTCAACACAATTTTCAGTATTTTCAGCAGTCAGGCCATCTTGCTGCTCCTCACATGTGGTATACTCTCCAGTTTATGTTCTTAAAAATAGATTATTTCTTCTTCCTTCTAAATGTCATTTTTATAAATTGCAATGTGGATTTAATAGAGGAAAGCAGTTCGTTTCTGGAGATATTATTTTTCAAACACCTATCAAGTGATGCTATTCATGCGCTACATGGCTTTACTCCATAGAAATACATATCTACATAGGAATAAGTATTTGGAGCTGTTTAACAGTGTTTTGCTCCTAGAAAATATACTGGTGGATTCTTTTTGTTATGAGTTCTATATGGAAAACTCTGCTCAGTGGCTATTCAGGGTAATTTGGTGTGAGTAATGTACATGGGGATACATCAGATCAAATGGGAAATCAGAAGTTATTGTCTAAGGTTAATTGAGTATTCAGTGGGTTTTTTTAAGTGGCACTGAAAGTATTATTAGATTTTTTTTACATATTTTTCAGAAGTTACATGAGCAGTCTGAAAGACATTAGTCTTTTTGATATGGGTTTTTATTGACAAAAACTGGGAAAAAAAGAAACAAACTTGCAAAATGTTTTATTATCAAATGTTTGTGCTTTTAAAGAGAATTTGGATAACGATTCTAAACTTTTTATGTACTATTACAAAGACAAATACATCTGTCGCATTCCACATGATTATTAAGCTGTAGGGGTGTTTTTTTTAGTTGGATGCTAAATTTTGTCTTTGATTTAGCAGTAAAAATGTTTTGTAAACAAACAAATGCTGGAGGGTGAATTCTTTCTTCTTTGTGCACACAGGTGTGCCAGGAACATTTATAACTGGAAGTTACAGGAGTGGGAAGAGAATTCGGCTTAGTTTTTTATTATTATTTATTTTAACTGACTGTTTAGAAATCAGTCTGTCTTTGTATTATTCCGCCAATACTGTGGTTGGAGGATATCCCAAAGTATGGTAACTCTTAGAGTACAACTGCTATTTATATTACTTAGCTCTGGGAAGACCATAATTTCCAGTAGGTGCCTTAATATGCACTTACCTCAACTAGAAGGGTGAGAAATAGAGAACAAAATTATGATAAAGAACAGGAAATTAACAATATTGTCTTCACACTCTTCATTTTTCTAATACTTGATACCAGTGTTCACAGAGCCCTGCTATGTTTCTGTGTTACATTTAGAATTCCCAGAGCCAGTATGAAGGAGATAGAAATAGTGTTTTGGAGTAATAGAGCAAAAGGAAGAAAAATACATCCCTAGTGTATTTTTGTTGATGTGGGTGTGCAAATGGTGGAAGGAGTTAAGGCCTGCTTGTGTTTTCCCTCAGAAAAAATGGCTGATTAAAGCAGGCCATGGCAGGGAAATTGCTGGATTCCTGTGGAATTCAGCTCCCTGACACTGTCACTCAATCTCACAAGGTGCTCTTGGAAATATTCCTTCCAATGCTCCCAACCTTATAAACTTGGCTGCAGTGATTGCTTCTCTTCCCCTTGATCTCCTTCTGCTGCCCCCCTCTTTTCTCTATCTAGGAATTCTTATCAGGCTTGGGGAATAAAGAGCTCTGATTTATGAGCTTGTGGAGGGTGTACAGTATTTGTCAGCCTTCTCACACAGGATAGATAAAATATGGTGCTGTAACGCTGTCGAGGAAATTGGATGGGCTTTTTACAGAAATGTGTCTCCAAAGTAATTTCAGTCATCTTCCTTATGATGTTTTATACCATGTAAGCCAGCTGAAGGGAATTCTGTGCAGGATGGAGTGAGACATTAGAGTAATGCTTTGCCAGCATTACTGTAAATGGGTTGTGTGCTCCAAGCCAAGAACAAGTCTCTTATCAGTAGAACTGATGAATGAATCTGCACATTTAAAAATATTGAGGTATAATATAATTAAGAATTATATTAATAATTTTCTGAGTGCAAGTACACAATTCCTTGAAACAGTGGCCTGTAGCTGGTGATTTTGAAACTCTTGGAATGAAGGGTTTTACAATTTGCTGATTTCCATGTCTTTCAGAATAGGCATTTTTCTCAAGGGTAATCTGAGACATAATTACATAATTGTATTTACAACCTAATATCTTTTGCCTGCTGCCTGTTTTCTTATAGCTGATAAGGCAATCTAAAGGCATTTAGATTTTCAGGGTGAACACAAAACACAACTGATGATGAAGCAAACAGCAGCTTTTCCCAGGCTTTCATACCTACTTTTAGTGCATCAGAGCATCTAAAACCCCACAACCTGATGTTCAGGCTGTGTTTCACAAAATGCAAGGGAATTGAGGAAGTTTGCACTTATTATCCCACCTTGTCCTTAGCCCCCATATAGCACTGCTTGCAATTTTTGGTGTATTCAAAAATGGTGTTTTGCATCAATTTATTGTGCATATTATTGTCAGGCTTAATTTGCTTCAGTGCAAAGAATTGGTTGGGAGTTTTTAATTCTTTCTGCAAGAATAAATATGTATTTAATTTCTCCAGCAACAGTGAATGGGGTATTAAATAATTTTTATGATTATAGATCATAATGATTTTTGAGAGATTCACGCTACCCTCATGATGAGCATACTATTTTTGCCATAGTCAAATTACTACACTTTACATATTTTTGTATATGCTAACTTGACTGATTGAAGAGTTTACACGCAGATAGTACACTCAATTCATCTCCAAGTAGATTATCTAATGAAGTTAAATTAACTTGTAAATAAATTCAGGCTATATGGCAATTTATTACCAGGAAGAAATTTGTTTGGGAGTCACAGCTTAAGTAAAAACAGGAGTGGGAAAAAGCCAGGAATAAATAAGTAATTGATCTAATTACAGAATGGTTTGGGTTGGAAGAGACCTTAAAGATCACCCAGGTGCAACCCGCCTGCCATGGAAAGGGATACCTTTCATTCATCTGGGTTGTGTACACCATTAGGAATGGAGCATCCATGTCTCTGGACAAACAGAACCAGAGTCTTTCCACTCTAGTAGTGAAGAATTTCTTCCAATTATATATTTTAAACCTATTCACTTTCAATTTAAAGCCATTCCCACTTGTCCTATTAATACATGCCATTGTAAACAATTCTTCTCCTTTTTTTGTAGGCCCCCTTTAGGTACTGGCAGGCTGCAATGAGGGGCTCCCTGAGTTCTCCAGGCTGAACAACCCCACTTCTCCCAGCCTTTCCTTGTAGGAGAGGTGCTCCAGCCCTCTGATTTTGGTGCTTTGGACTCACTCCAGTAGGTTTGTGTCCTTTATGGGTTGGGGGCTCCAGAACTGGATGCAGCATTCCAGGCAATTTTTTTTTTTGATAAACATTTTATATTTCCTGTGAAATCCGTTTTGTAGAAAGTTTTGGTGAGGATCTGATTCTTGGAAAAGTCCTGACCTGAAACAGAATGAAATCCATGAGCTTTCTACTCTAGTGTTGGGAGATCACTCTGTCTGCATACGGAGGTACAAGAGAACAGGAAAAATCCCTGAAGCCGTGGAAATAGATGGAGGCTTCTGCATCCTCTTTAGTCTCCGGTTTCCAACACAAAAAGCAAGTTTTCTCTGCCACATGACAACCTTACAGTGTTGTTTTACAACATTGGGAGAATTTGTCATGGAGAAGGATTTTGGACTGCAGGATCAAAAGTTCTGTCCCTCCTTTAAAGCAGCAGTTGTGCTGTGAGATCATCCAGCCCAAACCCCTGCCTGAAGCAAGTTCAACTAAATCAGGCCAACCTGTAACATAGATCAGTGTGATAAGCACAGAACTTGAGAGTTAACTTGAGAGCCTGTTGCTTGAATTTGCAATTTCTTCTCTGAAAATATTTTCTTTAGTTATTTAGTCTAAATGGTATTTCTTTCCCTTTGCATTGTGTTGTCAAAGCTTATGTTAGTAAATTTAAGGTAAAATTTTCTGTCATTCACTCTTCAAAAATACTTCTGTAACTCTTTGCAACAGGGAAGTCTTGTGCTTGTGTACTGCATACATAATTTTCTCTAGTCCAAACTAAGGGATTATTGTGTGGTTATCACCTCTAAATGTTATCTGGAAATAGGTTCACCCTCTGTACACCCCAGGCTGTTCAATATTATCATAAAGTTTCTTTTTCTGCCATTAGATATTATCAAATGCTAAAAATTTAGCAGCTCCTGGGCTTTTTTCTTCTGGTGTAAAGGTAAATCAGATAACAGCTATTTTGAGAATATCTGCTGAAAGTAGTAAATGAATCATTTAGCACTGTGCTTAGTTTAAGTTTTTGTGGATTCATTTATTTTGAAAAAAAAAAATTTTGATAGGTAATGCTGTGTTTCTTCCAAACTTGCTAAGTTTTGCTTAATCGGGCATTCCATTTGCTGAAAGTGGCTCAAGACATCATTTCTGCAAGCCAACTCTATTTTGCTTTTTGCTAAAGTAAATAATGGGATTTTCCAAATCCCAATTTTTTTCCAGAGAAACAATGCCTCTCCCTATACTTGAAAAATACACACTCATAATCTGAATATAAGTTGACATGGTTGGAAATTGCAAAGTTTACCAGTGAGGAATGTTAGTGATTCATTACCTTTCAAATTTGCTGGGAAGGCAGAGAACAATTTGCCTGGAGTTCTTCACACGAGGCAGAAATCACAGGTGGTCCTTGACTTCTGCAGTGTCCTTAGTGCTGTTGGTAGTGATGCCTTAAGGTGGCAGTTATTATATTTTTTCAAATCCTATGCTGCATTGCTCTACACTTCATATAAAGTGCTAACTGCTGTCTTCATATTTTGGTCATTCAAAAAAATCCCCCTGGGCCTGAGATCCAGGGACATAGCATGACCTTAGGCCCCAAAAAGCATAAACTAAAGTGAATTGGAGGGAAGTGAGCTGGGGGAATATGACTTTATTACCTGAGGCTGTAATTGGAGAATTAAGCCCTGAAATCAAACATATTTGTCTGAAAAACTTGTGGCCACTCTCCCTCCTGGGTGTGGCCTCTGTGAGGCTTTTACCCTGCCCAAGGCGTAACTCTTGAAGGTCTTTGATAAATATCCACTTTATTCTCTAACTCTGTCTTGCCTCTGTCCTAGGTAGCCACTCTGAGGCATCAGTAGTGTGTGATCCGCTGCAGTGCACTGATTTTACTCAACTATGGTGGTGAATACAATCAGAACACAGCTCACATCAGCTCTCAATGCAGTGTTCATCACTTACTGCTACAGCACTTAGAGAGCCAGGGTAGCATCTTCTGTTTCTTCTAGAATTAATCCATATTCTTTCAAGAGTGATCCTTGAAGACAGGCATTAGAATACTTCCTTAATTAGCATCTGACTGAAACATTGACAAAAGTGTGGTTTTTTGCATTCTTCTTAAAGAGCTGTTTGATGATATGTTTGTACAGTCTCTAATTGTAGAATTTGCTCATGTAAAGCAGCTGTGAAATTTCCCTTGGAAAATCAGATTTGATTAATAGTGACTCAAGGTCTGGCATCAGAAAGCTAAGTAGGATTTACCTTTTCATTAGGCAGTAGGAAGAATGTTACAAAGCAGGTTCCCACAGTGCCTGTCCATCCCATCTGGCTGTAGCCCTGGTCCTCTTAATCCTTCACTTTGATAAATGCTCAAAGTCACCTGGTCTCTACATGTTTCACTCAAAATAATTTATTGCTGGAGAAACCTATGTTCTTCTAAATCTGCCTGATGCTGTTCTCAGCTCAATAAAAACCAGGAGAAATTACCACAAGGAACAGAGCAGGCTGTGGGGAAAGGGGTCTTAGCCTGGGAGGGGGGATCCCTGTTGAAACTCTGGCTGCATTTTGTGCCTGACTTTACTTATTGACACACTGTGGGACACAAGTGCAGAACAGGTGGGAAAAACTAAATAGTAACTAAACCTATGCCATTAAAAAGGAAGGACTTGGAAATTTCCTTTAGACTAGGAGTGTGTACCTTTACATATTTGCAGTGCTGTACTCTGGCCTCCAGCACTACATGGGTTTATTTCTTTGTGCTGGGTGAAAGTTGGGAAGAAAGTGGGTGCTATTTTAGCTGTGTTTATCTGGTTACTAAAAAGCCATTATGAACTTCTATCAGTGGTTTGTTTTTTTTATAGTGCAAGACTAATATTTGCCTATTGTTGTTCTGTCTGCATTCCAACACAGATTTATTGTGCCTTGAGGCGAGTCATCAACCTGCTCTTTGTTGCTGTTCCTATACTTGTACAGTAGAAGCAGTGCTCTCACTCCCTAAAATCAGTTTATTTGGCTAGCCTTTTGAGGTGACATGAAGTAATTGATGCAGGTGTTAATGTGTGTTGCAGGGTTGCATACAGATTATGCTGCATCAGTGTTTCAAATCTGAGCCACCGACCTGTAATGCCATCTAGGAACTTGCAGGTTGGTTTAGTAATGATCTGTAGTAGAGATGGGAGAAAAAGGAAAACAGGTTTCCTTGCTTTTCTTTAGCTGTTGCTATTTTGCTGTATTATTTAAGCTTCCTGTGCACCATAAGAGTGGTGAATGTATTCCCAAAACTACAAAGTTTTTATCAAAACTTCTGCATTAAAGCCACATTGTGCCTGAGCCTGTTTAGAAACAACTCACAATGCCTTGCCCCTTATAGGGAATACTGGACAACTTGGCAAAAGGCACAATTGTTAATGAAAATATTAGGGATGTAAAATCTCCTCAGCTATTGGGAGAATCTGAGTGTCAAGCTGGTTATGACAGAGTGACCTCTTCATGGAGATGGGCAAGAATGAAAAGGCTCTCCATCCAGATCTAAAGTCCTTAGCACTTGGTGTTTCCCTGAAATATTGGAGACTCTGCTCCATTAATTTCTGGCAAGGTGTGATGGAACATGAGAGAGCACATTGAAATAGACTCCTAGCAGTTATCCTTTTATTATCTACGTATTATAAAGAAGATTCATTCTTATAATAATTGCAAATGCAAAGTCAGAGTAGGGCTGAGGTATTTATAAGTGTAATGGGAAGGAACTGTAAAAAACAGTGCTGTCATGGGCTAAAAAAACTTGTTTGCATTTCGGGAGTGTTTTAATACAACTCAGAGTAAAACTTCAATGTAATAATATAAAAATGGCTTTACTTTTTCAGCAGCAGAGGGCAAAAGAGCTGCTTTAAATGTTCTTCTTCATAGGCAGTTTCTTGGGACTGATGGATTTGGATAAAAGGCTGTGGATGGACAGAAACACTGAGTGGCAGGTTGAAAAGATATGGTCTTTGTCCCTAAAGCCCTTATATCTTATTTTAATTTTGGTCCAATGTTGACTAACCAAACTGAAAACTGCACAAGAAGGGGGCAGCAAGATTGAAAAAGCTTAGGGAAAATGAATTATAGCTCTAGAACAGAAAGACTTTTACAAATTCCCTGCTGTTGGAGAAGGGTGTAAGAGAACGTGTGGAAAATCCACAGCGATAAAGAAATGCAGGAAATCTCATCTATTCATAAAAATTCAATTTTGGACATCAGTTACATAACATGACCCTGGAACTCCCTGGCTTTACAGAGGCTATGCTGTGATGTTTAATATTTTTTTAGGGGTGTTTTTCTGGATGAACAGTGGCAGGCAGTAGCCAGTAGTCAGCAGCTGGATGTGTGCTATAACATGTAGACCAAAGCATGTAGAACCCTTAAATCATCATTTACCATCTGTTAAAAAATATGGGTTATTTTAGCAGAAAACTGTGACATGTGTGACTTCTGTACTGTGATTCATATGTTGTAAGCCATGACTGAAAATGAATTATTTTTCAACTTGAAATTTGAGAATTTTGCTTTGTAGGAGTAGTTTATAATGGCCACTAAAATTGTAATAGTGCCAGGAAGGAGGGCATTTTTTGATTGACTGTTGGGCATGAGAAATACTGGATGTGAGAAAACGGGAGAGATAATTGAATGGAATGAAAAATAATGGAAGCAATGATGATTTTTGGTAATGATTGTGTTTTCTTTTTTTTTTTTTTTTTAGCCTGTGATAGGTTTAGCAATGATTCATCAAGCTAAAATGTGAAAACACCACAAGCTGATCTATTTCTGGGCAGCACAAATCAAAGAGTTCTAAAGCCAAATTTTGGGTGGATTTGCATACTCTCCCAACCCCATGAGTCCAGTGAGATCAGAGTTCAAATCAGGTCAGCATTTGGACTAGTTTCTGGACAGTTCAGGAGATAAAGACCAGTCTTATCAGGTGTTCTATGAAAGACCTTCTGCTGAGTTTTATATGCTTGTGAAAAAGCTGAAAGGGCTTCATGATTTCTTAGAAGATTCTTGGAGCTGACTGTTGTGGGTCTCTAATTTAAAAGGGTCAACACCCCTATTCAAAGTTATCCAAAAGCAATGGCTGTATCCTGAGCCCATGCTTGATAGCACCAACAGGAAAGGTGATTTATGAGTGGGCTTAGATTGGAGGTCTCAAAACAACAATCAATGTAAGTGAACAATGGAGCAGACTACAGGGTTGTCATCCCAGTGTCAGCACTGAGTGGTGAGTTTGAGGTGAGATGTCTCAGATTTTTTCCTGAGAAATACCAGATTTTTCAATAAACACCAGTATGAAATCTTCATGGAAAACAAAGTCCCATTTTTAATATAAAAACAACTTGACATTTTTCAGTATACTTTTTAATGAGCATTGCTCTGAGCTATTTTATAATGAAATTTGCTTAAAAGTAGAACAGGCTGGTGATACTTGGCAGAACGATGTGGCATATGGTAAAACAGTTGTGATTGATTGGCAAGCACTCTCATTTTGGAGAGAGTGGCTTTCAGCACAGTGATCTGTATCTTGATATTCAGGTCTTTAAGGGACAAAAAAAGACCTGCTGGGAAGTATACATGGGATCCTTTGAAAGGCCTTCCAAAATGAGTAGGATAGAAAGCTTTCTATTTCTTTGTTTTATGTGTGACATCTGACCTTTGCCAAGATCTTTATCCTCTTTTTCACCTTTTTTAGAAACATCAAAATGTACTGTAGCTTGAAGGCAAGTGAGCATTTTTAACTCATACAAGATGGGATTTCTAGAGCTGGCAGATCCACTTCATTGTAGCTGTCACATGTATTTGTGTTTGTCCCTTGTACTTTACATTATCCTGAAAGAAATACTGATAAAGTTATGGATCCCCAGTTGTGGGTATTCTCCAATTCACATTCACAGTTGTGGGTATTCTCCAATTACAGGTCTTGAGTCTATTTTGGTCTAATATGAGTTGTGGGAGGAGCCCAACCCAAGCTGAAGTATTTCTAAACTCCTCCAGGAAAAACACAATTACCACAGTAATATGAAATGCTATAAATTTACAAACATTTGGAAATTAGGAAATTACATGTTAAATGTCCTTTTTTTTTAGGTTCTGCTCTTCAGGGCTTGCTGTTGTCTGCATGTGCAGTCATAGGTGACAATTCCTGCCAGTAGCCAAAGGAGGATTGTGGTGATGCCACAAAGAGTTCCTCAGATAAATAATCAGATGTAACTCCTTGTGGTGGTAGGGGGCTTTTTAATGCTGGCGTGCTTTAGGGGCTCTTTTGGTTTTTTTGGTCAGGATTCAGTGTTTTATTAGGACACAGATTCTTGAAAAAGGATTATACAAAAGCTTTTGGATTTTATTTTTTCCTAAAGGGTATGACAAAGCTGAAATCCCCCAGTACATTCAGAGGAGAGGTCTGTCACTAGAGGTGCATATTCCAGGTCACACAGGGAAGGAGTGGAGAAGATTTACAGGTGGAGCTGCAATTACTTTCACAGTTTGGTCAGATGTTAACCCACATTACAGGTCTCTGGCTATGACCCAGACTCGTGGGCTCATGAGTTATTAGCCTGGGTTTTTTTTTTTTTAAATGAAAGATTCTTGCTCTCATGATTGCAGAGCATGAAAAAAATGCTCTGAAGAGTAACTTAGAGGGCAGAGCTTCTGTGAGGCAAATGCCCTTTGAATGAGGGGGCACGGCCACAAGCTGGGTCAATTATCCTGTTCTGCAGGCGAGTGTGGGGAGGGAGGGCTCTGGCAAGAGTCAAGGAGAGAGGAACAGTCAAGTCTAAATTATCCTCATTTGAACTGGCTGCTTTGGAACTAATTAATGACTCTGGACTAGGACCTTAGCAACAATACAAACCAAGCTTTCTGTGTCGCATTCAGTCCTGCCCTCCTTTTTTCACAAAAGTAGGAATAACTTGATCTGAATTTAGTGTTTAGATGTGGTAATACCCTGGGAAATCCTAACTGGTTGGTTGGTTTGTTTGCTTGCTTTCAGGAATTATCTCATATTGCAGTATACCAAATATGTAATTACTGAGATTTGCTAAATACCCTTACTGCTACAGCCTCTCAAGCTATCTTTAGAATTTAAATTATTTTCTGGGGCTTTTTAAGGAAACAAAACAATAACTTTTTCCCCCTACAAATGCTTAGTCTTTTTTCTGCTTTGTTTGTGTGTGTAGATATATTTATATATGTATTGCTGATCTTTGGGTTGTGGAGATGTAATGGAAGGGTGTCTGCCAAAAACTCAATTAATAGTTGCCTTATTTGGGGTTTTTGACCAGCATGCAGGAAGTGTCTTAATTTTTCTTTTTCCTCTCCAGTGTGAGCAATGAGAGGGGTTTCCAATTAGTGAAATTTATAGGTTAGTTATGAATCATCTCCTGAAATCAGCTCCATGAATTGAGTCATTAGTACTGGATGTTTTCCATTTGGGCCCTATGAATTTCTGCTTAGTGTTTGGCAGGGATGCCGTGTTTGATGTCCAGATGCAGTTTTTCAGGGTGGGCTCATTCTAAACTTTGAATGGAAGGGCTCAGCCAGGATGTGACTTCCACTGAAATGTGTTGAACACTGGGGTTTAGGCCTCTGCAAGTTGAGAAGGTGATATTTCACCAACCAATTTTTTTTCTTACCTGTGCAGCAAGTGTTATTGGACATAGTTTGAGAATGATGACATCATTTTATTTTAAATTAATCTGGCAGTGGACAGTGAGGAAGGCTTGCTCTGCATGCTGTGCATTCTATGAGTAAGAGGTGGTTTCTATCCAAAAGAATTCCTGGTCTGTAGCAGGTGTCCTGCTCCTGTTACTGACACAGCTAAATGCCAGATCTGGCAATGGGAGTGCCCAGGCAAAATGAAGTAGCTGATAATTTCTTCATAGCACATGGTCATTGACAATTTCTGATTAGTCTGTTTTAACAGGCTAAATAAAGATTCTAAAGGGTTAGGAATTTGTTTTTGTTTGGTTTTTTTTAGGACAATGATTAGGCTTTTTTTTGCTTTTGTTGTAGGTTTGATAGTTGTTACTTCTTTTAACTAGCTATGATTTACACTGATTATTTTTAAAAGAAAATAATCTTATGCATAAAGCCCCTAGAAAATACAAAAATAATCTTTTGACACATGATCAACTGTATTGAACTTTAATCATGGCTTTAATACAAGAAGCTACTCCTGAGTTTTCAAATATAAGCATAAAAGCTGAGAAATTATGCCACTAAAGAGCACTGTGAATAAGCCATGGATTTAAGAAAAACTTCTTGTGATCCCTAATTCAAAAAAAACCAGACAAAATTGTTTATGCCACCTGGTAATAATCCTCACCTGTATAACATCACTAAGAATAACTCTAAGTATACCTGACACTGTATTGTGAAAAATAAACCAGCCCAAATCCTATATTGAGATGATTTTTATGTGTGTTATTTCTGTCCATAGTGGGATGAAATGAGTGATGGATGAGAATAATTTAATTTTATCTGCTGAACTCCTTAGCACTAACTTATTTGTTGCAGAATCATGCAAGTGCTGAAGAATTCTCTTAACATGAGAACTTGCAGCTTATCTTGCTGCATAAAATGTAGAAACAGAAAAATGTGTTTTAAAGTCAAGCCCCTTGCTGACAGAGACACAAGAATGACCTTTACACAAGACCTGGGATAACAAGAGTCCTTCCAACAGTGTGATGTGAACTCTCAAATGGCCCATTTATTAGGATGGTACCAGATTGAGGTTGACAGCACAGGTTTTGCTGTCTTCAGAGCGGGTCTGTGGAGCCTGCCAGACCCCTTGCTTGTTCCTATAAAATGCTTAGGAATGGGACAAGGAGCAAGGCAGATGTTCTTGGTGAGATTCTGTTTAGGATCCTCGAGGAGGATCCCTCCTTTCCCATTTTGATTACTTGTGCAAAATGGAAAAGTTTTGGCAGCAGTGCTGGAGTGCATTCAAAACTAGAATATCTCATAGACTTTGAATTTGGACCATCCTCCCTTCTAGCAATCCTAACAAGTGACTTACTCCTTGGTATAGGGATGAATTGCACCCAAGCCTTGCACAGGTATTTAAACTCCAGAGTTCTCTCATTAAGTGTAAGAAGAGATTTTCTTATTTTTTATTTTTCAGTCTTAGTTTTCTACTTGTTTGGGTTTTCTTTGTATTTTGTAATAAGAGCCAAACTGAACTGTTGTAATAACTCCAAATGTAACCAGATACTCTCTAGGGAGGTGAGAGCGGGATTTTCCCTCTTAGCTTTTATGAAAGAGTGACTAGAATGAAGTGAGGAGGAGAGAGAATTCATTACTGGGTCACTTTAAAGTTATAAGTGTGTCCATTCTTTGTAGCTGTACTGTGAAAAATTATCAGTGAAATGATAATCATTGCTGTGAAATGCATGTTTTATACCTGTATACTGTCATCTTTAAATAAAATATTTTAATTTAGAGAATGATAGCCTCATATATATGAATATGATAGCCTCATACAAGTATAAAAATCATAGAAATATCCTATATTAGAATTATGGATTTTTTTTTACAAATTATACTGGTTTAGCCAGCATTTTGATGGCTGCTTTTGATACATTATTTGCTCCTGCCTCTGTTCTCCCAAAGCAGGCTTGCACATGACAAGGCAGCTCTTACAGGGAGAGCACTGATATCATTGGCAGCATGTGTAGCAGAATCAGGATGGGAAATCAAGCTCCAGAAGAGACCAGGGGGTTGTTCCTTATGGGGAGGAAAAAGCTATAGCAGCTGTTTGTATTTCCAAGTATGAGTTTATAGAGAAAAGTAGCCTTGGACTTGCAGAGAAAAAAAAAATGGCTGAGCTGGAGGGACTGAGGATACATTGCAAATAATTTATGCGAAATATCACTGCTGTTAAGTGGGAAACTTAGTGGCAAATTCAGCATAAATGAACCTGAGGAAAAATTCTAAAGCTTAAAACTAGCTTTTTCTAAGTGATCTGAGACATTACTTAGCCATGCAACTGAAATAAATAGAATCCTTGATACAGGAAGAACCTCTGTGATCCCTCAGCTTTGACCTCTGAAAATGAGGCTATATTTATACACTGCACAGAATCTGTATTGTATTTACATGTTTTCAATTTATCTGCCATCAATCTCAGAGTATGAGAGAGGAATTTTGGGGACTGTATGACAAAAGGATTCTCATCACTTGTTTAACCTTGGTCAAATGCTCTTTTGAGTCCATTTTCTCTAATCTCTGTATTATATGCATGCCCTACACAATGCTTCATGAACTTGGTGATCCTACTGAGTGTCAGGAACTATAAATGTAAAAGAGCTAAGTGGTTAGAAAAGTATATATTTTGATCTGCAGAAGAACAAAATATTCCAGAGAGCCTGTTTTGAAGAGCCAATAGCTTAAGATCTATGCCTTGCTGTCTAATCTTCCTTTCCTGCTGGAAGTACTGAGATGTCACTGAAACTGAGGCACTTCAGTGTAATTGCATCATCATTCTCTGCATCCTCAACCAGGATGCTTCCCTTAGCATGGAGAGGCAGCCTATTAAGAGAAGTTCTGATCTTTTATAAAAATAGTGGAGCTTACTGTATTTAGGCTGAAATGTCAAATATTTTTCTAATGCTATAAAAGCTTTCCTTTTTTTGTTTTATTCTCATGGGTTTGACTTTGTGAGTTTAATGCACAGTGAAGATGATTCAGTACTGCTTCTTGGTATGTAGTCTATTGAGTGAGCCTGAACTGAGCTGGTAAAAGGGATGGAACAGAGCAAAGACTGTGGGAAGACCATTGTCTTGCTGTGACTGTTGTAGCTTTTAGAAAGCTGATATTGAAAGATTGTCTGTGCAGGCTCTCCTTTTTTTTTGTGAATGGCTGAGTTTAGATGGGACATCTGGGGGTTTATAGTGTTCAGCCCCTTTGGTCAGGCAGAGTCACCTAAAGCTGGTTGCTCAGTTCTGTGTCCTGTTTGGTTTTTTGAGTATCTCCAAGGTCCAAGGATAGAGACTTTACAACCTCTCTGGGCTGCTTAGTCACCCTCACAGTAAATGTTTCTTGATGTTCAGAGAGCACCTCCTGTGTTCCAATTTATGTCCATTGCCTCTGCTCCTGTCACTGTCCAAAACTGAAAGGAACCTAGCTCCATGTTCCTTACATGTTTTCTTCATATTTATATACATTTATATATATATTTATATATATTAATATATATACAATTTATATACATTATTAAGATCCTCCACAAGTTGTTTCTAGGCTTAAGTCACAGCTGTCTCAGCCTTTCTTTGTGTGAGAGATGTTGTAGTCCCTCAGTTATTTGACTCTCTCATGTAGCTTTGTATCCCTCTTGCACTGAAGAGCCTAGACCTGGACACAATGGTTTTTGTTTTGCTGGCAAATGTGGACATGACTATTTCATTTACAAGAACTGATTCTGGGTGTTAAGGACAAGAAAATGTGGTGTGAGAGAATCTGCTGACACCAGCAAGTCATTACAATAGAATTTCCTTGTTCCTTCTGATTTAGGAACTTATGAAATAACTAAGTTCACCTGTTGGTTTAATCTGCCTGTCCTTGCAAAGTGTGTCCCTCTTGCAAGATGTTGTTTTTGTTTCAATGAGTACCCATTTATCTCTGCTGTGTGAATCTAAATAAAAAAATCACTTACATTACAAGTATGCATTTGTTCTTGCTTATAAAGCTTGTGTGTTTTAAGCAAATGTAGTGGTTTAGTACTTGTTGGGTGTTATTCCTCCATTTTTCCAAGTAGTACTGTTAAAGAGAGTCTGTAGCTTCAAAGGCTGAAATTTACATATATATATATTTTAAAGGTTGGCATATACATGCATAATTGTAGTAAACTTAAGCCAAATGGTTTCATTTCAGTGTGCTGGGAAACAAGATTAGCTGAAGAGCTGTGAGTCCTCATTGGGCCTCTGCATTGCCAGTTGGTGTTTGAGCAGTGTTCAGGCTTCAAAGCTGAGCCCCAGGACTCTGTTACTCAAACAGGGAGAGGTGCACATCAAAAGCTGTGGTGTCCATAGTGAAGTTCAATTTCTGCTGTGGCTGAGCAATGCACATGGTGTGTCATTTTCAGTGCTACTCTTAGGGGATGCCACCCGAAGTTAAATAAAGTTGAGGGACTCAGCAGTGAGTTTTTAGCTTAATTTGCTTTGGGGAGAATTGCTCTTCCAGGTTCTGTAAAAGAAACCATGTGACTGAGGAAAATAACACTTCTCCCTCACCCTCAGGAAGTTCAGGCCTTGATTGGCCATAAAACCATCTGCAACTTTTAGAGGTAAAACATCAATAAACATGTGCTTTGACACAGTTTTGTTCTAACTCTGCTCAGACTTGCAACTCTGATTTTTATGTCAGCTGTAAACTTTTAATTATTGCAATTCAACAGACAAAGTGCTGCCTTTCTGATTTTGCAGTCTGCACAAAGATGAATAATCACTTCTGAAGAGCTGTAAATGGTAGCCATGTGTCTTGGTTAGCTGGCTAGAGCTAACATTTTTTTCCTAGCAGCTGGTATACCACCATGTTTTGGATTTAGGATGAGCACGAGATTGATACCAAACTGATGGATTAGTTCTTGTGAAGCAGTCCTTACCTTCAGTCAAAGACTTTCTGGCTTCTCACACCGTAACAGCAGTGAGTGCTTTGGGGAACATGAGAAGCTGGTGGGACACAGCTTGGACAGGTG
Organism: Ammodramus savannarum pratensis; assembly: GCA_020466415.1. Taxonomy (NCBI): domain Eukaryota; kingdom Metazoa; phylum Chordata; class Aves; order Passeriformes; family Passerellidae; genus Ammodramus; species Ammodramus savannarum. Next base: position 33,952,671 of record JAHXMQ010012337.1, read on the forward strand.
ATCTAAATTGGCCCAAGGGATATGAAGGGGGATATTTCATAGTATGTGGTGTCATGTTGAGCCTATAAACTAGGGGGAGAACTTGCCAGATGTCGGGGCCTGTCACTGGTCAGAGTGACCCCAAGAAGAGTTCCAAAGTCTCTTTTGCCAGCCTGGCACTTGAAGAAGGAGTCAGGGCTCTTCATTTCTCAGTCTCAAGGTTGTTTGTTGTATCTTACTTATAAAAAATTTTCTCCTGCCCTGCCAAGGTCCATCCAGCAAGACAGTTCCAGGCTCTCTGCCTGCCCCAGGGCAGTGTTATGTCTTTATACTAAAAACTATGTGTACAGTGTTTGCAATTACTTTCCAATACCCATCACCTATAGGTTAGACAGTGAGCTTCTACTCTAAACCAATCTGTAAGTGCCAACATCACACCAGACAATGGAGACCAAGAAGAAGGAGAAAGGCTGGACACACCCAGATCCCTCCATCTTGCCTCCTGAACCTCCATTCCAGAAACTCTAAAGTCTACTTTTCCACCCCGTGATAACTTCACTAATAGTCTACCTAAAATGTTGTGGCTTGCTGATTTTCATACAAGGTTGGTAACTTGCTCCACGGGTCATAATCAAAACCACAGGGGCCTTTTGGGCTGTGTCAGGGTCTCTGAGCCCCCTGGTCAGGGGTCTTGGCTGCTCAGGACAGCCAGAGGGATGTCCTGGGTCCTGACAGCCAGGAGCTTCTGCTGGGGGGGAAAACAGGCTGGGCATCAGCCTGTGAGTGGTGAGCAATTGCATTGTGCATCACTTTTTGTGTATTCAGATTATTTTATTGTTAGTATATTTTTTGCTTTATTTTGTTAGTCCCATTAAAATGTTTTCAGCTGAAACCTCAGATTTTATTCTTCACCCCCCTATTCATCTTACTGTGATGAGGTAGAGAGTGAGTGAGGAGTTTAATTTCCTGCTGGGCTATACCATGACATTGTGCTAGGAGGAGATGCTAGATTTTTGTGTGTCTTCAAGGGAAGATGTTAAAATCCTCTGTCAAATATTTTTGATGAGGAAAGGGAAAAGAAGTAAAAACCTCCTGAGAATGGTAGCATCTGGTCTTTGAATATGGTAAAACAAGGTACTGAAGTAATAGAAAGCCTTGAAAGAGAAACATGAGAGGCCCACAGCAGAAATAGTAATGGACCCTAAATTAGATCTGAACAACTATAATTAGAAGACAGTCTATAAAAAAAATTGAGACTTGTGTTGCTGGAGATGATACTAATCTTTATAATGACTTCAGTTATACTGAAACTTGAATGCTTTTCAGAAATCACTGCATCGTCCATAAGTGCCAGAATATATAAGAAAGATGTTGCATGTGATTTTCCTGCAGGTTTTGAGAGAGATTCTGATTTGGTAGACCTAATCTGAAGTCCATAGCTTGCACAGAATTATTTCTTTTCCTAGTAGGAGATCTTAACTGTAGGATTCTCTCCAAATCACTGGGTCATTATGTGATAGAAGCATTATATCCAAGCTGGATGATACTCACAATGTAAATAACTTGTTTACTCTCTGTACCAAGGAATCTTTCTGTATCAACATATTTGTTACATAATTATTTGGGTGATTTGAGTGCACTGATGATTTAATTGAGCAATTTGAAATTGATTTTTTGAGTGTAACTTGGTGCAAATTTAAATGTCTCCTTTTGAATTTTAGTCTTTGCTTCATTCTCTCTGCTTATGGTGTAAGATATATTTTTTCCAATGAAATATTTTAAGTACTTGATACTCATACTCATAGAGGGCACTTGTTCATAGCTCATTTATTTTATGTATTCTATCAAGGATGACTTAGAGCTTTTGTTCACGGAGTAGGTTGGCCCTTATAATTGAGGGAGCTGGAGGTTGTGAAGAGGTAGCTTTACTGTGTTTCTCAAGAGAGCAACAAATAGTTTTTATTAAAAGCAACAAACTTAAATACTAAATCTTTAAATCTATGCCAAATGAATTTATATTGGAATTTTCTTTAAATGTAACTAAGCCTTTGACTCACAAGCAGTCAATGAGTGCAAATATTTTTGTTCCTCTTAAAAAAACTTAAAGCTGACTGAAGTTATGTTTGCAATGTTGGGTGAGAGTAGGTCTAGAGGAGGGCCACACAAATGGCCAGAGGACTGGAACTCCTCTCCTGGGAAGAAAGTTGGAATTGTTCAGCCTTGGGAAAAGAAGGCTCTGGGGAGAGACCTTATTGTGGCCTTTCAATGTGTGTAAAGGTGTGACTAATGACAAAGATTGTGAAAGACTGTATTTCCAAGGCTTATTGAGATAAGGTGTAAGGGTTTTAAAACAAGCAGATTTATTTTCGCCATGAGGGAGAAGATTTTTATAAGTGTGGTGAAATCTTGGCACAGGATATCCAGAGGTGTTGTGGATGTTGCATTATTTGAGGTGTGCAGGATCAGGTTGGACAGGGCTTTGAGCAACTTGATCCAGTGAAAGAGATGTCCCTGCTTGTGGCAGGGAGGTTGGGCTGTATCTTTAAAGATTCCTTTCAACCCAAAGCATTTTATGATATCTAGAAAGCATTTAGGCTGCAAGGTTGGTGCCTTGTTGCCCACTACTGCTGCAGTTTGTCTTTTCTCCCCCTCCCACTTCCATTTAGCCCTTCTAGACATCATTCCCGTGCTGACATTATTCCTGTATTTCCCAAGCTGCCTGTGGATATTGTGCTGAGCATTTGATACTTGGTTTGATTTTACATGCAAAATCACCTTTTCAGTAAGGCTTGGTAGTAGCTGTCTTTGTACAGCCTCATTAAAATGGCAAGCTGCTTTTAAATACTTATGTTTTCTTGTGTTAAAATTACATATTTGTGATGCCTTCATGGAAATTTACCCAACTCTGAGTATTAAGCTAGAAAGATATCCTCTAAGAAAATGGACACCAGAAAAGCTTTTTCTCTAAATGAGGGATCATAGGTTACCTGTTTTTCAGCTTGGAAAGGGCTTAATCACATAGCTAAGGGCAAAACCAAATAATTTTAGAAGAAGCAGAATTGAAATGATCAGTACTGTGATGGGCAGTGATCTGTATTGCTCATTATTTCTCAGAAATGCCATTATTTTCTAGAAACTGTATGGCTTTTGATTTAAGGGTGTTTTTAGAGGTAAAGCCTTGTAAAACAGCTTGTTAAACTCTGAAACTGAGCAGGTCTCTCTCCTTTCTTCCCTTCTTGGTGCTTGCAGAGTGCTTCTTTGTCTGAAGTTTTCACGAGAAAATCATGTAAATAGGTGGAGAAAGGGGAAGAATTTTCTTCAGTGTGCTAGGTTTGTACTCACATCTGCAAAAATTGCAGTTGGCTTGGAGACCAGCAACCGGCAGAAGGACACAAAATTACAAAATTGATCTGCCTTACACAGCAGATCAATTTGTGCTGCTGGAAGATTAATTTCTCTCGGGTCAATTCTAAGTTTTCCTGTTGATTTGAGCAGCTTTGTGCCTTTGCATCCTTTTATGGTTGCTTGCTTTGTGTGAAGCCTCTTTGCTGTCTCTTGGCATGCTTGCATGTCAGGCCTGAGTGTAGCAGGGGGATGCTCTAACTAGTCACAATTGAGCCACCTCAGGTATTCCAGAGCTTCCAGCCACGACAGAATGGATCTCTGCATGATTAATTTACTCCTGCCTACTGCAGCTTTGTCAGGCTGCAGTCAGGCTCGTCACAGAGATGATTCATTTCTTCCTCCTGTGGAATCTGGGGCTTAGGATACATCTCTGCTCTAGTAAGATGGGTTGTGGCAATAAAAGCAAGAAGGATGCAAAATAAAAAGCCTAAATTTGAGGAGCTGACCTGCTCTGGAGGTGTAATGATGCATCTGTCTGAAAGCTGGTGGTGGGAGAGAGAAAAGGAGTGATGCAGTGTGTAATTGGGCACCTCTGGGTTACCCTGCCTGCTGTGAGACACACAAAGAGGGGTTTGGGGTACAGAACACCAAGTTCTTGGTCCCTTACTCTTCAGCAAATTTGTTTTTGTTGTGAAACCAAAGGGTCTCATCTTAAATATCTGTATGTTATTTAAAAGCATTGTCAGTTTACAAACGGCTGCTTGGACTGAGAAAAGTGAATGTGGCTTCTCTTCCATCTTTAGAGGTGCATGATAATCAACTTCCAAATGTAATTGTCAGATTGCTGTTTAGCATTACTTGCAAGGAATTATAGAGGGACAAAAATTCAGTGTGTTTAATGTTCCACAAAATCTGTCAAAGTTATGAATTCTGGATAGCCCATGAAACCCTCAAGCCAAAATTTAGACTTTTAATTTAGGCATTATGTAAATATTTATATTTAGTTTGCTCATGTGCATGTGTATATCTGAAGGAAATTATTTTTGTACTTACTATTTAATTCACTAACCAATGGAGGTTTGAGAATATGTGCAGTGAGCAAACAAAAATAAGTAATAAATTCTAGTTTCCATAGATATTTGATTTTTGGGAGCTACACTCTGAAATATTTCTGTTAATTATTTTTAACATAAGGTATGAAACCATCTGTCTGCTTCTGATTGAGATGTGTTTTTAAAACCACAAGCATTAGAATTTTTTGTTTTGTTTAAAACTGAAAAAATCCCTTGAAAATCTGTACCCTTTGCAATTGTGATTTGACAATTAGTGTCGTGTGGCTGGGCATCTGCTTCCTAAATCAGTCCCACTAAGGACATTGGGAGGGCTATTTCCTACAGCTCTCAAAGAGGCTGGATGCCAGAATGTGGTGTTGATGTAAGTCTTTTTAAAGATGTTTCTCTGTATTCCTTCACTTTCTATATATAAAAATGCTATTTCTGTGGAGCAGCTCCTGTCATTGCAGGCAAAAGACAATTTAAGTCATGCAGTCTGCACAGACTTGTTCCTTTCTGATGTTTTTTGTTGAAGGGGGGAAAGCATGTGTTCATAGAAATCTGCCCAGTTGCTTTTTTCCCAAATTCAGGAATTTACCAGCTGTAAACAGGAGAAAAACACATCAACATCACATCTTCCAAGAAAAAAACAAATCCTCATTACTAAAAACTATTACTGCATTAAAGCACTACAGAATAACATAGATAATTTGTTTTAGACTACCAATATTCACAAAAAACATGCCTTAAGCTTTTGGTATATAAAGATAATAAGCAACAGAACTTGAATTTGCTATATGCAAACATGTTCGGTATTATTTTTTATCTTTTTAGGTTATGTGAAAGTCAGGTCTGGATTTCTAGAAATATTAGTGCTTTGTCTTAAAACAAGATTAGCAGCCAGAATGAATATCAAGGCATTTGGTTAGTAGGTTTATCATGTAGCTGCTGGAAGTTTTCTTTCATTGAAGACTGGCTGTCCTCTGCTGTGTTTTTAAATGACATGTTGGCTAACAACAGAAAATTGTGTGGTTGATGGATTCTTCTGTTCCCTCACACTTTTATTTTTGGCAGTAAATTACCAGAGAAGGGCCTTGACTTAATTCCTGATGCATAGCTGCTGTGAGATTGGAGTGTATTGATGAGTTATTTTTAATGAGTTGGCAATGATTTTGTCAATACAACATTTTTGCTTCAAAATAGAACCATATTTTTAAAACAATGGAATTCCTTTTACATTTTTCCATTATCAGAAGGTATTTATTTCAAGAAAACCATAATGAAGATTTTTTTGTGATAAAACATTGTGAGGAAAAAGGGAAAGGCAAGACTGGAAGGGGAGAAGCCCAGGGCAGTTGCCTTGTGTTCTGTGTTCTCGATAAATTCTGGCTGAACAATTCAGAGTATTAAAAGTTAATATCTCTTAGTGAGTGCTTTCATGAGACTCAGGCTGTGAGGTTTGTGTTTCTGGCTCCATCCTTCCTGATTTCCTTTGATTTCACTTGATATTTCCAAATAGTAAACATTAGAACTTAAAGGAAAATATTGGGTGGAGGATTTCAGAGTTGTTGGTTGAAGTTTTCAGGAAGGTGTTACTTCTTTCCTCTCAAACAATGCAGAGTTCAGTTGCAACTTCATGCCCCTTTGATTCTAATTCCATGAAAAATCAAATTGATGACAGAAATAATTAGTAACTGATGGTAGCCACAGTGATTTCTTATTTTTGTAGCAGCTGCCTGGCAGTTGGCTGTTCTGTCAGTCAAATGCAATCAGGGTAAAAGCAAAATTAGGACAATAATCAGATTTAAGGTTTATGCATGGCAACATCATTTTGGGAAGCTTCCTTGTCTTCTCTGTCAGCATTCTTTGTTCCAGTGGTGTGCAACAAAGGATGTACCAGAACATCAGCAATGTACAGAGAGCATGAAGGGGAGGAAGTGGCAACCCAAAATTCACATCAAGTACTCAGAAAAATGAGCTTTTTCTCTTTGTTATGAAGTCTGATTCCCACAAGTGTCTTATTTCCTGTGCTTGCTTTTCTTTATAGACACGTCCTATTCTGTTCTGCCAAAGATGCCTGCAAATAGGTAAAAGTTACTCAGTGGTGAAGGATATTTTAAATATAGAAAGATAGCGTTGCTTTTGCTTTTTCCTTCTCATCCCTGTGTGATGAAAAGATGTGGGCTTGACAAAAATGTTTGCTAAGACAGTTATTTAAGGCTAAGCAGATGATAATCCTCTGCATAATACCTTGAGTTGGTTACAGCAGTAGTGCTGATTGTAGAACCCCCTGACTGATTGACTGGCAAGGAGCTAGACTAAATAATGCATATTGTTCAGTGGTCATATGAAAGGCTATATGGTAAAGATGAATTTCTTAGATTTTTTGATTTTCTTGAGAGTTGCACTCCGAGGAATAAGCCCAGTCTGTCTGAATGAAAGCAGAAGTCAGGCACTTCAACAGGATCTCCTCTTAAAGACATGTAGGAGAGATGGCATGAACTGTGAGAGCAAAGGAGCTTATGCAAAATTCACTTTTATCGAATGTAAGGAGGCAAGAACTTGGCTCAGCAGGAGAAGATTTAGGCATAGATTTTGAAAGGAGAAAGTTGCACAGTGCCTCTAATGGGTAGTCTTTATGGCCATGATCTCCTGTGGTGGGCCTTTCCCAGCTCAGAAGACAACTGCTACACAGTGGGGGCTGTGAGGTTTTATAGGTAATTCAAAAAATACTTGCAAAATGGTGGTTTTTAGCATCTGCTGCAGTTTGCAATGTAAGCAGTGTTTTGTGTTACCAAAACTCAACACCAGTTTCCATCTTCCTGTGGGAGGAGCAAGAGTCTCTTTTCAAACGTGAGGAGTTCAAGCAGATAAAACCTATTCATTTATAGGTTTCTAGGGAGTGTAAAGAGAAGTCTGAATATACTGTAAGGATAATAAAATAGGTACAGACATGGCTGATTGCCCTTGAGCTGACCGCTAATGAGGCATGCTGGCACAGGCACCTCAGGTAAAAGCTGAGCATTCAGAATTGTCACTGAAATACCTGGAATGAATTCTGAAGGATTCCATCACCTGGAAATCAGTCTCTGTTTTCTTTCATAGATGGTTTTTCAAAGTTATTACTGAAGCAAATTATTTTATGGCCTTGTAGTAAATGTGTTTTGATACATGTATATATACTTTGTTTTATTTACTTTTTAAGCACATATGACTGTTTACAAACGAAGTTTAAGTAATCTCTTTTTGGTGGTCATCTTATTTTTTTTATTATAAAACATGCAAAGGCATATGGAGGTTCAGAAAGGTGAATATTAATGAAAGCTTTTTAAGGACATGAAATATGTAGTAATTCTTCTCAGATACTCACTGGCAGGGAAGAATGGCTGATATCCAATTTCCTAAAACCCATTGTTGTTTCAGTTGCATACAGTTGTAGAGTAATTACAACTTAAGAGCTTTGAGAGATGAGTGCATCAATTGTCTTTACTCTCCCGGAAAAATTAGCTCTTAACTGAATTGTGAAGAATATTTGTAATACTGGCAAATTGGGCTAAGTTGTGCTTGTATGTAAGTTGTTCCTCTCTGAGTTTCCTTAGTTTCAGTTGTGGTTTTTCCACTGATTTCAGAGCAATCATTCCTGATTTTATTTTTTTACTTCTGTAAGTCATGCCCTAAAGAAATTTTTCATGGGACAAGGAGGACCTGGCAGAAAACATTTTTTTAGAATGCTGCAGAGTGGATGCAGTTGAATCAAGAGGTAATATTATGAAAGATAAAGGGTTGTGTTTTTTTTTTTACATATGCAATAGCTATCATTTGCGTTGACAGCATGTTGGGGAATAGATTCTTTTAGTTCATGTTACTCTAGGGAACCATTTTCCCTCTCTTGCTCAGTGTGTTTAGAACACTGAAAATAATAAAAACTGCCTTCACCTGACCTGACTCAGACTGTAAATTATTGGTTGCTTTGAAAGATATTCCCACATCCAATGCATTGTTGACTTAACAGATACCAAGACTACAAATGAAGCAAAGTTCTCTTTTTTTTCCCCTATATTTTTTAACATGGAGTAGAAATACATCAAAATGTTCTTGAGGTGATGATTGCTAATGTCAGTGGATGGGGAATGGGAAAATGGGGTCAGATGCATTTCATGTCCTGATTTTTCTCCAAAGGTGTTAGTCTCTTAGTTTCTGCTGTTGATGACTTCACTGTTAGCCAGTTTTCCAGTATTTTGCTTTTCACCTTAAACATAGATTTAATTTTTCATGTGGCTCCTGAACTGAGCTTAAGGAGTTTCAAATTAATATTTTATTAAATTTAATGAGAAATAAAGTTGGCAGTAGATGTAACTGGAGAGTTATTTATCCATGCCAAAGAGCAAGAGTTCCACACTTTTGCACCCCTTTTCCCTCACTTGTTATAGTTGACTTCAGAATAGTGTGGCCACTTGCAGACCTTTCTGCAGGGGTAGCAAAACTTTTGCTAAGGTCTTCTAAGTGCAGATACTAATGAATGATAATAAATTTAATATACAAGATTTTTTTTTAATATGTTTGCTGTTTCCCTTCAAATCTTACTCCCAATTAGAAAACTTGCTGATATTTCTGCCTGTAATCTACAAGATCCACTAGAATTGGGAAGAATTTTTTTTCAATATGTCTAACCCATTGCAGATGCAATAGATAACCTTGATTGAAAATCAGTCTAGAATGTAGGTGAAATATTCTCTTTTAAAGATGGGTCTGGTGTGCAGTGTTTTGGATATTTTTTGTGTGTGCAGTAAGGGTAATGTAACCATTGCTGTGCACTACCTTTAAACCATATTTGAAGTAGTTCAATCTATTACAAAACAGGAAAAAAAAAAATAAAATAAAATTATCAGAACTGAGAAAGCAAAGAGAGGGTAGAATGGTATTTACTTTCCAGTAAGCAACATAAATTGAATGCCAGTCAACACAGTTTTGAAGCTGTGGGATGTCAAAAAGATGTTGTAGGAGCACTGTTCTGGAACTAGCTAATTATTGATAGTTTTATTTGAATATTAGTGTTTTCTTCAGTCACTTTGACTACTACAAGAAGTGTGATGCTGGCTTTAGGTGCACCTTATGCTGCTGCTGTTGCTGTTTGAGCTGATATCAGAGTACTGGACCTATATCTGGGCTGAGAATAAGTATCTGAATTCTTGCCACAAGTGTTTTCTGTTCTTGTTTATGGGAATCTGAGATGTCTTTGTTTTACTGACACTGGTCACTGTAAGTTATACAGTTTAACTTCTTCAGAGAGAAGGACTGCTTTTCGCTTCTTACATGGACAGACTGAAACCAAGAGAGAACCTGAGCAGGTTATCTTCAATCTTCTGTAATACCATCCTGTTGTGGGACCCTACTGATAACTTGTGTGTTGATGTGCATCTGATATTATTTTTGTTGCTTTTCTTCTCTTGTTCTGCACTTTTGAACATGGTAATTATTTTGGTGCTTCAGCAGGGTGTCTCTGTTGGGAAAGTGAGAAATAAGGAAAACAAAAATATTCTCAAAAGACTTCTGAGAGGGAGAGGGCCAATGGTTGGCTGGATGTTGCAGCTGATATCTGTCAAAAAGTCTTTGCTGGAGTTAATGAAAAGGAAAACAGGACAGAGAAGCAGTGAAGATTGATAATTCCCAATGTCTTTTGGATTTCTGTGGTTTAGATTTCGGAAAAACATCTTCTGATACACAATAAAATAGGCTCTGGGCTGAAGTCTTTTTATTCTTGCAGAGAAGTAGGAAAGACATTTTAAAAACAGGCAGCAAAAGGGATTGTGCTGCTGTTTGATAGTATGAATATAGAAACAAGAAGAAATATTTCTGTGAAAATGGCACTTCTGATGTTTCAAAAGTTTTGATAATTTTGTATAGGAAGAGCTGCCATTCATTTTGTGCAGCTTTTATTCCTGTAACATGAGCATCTGTCTTATTTTACCTCTATGTTTATATATTCACCGCAAAATTCTGTGTTGGAATATTCTTAAATCTGTTGTTTAAGAACAAAACAGAGCAGAACTATTTACTTCTTATAATATTTACATACTTCACGTGTTATAACCTGCACCGCATTTTTCTGTGCCAGTTCCAGTGGTTATGTCCTAGGAATAATAATGATGATGCCCCACTGGAAATGCAAGAAAATTAGTGTTTGTTCCAAAATGTCTCTGGAAATAGATCAGAGCTGTACTTGCAGGTATGGTCTATGCCATCATTTTGGTAAAAAATATCTTAGTTTTCAGGTAGAAATATTTGGAGAGATTTAAATAAAGGTGTGATTCTTACTCAGAAAGCAATGATGACATTTTATTATTAAATCATTAAGGATAAGAATTTGCCCTACAAAAGTGATGATTAGAAAGGTGATGAGAACATGAAGGAAGAAGACACCAAAAATTTCCTTTTTTTAAAGTTCTTCTCTACACAATGGGAAAACAGCCATAACCAAATAGACCCAAACCATGTCAGTGTTTATGAGGGCGGGGAGGGAATAAATATTTAGTTGTTACATGTCAGAAATGAATTTGAAATGTAGATAAAGATAAGACTTTATCTACATAAGGCTTCTCATTCTTTCTACAGTAGAGAGTGAGAAGCCTTCCCTCTTTAAGGAAGTTTTGCATTTTGGCAGTTTCAGCCTGACTTTCAGACTAGTAAATATCTGGAGTTCCTTGGAGAGATTAGTTCATTGCTGAAGTCAGTCACTATCTGGATGCAGTTATTTCATTCTTTTTTTCTTTCCCAAGACCAACTGAGTTTGGTTTAGGGAGTAACATCTTGGCAAGGTGGCAAAATATGAATAATTGGGTCTTTGCCTACCCAGATGTAGCAAAGATGCCACAACATTCCAGGACTAGATGAGCTTACTTTAATTCAAACTGTATTTCTCAGAATCATGATTAACAACCCTGTCAAACAGCACTTTTAATGTATTTATCAAAGTAAGGCTGTGAGGACAAGATACCTATTTTATTTCCAGTAGGAAAATGGGGGAGTTGAGACAGAACCTTCTAAAGAAGTCTGGTGGTGCCTGGTGTTGTGCAGCTTCTCCAGCCCAGTGCTAATGCTGCAATTTCTTCTGAATTTAACTAGTTGGTGCTCAAACAGCCTTCAGCTGAATTTTTGAAGAAGTTGCTTTGTAAACAGGAACAGTCTCCTGATGGATCCCTGACACTCATGTGAAAAACAGTGATTGCCCAAAAAACTTTTACAGTTGAGCAGTTGTGTTTACAGTCTTGCTGGAGTTTAGTAAAATTGGAGCTGAACTAAATGGATTAAAAGGTATAACCCTCCACACACACCCACACCTCAAACTAAACAAACAAATAGCAAAGATAACACCTTTCAGACAAGGATTTTCAGAGAAATAACATCACTTCCCAGGACATTAAAGTAAGAATGGTTTGCAGCTTCCTCTAATATACTGCCCAAAGCCCATGTGAATTTTAAGTGATGACTTAATTCACTATCAAACCATCAAACCTTAGTAGAAAAAAAAGGATTTAATAAAAAAAAAAAAAGCATAAGCATGTGGAACAGGGAGTCAATAAAGAACAGAAAATGCAGGCACATATTACACATGCACTGGGAAGATGCACAATGTCTGATTCTGGAAATACAGAAGCAAAATTAAACCTAATATGTGTAATACAAGATTAGAATTTGTTTCAAAGTGAGACCAATAGAGAATTACTAGACAAGCTGCTGGAGTACAGCAGCTAAATTTCAGACACTGTTTGGAAATGTGAATATGAAATCATAATATTCAATCTAACACAGAAGTTTCAGGCTTTGATACTTGACAATCAAGCTGTCTCTTATTGTTTGCTTTCTACGAGGCCTTGGATTATAGTAGATGTGTTTTCCACCTTTGTTTTCTGATGCTGTTCTCTGCTTACACCGCATTTTGGTTTTTGCCTTGGGTTGGCCTGAAATACTCTGAAGTACTTAAGCAAATATTCAAAAATACTGCAAACTCTGCTTTATAGTGATGCCTTGAGATTTTAGCTTTTATGTTTTTTCAAATCCTATGCTGCATTAGTGCATAACTCTAAACTCCATATAAAGTGTAGTTAACTGTCTTCAGATTTTGGTTAGACAAAATAATCCTTCTGGGCGTGTGATCCAGGGACACCTTATAGTTTCATGCCCCAAAAAGTATAAATTGAAGTGAATTGGGGAGGAGCAAAATGGGGAATTATGACTTCATTGCCTTCATTACCATAATCAGAGGATTTAATGCCTGATATGTAAATAGCCCACATTTATGTCTGTCTGTAATATTTGTGATCATTGCCCAGTTTGGGTGTAGCCCCTTGGGAAGACTTTGTCTGCTCTTAATGTACTTCAAAGCCCTTCCTTAGATATATCTGCTTTTATCCTTCTAACTTTGGTCTCAGTTTCTAGGTAAGCCCAAGTTAGACATTAATTCCAGTGCTAATAGCCTTTTAAAAAGTGGGGATTTAAAGACTGAAATGCACTTCTTACAAGTACATCTATCTTGGATCTGTTTACAACAGCTGACTCTACATCAGAACTCTTAATTTTGCACATATTTAGAAACTGCTAAATGTTTGTGTTTTGTGACCGTACACAGGAGGGACCATCACTGTACATTTATGTACCTTGGGTGCATAGTGTTTCATTTTGGTTAAAATTACAGTTTCATTGCCTCCAATGCTCAGTTACTGACAGTGTAAATGATGATCCACTGTATTGAATTAATTGTTTCTTTATCTGAATCAAGTGTGTGTGAAACAACATAAAACTGATTTTCATACTAAAAAACCCTGAAAAAATACACAGTTTTCTTCAGGGAAATAATGAACTAGAACAGTTCCTAAAAAATGACCATAGGGGCATGTTTTATTCAAAAAATAGTCGTTTTCTGAAAATTGTCTTTCAGTCTTTCTAAGTTTCAGTGAACAATCTGTCTCGGAGTTAACTTTTCTGGTTATTTCAGTACTATTTTTCTTAAAACATTTTATTATGTATTGTATAGCCATGGAGGTATATTCTTCTGGAAAACAAGATGTTTGTAAAGCCTATCTATTATCTTAAAATCATGTCAGAAACAGACATAATGTGTTTGTGGGAGATTGTGCATGCAAATTTTGGCACTGTGGGTATAACTATAGATGCAGGTGAGTAAATATATACATGTATGTATTGCTGAAATATGTTGCTGGGAAGAAATGAAGAGATGAGGGCACTGAAACTTCCATGGGAGGGATAGGTTTCTATTTCATTATCATTTTGAACTTCTATTTATTTTTTTTTTTCCCGAGACCATTACTTTGTTTTTTCTTATTTTTACTATTAAACAACTCCTGTATCTGATTTTGGTAATATGACAAACTGTTAGAAAAATGAAGAATATATAAATTGGGTTTCTACAACCTTATTTAGCAGAGAGAACAAGGTATTCTATGTCAGCCAGCCCCATTCTTAAACTCTTCATGTAATACCTGTTCTGAAATGAGCCAACTCCTTATCCTAATTGGGTGGAAATGTGAGTGTGTTTCAGGAATTTGGACAATTATCTCTTTTAGAGTTTCACAAAGAAGATTTTATAAATGGAAAAAATTAAAAGTCTCTTTAGTGAAATTAAACCTCCATTTGCTGGGCTGGTAGACCTGAAACTGCCTCTGAGTGTGTCTCACTAAGTTCCTCCTGTCAGAGAAGTCAATTTTCTTCCCCACTAGTGTTCCAACAGTCTTCCTATGCATCTGCTTCTATTTTTGACATATGGGGAGAGAAATGCCATGTTCCCCTGCATAATGTGATGTGCAATATTGCGCACAGACCTTTAAATTGTCTGTAAAGATTTATCTCTGATCACTGCAGTAAAATATCACCTTATTTACAATTAAATGAAAAACTCTATTTGTCGGCCTCTTCCAGACAAGTATTGTAAATGTCAAAAATCAGTTGTTTGCTTCAGATTCTAGTGTTATTTGATTTAGTATCTCAGCGTTTGCAGGGGGCATGGGGGACGCCGATCATAATGTGAAAAAATGAAGCAATGTTCAAGTCTTGGAAGGTGCTGAGAACTTCTCCTAAAAGCCAGAGGAATGGATGGCACATAGAGGAATACTTCTAAATTGAATAAAATCTAAAATAAATTTTAAATTTCCAAAGCCCAACAATAAAAACATTCGAAACCAATGTTTTATGACACTTTGGAAATTATTTTGTTCTCTGATAAGTTACATATTGTAACACAGACAATATTAGCAGGACCTTATGTATTGCAGCATGTAATGATTGATAATAATCTTAGTAGTCATGAATTGAGTAAATAAAGTAGAAATCTTGTTTAAATAGTGCTTTTTTGAGCTATTGGGTGACAAGCTTGATTGTGCTCTTTGTTTACACAGTACAAATATGAAATTCACCATTGTTGTTGAAAGTATATGGGTTTTTTTCCTAGAATGGCAGGACTTGAGCTTTTTGGCCTTGCTTTCAATATTTTTATTGATTTGAAAATGAGGAAAATAATTTTGCAATTAAATTTGCATGAACTGGTGAGGGGACTGATTCAAATTACAAACCAGATAAAGATGATTTTTGACATTAGCTGCTCAGACACAAGATAAGAATTTATTTTTATAACATTTCTGCCTTGAAAATAGGTTTTCCCATCTGTGTGTTTTGTAGTTTTTATAATGGTGCTCTGTTTATCTTGAAACATGCAGTGCAGTGGCTCTTCAATCTGCTTTTGTTCATTAATGCTTTGTTACCTGGTAAGGATTCCAGCCAAGAGCTGGTAGTAGACTTGAGTATGTGAAAGTAAATAATGTAATTAGCTTTAAAAGAGCATAATAGGAACATTATTGATTAGGCATTATTGAGGTCATAGTAGTCAACAGATGAAAATTATATACTGGGAATAAAATGTTCACTTTTAAAGGGGCTTGCACATGGTTTTGCTTGGTTCACACTGCTGTACACCTGTCTCTTCTACTTGGGAATAGTCAGCAAAGTTGCTCCTGAGGGCAGGAGTGCCAATGCAAGGACCTTCAGAGTGTTGTCTCAGTCAAATGTGTGATTATTTATTTATATATATATATATATGCACATGTGTGTGTATATTTATGTAGACACCTTTTTGTAATAAATTCCTAAATGAAGGTGCAGCAGTGTGTTGGCTGTCTCTGAGCTTGCAGAATGTAGCAAGAAAATGGGGAAAAGGACATTTGGGAGAAAGCTGTGACAATCCTTGTCACCTGGTCATGCTTTTCCTGCCTGTTCCTACTTCTCTAAGTACAAAACACTTTGTCAAGCCCCTGCAGAAATGTGGGATTCAAGTGGCCTGCCTGTCAAGGTGGCTTGCAAGTGCAACACAGCCCCTGTTTTGATTACTTATGTCAAAGTAAGTGATTGCCAGAATGCTGGGAAATAGGTAATTGGGGAGTCATGCCTGTATGCCAGGTTTTCTTGAAAAGCAGATTTGGGAATTGCTCGCCCTTGTGTAAATAAATCCTGCACTAAAGTTGTTCAGACTTTGAAATACGTGAAGCTCAGCAGTTTTCGTTTTTGGGGTGTGTAAGGGACATATTTACCTACTTGGAAGGAAAACACTGGAAAGTCCTGGGGGGCTTTGGGTGGTTGATTATGGTTAAAAAATAAACTACACACAACCTCCCCCAACACAGACACAGGAAACATCCCATCTAATTTATAACAGCTGATCAGAGTTTTAGGAAAATTCATCCAGGCCTCTCCCTTTATTCTAATAAAGCCAAAAAGGACTCCTCTGTCTCCTCCTTGGACATAAACCTCTTGTTAAAAATGCGTGTATTTTATGATTGGCTTTTTGCAAATATTAAAATGAATATTATATGTGCTGTGTTAGAAATTAATACTGCATTAATTTTCTTAAGTAGTGTGTTAAATGTAGTTTTAGGTTATAAAAAATGTTAAAATAGAAACTATGCTGTGTAGGATACCTTTTTTTTAAAGAAGCGAGATAGCAGCCACAGGACACCTAAATCTTTGAGAGAAAAAGAATTTATCGCCCCACTATCAGAAGAAATGAACTTCTTCCTGCCTCAAAGGTGCTGTT
>JAHXMQ010012337.1:33969243-34001743 GCA_020466415.1 Ammodramus savannarum pratensis
GTTGCTTTTAAAGGTTAATCCTCTGTTAATGTGGGTCCTTTTGCAGGCTTATGCTGCCCAGAAAAAAATACCTGGATGTCCATAACTCTTTGTCTCTTTTGTCTCATTGTCCTAATTGTCCAAATTATTATTACTCTAATGGTATTACTATTTTTACAGCCACTTAATTGCTATTAAACTTGTAAAATTTTAAAAACAAGTGATTGGCGTTTTTCACACTCTAGTGTTTGTGGATTACTTTTCCTAACAGCAGTGATCTGTGTTTTAGACCTAACCACCCCAGCAGTAGCTGAAGGATAAGCTGAAGCTAGTCCTGAGCTTGCTGGTTGTGCTGCAGTGCCATGTGGCTGCTAGCAGCAGTACTTAGGCAATAATTAAGTGCTTGGCTGGACTTGAGCCAGAATGTGCTTAGCCTTTTGGAGAATGGGATTCTAAATTACTGCTGTATGACAAGTGTTTGTGGGAAGAATTGAGAGTTCACTTAGCTGTGAGTGTGTCTCTCTCAGGGAGCCTCCTTGGGAACTAAGGAGCAGAGAATGAAAGGGATGAAAGATAAAGTGGGCTAAGAAATTCACCCAGACGTTGTCACTGCTGTGTTTCTCTGGTTCTCCCATGAAACGTGCAAGGAGGCATAATGGATCTGATGCCAAGCATGATATGATTTTTATTACAGGCCTGATGAAATACTTTCATGTCTCATTACATAACCTGAAGTCTACCATTTGTGTGGTTATTCAGAGACATTCAGGATAACAGCATAAATGAGGATATGATCTCTTGTAGAAAATGAGAATATTACCAGCCAATGTTGTGCCTAGCGGAGACATGTCGAGTAAAGCTCTGAGCTAGAGTTTCCATGGATTTGCAATTATGGCTTGTTGTATAATAAAATCTTTAATATTTAGAAGTTATAGGAAAATGGTCTACAGGAATCCATATAGCTAATTTTCTAACATCAAGATTCATGAAAATAATGAAATAGAATAAATCTTCAAGACTAGAATCTGAACACTTAGCTAGGAAGAACATTTTATTTTGTCTGATGGAGAGACTGAGGTCAAAATCTGCAACAATAAATAATGACAAGTATTTTTTCCCCTAATGATGGCAATGTATTTTTCCTACTTTATTTCATATGCACAGTAAACTGCAGATAGCTTTGCAAAAATGATAAGCAAGCCAAGCATATAAAGTGCATGAAATATTTTATTTCCTTAGAAAAGTAAAACTGCAGCATCATGCCAGGACATGGGTTCAGTTTTAAAACTGTGCTTTAAAAAATGCTTTTCTTCTGAGAAACAAAATATCCGTAACTTTGTCCAGCCTGTATAAACAAGTATTAAATCCTACTTAATTTTTGAAACTTACTACTGATTTTTTGCACAGGTAAAGTAGGGATATTAACAATGTCACGTAGCTGCTGGAAAGGTTTTTATCTAATACTTTTTCTTTTGCTGATTGAAAGGCAGGCCATCTGACACAAAGTGTTCTGCATTTGTCTTTAGCGTGCCACCTGCAACTTTAAGTGAGACTTTTTAAAGTGAGGTTCCGTCTGTCTCATCTTCTCACATACTGGATTTCTTTAAAAAGAAAGAGGTTTGGGGTTTTTTTATGATGCTGACTTTTGCAGAGGAATCTTTAGCTGCTCAAAATGGGTGCAATTCCATATTGGCAGTTTATATTCAAAATCGATTGTGGACTTTTTTATCAGAGAAGGTGTCTTGATCAGCTCTGCTGGAGATAGAGCATTGAAAAGAGACATTAAATAAGTGTCTCAAAATTAAATCATCCTGACTAGTGCTGAATTTTACGCTTATAACTGTGATTTAGCTGAAGATATGTAGATTGAAAGTACATTTGTGCATGCAGAGAGACTAATTTTTGATTGAATTCTCTTTATTCTGATGCTTGAAATGCAAGTATAGCTCCCATTCTAGTCCCTATGTTCTGATTTGGTTGTTTTGGATATGAGAAATAAGTTTGTGTACCACACTGTGCCTTGTCCCCATTGCTGATTTGACCTTCACCCGGCCTACAAACCCCAAAGTCACTTTAGTGTGCTGTCAGTGAACAGTGGATACAGGCTTAAGGCAACTTCTGAATAAAGGGATTGAGCTGCTCTTGCAAATCCACTGCCCTTTTTTTGTTTGTTTTTTTTTGTTTTTTTTTTTTTTTTTTTGGTTTTTTTTTTTTTTTTTTTTGGAGTGCTATAGTTGTGGGGCAGAGATGAGTGTGATAATTAGCAGGTTGTTCATTACTTACTATGATATTCTGGAATTGTGTGCCAAAATCGGAACTTTACCAAAGGGAAGTGTGAGAAATGCCAGGATAGACTTTGCAGACATGAAATCTTGCTTGTTGTGAAGCTGATGGAAATGGAGTGGTGGATTTTAGAGATCTGATTCCCTTATTTCCATATTGCTTTCAAATTTGTTGAATTGACTCTGGCAATATCCTTGCTGCCCTAAAATATTAACTATGGCAGGCACACCAAAATTTTGTAGTGGAAAAGCTCAATCCTGATGTGAAAAAGTTTTCAGGAACATTGTGAGGACATGGAATTACTGCAGAGAATGAGGTAGGCACTGTGACATGGGAACAAACTGTTGGTAATGAGTGGGAGCTTAAGTAAAGCACTGAGTGTCTGGATCATAAAGGATAAATCTCATTCTATTTTCTTATCTCTGGCTGGTATTACTTACAAATGTAATGAGGTTGGTTGCAAAATTAACTTTCTGTGGAGGCTTCATAAAATCAACCAGAACAAAGTATTGTTAGGTGAATTTTATTCAGTGTGTTAGATTGAATTAGGGTGTATCTTTTTACAGTCTGATTAGTATTTTAAACATGCCTGGGAATTAAGAAAGAAAGATGTAGTTGTAACATTAAAAAAGGCTCCAAAGCAGCTTTTTAGAGAATGCTTTGACCTTGAAAAGATAAAATTAGAACAAATGTAAAAGAGAAAGAAAATCATCTGCTATTGGCACAAAATATTATAGCACAGTACTGCTCACAAAGTAAGAAAACAAAAGAATAAAGGAAAGGGTAGCTAAAAGTTCAATATTCGTAGTAGTCAGACACATAGATCTATCAGTAAGAAATCATAGTCTAATTAATCTCAATATGGTTAAGTTTTATTTTGCATCTAAGCTACCATAAAAAATAAGGGTTTTAAGGGCCTCGAACAACTGACATTTAGTGGGTTTTTTTATCAGATATTTCTAAATGGTTCTGAAGTTAATGTCTTAGATACTTCAATTTAGCATCTTGTTTTATATGTACTATATCACAGAAACACATTTCAGTGGCATTACTGCAAGGAATGCAAGATTGCAATGTGAGGAACAGCTCCATTACTGCCCTGAACAAAAAGGGAACTGTCACAGCCTGAAATTTGTTGTTACAAAGGCGATCTCTCCCGTGTTTCTTTCTTGAGCAGCTAGAATGTATACAAGAGTGCATATATTGATTTCATATAGTTTCAAATGGGGAGAGTCCCTCAGGCTACAGTATTGATTGAAGTGAACATAATGATTTGACTTTCAACATGAAATGAATATGTATTTATGGCTTACATTTGCTATTTTAAGTTTTGTTTCAAGGAAAAAAAGAGTTGTGGTTTATGAATTACTATTTCCCTTAATAAGCTAGGTTTAATTGGGAAATGAATGCTTGGAAGGAGCATCCAGTGTAAATCCAATGACAAATGCAGCATTTTATGGGTTTTAGTGGGATATTTTTTGTGTTTTGTTTGTGGTTGGTTTGTTTGGGTGGTTTTTTTTTGCTTTAAGTTTCCCCATATGTAATTCTACCAACTTTTAAAACTATAAATAATTTTTCTTTTTTTTCTTGGTTAAAAATTAGTTGAATTTGCACTGCTTTAGCCACAGGTGAAAAATAAGTGTCTGTTTAGACTGTCTTGCCCACAACCCAATTTTTTAGTTGACATTATCAGCTGAGATATACTTTGGTCTTTGTTATATGATTTTATGGCAAAAAAAGACAAGGCAATTAGTTCTGCAGGGTTTAGTCTACAACTTACTTCCAAGTTGACTTCTCTGTAGGATTTTTCTCCTTTTACAGAACAAAATGCTGTTTGCTATGAAAATTGAAAGGATTGACAAGGTTTCAGGAAACATACATATTTTATCATCTACATCATTCTATTAGTAGATATTACTTTAAAATGCTCAAATGTGATGTGGGCAGTGAAGGATATTTTGCAGAATGTCAATTGGGTTTGTGAAAGTGGAAGATTTGAATGGCAAGGTTTGAATTTCACAGCTTGATTACTGTAATTCTTAAACCATGTTTTCAAATTATCTCAGGTTGAAGCATGGAGTTACTCAGCCCTCCCATTTAGATCATATTACTAGCGGTGTCAGATTTAAAACTTTATTTTGTAGGCAAGCCAGTATGTTAAGCTGTGTACTTAGCTGGTTTTGTTTTTCAGGAAACTTTAGGTATAAAATAACATACAAATCTGATAACATCTGTAGTATATTTGTTCAAATCACACAAAGTTGACAAGTCCCTTTAACAGTATTAAATGAAAAATGTGTACAGCCATCCACTGCTTCCAGGAATAGGTCTAAAGATTTTTAATACATGCACATAACATCAATACAATGCCCTAGAAAACCTGTTTTTCCCTTAGGTTAAAATAAATTATGAAGCTGGGGCCATGGTTTGTGCTAAGAAGTAGCTTGGAACCATAAAGGGCAGCAAGCCAACTCATCAATTTCATTCTATTTTTGAGGAATTTTTCCAAATTCTAGTAGTACTTAGGTTTCAGTATTAAAGCAGAAGATATAATTTTGTTTTCAGTGGTTAGTCTTTGTAATGTACTTTGGCCACATGAAAGGAATAAAGCATCACAGGGACATAAACACAGAGTTCTTGCTTGCAAATGTGGGTGTTGAATAAACATCAAATTAGTTCTGGCTGTGAGGGTAAAAGTTAATATCCCTATCGCGTACAGAACATTCTGGCAAGCATTTTCTTCTTCCAAAATATTGCTGGAAGGAACTTTTCTATTGATTCTTCATATTTTTACTTTAAAAATTTTTAACTATTTTTGGTAATTTAAGTTTGCAATATCTTTTAAATTGAATTATTATGAATCTTGTCCTGTCATCTTCAGAGGTCTCTTTAGAAATAAAACCTTATGGTTTTCCTAGCCTTGCTGTTTTCTGGTACAGCCTGTGTATAGGTGCTGAATTTAGACCCATTCTTGGTCAAAATACAATAGTGAAACATTTTTGGAAGAAATAAGTAGTCCAACATCATTTTCAGACTCTGTATTAAGACTTGCTTCTTTTTCCAATGATGTGGTTTAGTAGTGCTGTGAAACTTCAGTTAATGCAACAGAAGATATTTCTCTTGTGTCATGCATCACCTTTGTGGGGTCTGGAGTGTTTTCAGGTGACTTCAAGTTGGGAAGCAATTTTACCATCAGCATTTAACTGTGTTTCATAGCAGTTTCTCTTTCTTGCAATGAGAAGGTGTTTCAGGTCTCCATGCTGCTGTTGCTTGCATGGATTTAACCAGGTCAAAAAAAGCCAGGATTAGATAACATAAAGCTAATACTACTTTGATTTCCTAGGCTTATGTTTATTGTGATAGCAGACACAAAGTTTTTTAGAAAGTCAGCAGAATACCCAATTTATAGATTCAGCAGCATTTGTCAGAGCAATGCACTTTTAGTGACAGTGGATTAAATCAATAATTTTGTGCCTTCCCAAGGCCAGAGTTTAGAAACTCTTTTCAACAAAATTTATAGGTAGTTTAAACTTTTTTGTTAGATAACTATTCCTTGTCTTTCTTTGGTTTTGCTGCTGAATATCTAATGATACCGTCTCTATTTTCTGTTTAATTCAAATGTAAATAAAATATATCGCGAACATGGAGAAACACCTACTGGGGAAACCTTTCCCTACTGTTTTGCTCTTGATGTAGCTGAAAAAAATCTTGAAATATAATGAAAACCACCCTCAGAGCACCAGAGTAGGTGCATTTTTTAGAAACCACATGAAAATTTGTCAATAATTTTAATTAATCTAAAGCTTCAGTTCCCGTTTCCTAAAGTTCTGTGGTGTTTTGGGGATTGGACAAAGAATTGTGTATGCACTGATGTTGTGAATAATTTTTCACATGGTAAATAACTGTTCCATTATGTTATTTGTTTATGGTAAAGTGACTTCCATTCTTTTTAAAGACTCTTGTCTTTATTCTAGCTAAGGATGATAGAATAATCTTACCTAAATATTAAGTGTTGATGCTAGAGAAATATAAGGCCCTATGCATGGCCACATAAAAAAGTAAGGATTCTTATCTGCTGTTTTCTATTACAGCATCCTAAATATTTTAGGATTAAATTGTAGAACTGAAATAATTTCTAAAATTTCTCTTTTATTGTGAAGAATTTTAAATTAATTCATTTATGCAGTAAGGTTCACTAAAAACTAAAAGAATAATTTTAGAGAACAAATCTCTATTCTTCTGAAATGAGAACTTCAGCACCACTGCAGTAGTTTGTTCAAACATTTTAATGTAATGGCAAGTTTGAGTTCCTACCTAAAGCTTAATTAGAATTGTTGGCATATTAATTGTGCTTATTTTTGACTGTATGTTGTCTTTCTTTCTCCTCCCCTCAAATATTTCATGTAGCAATAGCAAGAAACCACATTTTTTATGCTTAAATGGTCTTTCCATCCCATCTCCACTCATGTTTCAGCTCTGTGACAGCTTTTAAGTGGTTAGAATTTATGGAGCTTTGGGATCTTCATATCCAAACCACTTGGTGTAGACATTGAGGAAATAGGTTTAAACCTTCCTCAAAATGAGGGGAGTCAGCTTGAGTGTCTGAACTTGCCTCAAGAGAATGTTTAAGAATCATTCTTGATTATGAAGGTCCCAAAGGTGGACAATGTTCAACAGTCACCATTCTTGTCCATTGAGCTGAGACTTAGAAAGGGAAAAGAGATGTTTTTTGAATCTGGTGACTTTAATATCACTGGGGATATATGATATGCACAGTTTTGCTGCTATTGTTAGCTGCTATTAAATTTAATCCAGAGTTTAGTTCATGAATCAAAGACCATTTGCAATCCTGAGTGAAGTAATTCATGAGAAGAGACAGAAGCCAAAGAATGAACTACAAATCTGTTTGGCAAAATTTAATCATGCTAGATGGAGGTAAGAGATATTTCTTTGATGTTGAATTGCAGACTAAGCAATGTGCTGTTGATTATAATAGAGGTAATGATAATGTGCACCTTTAGAGGCTAGCCTCAAATGTTTTTTAAACAGTAAGTCAAAATAAGTAGCTTCTGCCTAATAACAAAGTAGTTATACCTTCAGGTTATCAGTCTCAGGCATAAGAATGCTGGGATTGAGAATACTAAAATAGTTTCTCTGGGTCTATATAGAGTTACTTTTTCTGGATGCATAATGCTTACTAATTCTTTGGCATTAGTAATTATTTCACAAAGAAAATTTCTTTATTGATGAAGGGACTTGTATTGCTATATGATCATGTTGCAGTCTAAGTGAATAGAATATTCCTTTCAGTTGTATATGCTAATATTTTACCATTCCTGATAAAAATATTATCTTGATGATCAAACTCTGAATGTGTCCACTAAAGTGGTGGTAGGGCAGTCAGTTCCTTCTCACAGGCTGACTCTTCAAAATTTCAGCATAGTTGGCAGCATATTCTGCTGGTTTAGGTCATGTATCAGTCTTATTTTACCTGTAGCCTCGTTCTGTGTTTTGCATTGAAATCTAAAAGCAGAAGCCAAGGAGCAGATTCTTGGCTCTTCTTCGAGAGAACTCTGGAATTGTTCTTGGTTGTTGCAGGACTCACTAGCAGCTGTTCAACATAAATTCTAGTAGCGTAAAACAAGCAGGAATTTGAAGAATAGTTAAGGGAAAAACAATTAGTGAAATAGTGAAGGTATTTAGTAGTCAAGTAGAGAACGAAAGTCTATGTTTCTGTTGAAGTGTAAAGTGTCCACTGGCAAACTTGTTAGTGTACAGTGATTGGAGATTTGCAGCATGTTCCTTTTTTGGAAAGGTAACTTCTATGGTTGACTCCTTACAGCCTGCACTAAGTAGTTTGTAGTTTAACAAGCACAGGGTAATAATGTTCATGGAGACACAGAATAAAAATGCCCTTGTTAAGAAGTTTTCAAGTACAAGACAGCTAAAAATGCCAATTCATCAGCTAGCACATAATTTATCTTATAGAATATACAGGTTCAGGGAGAATGAAAATGTTCCTGATGTCTGTGGGTTAACTGATAGGTTTGCATGCATTAACAACTCTGTACTTGCCCTTTCTTTCACATAAATCAATTGAACTTAAGGTCAAATCTCATTGTTTCTGAATACCCTTTAGATAAGACACATGTCCCTAAAACTATTCATTTTCCAGTGTAAAGTAGGCCTGATTTTGGTGACATTAGATGGGTACACTGACAGAGGCCTTGGGCAGGAGGACAGCCTGAGAAACAACCCAATTATTCATTAAAACATTTTAACAACTTGCTTTTTGATCATCTACTACATTGTTGCCGTCCCCTGGCAGTGCTGCTGGAAGTTCCTTAAAAGATGCAGTCACACATGACTTAGTGTCTGTGACCAAATCAGTATTTGGCTTACTTTTTGGAAATACATGTTCTTGCTTAAGGTGTAGCTTTGAAATCCAAGACAGAAGTCAAAATCTTATTTTGAGTTCTTTGTCCTCAATGTCTTGTTTTATTTGGGCAATAGAGAAGGCAGTCTTCAGCAAGGTGAGGTTTAAAGGATTCTGCTAGTGAAATGTTTCTGGTTTCTGCTGAAATGTTTCACTAGGTTTCTGCTAGTGAAATGTAAGTAATTATTGGAAAAAGTGGAGAATTGGATCTAAAAAGAGTACAACCAGATAGTTTTTTAGTTTGGTGTGGAAATGTGGACTTGTGTTTTATCACAACTCTATGCCTTGTAGCAGCTGCAAAGTGAGATTGCTACTGCATGTGACAGATATAGGCCAAAAACTTGATACTGTGAAATTAAACTAAAGTGTGACCTGCAGGGTACTGGTCAGCTGAATTACCCACACTTTTATGAGATTCTAGAAGAATGGAAGATTTTTATACAATGAAAGACTGCAGTTCTGCTTACCTTTGTAAAGATTATGTAAAGAAAGAGGGATTTTTTTTTTTTTGAGAAAAGATAGATATGTACAAATACTTCATTTCATTATTTGTAAGAACTGTATCAGAGTTTTAAAGTGTTGCTTGGAGTTTTCTTTCTTAGTTGATCTGTGTTCTAAATTCAAACATAAACAAGAAAATGTAAAATATAGGTTTGTGTATATTGCAGCCACTGGCCAAATGGAGCTTGGAGCAGGGAGTTCAAACTATCCCAGTATTATCTGGTTTAAGAAAAACCTGTTAGTATCAGGCACATGTATCATATCTTCTTTCTCCTCCTCCCAGTCCTTCAAGAAAATAAAGTCTTGTACATGCAAATTTCCTTATGAAGCTGTTTCTGCATTAAGCAAATCACTGCATTAGTGTTTCAGTTCAAGGGATGTGACGTGTGATCTTGCACCATGTCTCATCAGGCCCCACTAACTGGGAGCAATGGCAAGTGGAAGTGACAGCCCCTGCCAGACCTCAGTAATGCAGTGGTGTTACAGCTCAGTAACAAGGACAATAATGTGTGTCATGCTTGTTAGTCTTCTTTTTTTTTTAAAGGACTTTTTACCTCTGGTTTAATACAGAGCAAAAGTGGTATTAAACATTAACAGTGTCAGACCAAAGTCTGATTTTGATATAAGCTGAAAAGCCTGATTTTCAGACTGATGACTAATTCTGCCCTCGAGTTTTGTGCTTGCATTGTCATCACCCTGGATAGACAGTGGTGCTTAATAGGCCTAACAATTCTGTTCTAACTGGTATCATGGCATCCTGTGTCACAGCCCCTCAGAAAGTCACTGCCTTGTCATAAATGCATGCAACATGATCTTTGTTGTGACTGTAAACCAATTAAATCCAGACAGATGATATAAAATAAATAAATAAAAGCCTTGGGCTACTGGTTGCTTTTGGAGGGCAAAACCCCAAACAGATTTTGCTTGTTACAGGTTTAAGTAGTTCTTAAGGCACTATTGCAAGGCTGCAGGGTTTGTGAAAAAAGGTAACAGGCTGGAGAGAAGAGGGAGAATGGCAGAATGATGAACACTTATGTAAGTACAGCATGTCTTAATTAGGAAAGTGAAGAGGTGCAGGGATACTGAATGGGAGCAAAGACCCTGCTGGGTTTAGCCACATGGAGAATGAGATGTTTTATACTTTCTTTTGGGGTATTACAAAATCATGTACTTCATGTCATCAATGATGTTACTGTTTGTTTGTTGGAGTACCCAGAGGCCCCATTAATAGCTAATTAGTTCATTATACAATGAACCCCTTTTCTGCTATACCTCTTTGAGGTAGAGACTCTTCTGCTGTTATGATAGAAGAAAGCAAATAAATGGGCTGTGAAGCTGTGGTCTCAGTGCCCTGTATAACCATTGTCAACTTTAGTTCTGGTCTTACACACAGGTTGCTTGAAATGTTTCAAACATCCCTTGATGACAACAAAGATGGGAAAATTAGTTTTGGCAAATTTTGTGGATGACATGTCAAAACTCATTCCCGTTTGGTGTCTTTTTAGAAAGTATTGATTTTATTGTGTGTGTGCATCACTGTAAAGATTTATCTGAAGAGCATGTCAAGATGATGGCTATGCAAAGGCTCTCCTTGAGAGGAAGGTCAGGAATGAAGAAGTAAATGGAGCCTTTCAAGCTGTTTAGTGGGCAGATGAGAAATGGTAGTCTCAAACACAGGTGTGCTTCTTACCACAGGAGATGTCAACTGTGAGAGTTTTGAAGGTGGGTTTGGTATTTACAACAACAGCAATAACAAAAGTGTTTGAAATGTTATGCTAAGTGTTATTCCTTTTCAATAGGAAACAGAATTTACAGTACATAGATTATATTTGCTGAATTGTGTGTAGCTGAAAACCACAGAAACAGATTTAGTGTGGAGGCATTTCCTCATCACTGTTTACTGAGATTGCTTGTGTCACTCGTGGCATGACTGCATTTGAACTCTTGCAACTTTCTCAATATATTTTGAGGAAAATGATTATTTTACAACTTTGATTTTTATTTTTTTTTTCTAATTGGACCATACTCTGATCACTGAATGTGCAACTGAAAAGGATGAAAGGATCTCAATTCCAGTCATGAATGCTCTTTTTTTTTTTTTTTTTTTTTTTTTTTTGGTACTGTTTTGATTTTCCAAGCTCAGAAAGGTCAGGGTTATTCAGCTTCTGCTTGGCTTCCTTCTCTGAACAAATAATCCACATTTCAAACACATTACAAAATCTGGCTCTGATAAGAGGCATTGAAGAGAACAACAGAATTCCAACACGTTACTGTGACTTGACTGCACCAATTACAGGACAGGCATGAACAAAAGGCAGTAATGCTCCTGGGAAGGAGGCTTTCCCATATGGATGTGTGCTGGAGCAAGTGCATTGTTGACTTTACAGTCCCCTTTGATAAGTGATCAAGAGCTATTATGTTTCTATATACAAGCACAAAAGGGGAAATTTAAAGAAAAGTGATGTTATCACCTTTTATTGTTGGGATTTAATTACAAGTCAGCAAATCACAGATTGTGCTGACTTAGAAGGGACCCACAAGGAGCCCAGCTCCTGGCCCTGAACAGGACCACCCCTGAAAGTCAATTACAAAAGCTCTGGTAAAGCTGAAATATAGATTTGAATGAGATTGCTAGCAGGAAGGAATGGTGGATGTGGTTTTAATGGATTTGTTTCCTGGTTAAGAAGGATTGGAGGGGGCTATGAATGTTTCTTAGGGACTTTTTCTACTTATAAGTTAGATGTCAAATGAGTATGGTTTTGATGAAGAGTGCTTGCTGTTGGTTGAACTTGTGATGTAATTGTCAACCTGAAAGGTCTTTATTCCTGAACTGGCTTGCATCTGTATGCAGTTATAAGAAGTTAAATGATTTGCTTGTTACAAAAATGGGTAAACATTTCAAATAAAGTGCACACAGCCACTGACACAGAGTCATCTTAGTAATAGGGCTAACTTTTTTACTAGTATAAAACAGACAGAAAGCAATGGTGTTGAATCCACTTGAGGAAAAAAAAATACTTGAACTTTCACTGTGAAAAGTATCAGATGTTACAGGTAAATTTATGAATGTTTTAATTTTTTCTCCCATAATTTTTTAGCTATTCACTGATGGTAATGGGTTTTTTAAATATGGAGATACAGTTGGAGCTCTAGGGAATTCATTCAGCTTTCTCTATTATTTTGCAATTTGAATTGGATATTAGAGCAAGAATTTCTTTTTTTTTTACTTTAATAGTTAAAACAAGAAAAACAATAGCTTGTAATAAAAAATTTACTTTTTCTAATTATATGAGTTAGTAAGAGTGTTGCTTAATTCTTGATTTACAGTAACAGTATACAAAAGCCACCTTAAGAGATAAAATATAAGAAGTTAAAAAGTGGATAAAATCCTCAACAACCCAACTGACCTTGAAATTCTTACAAAATAAATGGTCTTGGTACATAATTTTTTAGTAAATTCATGTTACCAGAAGAAAACAGGTTGTCATACTGTACTTCTGTTATTAGACTTCCACTTACTGGTTTAATAATTTCAGCTTCTGTTGCTTCAGATTTTTTTAAAGCACTTTTTTGGAAGATTCTGCTGCAATTTCTGACCAAGACATGTAGTCTGCAGATACTCATATAAGTATAGATTAGTGTACAGCCATTCATAAAAGAAATGGTGCATGAACAATATGAATCCACAGAGGACCTGTGAAGAGAAAATTACTTTCCTGATGAAAAATGAAAGCAAGGGAGGAGAAATGAGGTTGAGGCATATGAGATTAAAACTTGCTCTTCTAATATGTAGAATTTTGTCTTTTACTATTAAGACTCTAAGAACTTGCCAAAATTATTTCTTCATTAGAATGCCAGTCATACTTAAACCCTCTTTTTCCTCGTCCCCCAAAAAATGTTTAAATGGCAATTAATTTTTGTGTAGTCTCAGCTTTTAAGTGAAGTACATCTTTCCCATGTTTTGTTTTGTATATGGCCCTAGATTAATGAAAATTAGGCATTATTTGCCTAAAAGCAAATCTACAGCTGCAGACACAAGAAATACAAAATCAGTGTTATGTTGTAATGTTTCATTTTCTTCTCACTTTTTTCTCCCACAAAAAAGGTTTGGAATGCTTTGGGTTCTTTGAGTCAGCTGAGATACAGATGGAGCCAGTCAAATGTGGAGCATGGCCAGCATTCCCAAAAGATGTTTTCAGTTTATTTTCTAGTCAATAATTTTCATGGGGAAAAAAAAAGACGATCGTGTTGACTGTAGTGTCTTCCCTACAGAAAGCAGAGAGGATGGAATATTTCCATATTGAATTAAAATGCACACATTGCTGAGCAATGAAAACAAATTAAGGCAAATTCAGTAACTTCATTTTAAAAGCAACAGTGAGCTTTAATTGTCATAAATTCAGAACTAATTAAAAACATGTTGACAAAAATTGGACCAACAGCTTGTCATTTTCAAATTGAAGTGAAATGCAAAGTGCTGAGAATAAATTAAAGGGTTTGAATTCGGTTCTTAAGTTTAGCGCCTTTGCTACATGTGGGATATCTCAGGATCTTTTTGGGGGAAGACAGTAGAAAATTATTAGAAAATATTGTTTTCATTTGACTAATATTGTAAAAATAAGCTCTGTTCTTGATGTATAGATGTTGAGAACTGGAAATACTTGTCAGTGACTGGGTTTGGATGGGTGGTTCAGTCCTATTTTAATTCCATGCTGGGTGAGAAGTAGACATGTGCCATCTCCTTCCTCACAACATAGAAGAAAGAAAGAAAACTGAGGACATGGGCTCTAACATGAAGCTCCATGTAGTCCAGATGGGTCCCAAGTCTGGATTATTAAATAAATAGGACCACAAGATGTGCTGTGGCACACAAATTGTATGTTCCCATCTGCTCTGATAATAACTAATATTCTGAGTTAAGTTCTACATTGATGTGCACACACTTAAAACATGGCACAGAGTAACTGCAGACTTCAGAAGTTTTTCTTAGGTATAGTGTCTGTTCTGCAAACACTGGGCACTACTGCTGTATAAGTCTGAAACATCTTGAAACGAGGATCAAAAATACCATGGATTCATGGATTTTAAAAAATGTAGGCTGACCCAAACATCCTTTCATCTCTGTACAACTTCAATGAAAGCCTTGTGACAATATACTAGATGTCTCTTAAAATATAGCCCAAAATTAATTAGTGAAGTGCTCTAGGGTCCACCCTAACACAAGGTGTAAATTTACAAGGGCTGTATGTTAAGTGCAGTGATTGATAGGATGTAGAGTAAAAACGTGATTATTTTACTCTTTTAAAGAAATCAGTGGCAAGCACACCATTGTGGGGTTTTGTTCTCTCAGCCAATTACTTGTTTATAATTAAAATTTCCTGAATGACTTTGCAGGCTTTGGCATCCTGTAGTGAGACCTCAGAAAATGAATAGGAACTATTTATACAACTAGTAGAAAGACACAGGAATAAAAGCATGTGTAGTGAAGGGCAGAATAAAATTGTTCATGCCTTCTTTGCTGGTTGATGGTCTGGGTAAATCTCAGAGTAAATTTAAGTGCCTGACCAAATTTCAGCCTGTCTTCCTTTCAAGGTACTCAATTTATCAACAACTGTCCTGAACAGAATAGAACAATTTATCAGCAAATTAGGGAATGGTTAAGAATTTAGTTCATTGAAATACCAGTTATGCTGAGTTAGACAACTCTATGTGAAGGATGGAATTCCTATCCCTAGGAAGGCCAGTGGAAGTTAGGAGCCTGACTTTTGAGAACTATGAGCATAATGTTATCCAATTAATTATTTAAAGTCAGTTATATTTAATATAGAAATGTACAAATACTCTAGCACACATTACAGGATAAAATTAGAAATATGTGGGGCTTTTATATGTGTGTGTATATATATAGGGGTGTGCTCAACAATCTGAAAGCAGGGCTGTATTTTCTCTCACACCTCATGGCTTAGCTGCTTTTTTTTTTTTTTGCGAACTTTGCTGCATTAAGTTGTCAGACTCAGGTAAGAAATTAATTGCTTCCTTTGAGGTATAATGAATACTTTGCTTAAATTATCTTTTTGTCCAACAACAAAATAGTTAGCTGAGAAAATTTAGTACAGCAAGGTTCATGCAAGAACAGTGTTCTCTTATGCAATTTAGAGTTGTTGACCTTTAATTAACAAGCCTTTCAGTGGTGCACCTTACTGCAAAAATAACCAAGACTTTTAACACTTCATAATAATCACCACTGAGTTTGCTTATTCTGGATATTTAAAATATATAAAAGATTTTCCAATACCTCAAACTGAATGTACTTTTTATATACTATAAAGGCCTTTAGTAGCAAGCCCTTAGTGACTTTTTGTTCAGTTACCATGGTAACTTTGAACTCTCTTTAGCTGTGGAAAAAAACATTCTTTTTTCACTATCAAGAAAAGTAGTGTTTTCTTTTGAGCAAGAAGAAAAAATGGACAGTTTATCAAATGAGCTTGTATATTTTAAAATAAGTCTTTTTTAGAATACTTTGGTGGTTTGTTTTTTATTTGGGTATCTAAAAAATTACTGAAATGGAAAGGAAGGAACTAATTTAATGGAAAATTAATGAAACCTGAAGTTCATAACCAGGGAATATTGTATATGTATACATATTTATAAATGGGAATTAGATTGCATTCATATAATTGGTTAAAGATCAAATGTTATCTTTGTAGTGTGAGACAGCTCAGATCTTGGAGAATTTAAAGAAAAAATCCCCAAAACATAATGAAGTTTGTACTAGAGCTGTGCTTTAAGCCTCTTATTTTCATGTGAAGGATATGAGTATAAGTGTAAGACCTGAGTAGAGTAGAAATGTGTAGGGATCCCTTGATTATTGTGTCTTGCTGTGGGAAAATGTTTAATGTAATGCAGGAACTATTCTTGTGGGCAAATTGCTTGAAAATAATACAAAGATATACTTGAGCTATTCATGGTATTTAATATCAAGCATCTTTATTTACATTAATTTGAGAAAATATTGATAGGAGGATTCCTTTGTAGCTTGTTTTTTTACTATTTGGAACAAAAAGATTTGTATCTGGAAATTTGGAATTATCTTTGTGATGGTTATCTTTGATTGGTAAGCAATTAAAATGCGTAATCAAAAACCAGCACAGGATGAAATCCCTGCCTTGGTAGTATAAACCCTGAAAGCTTTCATTAATTCCTGCTTTCCTTTATTATATTAAACATTTTTTTAATAGTCTCTTGATGAAAGCTAGATTGCTTCTAATTACAACACAGGTGCTTTTGTGATACTATAATAGAAAATACTCTGATGTAGGAAATCAAGGAAAAATAAGACTTTATGAGCTCCCTCCAGCTCCATTGCTTGAAAAGAGTTTGTGCGGTCAGCAAACTTCCTGCTGACCAATGTCTGGCAGGTTCACCCAATCAAGTTTCTCTGCCTTTCTTTTCCTCTTCAAAACTGTTTAAAATGTGAGTTTTATTTTTTGTCAATCATGTTGCTAATGGAAAATAAGAAAAAAAAAATTGGCTGAAATGGGGTAGATGTTTTTCCTTGGTAAATGATACAAAAGTGTGTTTGATGTTAGGGACAGCTGATCAGAAACATCTGTATTGTCTGTTAGGGACAGACAATTTTCAGTGATTGATATTGTCTTATAGAAGCCATGCTTTATTCCAGATGAGCTATTTTGGGAATGGGTATTGTTGTTCTAATACAGTGTGGAATGTACCTCATCCTGTCCTGCAGTGGAAAATAAAGAGTTGTTGATTGGGGTTTTTTCCCCCCAATGTTATCCTATTGTGGTAGTCTAAAAAAAGTATAATAATAATAATTTTTTGTCTAATAAATATCAGTCTTGCTTCAAAAGCCTTTAATTCAGAGATGATGATATTTGGCTGAGACACAAGCTTTTGTTGCTGTAAGGAGACACGCTTTCTGAGGAGCTAGACATATACTTGAGGAAAAAGCCCCAAAATTAGGATTAGATTTTAAAATCAGTTTTAGTGTGTAGCTTTATATTACACAGCTTAAATATTTGTACACAAAATACTTAGGTGGAGCTAATGCCTACATCTCACTTCAGAGTAGATTGTATTATCTTCTGGGATATAATAAATCCACTGGGCCCAATGCCTGAATTAACATAATAATTAAAGTTTCAGTGCGTTGTTGTAGATCACAGTAAGAAAATGTTTAATCTTTCTCCCTTCATCTGTGTACATTCAAGGCATTGGGAGGTCTACAGAGACTGAATTAAATTTAAGTGTACCAGAAATGAGCAGGGTGTTTTAAGAAAAATGTGAAAAAGATTTAACTTTGTTGGGAGCTGCTCATAATTGGTTTTGTTCTGACAATAAAAGATACAGAAAAAATTGGGTCATTACACAAGTTACAGCTCAATCAATGGCAGAAAGCTGTGGGTGTATAGCAGCCAAAACACAGAATTATCCTGCATCTGCCCACTTGAGGCTTTGGGGTTTGTTTGGTTCATAGATCATTGTCTGTGGTCAGCTGTGCCTATAGGAAAAAACAACTGCTGGGCTGCAGTGAGTAAGCACAGGATGTTGTAGATCATCTGAAAGTTACTCTTCAAAATGAGTGTTAAGAGAAGGAAAATGTGCTTTTCCAAACAAAATTCTAGGCTTGAAAAATTGATGGCATTGAGAGGAAGATTTAATGTCATTTTATGAGTCTTGAGAGAAACCAAGAAATATTAAAAGTTGTCTTGTCCTGACACTACTAACTAGCCAGGGAGAAATATCTGGATGCTTATTATTGCACCACCAGAAATGGGTCAAGATGCAGCTTCTTTTGAAACCAAATTGGAAATCCATGGTAAATCCCTGAGTTTTAATAGAACATTTAGCTGCATTTTCCCTTTATTCTGAAGCAGCTCTTTGCTAATATAGGGGGAAATGGATTTAGTAATTTAATGACTAATTTCCTTTGCTATGCATTCAGTTGACAATAGACCCCCACAGCAGGGTGGGTGAAGAAAAGTTCTGTTGGTGTTTTTATATTCTGAGGAACCAGGGCAGGCTGCTGCTCAGCTTTTCTTTGTGCTTACACAAAAACTTGGAAGATGAGGATAGAAAATAAAAATGGGGGGCCTGAAGCTGCTTAAATTAGTCTGTGTTTCTTATATGGCAGCATGGAAGGTTGTTTATTAACTTAATATTGGGGGAGTAGGGAAAAAACAAGAGCTGGAGGAGCTGCCCTTGGATACATCAAACATTGCTAATTTCATGGCTAACAGACTGATGAATGCTGCCTGCTTTTGCTGATGAGATGGAAATGCTTCAGTGTGCATATTGTCTCCATAGCCCCAGACAAAAGTACAAACAAATAATCCTTGAATAATAAAATAATCAAATTATCCTCTAGTTACGTTGTGTTTTACCTCTAAATTTTAGTTTAGGAATCCAGTGAAAATGAACTCAGGTAGAAGTGAATTAAGAATGAATGGCCTGCTAGTCTGCAAATTTCTAATTTAATTACAATTAAGAAAAATTCTTAATGATTCACATTCACCTTTAATTTTAAACCATTTGTATCTGTACCATTTCATCTGAGTACTGTGATATGATGTTACCTCAGAAATGGAACTGTTGGACAGGATTCTAAAGTACTTTAAACACAGCTTCCTATTAGTTTTGAATCCAAACCCTTGGGAAGTCCATAAGGTGTAGGAGCCTTGGGGAGAAATAGATATAATTACAGAATGATTTCTTCACAGAGGCAGTAATTCCCTTTCCTGAAAGTTCAGAAAGGTTTAAATTATTTTGTGAACATAATAGCTGACCTGGTGGTTCAGTGATGAATGCTAGTGTGTTTTGTCAAGAACTCTTCAATTTTAATTAATTGAAAGTATCCAGAGTAGTAATCAAATAGTTTTAGAAGTGTAATGGCATGTGTTCAGAATCAAATGCCTTGTGTATTGTGCATAAAGGGCTTTACTTATTTTCTCAGGGTGCTATAAAGTGAGGAGGGACTTTAGAAAAACAAAACTATGTTCAGCAATGCAAAGAAAACAGTAGGGTTGTAGAAGAAGGTTGAATTAATAGCCTGTGTAAGTCAGAGTGCAAGCATTGATCCTGTCACTCTGGCTACTGCACAAGGGCATTTTCCTGATTTAATAAATGCAAAGCCCCACCAGCCTCTGGGGCTGTGCATCCAAACAGCTGATGGGTAATTACAGGAGACCTACAAGGCACAGGTGGGAGAGAAAAATGGAGGCTGGTGGTGAAAGCATTTGTGTTCAAATTGATTTGAAGCAAATTTTCACTTACTCTATATTGCAGAGGGATTTTTTGTTATTGTTTTGGGGGTTTTTTTGTGGTTTTTTGTGTTTTTTTTTTTTACTCTAAGGGGAGAAGGGGTTTATTACATGGAACATGTCCATAGAATTTGTTCTATGCCTCAGTATTTGTGTGTGAATAGTCAGTCTGGTTGTAGTCCTTGCTCCTGGTTCCTGTGTGCTTTAGAGTGGGACCAGCAATCATGCTCAACCTGTTCAGGAGGAACCAGCCTGTGATTCCTGCTGTTGTTGACACAGTCTTGCATTTTTTTCCACATTGGTTAGGAGATGGAATTTTGAGGAAAACAGATGTCAGTTGCCAAAACATTTGGTGAGGGATACAGGCTCCGTTGCTTTTTTCCCTGCCCTCTCCAGTCAATGGCTTAGTGGAGTTCCAGCAGCACAATCTCAGTGCCTTGAATTGTAGAGAAACTTCAGACCCTGAATGCAGATTAGATTCTTGAAAAAGGAAGAGTACCCAAACCTGAAATTTTTCTAATGTGCTTGTCAGTAGTGTGTTGCAACTTTTCTCTTTTGATTATCCTTTGTAAGATATGTTAAATTATTTTTTCAGTTATGTTTTTTTCTGTAAGTGTTATTTGGATGATTACAGATTTGTTTCTATTTCATATCTGTAGGGCAGAAGGCTGTAAATAATTCTAAGCTCCTATGCAGTAATAATAAATATTGAAGTATTTTAAGCAGTTATTTTAGACAAGTTCCTGGAGGGGTGAAATTACTTCTTAATATCTAATGTTTCTAAAATGAGGTAGTATCTCTGACAGTGTCACTCCATCTATCTCCATCCTTTTTTGTCCCCCTTCCATTACCTGAGAAAGAATTAAGTTTTATGTTAGTTCCACGCAATGATGCAAATATGTTACATTATCTATGACACTGTAAATATCTCACCTTGTTAGGCATATTTATTGCATAAAGAACAGGCTAAAGTACCAGTGGTGCAAATGTGCTGTCTTCAGTGGAATTTACCAGCAGATATCTTGGCCCAGTCATGACAGCAAATCTTTCCTCTAAAATATCAATACAGCACTAGAGTCCAATTATTTTTATACTCTGCTAATCTTTTTTTTGCTTTTACAGTGTTCCTGCAGGCTTCTATAAAAAAGACTATTGGTAATCTCAGCAGGGAAGCCTCCTTATCAAGTAGTTTCAAAGACTTATGACTTCTGAAAAAATAAGGAGGTAATACTGAATTAATGGAGAAAGAAAATGGAGTCTTCAAAAAAACTAAATGTAAAGCATACATAATACAGATTATTTTTCTACTTGAAGTTTTCTTGGATTTTCACAGATTTGATAATAAGACTTGGAGAGAGTTAGAAATCTTTTATATTTTTGAAAATACACGCCTAAAATGGTCCTTTAAATATAAATGTAGACATAGCTCTTTTTATATACTGATAGCTGGGAAGAAATCAGTGCACAGATACGTTGAAAGCTGCGGTCAGGCTTAAAACCTGCTTATCAATTTTTGAAAGTCTCATTTGAAAGAAAAATTGGTATAAAGAATAGATTTGGTATTTCTTGAAGCCCTGGTATTTCTTGAAAGGAAGAATAAGAAATTATGTGGAGAAGGATCTGGGGTCCCTGGTGGACAGCAAGCTGTCCCTGAGCCAGCAGTGTGTCCGGGTGGCCAAGAAGGCCAAAGGTGTCCTGGGCTGCATTAGGAGCTGCAGTGCCAGCAGGTCAGGGGGGTGATCCCGACCCTCTGCTCAGCCCTGGAGAGGCCAGTCCGGAGTGCTGTGCCCAGGATGAGAGAGACCTGGAGCTGGTCCAGAGGAGGGCTACTAAGGTGGTCAAGGGTCTGGAGAACCTCTCTTATGAGGAAAGGCTGAGGGAGCTGGGGCTGTTTAGCCTGGAGGAGAGAGGACTCAGAGGGAACCTCAAAGTCTCAGAGGATGGACCAGGCTCTATTCAATAGGACAAGGGGCAATGAGCAGGAACTGATGCACAAGAGGTTCCACCTGAACACGAGGAAGAACTTCCCTGTGCAGGTAAACATGAGCATGGATGGATTGCTCAGAGACGGTATGGGATCTCCCTTGCTGGAGAGATTCCAGAACCATCTGGACACAATCTTGTGCCTTGTGCTGTGGGATGACCCTGCCTGTGCAGGGACAGCAGACCAAATGTGCCTCTGTGGTCCGTTCCAGCTTGACCTATGCTGTGATTCTGAGGTGATAGCAAGAATTCTCTTGTTTAAAAACTAGCAGCTGTTACTTGAAACACTTTAAGGTATCCATCAAATTTCTCTGAATTGTATCCTCCTTTATCATGTTATGGGTAAAAGAATCAGAGGAAAAAGTTATGGGGGAATGGATTTCAGAGCTTTAATATTTCATTGATGTCTTGCTATGTGTTTAAGCTTTTCCATACAACAGAATTGCCATGTCCATAAGTGGGTTTGTTTTATGAAGTGACTTTGTAGTGGCAATGACTCATATCAGCAACACTTTTTCCTCAAATTTTTGTTATGTCCTACTAGTCCTTTAAAACTTGATGTAAGTTGCATTGGTATCTATCTGTGATTATTAGCAAAAAAACCTTACATGTTGTCTTTGCAGTTATATAAATCAGATTTTGAGATTGCCGCGTGAAATTATCGTCTGAATCCTTCTGGTTTTTATTTACACAAACCCCTGGTGTTATATTCACCATTGCTCTTGCTTATGTGGACAGTGCTTTTTCCTCTACATCTCCCATGCTCTGAAATACTATGGCCAAAGTTTTGATTTGGCGTGGAAGGGGGTATAAAATGGAGTTATATCCTGTCAAACCACTACCAACAATAATGCCAGAAATGTAAAAAAATGGCTGCAATACATTGGTGTAGAATATAATGTGTCATACTTTTGTAGATTTCATGAATCTTTACTGTCCTTTCCATAATAAAATTTCTTAAATTAGTTTTAATTTAGTTTGCCTTTTCCCCCATCCTTAACACCCTACTTTTATATATTCTTTTATCTGACTGCTGCACACAAAATATTAATAGAGGGATTTTTTATTATTTAGGTTTATTCTGATCTTCAGATGTGATTGGGGATTTCCAGTGGGTGCTGATTAGTGAGAACATTGGCCAGCATACAGCTTAGCCAACCTTTGCCTCTCAGCAGGAATTGCAGCACAATAAGAAAGGTCTCTGAAGGAGAAAACCTAAGATAAAGAGAAGAGAGTTGAGGGCAGCATTGAAACAAAAGCAAAGAACCTGAAAGTAATAGGTCAAAACATTTCTAGGAAGATATGTCACAGCCTCAGGAGATGGTAACAACACTATCTCAGCCATCAAGGTTTTCTGTGTGATGGGAAGTCCTTTTGAGTGTTTCATCTGAATTTTTAAGTAGTCATTTACTGATTCTGGATTTGCCCTTGAATGTTTCTTCCCATACATATGCAGGTGGTGGCAGTTCTGTGTAAACACCTGTGGGTGTTTTCCTTTGTAAGGTACAGACAGTTCAGCTGCTTTTATTGCCATGACCTTGACCAGACACCCTGTTACACAAATAGTTACTAATATTTTTTTCAATTTGCCTCCATTTTAAAATACACGTTTATTTTTTTAAACTGTGGACACACAGTTGGTTCTTCATTCCAGAGCAGAATGTTTTCTGTTCCTAACCCAATCCACTAAAGGTCTGTGCTGTGCTGATCTATTACATGTTTGTTGTCTGTAGTACTTTGTCCATCAGTTACATTCATAAAGGTAAAATATCATAAATCATTGTAATGCTCATTAATCAATTTGGAGGAAGGTTATCTGAGTTTTTAATGAGATTTGTCAGACATTAGAGTTCAACACCACTTATTCAAACCAATTTAAATTGGCACTATACTTTTGCTCACTAAATGAAAATTCTACTTTTGTCATTCTTTGGAAGAAAAAACTGTTTCTAAATCCACTATATTGAATTTCTTATAACTCCAGTTTTGAATAATGACATTTCTGATCCCATAGGTCATTTGAACACC
This sequence comes from Ammodramus savannarum pratensis, assembly GCA_020466415.1. Lineage (NCBI taxonomy): Eukaryota > Metazoa > Chordata > Aves > Passeriformes > Passerellidae > Ammodramus > Ammodramus savannarum. The sequence goes on from JAHXMQ010012337.1 coordinate 33,992,734, forward strand.
TGACCTGTGTACAGATGGTGGCTGAAGGTAATTCTGGAGTGCCAAAAGAAATGTCAAATGCATCACAAGAACACATATTTATCCTGATACTACTTCTCATAGGCAGCCTTAAGTTAAAAAATATAGTTTTGGCTCAATTATTTTCCATGTGACAATTTTTGAGATAATGAACCTCAAAGGCAATTTTTGACTAATGCTCTGCCTGTCTTTGAAAAGTTTTGAGCTTCTTCTCTATCCAGAACTAATCAATAAAAAAGAGTCCTTTTACTCTTTGTAGCTGACATAGTAATTCCTTTCACTTCATTTGAGGAGGCAGGGTTGCAAAGAGATATTAGATGGCTTGTTTAGATCAAATATTTCTAGTGTAGCAACAGGCCATTAGCACATCTCTCTGCTTGTTATTTTGAACAGCAGATTTCTTCAGCTTCTCAGATCCCTTTTGTTGCTGTAGGATCCTTTCATAGAATGTATTCTTCGTGTGCTCATAACTTGGAAAGATTTTTCTGTTTTATATGTGAAAAATCTTTCTTAAATGAGATTTAACGGGCTGGAAGATGTAATAAAATAACTGTTTTCATATTGAATTTCCATGTTTATAAGAAGACCGAGAGTTATAAATAGCTTCTTCCAAACATGTTTTGAAGGCTCACATAGCGATCCAAGTGACTTTTCCCAAATGTTTTTATGTATGTATTCCTTCAGTGATACAATCTTAGGCAGAGACAGATAAAAAAACAAGTGATGGTTTTGTCAGTCTCCTCTGGAAAGTGTTTTGTTTTACCTTTTTCAAAACCATGCTGGATCTGTTTTTACTGTGTCAAATGCTGCATATTCCTGTAGCACCCCTCTGAGACAAGAGGAAAACTGGTTTTATGGCAGTGGCTCATCATGTACATAATACCATTGCAGTGGCGTTCCCCCTGCATCTCTGGAAAGCTTATTGCTACAAAGGGCTTCTTTTAACAGGAGTTAATTAGGACTAGAAAATTGCTTGTTGTTTTTTATTGCCTCTAAACCCCAGGACATGCTGCACTAATCCTCTAGTGCTGTGTGGTGCCATAAGAGAGGTATTCAGCTGATGTCTCAGAAGTTTCTTATTAGCTTTGAAACTGTTCCTTATCAGATCATTTAACTCATTAACTCTTTCTATACATAAAATGTGTTAGTTGGGGATTATTTTCTTCCTTGTTCTTTCATTTAAAATGTGTGTTTAAATATAACCCCAACAAAGAAAGAAGAATTTTTTGTTCTTCTCCTATTCCACATTTTCACTTAGGACAATGAAAAACAAATGCAACTCATTTGGAGAATGGTCAGCAAGGAGTAAGGTGCTACTGCCTCATCCAAGAAACACTATAGAAAATAATTTTTTTCCTAAGACAGAAACTGCTTTCAGTTTTTGTAAGAATTTCTGCATTTGTTTTTTTTCAGTCTTTTGCTCAAAGCATGTTAATTCTAAAACTTGCATTTACATAAGTTATATACTTATGAGGAGTAAAATTCAAACCACTTTTTTTTTAATCATAATCTCAGCTTTTCTATCAGTTCTGTAAATAATCTGATGCTGAAAATCTGTGTTTTTAATCCTTTGAAAGCTAGAAATCTACATTTTGCAGTTCAACTCTAAAATCAGTAGGAACCTTGAGGTCTGGAAAAGGCCTTTGGAAAGTTGCCTAAAGATGTCCAGCATGGTTTTAAACTTGCTGCAGAAACTGGAACCTCTATTTATTTGTTGGTATATTTCTGCTCTGGTTTCCCAACCTCTTACCAAAATTCAGAAATGAGTTTAAGGCATCAGTAAGGTTGAGTAATAGTAGTTTCTCTTGTGAATGTAGAAGTGATGTTGAGAGTATTTGAAATTCTGCAGATTTTTCTTGATTTAGCAAGAATGCCTTTAAAGTCACAATTTCAAACTTTGGGGTTTTGGGTAATTTTTTAACACATTATCACTGCATTATTAAGTGCAAGATACTGTAATCTGCTTATTAATGATGCAACTGCTAATTAGAAAAAGGTTCTCTTATTTTCACCTTCTAGCAATTTAGTATTTAATATACACTAAGATGGCACCATTCCTAAAAGCTCCTGCTTGCTTTCCTCTCCCTCCCCAATTGCAAATGTGCTTTTGAAGTGACTACTCTGTGTGATTAAATAAAAGGACATGAAAATTAGTGAGGAAATTGCATGTTGCAGCCATTTTAGTTATGAATTTAAATGGCTGTTTAGCGAAATGGAGTAATTTATCACTTATCTAGTGTTCCCTGTGAGTCATTTATCATGAGCAGCAACTATCATAATTTTATTCTAATCTGAGATGGTGGGAAGGGATCAGAGGTTCATGCTTCTTGTGATTGGCTGGTGATTTAATGATTGTGTGTGAAACAAAACAGGAGCTGGAAAACTTTCTCAAGTTTCTTTGCATCATGATATTAGATCTGAATTTGTATCAGTTATGCTTTTAAATGTTTCTTGGCAGGTAGAATTTTTCTTTGCACCTCATTTTACTGCAATGGATGCTGGTTTTATGTTGGACAACAGCAGTGCAGGCTTTGATGCCCAGGATCACAGGTGCAGTGTGTTATTTGAGATAAACCATGTTGTGATAGTACATTCCAGGAACAGGGATTATGACAGTCCAAAGCAATTGGTTATGACAAGGAACAACCTAACCAAAGTTGTTCCTTGTCATGGTTTTGAGTGTACATTTTCTGCCACAGAAAGGCTTAGATTGGTTCACCAGATCCCTGAATCTGTGCAATTAATAGACATTTCTACAGCCTTTTTTTTTCCTTTTCCTTTTTTTTTTTTTCAAAAGGATCATTTGAAACAATAATAAGGAGCTCTTGAGAAGTAATTCCTCAGTCCTTCAAAATAAATTGCTTATGGTCTTAAATAACTTCTCCAGTTTTGTTCTCACGTTAGGCTGGTCATGAATACCTCATAATGAAATTATTCCCTCACAAGGGGAAGGGACACAGAAATCTGTACTTGGAGAGGGAAAGGAGCATTAAAAAATAGGAAATAAGCATGTGGATATTGCCCGGCTGTGGATTTGGAGTCATGAATCTGTTTTTTTTTTTTTTCTCCAAATTGCTTTCTTGGAATCGTCTGTGGAGACTGGTTTAGAGGGCAAGGAGTATAGTTTCTTGGAAGGAAAAGAAAAAGATTGTGAGAAATGAAAGAAAGCATGGAAGATTCTTTCATGAAAAAAAGTTATTTACATTTGATAGGAACAGAAAACTGCTAGTGTAGAACAACAGCAGTACTTGTAAAAATTAACTCAACCTAACTGATAAAGCAGACCCTCTGCATTCTCTCAGAATGAATTTCTTAGGCTTTATCACAATTCCATCATTTTTGTTGGAATTAAGTCTTAATCTTTTTAATTAGACAGAATTATTTTGGTTCCCTCTTTGAGTGCCTGTGTTTTATTTCTAGATGCAACCTGGTCATCCTTTATTATGTGATTGGGGGAAAAAGTCAGTCAAATTCAGTATAACATTTAGAGAACTGCTTTAATGTATTTTTTATTTTTTGTCTTAAGATCCAGTAAGTGTTGTATTACTGGCAGAGTAAAGGCTGGCTTCCTAAAAGAGCAATGTGCTGAGAAACCTTGTGCATGATGCATCCTGAGACCCTTTCAGGTTCAACAGTGCACACCTCAGGTGGAGAATATTCCTTTTGTATGGAATAGCAAGCCATTAGTCTGCTATTGCTGAAAAGTTTGCACAGGAGTAGGAGTTCAGGCTGTCTGGTTTTATTGTATCAGTCATTCTTGTTAATGGTTTTGTCTACGTGCTGTTTTAGTGTAGTTTTCCAAAGTTGCACTACTTTTTCAGAAAGACTTTATAAGTTTAAGTTGATGGTGTAGCAGATAAATGTTTGAATTTTAAATTGTTGTGAAATGGAGCACTGAACAGTACATCTGGGAACATACTAGACTCTGGTTTGGCACAATTTATTTATTCAGAGCACGTTTAATGTTTTGAAGATTGTAGAGAAGTAACTTGGTGTTCTTAGAAGTAGAGTATCAGTGGTGTCAGCTTATTTTCTCTTTCAGTCATTATTTTGGCAGACAGATAAATTGACAGCACTCTACCAGGTTTTGTTGTGTAATAAATTCACAAAAGTTTATTACCTAAACCCCAACAACCCATGTGACAACATAGGTGTTGTCACATGAGTTGTTAGGATTTAGATAATAAACTTTTGGGTTCTTCTTATGCAAAGGAACATTGGAGCTATGAATAAACAGATTTGATTTACTCTTGCTGCAATTTTACTTCTCTTGTCTATGGTTCCATTATTGTTACTACCTAATAAGATCAAAGCATCTAGTCCTGTGTATGTGATTTAAATCAAGCATGGGCACATGATCAAATTATTATGGATGCAGCCAGACCTAGTTTGTGATGTAATGCTGCCAGTGGGATGGGTGGATGTGCTGTAAAGCTTAACATAGTGCTTAGGTAGGACTGTAAAATCTGCTCAGGCTCATGGAAGTATTGCTGCCATGTGTTTTATCAGATTAAGGATTCAAGGAACTTCCAAAGATTTGAATACTAAAACTGTTGTTGACTTCAGTGGCAAAGAAACAAACCCTTCCTGCAGCAACAGGTGCTTTAATAGAGCACTTCTCTTGTTTGAATCCTTCCTGTGACACAAGGAGATTGTGCCATTCTATATTTGCACATCTGTAATTCTGGACTTTCACTGCCATAATACACTACATTTTACAGTACTCAAAATTCATGATAAAACCATGTTCAACTCCTTTATGGTGTTCGTATTATCTTGTGCTTTTATATGCAGGTAATTACATTTTAATCATTAAATGAAGTGTGACACTTCATACTGGCTAGAATGACTGCCATGCATTTTTAATGGTTTCTCTAAGTGTCATTAAGTGATAATTTGAAAAAATAAACAAACAACCAGCAGTTTACACAACTGGTTTTTAATGAAGCCTGTTCTTAATTTGCTTAAAGGATCAACAAAATTTGTGGTATGAAATGTAGCAACAGATTGAGTGGGCTTTTTTTAATCTAAAACATTTGAATGTTTTATGGATTTTTTTAATGTCCATTCTAAATACATACATTCCTATCAAGAATAAAATAGCACATCTTTTTTGATATTAAGAAGTGGATACAGTGTTGATTACCAATATTGTTTAGTGGCTTTTCAGTCCTGTGATGAAACATTTTGACTTATGTGCCTTCTGCTCAGCATGCTGAAAAGTCTGGTTTTCGGTGACAAAGCACTAAGAAAAATATTTGAAACCTGGTTTCCTCTTGGTTTTCCTGAATCTTTGCTTACCTGTGGCAAACCTGTGGGTGTTTTACCTCCTGTCTTCCCGTTTCAAAGCTGGGCATGGCAAGGCAGATTTGGAGTGGCAGTGGCCAATCACTTCCTAAATATCAGTGTTAGATTGAGGGCAAATGTGCCTGAAGTTTCATCCAAGTGATCATAAGAGGGAGGTTTAATTTTTTGTGAGGAATTAATTACTCTGCAAACTGGAGAAATGTCGAGGTATTTTATTGGTGTTCTCGCCCCTGCTGCAAATAATTATGTAATATTTGCAGTTTGGCCAAACTAGAATTGCCATAGAAGATTATTGAATTCATGGCTTGGAAACAGCATAAAAATAGCAAATAATGGGTATTTTTGGTTTGTCAGATGAGCAGAAAAGATAGTTTGGTAGAAAAAGCATGCAGTTTGCGTCTTTATCCACAGTGTTCATGTTTTTTCACCAAAATGTGTCCTCTGAAGTAAAATGCTATGCTTAGTTTTTTGTTTGTTTTTTTTTTTTGGTTGTTTTCAAGTTAAATTTGGGTTTTAAACAAGTGAGTGCTAGTTTGATATAAATCAAATAATTATGTAATTAAATGATGCAAATAAAAGTAATTTGCTCAAAATTTTAAATTTCATGATATTGAGTGTCATGGACTATATTTTGAAGCTAAAAGGAATGAGAGAGGATTCAAAAATTAACAGTGAATTCTGCAGGGATATTGCTTGAAGAATTACTCAAGTTTTTTCTTGGATTAACTCCTTCCTTTTTCAAATCCTTGTTTAGGAATAATTTATTTTAAAAGGGCCTGACATGTACTTCAGTTCCATACGTTTTCATGTCTGAATGCTCAGAAGAAATTTGACGTGCATAATATGTGTACGCATATATTTTTCATGTTGATTCATTTACGTCCTTCGTGTTTTTGTGGTACATTAAATACCTGGGAAAAAATTACAAATATCAGGTTGCTGCACCTGTTTTATTGTCTCTCCATTGTAGGTATTGATGCTGCTTTAATATGCCTGTGCAGCAAGCACCATAGCAAATAAATTTGTGCTTGAGCGTTTTATGCTTTTATTAAATATTCATTAGATGAAATGCAGGCTGCTGCTTTGAGTGCATTGAAACCCCAGAAAATGCATTGTTTGTGAATCCTTTATGCAGCATGAGGCAAAGTGTTCACTACTGAAATGTGTAAGGGTCCAGGATGTGTTGCTATACAGCTGGATATTGCTTTGGGCTGTAAAGAGAGCCTAATTGATACACAGTCGTTTTGGGTTCCTTGCATTGTATTCTAGTATGATTTAGCCAATGCCAAAAAAAAAAAAAAAAAAAAACCAACAAAAAAAAAACACCAACTCCCAGGGAAAAAAAAAAAAAAAAAAAAAACACAAAAAAAAAAAATAAAATAAAATAAAAAAAAAAAACAACCAAACAAAAACCCACCAGGAATTCTTCATCAAATCTGAGAGAAAGCAGTTCTAGTAAATCGACTAATAACTTGCAATGTTCTTATTGCAAAGCAAAGTGAAAGCAAAATGCAATCATTGTCTGGTGCCTTATCTGATGTATTTTGCAGCAGTGTCTCAATTTTCTCTGTTATATTGGGAGAAGCATTTTGAATATCCACGGTCAAAGTTAGTGTATAGGCTACAGCAGAAGGCAAATACACTCAAGGACCTCTCAAAAAACCTTTGTCCTCACACCTGTTTTTTGCGTGTTCTGTTATTCACTGGTCTCTTATATTCACACTGTTATTCCCTTGATCTATATATTTATGCATTTGTTTTGGGTTTGTTCTGATGGTGTCACACTTGTATGCAGCTCTGTCCTGGAGATGTTTATTCCCAAGAAGGATGAAATTTGATATCTGCAGGTTTTCACACCTTCATTCTTACACTTCATAAAACCTGCAGGTTTTCATTGGGATTTTATTAACTTATTATTAACTAAACAGATTTTTTTTTTTGCCTTTTTATAGCTCTAAACTCGATACACCTCTAAACAGATAGTTTTTGGCTTTTTTGTAGCTTTAACCTCCTTACACCTTTAGCGTAAGGTCCGTGTATGTGTTGGTGTATTCAATGTTAGGGGAAATGTAATCTCCATACATGCCATACTTTTCTGAGATTGAAAGCTCAGCTATTTGTGTTTCACCTTCAGGATAAACTGAGAAAAATAACCTGCATGGCACCTACTAGATAGTAAAAGTACATCCCAGAAAAAAAAAACAAAACACTGTTCATTTACTGATTCATTTTAACTGGCTGTCTGGCACAGTGCTATATAAAGCTTGAAGGTAGATTCCTAAATGAATGCTTTGTAGCTTTAGTTTATTCAAGACCTTAGGCAGAGCTACTGGAAGTATCTAGGTTACTGATTCTTTTTGAGGTGTCATAATTTTAGTGAAAGTTGGGAGGGAAAATAACTATGTTTTGACTGGAATAATGCTTTGGTCTGAACACCTGGATGTTATACATTTAGATTTGATTCAGATCAGATTGCTTAAATAGCATTAATGCAATTGCTGGTGCCGTTTATTTTCCAAGATTAATAATATACATGAAAATTCTGTTTGAAAATAGTTTAAAAGTATGTTCACAGTAAATCTCATTTATCTCCTTCCTTCATGGATTTTAAGTGTTTTAAATGAATTTTTTTGATACAGTGCTTATACTAATACTGTTTAATTAGCAATGAAAATAATTCCTTCAAGCTGCCTTTAATTAAGTGCCAACGATTTATTTGTTTGTTTCTCTCCTTTTGTTTGCCAGGAAAAGAAGAATATATTGCGACATTCAAGGGATCAGAGTACTTCTGCTATGATTTATCTCAGAACCCCATACAGAGCAGCAGTGATGAAATAACTCTGTCGTTTAAAACGCTGCAGAGGAACGGACTAATGCTTCACACAGGAAAATCGGCCGATTATGTCAATCTTGCACTGAAAAATGGAGCTGTCTCCTTGGTCATTAATTTGGGCTCAGGGGCCTTTGAAGCGCTGGTGGAACCTGTGAATGGGAAATTTAATGACAATGCCTGGCATGATGTGAAAGTAACCAGGAATCTGCGTCAGGTAACAGTACAATGGATACAAGAATAACTGACTTTGTTATGAGTAAATGCTTGATGTTTTGAAAAAAATTGCATATTGGATGTTTAGCAGGCATTTGGTTAGTGTTTTTTATTTGCACAAGGAAGGATATTCCTGCCACACTTGAGCAGGGGCATATCTAGAAAGTAGTAGGGCGAGCAGCTGTCTGAGACAGTACCAGAGGGAGGTTTTCAAGACTTGAGTTATCCCCCAGTGTTTCTACAGTGCAACTCTCTGCCCTCGCAGCCTTGCATTAGTCAAGGCCAACAACTTTCTGAATTGCAACTCTTTAATTTAAAGAAATGTTTAATATCTTTTCCTCTTTTCAAAGTGGGCAGTAAATTTGCTATCAGATCAAGTTTATGCACTGTGTGGAGGCATCTGCATGTCATGCCACGTTGGACGTAGAGTAGCAGTAAAAAATTATCTAGGACATTGCATGCTTACTCTTGGTGGTGTGCTAGGGGATTTGCAGTTCAGCAGTCCAATTTGAGGTTGTGGTGGGGGGGAATGAAGGTAAAGACAATACCATGTATGTGTGTATACTGTATGTGCTAAGTGTACAATATATGCACGTATGTGGCTCAAAACTGTTATGTATACTAATGTGCTAAAGTATT
>JAHXMQ010012337.1:34004243-34046361 GCA_020466415.1 Ammodramus savannarum pratensis
AAAGAGGTAAATATCATCAGCCATAAATCCATCACAAATTCCCCATCCTACTGTCTGAAGATGGGCAAAAAGGAAAAAAAATTCTGTGGGAATCCCTTCAGGATAAGCCTTTTGTCTGGGATTCCAATATTGGTACTCAGCGGTCTTTTAGAATCAAAACCAAAAGGGACAGATTTGCTAAACTTGGTTGCTTCTAAAAATCCTTTGGTAGTTGACCTTGGAAACAGCTTAATGGATCCTGTCATAGCAGTATCTGAACTTTTTAGCCTTGGGCTGAGATGGAACTAAACACTGCTTTTTTTTCTCCTGCCACTGAAACCATCAAAATCCAGCTACTCTTTTACTCAAAGTATGGTTTGAATTTCATTGTTGAATTGCAATGGCTCCTTTTAACAACAAACAAGATTGAAGAAAAAATTCCAATTTAGTGTCTCAGCTGACAGCTTTCTGTCATTCTTTGTTGTCAGAAAGGAGGGTAAGAGTAGTTATGATTTCTCCATTTATGTTTACTGAACAATTCAGTTCTTAACTGCAGACACAAAAAAAACGTATCACAGGGTCGGTAGCAGTTTTTAGCTTTGATAAGCTGATGGGTAAATTGTGATAAGTAGAAGGGAATTCCAGCAGAAGGGAAGTGTTCCCTGAGCCACAAAAGAGAAATGGGAGCTGAGCAGTGCTGCATAGTCAAGCTTTGAAAAAGGAGCAAAACTTTCCTCTGCTCTGAACAGAGCAGGCAGAGCTGGTACCCTTGCTGCTTCCTTACAATCCCTGTCTATACCACAAATTGTTTGGCATAGTTTATGTAGAAGATTTTATAAAAACTTGACTGTAAGATGTTTTTATTACTTGAAGTACTAAATAATCTGGAAATTCTGTACTCATGGATGTGTCAGATCTTCCTGCCATACCTGGAACCAATGGAGGTAACTAAAGCTTTGTGCAAAGAAGGATTAGAGTTTGGTGCGAGCGTGTTTTGATTTTGGAACTTGCTTCATTTGTTTAATGCAAGGCTTTGAATGTCTTTAGCTTCTAGGAATGCCATATTCTTTACTCATTTTCAGTGGATCTATTCAGTGAATAAAGAGCAAAGATCAGAATTTTAGTCTGTAGAGTAATGCTCAAGAATTAGAAAACAGAATTCAAACTGCAAAGCAACCTTTCACTTGCTGTTTCAGGACTTCTTAGTCCTCAGGCTTTCTGAGAAAATGCAATAATAGATTTATATAGGCAATTTGGTAAATAGCTTCACTCATCTTGAGAGGAGGTGTGAGGTGTAAGTGCTCTTTTTTACTTAGCATTATAATGAAACAGGAGATGAATCAGGTCAAGGTGACCCACTCTGTACCAGACCAGGTTTATCATGCTGTCTTGGAACATGGCTAGAAATAATATTATGCAACTTACTGAGAAAAATATTGCATACAGCACCTTTGGAAAAAAAAATATAACCTTCACTTTGGAGCAGGATGTCCAGGGTGCTTTGTGATCTCAGACATGTTAAAAAAACCCCTTGGTTTCCCAGTAGAAATTTCAATGTTGGAGATTTGAACTGAAAATTCCTACCTCTATGCATTTTGCAAGAAAATGATTAATAACAAAAATGGCTAAAGAACAGTAGTGTCTTCTCCTTTTAAATGATCTGTTTTGTGTTCATGAGAGCCACTCTACACAGTCAGTTTACTCAACAGAAGCTGTTGAGTAAAGTTTTCTGGTTAGGGCACCAGAGGTGGCAGAGATCGGTTTTCTCAGTACTTACACATGACACCTATGGTTTCCTTTTCATCCCATAGCTGGAGGTCTGCAATGATCTCCACTACACTTGTGACACATTTAATGTATTTGACATATTTATCCAATAATGAAGCTGAAGGACTTGATAAAGTAAAACATTGATCCAGTGTTCAGTGATGTTTGTACAGATAATTAACATTATTACTGTTATTGTTGGTATGCAACATCCAGGAGCTGTTACTGTAGCTGCTTTTTCTAACTGATGAAACTGTTTTGATACCTGTAAGAGTGGCTGGGTATGCTCTTTTCAAATTCAGCTGGAAGAAACATAACAATGCTCTAAATATTGCTTTCACATTGTTGTTGGTGTAAATACACTGAAGTTCATATACACACAGAATGGAAAACTGTACCCGATTCCTTCCAAACAAATGGCAAATACATAAAAAATATTTGTCATCTTGGTTAACGTGAATTTTTATTTTTCATTATATAGAAGTGGGGTATTTTTTTTAAGAATATGCCTGCTGCAAATACAGGAGTCCATGAGTGAACTGAAGGATGACTCAGCTATAATTTTTTGACAGTTAAGGTTACAGAAAAGTCGATCATAGCATCTTGTAATGATGTGAGGCCATAAAAGACACAGTGCTTCTTTTCTCTATTCAGTTCTGATTAGCTTCCTCACATCAGGCTTTGGAGTGTGTGGCACCCTCATGTTCAGGAGCAATATTGTGGTTATTACAGGCTGCTTCTGGGATTCTTAGCTGGGTCCGACAGATTCATTGTTCATGAAGATGGGAAAATATCCCTTTTGGATCCCATGTTTAGATAGCTGATAAAATGGTTCCTCTAAATCATGGAACAACTGTAGTTGTCAAACATTTCCTAACTGCTTTATGTCAGCTGTCATCAAAAATCCTGATTTTCATTTTCCTGTTTAGTGTATTCTTTGTTTTTCCTGAGCCAACTCTCAAAAAGTATTCAACTTCACTGATTAGTGTAAGCTTTCAAGGTTTATAACATGCTCAAAGACTTATAATTAAAGCTTTAGGAGCCTTAATATTAGCACTATGTTTACCTAAACCCCACAAATATCTAAATATAGGAGGCTACTGTGCTTGCATTGCGCTTCATTTGCTAGGGAAGGGATTAGTCAAAAAAGCAGATGTAGAATATATTTTTCTGACAGCTGAGATGATGCAGAAACTGTCACTTTCTCCACCATCCTTCTGTTCTAAAGGTTTTGATTTTGTTCTTAGGAAAACTTTTGGATTTGTTTTTCTTGACTACTTGACTGTTTTCTGTAAATTAAAATTACTTGTGCTGAAGAGGTAGGAGGTGTACAGGATTACAAAGTACACTTTCAAAGAAGAGTTTTTTTAGTAGAATTTCTTGTGTACAGGTGCTCAGGAATGTGAGACAATTGAGAAAATTAAGTGAAGCATCAACAGAAACTTCACCAAAAATAACAAATTCAAAATAACCTCGTATAAATTTTGTTGGCTTTTTCCCTGTAGAAATGAGATTAAGCCAAAATCATTTCTTCTCCTTTCCCCCAATACTCTCCTTGTTCTAGCCATAAATTCTCTTAGATTTTAATCATAATTTACTCATTCACCAGGCCTGCTTTCAGAAAACATCTCTTAGATTTCTCCTTCTAGGGAATTCTTTTAGTGTATGTTTTTTAGATGCGCTGCTTTTCTTTCTGTTTTAAACAAATTTTATTTTTAACTGCTTCTAAGAATAAAATTGATTGAACATTCAAATCCCAATATGTCATTCAAATTGTTCGTTATACTTTTAAAATTCTGTTGGTTCTTGGCACAACTCAAATTCTCCTTTAGGTACTTTAAACTGACAAGCCCTGACCTTTTTTTCCCTGCATTCAAATACCATCAAGTGAATGTTACTGTAATAAAAATTATCTATGTATTTATATATTATTTCATTGCAAGTAGAGAAAAAAAATCTGAGGAACTATGTTGTCCTGAATTAATGGGATGCTGAAAAAACTGGTCTGCATTTACTTTATTAATATTTTGGTGGATGATGTTGACTAATTTCAGTAGCCATAAATAATATGAATGGAAATGGCTGTCCAGGAACAAGACTTGTGCTAAGACAATCTCCCCCAAACTAAATCCATTTAGTGTTAGTTTTGGACTTCTGCTTTCCTCCTTGTTGCTCAGAATTTGGTGTTCAACTGTAATCAATGTAAAAACTGTTTTCCTGCTCAGTGCTAAATAAAACTAAATAAATCTCCAGTCCTACAAACCTGCACGCATTTAGCATTACTTCTAAAGTTCACAGACATTGTGCAGGACATTCTCTGTGGCACCCAGAACTGGTTGTCTCAAGCAGATTGTGTTAGTTTTTATCTCCCATATGTCCACATTTGACTCCCAATATTTTTTCCATGCAGAAGATATATCTGGATAGCATTTGAGGAACTTCACTCACATCTGAGGATGCACTATGTATATGTTATTCAAACTGGTCCTGAAGTACTCCAGGTGTGACTCTGAGGTGCTTGGTCAGCTGTGTGTTTGCACAGCAAATCAGTGCTCAGTTGCTTTGATTTCACTGTATCTTTGTGTCAGTTCAGTGGGTCAGGGCTTCAAAGTCCAAGGATAAAAGCAAGGTACACTTCTACCAAAACTACCAAATGTTTTGGTCATAAACCAAATCTTCCAAGCTGTGCCACCTGTAACAAAGCTGTAGCTCTACTACTACAAAGACAATGGCCTCAGCAGTGGTGTTGCCACCATTTTGAGAGCTGCTAAAGGTTATTCTTTATCCCCTTGCCTTGTGGAGTATCTCTAAATTCACTTTAAATTCAGACATTGGGGTAGGACTGAAGTGGGGAATGTGGGATTAAGCACTACCAGACTTGCAGTACAGAGGAGAGAGATACAATAAGTAGCAGGCAGTTGATGAGCCAGTTGGAGCACGTAGAAGAAAGTGAGAATTAAAATTTGTGAGGCTGCAATGGGATTGTAAGACATGTATTGTTGTAGTTCAGTTTGAAGGGGTAAGATTTGCCCTGATGGATGGAAAGAGCCAGTTGGATGGGTTATTTATTTTTGAAGACTCTGATCTGGGAAACTGAAGGATCTTCCCAGGAAAATCATTCTGCCATCATTGTCTCTGGCAATAATACCACCAGAAAGTGAGAACTGAACAAACTGTATTTGAGAATCTGAATTCTGTATTTTGGGTTCAACCTTCGTTCTCATTTTCCGTAACTTTTATGCAACAATTTTGTTCGTGTGGTGGTTAATACACTTTTAAATATAATGTTTATTTATTTAAATCTCTTAAAAATAATAGTAGTTTTCAACCAGTATTGCAAAGAATTTTCTTTAATCCTGCATTGTCTAATAGTATTGTCACTTCCATATGCAAAAGATTTATTTTTTGTCTTTCCTGAAATCTTTTGCCTTAGTTGACTTTCATCTGTCATCACCTGGATAATTTATAAATTATTAAGATCTATGTTATAAATTATTAAGATTTATCTGATTGCCTCTACAAACAAGAACACTGTTGTACTATAGCATGAGTGTGTTTTGGAGGATTTTCAATATGTACGACAACAGGACAGTTTTCTGATAACATCTCTGAAATAAGATCATTTTGGCAGTCCTGCATCTCTTCTGTGGGAGTAATTAATTTATTCGGCGTTTTCCTTAGATCTAGTAATCCATTTAATATAACAGGCTTGCTGAAAAGCAGTTTTCCAAGACATTTTAGGACTGAAAATATCCATTTGCTATGATGAGGAATGTAGCACTTTTAAAGACACTCTCTTCTGGCTTTCATTGGCATGGTCAAGATCATACTGCTTATACCTAACTGTGTTGCAAACAAACTGATAAATGCTATTTAATGAAGCCCAAAGAGATGCAATTTAAGCATTTACTTCCTTATGTTAGCTGCACTAGGGAAAGTGATGCAGAAACCTATTTTAAAAAAGAAATAGCTGTTTCTCTGAGACAGTCAGCATTGGTTCTCAGGGAAATATATATTTTCCTGTGCTCCATGATGACAATTTCTGAAAGTCAAGTAAAATGGAATGCTGAGGTGTTGGGCTTTGTTTATCCAGCAATGTAAGAAGGCCTCATGGTACAAAGCTTTGCTGTGGCATTGGCAGAAGAGCAAAACCTGCAGTGAGTCCTTTGTCTGAGGTGGGAAATAAGGCCAGAGTGGTGCCAATTCTGCAGGTTAGAGTGGGTGCACCACTGCCAGAGTCACTTTGCTAGCCTAGGAAAGGCATATTGGACAGATCAAAAACTCCTCAGTACAAAGATTATCTTATTTTCTTTACAGAACCTCCCTCTGACTTTGACCTTTGGGTAATGCCATGATGGTGGTGGCAAAATAACTGTTCTTGGAGATTAAATATTTTATTTCTGCATGCAGAGCTGGGCCTAGTCTAAAAATAAGTGTTCCAGTAAAGCTTTACATAATGCTTAATAGAGAAATCTTAAACTTACAAACCCCTTTATGCCTTAGAGATTTATCTAAAGTTCTCCGTTTTCCACACTTGTGGACAGGGGTGCAGCAGATCAACACATGAGTCATTGTGACAATTAAGGTAAAGATAAAAATGAAGAACTTTCATGCAAGACTCATAAAGCTGCATGTGCATTTTCAAGTACAGAATTTCATTTTGTTCTAAACAATATTTCCTCAAAGACTCTGAGTTGTAACTTTGAGCAAGAAGGGAGGGAAGAATGTTTAGAGGACCCATCCTTTTGCAAGAGGAAGAACAATGTATTTTGTGGTGATGGTTTGAGGTGTCCAAATTGTCTTCATTTTAATATCTTTATTAAAATTGAATGAAATATGATTTAAGTTCAAGGAATGACAAAAGGAAGGAAAAAAGCAAAGAGAAATTGAAATCTCCACTGAAAGTCAGGTGAATTTAAATAGATTACTTTAGTGTTATAATACATGTCTGTTCCTCATCCTGTTGTATGTTGTAAATAATCTGTGATGCTCTAAGGGTTTGAGACCATCTAGACCTGCCTTAAAACAGCTTTCACTTCATCTTCAATGCTTTTTAAACAATTAGTGTCATCAAGTGAATGCTGGAAAAATCTATCAAAAATATTAGAATGGTTTACTGTAAATGTAACTAGACAACTAAGTTGCCCAGCTAACTAACCCTAACAAAAGGTTGTGAGTAAAATCTTTGCCTAATTTTAGGCATGTATAGGTTTGGTGATGAGTTTGGCATGTGTTGTTCCATGACTTCTGGTGCAGTTAGAGGTGATCAACATTTATTGCAATGTGTGTGGGCAGGTTTATTAAAGAATTCAAATCTAAAAAGTCTGGAGTCATGGTTATCTAATTTTTTTACAGAAGGCTATGGGCCTACTGTCTGTTTTAGAAGTTAATTACTATGTTTATTATTCTTATTAGTTTAAAACTGAAATTTTGCATTGCTTGTGTTTGGCTCTGTGGGAAGTTAAGTCCTGACAAAATTAAGCTCTGAAAGTAGAGGGCACACGAAGGACAACCTGTGTCATGGGTGTACTAACTGGTACTAAACTTTTTATTTGGGACTCTAACAGGAACAGTGACTGCTCTGCCAGCAAATGTTCACATTGGGCTTTGTTTCTCGAAATTACTTAAACTGGCATGTCACTACTGCATTTAGCTGTACTGTGTAAGTGTGCATTGAAAAAATCTATTGTGGATCCCTCCGGAGTGGCTCTCTGTGCAAATTAGTGGATTTTTGTTTGCTGGAAGAGACCGTTTTTGGAAAGCAGACTAGAAGTGCCTAATGAATAGAAGAGGAGTTTTTTCCAAAGCAGTAGAAAATTCTGACATGAGCAGGACATTTGAAGAAGCTCTGTTTCCAACATTCTAGAATGTTAGTTAAAATGTTGCAATAACTAAAAAGCATAGAGTAAAATACCTCAAAATTATACAATTTTCCCCATTCTGGTTGGCTGTTCATTCATGCTGTAGGTTCTCTTTAGCTATTTTACCTGAGGAAAATCCTTATGTCATAATAATATTTAAAGTTCAGTGAAGAGGCATATTTTTAACATTATTTGTTGTAATTTTTCACCTTTCTCAAACTTTACTTTTAATTAGCTAATTAGGTTTTTCTGGGGCGTTTTTTTGAGGTGGATTTTGTGGGGTTTTTCTGTTGCTTTTTATTTTTATGGTTACTGTCTGCTTTCTGCTCTGAAACCACCCTGTGCTTCTTAGGAAAACTCATGCTTGAAGTCTAATGTAAATTCGATACTGCCAGTTCTCGACAGCTGTTCTAATTCTGACATTCTCTGTCTGCCTAAAAAACAAAAATCACAATTTCTGCATTTGTACTGCCTTGTTGGGTGTACTGCTTCTTTTTGTTTCACATTAATTTTTAATCATGCTTCTCTTCTCCACAACAATCTTTAGCTTGCTGATTTGGCTTCTGACTTTTTCTGTTACTGTTCTGCTCTCAGATATTTATTTTGGATATGAAAAATATATGCTCTCAGGAAAGTTGTTATACTTAATGGCAATGTTTAGTATCTGTTGCTGTCTCACTCCTGGGAAATGTCTGGCAAACTTTTTCCTAGACATCTGTGGGTTCTGGGTCCTCTCCTGTGTGACTTGGGAGAGCAGCTTTGAAGGACAGGAGATTAATAAATCTCATATTGCCAAGACTAGCAGAGAAGCTGATGTGTTAATATGTAAGGAACCATTTCAATGTTCAAGGAAAAAAAAAAAAAAAAACACAACACAGAAAAAATGCTAAGTTTTGCTAACATTGTGATGGAGATATCTTTGTAAAGATGTTTGTCAACTACTGACTTGGTTATTGAAGGTCAGGGGGATTCTGTTCTCATTAATCCAGGTATAATTTTAAGAGAAGAGTCATTGACAGAATTTAAAGAAAAGAGCTATAGTTTTTACTGAGAAAATAGACTAAATTCTGTGTATTTTGGAGTTGGAAGATATGTGTACTTCATCTGGAGAGGCTATATGAATTAATGTGGAAGTGGGGAGGATATATTTCTCAGTGCATCCATCTTTCTCTTTTGAAAAGGTCATGTCTTGACATTATGCCTCTTCTGCCATTTATATGCATAGAATGATAGCACACTTTGAAATGCTACTTTGCTAAAGAACATTCTGTACTTTGAGTTATCACATGGCAATTTATAGTGTATTTTTTTTTTTTTTTGTTCATAAACATGTTTTCAGGCAAGTGACAATAGTGGGGGAATGTTTTTTAATATAAGTTTTCTTGATTCTCTTAGTATTATCTGAAAAAAGGACAACTCCAGGAAAGTGTAGGGAGAAATTAAGAGTGCAAGTATGGAAAAAATATTTCTTTTTACAGCTGCTATGAGCAGTTCTGTGATCGGTGAAAGGCCCCTGTCAGTCTTTTGTTTAACAAAGTAGCTGTCTATCTTTGATCTCTGCTTCATAATAGTCTTTTAGGTACAGATGAATGCAAATCACTGCTGAATACAACAGCGAACCAATTGGGCATTGTTTGGAGGCTCAGGAAGATGGGAAAAGATGGTTCTGATTTTTATGTTTTTGTGCAGTATTGCACCAAGCTGACAAGAATCAGTTGGATGCCCACATTTAAAGTATTTTCCATCACCTAGAACAATAAATAGAACATGGATCCAAGTTGGTTTATATTAAATATAGATTATTATTTAAAAAGCTGCCTACTAAAATTTTAATGAATTTGAATCAACTTTGGTTTAATATTTAAAACACATCTCTTGAAAATATAATGTAGGGAGGAGCAATTGATACTGATGAAGAAAAGAAACAAGTCTTGTAAGGTGAAATATTGCACCTTGACAGCTCAGAAGCTTTACTGTCCACGAGCATGTAAGGGTTTGCTAAATTGAGACTTAACACTAAGCTTCAAGAGCTCATGGTACTCAAAATTTATGTCAACCTCAGTGACCCAACCAGACAGGCTGTCTTTAATCCTTCTCCATTCCCAGCACTATGAAAATGACTGCTGACTCTTGAATTCCATGGTGGTATTTACTGGCTTGAACTGCTGCTGTGTTCTGTAAATGTTCTGCTTGTGGACCAAGAGCTGTCTGCAAGCATCTTAATTTGTGCTGCCAGTTTCATGGTTTAGATTTCCTAAATTAAGTGATATGGCTTGGCCTTCAAAGCATTTACTAATCATTACAGTTAATTTATCTCACTTTCCCTCCAAATGCTTCAGTAATTTAACTTTTCCTAAAAGGATGTTTCTTTTTATCAGCAATATCCATTTATTTAATGTCCTCTAACTAACTTTGTCCAGTCCTGGAATTGTACTTTAACAGACCTTTGCAATCATTAGAACATTGAATATGTCAAAAGTGAAAGGGTTCATGTTCTAATGATATTGGGAATTACAAGGTCCAGCCTTCCAGTTTTTTGTCCAGAGTATTTGGGGCATGACACAAATTAATTAATAACAGATTTCTGTATATAATGCAATGACTGCTTTTAGAAATCATTATTTATAAACAAGCAAACAAGCAATGTGCATTTCAGATGGAAACTGAGAGAGGGCCTGAAGAAAAACTTTGAATACAAACCACAAAAAAATTTTTTGGGGGGAAGTGAAGCATGGAAATTTTTTGGATTTTAAATTTCTGTTATAATTGATGTTTATCATGTTTTAATTTTTCTTGATTTCTGTTTCATTTCAGTGGAATACAGAGATACTAATTCAGAAGAACTATTTGGCTTCTGTTCTTCTGGAATTCTACTGTTGTAGATTTACCCTAGGCTTTGCTAGCTTTTAGTCAAACCTGATCAAGGAGTTCAGTATCCAAAAAAAACTGCAAGCCTTTGAGAGAGGCCGAGTGATTTTTTTGGTGTTGTTTGAGTTTTGGGTTTTTTGGATTTTTTGTTTTGTTTAGTTTAGGGGTTTTTTTAAGTAGAAAAATGTTTAAATAAATTATTTGAGCAGGTCACAGTTGTATCCCATAGATTTCACTCCTTCACTCACTATCATCAACTTTTCCATCACAACACCTGAGAGGTCTGGCCTGGAATTCTGGTGCTCAGCACAAAGCCAAGGCTGTGCTGGGTGTGAAGCACTCACTGCATCTCTTGGGCTCCTTTGCTGACAGTGACAAACCACTTTTTGGTCTGCTGCCTTGTCCTCGTGTTCATAAGTCAGCAGTTGTTATGGTGGTAACTTTGCTTCTGATTTTTGCTTACTTCAGGCTCTGTAGCTCTCAAATAAGGAGCAGCAACCTCTGCCTGTTATCTGTTGGGAAGGTGTGTGTGCCATATGTCTCTCCATGTTCCACTAGCAGGAAAATGAGCTGGTGTGATGGACTGCAAGTGTGCTGCCTGTTGTCACATTGGGGTGTCTGTGCTGTGTCCTGTCAGAGCACTTGCCTGGACAGAAACAGCTTTTTCTCAGTTTTACATCCAGGGATGTTGTTCTGGGAGTGGTTTCCCTGAAAAATTGTTCTTTGTGTACCACAAACACAATTCTTTTTACCCTGAGAGTTCTGCTGCTTTCTCACATGCATATTTGTTATTCATTCATAAATCTTATTCAAAATTTATTACAAATCTATTAAATATATCTATATAATATGTGAAATCCAAACTTTCTATCCTGAAATCTTCAAGTGAGCAGTTTCTGTTCATAAAGCTGGTGTTTGGAGGTGTCATGGAGATGCTGGAAATTGACTTAGATTCTATGAAGTTGTGTTTGGCTTTTTTTTTTTTTTTTTTTTTTTTTCTGCCCGGCTCCTGAGTGCTTACACAGGTTTTGTTGCTTAGATCCCAGTTCTGACACATTTATGTGTCAGCTTGTTATGTTGTTTGTGCATGCATTTGCCTGAAATTAAGAAACCCAGCAAACCTTCACCCTCCTGCTCTGGGAGGTGTGACTCAATGGGCTCTGCAGGAGGACCTGGCTGATGACAGAGCAGTGACAGTCACTTCTTGCAAAGCACAGCCAGGAGCTGGGATAGTGTGCTCAGAATGTGGGAGGGAGGGTTTGGTTCTTTGGGAAAATAAAATTTCTGTTCTACCCACTTGGGTGAGTACAGCCAGCACCAGTTTACAGGGAATTCTGTCTGCCTTGCTGGAGTTGTGCTGCTGTGTGAAATTGATTTGTTCTGATGATAGAACAGTGCTCTGGTATTTAGGCAATGCTATGCTAATATAACAGTGCTAGAAAAAGCATGACTAATGGCCAAGACCATGGGGACTGAGGTTCTGGACTGCTCCTGTCTTTTGCCTGCTGATGTTCATGTAAGTATTGATCTTTAATGCTCACACCGTTGTGTTCCCCTCCTGATTGGCTGTAAGTATTTTTGCATACAGAGACCATTTATCAAACCAATTCCACATCATACAATGTAATATTAGTATTTACTACCAATAATAACCAGTGTTGAAATAAAATTATCTTCCCATGCCTAGTTGACATAAATATATAAATATACTTCTGCCCACAGTACCTAGCTGTGATTGAAAATCCTTTTGCAATTTCTCTAGTATGAGTGAAGAAAAAGTGTTTACTGTCATTCTTGTGGCCCACATCTTTTTGTTAGGCACAACACAGAGATGTCAGGTATTTATTTCTGTGCAATATAATTTGTATTCATGTCAGCACTTAGATGATAGTTCTGCCTGGCACTCCTCCTGTTGCAGAGTTTTGGGCGTTTCAACAGCTGGTATAATCCAGTCAGAACGGTAATCTAGGCTGGTAGGATCTAATAAAGTTCTCTTTGAAATAAAAAGTATCTTTAAGATTTGTACATTGACTTTAATTGAGTCAATATAGAAATCAAGTGATTAAAATGCTGATTAATTTAAGTAAGCATGAAAATTGAGCTTTGCCTACCTTCTATCATAAGGCTAAATAAGGTTAAATACAAAGACTGTTTTCTTTTTTCCTTGAGGGTTTGTTTCTGAAATCACTAAGAAGCTAAGTTTTAAAGACATTTTAGAAACAAAATCACGATTTACTTTATACAAATTAAATAACTCTGGATATGTATTTTTAATGCTAATTTCTTTTCCCCAGACAGCACTAAGCTAAACTTGAAAATAGTTTCAGCTGGCCTGAGATCACTTTAGATGAGTTCATCAACATCTTTGGTCATGTTAAATGAATGCTTTGACTTCTTTTTTTCTTGAGTTACTTTTGTTTGTGCTGCTGTGAACTAGAACAAGTATATTAATACTGCATGTCCCCACTTGCCCCTGGTTATTTATTAATTTTTACTATGGAAGGGTAAGTGTGCCAAGCAGAATCACTGTATTTCTGCCAAGTAAATGGCCCAACAAAGAATTCCAAAGCCTGGAGTAAATGGCGCCTCAAATTAAATGCAGGCAAAATGATGTGGGCTCAGTAAATCACAATAGTGGGACAGGGTAAGAAATGTTCCTCATCTCAGAATTATATAGACAGGACTAGGGAGGATTGTGATGTCAACAACACACAGGAGACCCACATTTCAGTGGGAACATTTCTGAATGATAGGTGAACATGGAAGTTAAGATATCAACATTTTATGTATATAATATTTTTACATATCTTTATGTATCTTGAAACCGTGTGGTCTCTCTGCTTCAAGCTCCAATTTTGTAATGGTCCCTCCCAGTAGGTTTTTCAACTCTCCTGTATTCACTGTAGGCAATTCAGCTTCTTTTGAAGCATGAATCAGTTGCACTTTGTGTTTAGTCCTCCTAAGAAAGAGCATTCAGAGACTGTAACTTACAACCCTCCAAAAAGCCTCTAGGACAAAATAAACCTCTCAAGCTGGTTTTGTCTATTCCTTCCTGACCACTATTTCTGATGCCAAGGAGGGAGGATCAGCTGTAACATTTGTAAATGATCACCGTTCCAACATTTTTATTTTCTGGAGTCTGAAGTGTAGGAATCTTGTATGTCAGTCACATCAGGATTGTGCCAATTGAAATTGGTCTGATGTCTTTTCTGTTATGTGGTGCTTTATTTAATGTGAGCAAGAGCTTCAGCCTTTTGACTGGTATTGATAGAGAATAGGGTCATTTTTTCTGAAAGAACAATGTATTTTCAACAGCTTTAGCCTTGTCTGTTGAAAGTTGTTAAAGGGTGAAAGAATGCTATAGGAGAAAAATAAAGTACATTTGTGGATGATAGGTTTCTTATATTGAAATAATGACACTGCATTTCTGTTTCATTCTTGATCAGAGAGGTTTTAAACTAATTTTTCTTTTTCTCTTAAACTCATTTTCTCTGTCTCACCCTCTAAAATAAATACTGAGGAAAGTTTTCAGAGAGTAAAGAAGAATCTCTTTCTTTTTACCTGTTTTTGGTAGATTTTTTTAAGTTGTAAGAGATTTCTTTCAGGCCTCTACTTTTAAATGTGGAATACTCAAATACATACAAAGCAAATCTGAGGGTTTGTCAGATTTCCCAGGATCAAAGCCACATTTTTTTTAATATTAAATTATAATTAATTCCTGAAAATGTCACAAGAACAATGACAGAATGCTAGTAGATTCACATGGAGTTCATGTCAACATTTTAGAGTGTTGTCTATTTATTGCCTTTTTATATTGACACTTTTGAATGGACAAAACAGCACAAGTACATATTTTTCTGTAAGTATTACCCAGTACTCTGTGTTCTCACTGTTTATGCAGAGAATTGCCATTTTCTGTTGCAACCTTTTGATTCTAAACATTTTAAATCTAGAGGGACTTTGAGATATCACTGAAGTTGTGCTAGAGGTAATTCCTGCAGTGGTTTTATGGTCATTTCTTGGCTGAACCACTGCACCTGAAATGTCTTTAATGTCATGTAGCCTAAGGGAAGAATGAAGAAACTCATGATACATCTGAGTATTGTATTTTTTAATAAAAGAACTTTGACTAGATCTGCCAGAATGAAAGGCTTTGAGGCCTTTAATCAAGGTATCAGTTAAAGTATCACCAGACTTGAAATATGGTAATTCTGCTCTGCATAGCAAATAAGAAAAACAATTTTTTGTTCCTAACAGACCAACTTGAAATACAGTCTGTGATTTTAAACACACTTTGTAAATTGTAAAACTAAACAAAAAAAGAAAAATTAAGCAATTTTACAAGGAAACCACTATTTAGGAAAGTGTAGTTTTGGAATGAAGAAATAGAAATGAAATTAGTAGATTTTTTAAAATTTTTAAGTTGCCTGTATAGAATTAAAATATGTTCTATTGTACGGAAGCCCATTTACAGAGAAGACTGTTTAAAAGAAAACAGGAATTCTCACGTGTGGAGTCTTCAGAACATGGGGGCAATGGCTTGTGTCTTCTTTCCTTTGATATCAATATGTTGTATATCATACTGAGGATGAAAGAAAAGGAAGAAAAAAACTAGAAATTAAAATTTTAAGTGAAATTACAAGACTTGTTTTAAAAAATACATAAATGTAAATTACATAAGTGTAGGTGTGCACTCAGTTTTGTGTTTTTTTTTTCTAACTAAAATGAAGATTTTAACTCATTCTGTCCTTCAGTAACAGCAGTAGTCATTTTAGTACCTATGGTTTCTTTCTCCTTTTTTGGAGGAAATTAGTCTTTCTGTGGTATCCCAGACTTCCTGATTTGAGGAATATGAGCACTCCTAATATAATATGTATATATATTTTTAAATTTCATTTGATCTGTAATAGTCACTTTACAAAGTCTTAAAGCTCCTGTGAAAGCAATACCTGTCCTTTGCTTAAAGAAGTAGGAAAAGGAATGAAGATCTCTTTGAACCTTACCTTCCTCCCCAAAGTTATGTAAATTCATTTAGTGCAATCTTGGCCTTTTGAAATATTCTTTCTACTCTATGGAATACTCTTCATGAAAAGTAAGCTTAGAGATAGCAAAATCTACTTATTGAATGCTCTGTTACTCATTGTAAACCCCAAGAAAATAGGCAAGTATTTAAGTTCATACTCTACAGATGCTGCTCTTCCTTCTATCATAATCTAGTACTGGTTTATAGAGGAATTCCTGTATCTCAAGGCACA
Organism: Ammodramus savannarum pratensis; assembly: GCA_020466415.1. NCBI lineage: Eukaryota > Metazoa > Chordata > Aves > Passeriformes > Passerellidae > Ammodramus > Ammodramus savannarum. The sequence continues at coordinate 34,019,974 of JAHXMQ010012337.1, forward strand.
GAATTTAATCTATTTTGCTTGAAGTTTAGTGTCATTATTCAAGGTAGTGGGTAGAGCAGATTGCTTTGAAAGGTGGCACAGGATTGAATTGCAAAAATGAAATGCACACAGCTACCTGGGCTTTGTGTATTATAACAGATGGATGCTTTCATTATTAATTTCCTGATTAAGTAGCTTGGCATATAGAGCAGATATGGCTCCAGGATAATTATATTTAAAATGTACAGAAGTGATTGCATTTTTGGACTCACATAATTCCATAGTTAATAGAGTGAAGTCTCAGGCTGATTTATGCAACTTTTAAGATGGAGTTGTCATATGAAGAATTCCCAACTTATGCAATTATATTTATTTGACAGGAATAACTGTTGTACTTTGAGATACTCCAATGCAGTGAATAGCCTTAGCACGGTAAAAAGAAAAAAAAGAAAAAACTACTCATATGTTAATCTGAAGGAAATTAGCGTATATTCAGCTTCATTTTATTTGGTGTATTGAATGACAAGAAGTTCAGTAGCATTAAATATACATAGAAATGAAGATCATATCTGAGTATTTTTAATAACATTTGTACCAATGACTAATGAAGAAGAAATCTAATACTAAAAGTGCAAATAGAGATTCTAATTAAAAATAGATTTGTGTCAGTGAAAATTTACTGTCTCTCACAAGGTAACTGTAAACTTAACATAAGAAGAGAGGGGCTTCTCTCATATTCTACTTTTAAAATTCTTGGAATTCAAGTTGCTTGTAGCATAAAGTGTTTCCTCAGTTGGTGGGGAGAAGGGAAAATCTTTATCAGCAGACAGCAAAATAATAAGTTTTATGTGAATTTTTTTTCCTTTTCAAACTTTTAACCTTCAACACTAAGTTGCTCTAACGGTGGCTGCAAATTCTGGGTGGTGGATGTCTGTCTAGAAGAGCAGGAAAGATGTAGCTTTACCTAATCAATAGATTGTTTCTTTATTTCAGTTAAAACAAGTAGAGATCTCATGTTTTAAAGATGTTGCTCTTCATTGATCATAAATTCGTGAAGAGTTCATTTGCAAACGTGTCCTGAAGGATTAACAGAGTTCAGGTTCTTACAGAGAATCAGGAATGGCAGCTCTTTTCCATGAGTGACACTTTTGTCAATAGTGCCTTCACCAGGTGGCCACGTGGCTGCTCTTAGATATGCTGATGATAATGGTGCAAGATGGATGTGCTGTTCAAACAGGTAGAGCTTATTCTGCTTTGTGAGACTTCATTCCCTAGAGCTGCTTCACAAATAGAAATATCTATGTTTGTATGGGTCCATCCAATGCTGCAAATTGGATGCACAAGGGAGTAGGGGGGATTAAGCTGTGAAATGTCTTGTATGCTGTGCATGGAATCTAATATTTGGCACATAGACCCTTCCTGTGTCACTAATTAATTTCAGTAAAAGTGAGTTTATTGAGGATGGAAAGGGTAGACATCAAGTGTCTACCAGCTGCCAAATTTGCCCTTGTTTACCTTTTAAATTCAATCTGTGTAGAGGATGCTTAAATAAATATATACATGACAATTTTAAAAGGCAATTTAATGTGTTGAAAGGCAATAAAAATCTCACCTTAGAAACTGTAACTATAGAATTTCCCAACTCAAAAGTATTTTCCCTGCTCTCCAGGTTTTGGGGAGATCCTGTTCCATATGATAGCTGCAGGAGGAAAGAGGGGAGGAACTTGAGGAAGAATAAGGCACAGGGAAGCAATTCAGCATTGTTACTTTACTTTGTGGTCTTGGCTTTTCCTTCCTGAAGCCTTGCTACAGAAATAGTAGATTATGACCATTGCTGCTACAAGCTGCTCATCTTTTAAGCTGTGACGTGTAATCAGGCCTGTGGAACATTCATTCCCCTTACTAGCTTAGCAGTCTGCCAAATTTGAAATGATTAATGCTTTATAGCTGGCTAGATATGGACTGCAGACACAGGAATTCCCCACTTCCAGGATTTTCTCTGATGAATTTATAAAGCTTTTTCGGAGATAAATGGCAGAACTATAATAAAACATACCACATAAACATAGACCAGAGTAGAAAGTCAGCTCTAAGAGAGGAGGTTTAAAATTTGTGAACTTAATATTTATTTTTTACATAAAGAATAAATTGTAGATGTTTAAGACTATGTATAACTGACATATAAATCGCAAGAAAAACATTTTGAGTAGTCCAAATGCACAATAAATTTACAATTCAATGCTGCAGCCTTTTGATACAAACACCAGACCTCCCAACTTTGATTATGCCTCTTCATATTTAGATCATGATCATAGAGTTAGTTTTATGGAAACTCTGTTATTTCTGTATGATTATTAGTGAAATAAATAATATTCAGTATTTATGATCATTAGCAAGTTGTGTGTGTAATAGCCCAACAAATTTATTAAAATACAGGTTGCTTTATGTGGAAATCTGAAATACCTGTGCTTTACAGAAAATCTTGAAGTTGTTACTGATACTGTGCAGTATGACCTAAAGTGATGAATGCTTGGCTGAGGGAGTGAATCTCTTCAAAATGATCACATTTCAATTCTGCAAGAATTGAGGCTTTCATGCAGTTTATTTGTTGGTACTACTTCTGCAGGCTGCTGTATACCAAAGATGATAGTAGAAAAAAATTGGTTCTGGTTATAAAGCACACAATCATAGGTGTGTCTGGGTTTTAATAAGAAGTGGACAGAGCTACATCATTCCAAATGGATGAAAAAGAGTGATCTCTCTAGGTACATGTTCTCTAAGAATCAATTGTTCACTTTCCACTGTGTTGGTTTATTGAGGATGGAACTGCTCCAAATCTATCTGTTAATTGCTTTTCATTTTTTCCTCTCTAGCTATTTGTTGTAATGGATTGTTGCAAATGATTGTTTCTCATCTCAACACAGATGAGAAACATTAGCAACAGAATTTTGTTCTTGTTCTGTATGGTGATTATTTTTTGTAATTCCACAGGTGTATTTAGTGTAGTGAAAAAGCAAGTGCACAAATCCAGACCTAGCTGAAGACTGGAAAACTGCTTGTTCCATTTTAGTTCATTGCCCAGCACTTTCTTTCACAGGAGAATGGTACTATAAAATGAAATGTTTCTATGTCTGTTAGTGTTTGTACAATGGCTTTCAGTTTAAATGTGAAACAGGTTCCCAGATATAGTTTATCTCCCATGAAAAACAAAAACCCTGACAACAAAAACCAAACCCCCAAACTTTTCTTAAGGAACCAGTCTATCCATTTGGTCTTTGGGATGCAGCATTTGGTACACTTTAGCATTAAATAGTTTTCACTGTTTCCTGCTTGCATTGTGTCGAGTCACATGCAGGAATCTGGAAGACTTCAGAAAGTCTGAATTGAAGGAGGTTGGGTTTTAAAGAGGATTTCTGTTCCAGTTTTTAGAAAGCAGGACAGCTTTCACACGTACACTGATTTACATTGCCAGTGTGAGAATCCAGTACTAGCAGGAGCGAATCCTTGGCAAGAAAATTTGGTTGCTGGCTCTTAGAGTAAGATTTAGCAGAGGATGGGCAGAGCTTCTGTGGATATATGCCCAGGAATTAATTGTTATCAATAAAAGTTGTAGCCTGATGTATCATTCATGTACCTCCCATTAGAATCAATTACATTATTTACTTTATTTCTGTAATGCACCACTTGATCTTAATTGGAGTTGGCCCTGGCTCCACTCTAAAAATGGAGACACTTCCATTGCTTTCCACAGGGCAAAACCAAAGCTGCCTTCAGCACATCACTCAAAGATCATCTCAATAATTAAGAAGGAGGAGCATTTCCTCCTTTTATGTAAATAAACAAGGTGTTTAAGGAGACGTTATGCTCATGAGGAATCTGGAACATAACTATCTGAACACTGTTCTTGAAATTTCCAAATATCAGGGTCAAACTGGTTTGCAGAATGTTGGATAGAGCCTATTTCCTTAACTGTGACTTCATAAGACTTGATTCTTTATGGATTCTTCCCTCCTGACACCTACAGTTTATCATATGCAAGGATAATTCCAGGTTGAAAAATGTTATGAAATCCTTGGATGGCTGAAGCCACGTATTTTATGAAGATGTGGATTATCTTGGTATTGGCAGAAAAATACACAGGGCTTGAGTAGGCCACAGTGATTTATTCAGCTAACACTAAGCAAGTGCAGTGACTTCTGTAGCTACCTTGACCCCTTTATATCCATATAAAAATGAAGTGGAATCTTGACACTCGTAGTCTTGAAGATTGTCCCTATTCTGTAATCTCTGATTAATCTAAACTGTCACAGTTTTCAAGGAATGCTCATAATCTAACGTGGCTTCCAGTATAAAATAGGTCATTGGGTTTAGCTGAACTAATTTTTCTCAAATACCATGGCCATTGTACTATTTTCATTGTCCCACATTTATATATATATATAGTAATATAGAATCTACCACACTTCACAGGAAATGTTTAATGTAGTGAAATGGTCTCCCTTTTGTAAATATGTTTTCACACCTGAATTGATCTATTTTCATTTTATTTTCCTTTGTGTTTGGGCCATGTAGTATCTACCTTAATTCACTGCTGTATATAGGTACTTTTGTGCTGTGACAGTTTTCCACCTCATTGTTAACTCAATCATTTTGAATCCTTTGTGTTTTTTCTGTGGCCTGTTTTCCAGTCTTTTGGTCACTGCTGATCTTCTCTATACTTCTCTAACTTTTCGCATCCTTCATTGTCATGATTTTTTTCAGGTTAATATCTTCTGTGCAGATTCCACTTCTAAATGTTAATGTTTAGCTAATAATCCACTAGGAGCATATAAGATTCTTCCAGAGGTATTAAGACTATTCAGGTTCCTTTTAACTTGGAAGGCTTCAATTTCCAGTCAGAATAAGTTTGTGTTTCCTGAAGAGTGACCTGATAAACACTAATATAAAAACAAGTAGAATCTGGGTACTTTACATGGATTTTAGCAACTGGCTTTGAAGTATGCATATTCAAAGTTCAGCTGTTTTGTCTGTGTAGTTTTTTCCTGTATCTCCTAGGTCAATTAATACACAGATTTTCACCTAATTATCCCCGATTTTGAGGCTGATGTAATTGCCAGTAACTTCTGCTGACCTTAGTAGGAGCTATATTAAGACTTTACTGTGGAAAATCTTGCAGACTGATACTTTGAAAAAATTATGATCTTAGACTCAAATCTCATTGTCTTTAGTCTAACTGTGATCAGACTGACTGAATGACATATTTATTTATAATGATTTTATGGCACTTTAATATCTTTCAGGCTAGAATGAGTAAGTAAATTAATATAAATTGATAATGTGAAAATATTTGAGAACATGTGTTACTTGCTTCCTGAAATCAGATCCTGTGGGGTTTGTCATATGATGTTTAAAATAGCCAAGAAGTAAAGCAAATGTTGTTTAAAAGAGATAACTTGACCCATACATTCACTGTCCCAGTGAAAGTGAGAAAAAGAACCATGTAAAACCTGTGTTGTACATAGAGAAAATGTCCAGAAAGAGCAAATGAGTTTCCTAAGAAAGTGTGAAGTATGTGCAATTCGTTAGTGGGTTCAGATGAACTTAATGAGGTAATTTTTTTTAATAGATCAGTATGGATTACTGTAACATTATTTGTATAGGAGAAATGGAAGAAGTGAATGGGTTGCCATAATATTTAAAAACACTTACTGTGCTAGGAAACTGTGAATGATTTTCCTGTGAAGAAATATAAACAAAGCAAAACAAACATTAGGCATATTTCAAGTGGTGCTGAAGAAATTCTGTCTCTTCTCAAGATACTCCATATAAAAGGATACTCATGGGGGATTTTTAACTACCTGCATCTCTGTCGAGTAACACTTTCAACAAATTAGCAAGGAAAATCATGAATTACAGAGCAGTCAGACTTGATGAATGGAAAGTAGGGGATCCCAAAAGAGACATCGTGAGTCCATTTCTTGCCAACATGAAAGGGAATGAAAATGGGGAAAATTGGAGGACTATATCATTAGTGACCAAAAAGTCAGTTCATTTCAGAAATAAATGCAATTTACTGATTAATTTAAGGCTGTAATTTCAGAAGGAACAGAAAATAACCACAGTGAATAAAGAACAGTGAAAAAGTAGTTTCAAAATCCAGGACCATCCAGTGTATTTTGCTAGAATGATTAAGAACACAGTGTGCTTTACTTCTGGTTTAAAAAAGGCTTTTGATTTAGAAGGAATCAAACTTTTGGAATTCTTAAATTATGCTGAAAGGTTTTTATATGAAAGGCCAATATTTATAGCAGCCTTAATGTGGAAGATGAAGTTGACAATTTGATCATGTGTCAAGAATTGTAAGTCTCCAAAACGCACTGTGGTAATAAGTACTTGAAAGGTGAAGTCAAACACGACAGTCATGAATAGGGGAGGAACACAAATGTGAATTCTTCACAGTAGATTTTACAGGGATGATTAGTGAAAGCTTCAGAAGTTTATATAAAGAAATATTAACCTGAATGAAGGGGATAGGGATGTCCTGGAGTACTGTGCCCAGTTCTGGTCTGCAGAATTTTAAAAAATGTGTAGGAAGACTGGAGAGGGTCCCAAAAGGTGCCACAAAAATGAACAGAAGAGCTGAATTATTTACCCCAAGAGGAAAAACTGAAGCTGTGTAGGGTCTTTGCTCCCTGTTAAGGAGGAATCTTGGGGGAAACTCATCCCAGTGTTCCATTACTTAAAGGGCAGCTACAAATAGGACAGAAGCTCTTTCTTCACAGGGACCAAGACGGAGAAGACAAGAAGCAATGGGTGCACAGTGTATCTCAAGAGATTTTATACTGATATAAAGAATACACTTGGTAAAAGGAAATTAGTCACTGGAATAACCTCCCCAGAAAAGGAGTCCCCACTGCTGGTAGTTTTCCTGATGCCATTGGACAGGGTGCTTGGTGATCTTAGGCTCCCTCTCCCACAAAGAGTTTAGACCAGCAGATCTGAGAACCCTTCCAACCTGGACTTTGCCTGGAAAGCAGATTGGAGAAAGTCTAGGAGAAAATGATGATCACAAAGATGTTTACATTTCAAATAACAGTACCATTATAGACCATGGTCTCTGATGTATGAAAGGTGCAGGATGTTTTGCTGAGTTTGGGTATTTAATGCAGTTAAAAGGCACTAGAGAGGAAAGGAGAGAGAGAGAAAATAATTTTCCTTTCCTAAAATATCTGTTCTGAAACATTTAAAATGCATATGGGAAGATTACCATCCAAGGCATTTCGATTATATGGGTTTTTTGTTAATACATGTGTTTATTAATAATAATTTGTGGCTAGGAGCAGGTATCCAAAATTATTATATATGAGGTTTGGGTTTTTCCCCCTGTGAAAGACCTAGTTGTTTGTGTTCCTTACTTGGAATATTTGGATCCACACATCTCTTTTTGATGATGTAACAACAGTGAAGATTTGCTCACAGAAAACTGTGTGTTTGGAAAAGTAGTTTTCTGGGCTGTTTTTGTCCAGCAACAGCAAATATTAATTTCTCTGGCAGTTATTTGGAATGTGTAAGGCAATACAGCACTCTGAGGAGGGCCAACAGGATTCAGGCACAGAAACTGATATGCTGAGGGAAAAGGTCTGTTTTTTTTCCTGTACAATAACTATAAATATTTGAAGAGTGTAAATGCTAAAGCACAGAAGCACAAGGGGGGGTAATGCGATGGGATTACTAAAGTGAAAATTTAGATTGGATGAATATTAGGAAGAAATGATTGACAGTGAGAATAGATTATGGAGTGGAGCACTTTCCCAAAGGTATTGGTAAAAGCCCTGTATCAGTCTTTGCTGAGGTACTTCAGAGTAGATTGTATAAGGAAGCAGAAGCTATTCTGCAGGGAAGCATGCTGTTCTTGGAGAGCTGTGATGGAGGACTTAATAGACTTGCTGCAAATCATTTCTGTGAATCATTTAGAGATGTGTTACGGGTTTTTTTCCTCATTGAAAGTAGTTCTAAAATGTTTCCCACTCTCCCTACTCAGTGGATCATAGTGAGTTTGTGTTCACTACAGACTTAGTAAATCAATATCCCATAACAGTATTTTATATACATTATTCATCACACTTTCATGGAATGAAATGATTTAAAGAGGAGGAGGAAGTCAGGAAGTGTGAAAAATGTAGGATGTTTGTGTTCTGGCACAGGAAGTGTGTGAGGAGGGAGTTTTGGAAGCTTACAGTCCCAGTGATGTGATTTCACTGTGACCTGAGTTTCATCCTTTATTCCTAGTATTTCTCTTCCTACATTCCTGAAAACTGTAAATTTTCTGGGTATTAATATTATCTTAAAAGTATATAGCTTGTGAGGATACAAAGGAAATGTTCACAGAAGGTGTTAGAAGTATACCTCATTAAAAGGCATAACCTTGACTTTGTCTCCCAGATGTGACAGCATTTCTTCAAGGACTTGTGGACGCTTTTGCATAGGCACAAAGTGGATGGAATCATTGGAGACTGGGGAGTGCAGAGGCCCAGAGAAGTGGGTCACCACAGGGGCTTTCAAAGCATTTCAATTATTAATCCCTCTTCAATGCATGCAATGTCCTGAATGTTTACCCTTTGAAACACCAGTGGGAAGGGCATTCATTTGATGTTGAATAGCCCTCAGTGTTGGTCTCTTGCTGTGGAGGCTGGAAGTGATGTGTATTGAGTCAGCAATTTCATATTATTCCTTTCCACTTTCAAGAAATATCTGAGAGGAAGAAATTAAAAGTACTCAAGAGCTTTTGGTCCCTTGATGTGGACTTGAGCTTCATCACTGGTCACTTAGAGTGTGCCTATTCTTTCTATGTCCTTTTTCTCACTCTTTTTACTCATGCCAGACTTGAAAATAACTGAGCTTCCTGAGCCTCTAGATGGGATGCTTAAAATAATTGCCATAAGGAACAACATGTTCCTTTTCATTAATGCCATTCTTATGGAGAAGTGCTTATTTTCTTCTCTAAAGATGGAAAAAGAAATTTTTCTCTTGTTCCCTTCTCATTCCATTTGCCCAGTGTGCATATGTTTTTCAGATGATACAAGGTGCAGGTCAGCTACTGCTTTGTTCATAAATATTCATACCTAGATAGATGGGCAGAAAAAAATAAGTGACAGGTTAGCATAAATTAAATATTCAGCACAACTCAGCAACATCAGGATTAAAATTGAAATATGCAAGATACAGGAAAAGCTATTCCAAGAAAATGTTTGAAAAGAAAATACTTCTCTATATTTCATCTGCCACTATATTTGGGGGAAAAAGACAGAATATTTTGCTCTGTGTGAGATAAGGCAAATTTAAAAGATTGCAAAATGCAGACTGGATTTCAAGAGCCAGCCAATAAACTGACAAAAGCTGGCAGGAAGATTTTGATGAGTCTTGTTCCTCCAGAATAATAGAACAGGAATTCTCAAAATGTCATTTTCCTGGACATTGTAAGGCTGCAAACCTTATTCGAGAGTGATGTTTAGATGTTTGTTGCCCATATTCTCCACTTCTTTAGTCAAGGTTTTCTTTTCCTTACTGGAAATGCTGTTCTTTTTAGGGTCATTTAATCCAAAACCATAGAAAGTTAGTGGGCTATGTTCCTGTGATTTCTTGTATATTAACTAGGGATATATTATATTAGAAAAGGAGATTTGATTATGTATTTTACTAAAAGATATGGTCATAAATTTCTGTGAGAACGTAATACTGTAATGCATCATCAGAGTCCAGAACTGGCTGGTAAAATTGACAAGCATGAGCACCTAGCCCTGGTCCTTCCAAACTTTGCTCACAAGATACACTTATTTACCACTGCTATTATGATACTTGTTTCTGTTGGAGAAACCTCTGTCAGATCTATCAGGAGTTGGCAGATTTGTTCTGTGCTTTTCCAGATGAGACTCTGCTTTTAGGGATAATCACAAATGCGATTGAGTAAATGGCATGAAACTGAGTCAGAGGAGCTTTAGTTTGGATATCAGGAAAAGTTTTTCACCCACAGGGTGCTTGGGCCCTGCAACAGGCTACCCAGGGCAGTGCTCACAGCGCCAAGCCTGGCAGAGTTGAAGAGGCATTTGGACAATAATCTCAGGCACACGCTGTGACCATTGGGTTGTTCTGTGCAAGGCCAGGAGCTGGACTCGATGGTCCTGATGGGACCCATCCAGCTTCCCATATTCTGTGATAATTCCTAACCAGACTGGAATGAAATCATTTGATTCTGTTTGTTCTGTAAGATTTGATTTTTTTTTTTGTTGGTTTTATTTTTAATGTAAAATCTGTACTTTGCCAAGGAATAAAACCTTAAAAAATGAATGTCCCTTTCCAAGTCTTATTCAAGTCTTGGAAATAGAAATATCCAAGGAATTTCCTATGTGTAAAAGCTGCTGAGGACTAAGATGCTGCTTTGCCATTTAGACTGTGCATATTTTCCAAGTTTTAACTGGACAGCTTGAAAGTGATAATGAGACAAGAATAATTTCTTTACTTTCAGATAGTAAAGATTAAATGTATGCTTTAAAACATTTTAATGAACAAGATTTGTAGAAATATAAAAATTCATGCGTGCCTATTGAGACAATCCCAGTATCATTTAGTGTCAAACTAAAAATACAGTTATTTAACTTTTCTACGATTGCCTCAATATGTTTAGCTGGAAGCTAGGTTGATATTTCCACCAATTTTTCCTGAAACATACATTTAATAGGAATCAAAATGGTTTTAAAAAAATCTAAGCCAGTTTTTAAGTCAATTATCTAAACATTTTAGTGTTCTGGGCTCAAAAAAGCATATTCTTTCATTCAGAAATCTATAGTCAAGTCAATTTTTCAGGTATTTGCAGCTCTAGATATCCAATCTTAAAAAGTGCTTATTTTGGTGTCAAATGAGAATTGTAGCTTTTAAAAATTATTTATTTCTTTAATTCCACATACAGCTCAGATATCTTCAGACTTGCAAATTATAAGATTATGCCTAGGAAGAGAAAGATAAAATAAATTGAAAATTCAATGTGGTGACTGATGTAGGTAAAAGCCTCAGTATTTGGGCTCAGCTATGAACAGGCAAACAAATTTTGCAGAAATCCTTCTTTTGTATCTGTGTTTGGGGGTTCCATTGTTATCAGTTTCAAGAACTGATATGCTGATATAATCAAGAACTAATATTCTGATATAAACCTCTCATGGGTATTATTTCAGCTAAATAAATATAACAGAGGCTAGCAGGAGCACCTTTTTTTTTTGTGTTGCGCATGGTTTTTATTTTGGTTTTTTTTTCTCTCTGACCAAAGACAAAAATGAAAAAGGTGTGGTGCATTAAGATGTTTTGGAAAGTGGTCCAAGTTTAGGGGTAGTAACATATGATACAATTCATTGTACCAATACTAGAGATGGAGAAGAGGTAGTGTTTTGCAGTCTCTAATTCAGCTATGAAGTAAATGCCAGACTTATGTAAGTAATGGATAAGAGCAAATGCTCCAAGTTGAAATAAATCACATTAATCAGTATGCCAACCTTCCTTTTTGTACAGGCACAGAGGAAGTTGTTAGAAAGCATAAGACTTGTCAAGTTTGTCATTTCTGTGAGACAGATTTAGAAATAATGTGAATAACAGCAAAACTGATGTCTCGAGACTGCTGTATCTGTTGAGTCAGATTATTAATATCAAAGGCTGCTAGGAATTTGAGTTACTTAACTTGTACTTTGAAAGTGCATCGCCATCCTCAGCTAGGGGCCAGCTTTCACAAGACCAAATTATTAACATTGCAATTTCTGAGAGCAACCTGCCTCCTGTCATCCTCTTGGTATTCTTTGTCTTTGTGAAAGCCAAACACTTCCAAAGACTCCTTGGTGCCCTGGGTCTGACTCCAGCCCAGGCAGAGTGAGCCCTCCCTGTTTCTGCCAACATCACAGCATTTAGTCACGTGCCCTGGTCTATATTACAACTACTACATAATATAAGTATTTTTTCCGCAGAATTTTTATTCATGCTCACTAAATATTGTATTCAAAACTATTTTTCAGTCAGAATGAGAGTGCTTATTTATTTTTTGTTGAAACGTAAACGCTTTTTTCCTTGTGGATACGATAGTCATGACTGCACTGAGTTTTGCCTTCTTGTTGCTTATCTACTCCTGAACTAAAGTTTTTATTAGACACCATCAACTGCTTGCTAAATAATCCTGTTTTAGCCTTTAAATAGGAGGCTTTTTCACAATTATTGAACAGTACAAGTCACTTCAGCAAGACTAAAGCCCCACTAGAGAGAGCAGAATCTTGAAAGTAATTTTGTCCAACTTTTCCAAAGAAAATGAATGCTTGCAACTCTTTGCATAATCTTGTATTGTATTGTGAAAGTTATATTGTATTGTGGAGTTATACTGAGATAAATACATTACCACCATAGATGTGGCTACCTTAATTCCTTATTTAGGTTACTTTAATATCCTTTATAATTTTTTATGTATGTATAATTCAGCGTATGCCATGTGTAATCCCAAGAAAGTATTTCAGGGAAAAGAGAGAATCATTTTTGCCTGACCCTTTTGTCCAAGGAAAAATCTATTTTCCTCCCACTTTTCTGAAGGATATTTGAGAACTTTTGACAATATGTTTTATATTTAAAGTAGCTTAAGTTGAAGTGTTTATTTGAAATAAAAAAAAATCTGATGATGAAAAGAAATGACAGAACATTGCTGAGACACTCAATTGATGTACCCAAAGACATAGGGAAGTGATAAATGCTTAATTGCACCATCTACCCTTTACTCAGACTTAGTTTTCTTCACAGCTTTTTTTAAAAACCCAGCTCACTGTGAGGAGGGTTTATTTTGACAGACACATTTACATAATCAAAACTATTTTGCAGAACAATACACTTTTAAAAGCTGAAAATTATGTTAAATTGCTATAAGCAGCAATAACTCATGTAAAGGTACTTGTTGGCAGTTCATTTTGTATGGCAAGCTGCTTTTCTGGAATATTCTTAGATGAACATTCTTGAAGTATTATATGGCTTTTTTTTCTGATTATCTCTCAGAAGAATTGATTTGGCTTGAGGCTGAGGATCTTTTGTTCAGTACTAAACCAAAGGTAAATTGTATTATCTGAAATTCCTTTAACATTAGGGTGACCCCAGAGTCTCAGGCTTGGAGGTCATCAAGCAGAATCAGACCCTTTAAACACCACACTTAAGTGTTCTCTGTTGCATATTCTCACTGCAATGAGATGGCAAGTCTTGAAAATCAAATAACACATCCCTCTTCCTTATCAGTACAGTGGTAATTAACTTTAATTAGTTCAACCAGCTATTTTGGAGGACAGCTATAACCTCAAAAAAATTTATTAACATAAACCTTGACCCATAGGTAGACTTTGGTTAGAGATGGCTTTAAATAGAAAAGCAATGCCTTAGAAATATCCCATTGATTAATTATTTTCTTAAAAATCTCTAAATGCTTTTAGCCACACACGTTGTGGGCTATAGAGATCAGGTTTTTCTTTATGTTGGAAGAGCCCTGCTTTTCCTCTTGCTACTCTGCATGAGTGCTGCTTCTTCATTTGCCACTTCAGAAAATATAGGCTGTTTAGAGGAGGAGTGTGGGCACAGAACCAAGAGCAAAGGAAAGCAGGGGCAGCAGCTTCCAGCTGTACCTCTCTGTCTTGGAGCACTGGGGAAGGAAAAGCTGCCTCTCAATAACATGTGGTGGTTTGATACCTTTGTCTTGCAATTACAGTAATAACCTTGAATGCAAAAGTACCACAGAAAACTTAGCTTCCTGTTGTCATAGGTGTCTGAGAAGGCAAAGATGGTTGCAAAACACTGATGTGATGAGTTGCTCATGTCGTAGTACTGGAAAGCTAAAAGAATATGTTAAAAGGGTTGTGAGGATTCAAAAGAAATTGCAGGTGAAGGTAGGGAAGGAATTTCCTGGATGACTTCCAGGAAAGTGCACAGTATAGTTAATGGGTGGGAATTGGGTTTTCATTTTTACTTTTAAACTATTTAGCCTATCTTGGTAGAGCAGAATTTAGCTGGAAACTGCATAAGTTATTGCTAAATTAATATCACAGAAAAATCAGAGATCTGTTAAGCTGAGGGGGAAGAACCGTGCTGGCTCTCAGAATGGAAGAAGCAAAGTTTCTACAGATTGTCAACTGGTAGCCAACTTCACTCTGCCAACAGTAAGCCAACAGAGCTGAGAGGATTTCTAAATGGAGGCTGGCCAAAAGCTCATCAAAGAGGGGCATTTTCCTCCCAGTGGAACAGAAAGGTCTTTCAAACCAGCAGTTGGGAAAGGGAGATGAGTCCCTTTTTAGCAGGGAGCAGCTAAAAACACCCAGAGGCAAGAGCCAGCTATTCAGCTGGGGTAACCTATACAGGTGAGAGAGAAGAGAAAGAAAAAGCCAGCTGGGTGTTTATTTTTCTGGAGAAACAATAAATTAAGATTCATAAGTTGACAGCTAATAAAAAACTTGCAGGAGAGGCTGAAGGAAGGAAGGAAATCTAGTGAGGGGTGGAATAAGCCTCCCTAATTTCACCAAAGGATATATAGAATTGACATTCTGTATTTAATTTGAAGCCTACAGTTATTTTCCTATGTCTTCAATCATGTTTAACATGGAAAAAAATATTTGTTCAAATGTTTCGGGTGTTCAGGGTTAGGTGTGCTGGTAACTGCATTCTTTTAACAAGTTTCTGTTTGTGTTCAGACCCCTGACCTCCCCTACTTAGATTGTGTTGAGCTCAATTTAGATTTTAATTTAAGACTCATTATTTTTCTCTTTTTGGTACAACTTCTATTTTAACTTATTTGACTCCTAACCTAATGAAAGGTAACTCAGATTTTATGTACATCTATCATGTTGCCTTTAAATGTACTTGAGTTGAGCTGTTCCTTAGAACATTAATTTTTGCATAAATATGATCTTTTTGTTTTTCCATTAATTGCTTCTGTGTTTTATGACCTTGAATTTAAAGTTTTAAGGGCTAAAGATAGGGAATTTCTAGCAGATAATGACTACTATGCTAAAGTAATAATCCTTGTGCTTTACCACCCCTCTTTCTTGTAGTCCTTAAAGAGTTCTTTTATTTGATTTTGGGTAAGAATGGTTAATGGAGAAAGAGGAAAACCAGCACATTTCTGACTTTGCTGCATGATTAGTCTTTGGTAATTCTTACTGCACTGTGAAAGAAAAAAGAGGAATAAACCTGAAATCCAGCATGACAACTGAGTCTCCTGCAGCCCTTTCCTTTTCCCAGACAGTCATTAGAGGTAGCATTTAATTTGTTTTCTTTCTTAGACTTCATACAGTATATTAATGCAAAGCTGCTTTTGCCTTAATACATTTTGTTTTCCTTTTGGTGGTTCCTGTGTTTTTCTTCTTTTTTATTTCATGACTTATGTCTTGGTAAAGGCTTTATCTTTACGAAGGAGCCAATAGAGCTTTTGTGTGACCAACTTGTCCCTAAACTCTGCAACTTAGCTGTTGCCAAGAAATTTCTATGAGTCCTTGCCATGGGAAGCAAAAAATAAAAAAAAAAAAAAAAAAAGGAAGAAAGAAAAGAAAGGAAACTTGAACCCATTTCTTAAAAACAGAAAGCATAGCAACCACAGTCTGAAACATTTAGCAGTCTGGCAGCAGACAGCAAGACATACAAAGAATAGCAAAATAGTCTATTGAAGAGGAGAAAAAAGATATTCAAAAGACTTGTGTCCACAGCAGGGTGAAAAACATAACAATCCCATTATCAATGCTATTAGAAAAAAAATGTTGATTTTCTTTTTTTCCTAAGTTCTGCCAATATATCATGTTAAATGATATTCTAGTAACTCGGAACATAAAAAGGCATTTTCTGGCATCCCCTTAAAATATCTCTATTCAGACAGTCAAAGGAGAAGAGAAAAGAGACAAGCAGTTCTGAGATCCACATTGAAAACTGCAGCAGAAAAGACTAGTTGGCCTAGAAGATGAGCTGTCATGACTTTATTAATTCTGCAAATAGGTGACTTTGCCCATACTGCACAGGGAATCTAAATTCACACTCACAGTGTGCCTATAACTTTGTTTCTGTCAGTACTGGGTTTGTTTCTACAAGTATATATATGCATTAACAACTTTTTTGTTTCCTTAGAGTAATTAATATACCTACTTTGATCTGAATTGTGGGAATTCTTTTAGGTTTGTGTTTTTCTGCTTTGGTTTGATTTTTTCCCCCCTATTCTTTTTACATCATTATTTGGGGGTAGGAGAGTGATGATTTTCAGTCCACAGTAGAAGGTACAGGTGTGCTATTGAAATCATAGTGAAATTCCCTATGGTTATGGTAATTTTAGCCTTTTTTTGATGCCCATTTTCCTTCCTAGAATTTGCAGGGATAAGATAATTAGCAGTTAAAATAGAGTATAAATTTGTGTACATTAAGTATGCCTGCTTTGTGTAAACAGAAGTTTTCCAAGTGTCTGATGTATAATATGTCCTGTGATTTTAAGGAAGGGGAGTGCAGAAAACATCCATGCAGCTTAGTTACAGAAACAACAAACATCATTAATTTGTTGTCATTAGTTAGCCATGTAGTGTGGCATGAAAGCACTTGCCAAGTGTGTTCACTCTGATACATGGATTCAAGCTCAAGTTCAGCTTTTATTTTGGGCAGCTTTTGAATAGATTGAGTGCATTTTGGTGGTTTTTTGTCTGAATGACCAGTGAGCTCTGGACTCTGTAGCTGGAGACTAGAAAGTGAGAACTATATCAAACCTGTTTTCCTTAAAAAGAAAATGGGGGATTCACACCCTGTAGGAAATGTGTATGTAAATGTGTCTGATTTTGGATGAAGCTTCACTAGATTTTGTGCTGGTAATGTAAACTTCATTCTTCAAGACAGTTACTGTCCTGTGAGAGGAAGATGTATTCCATTTACAGAGAAGCAAGGAGAAATTAAGTTCTCTGTGAGGCATTTAGGTGCAGGTTAAACCCAAATCTCTGGATTACTCGTCCTGACCTCCTAACACAAGAGTCATTATAATGGTTTTCTTCTTTCTACCTTAGGTCAAAGTAGTCTGTGGAGAGAATATCTGATTAAAAAATCTACTTGTTATATATGAAGCTATGAACAGTGCAACAAAAAACAGAACAAAAAAATAAAATCACCATACTGTATAAATAATGATTGCCTTGCACAAGCCCATTTAATACTTTTCAAAAGTTTGAATGTGATCTGTTTGCACTCTGTGGTTTTGGATGCTCAGACTAAACAGGAAGAAGAAACAGCAGAATGTGAAAATCCCAGGTATATACTCCAAGGAATTTGCTGCACTGTAGTACTTTTCTGGGATTTTTTTTTGTTTGTTTATTTGATCAATTATGTCAAGGGGGTTTTTGAGCTTAATCTTCCAGGGCAGTTTCCCAGACCATATTAATTGATTTCAAATAATGCAACAAAATATACATGCTATTGTTTTCTTCAAGTGTTTATGTATCCTAATCATGGAACCCTATCCTGTTGTCCTTAGACTTACCTCCCACTTAGTAAGACTCTAGGGATATCTGGGTTTTATTTTGCTGCTCAGTGACCCCCTTTCTAAATGCCCCATCACCACCACATTTGCATTTAATGATAACAAATGTTGACCTCAGGAGAACAAAAACCATTTCACTTGAGGAAGAGAAAGTTATTCCCTTGGAGCATTCAATATGCTCCCTAATGTCTTCTTTATGTTCAGAAATCAAAGCTGGTTTATGGTGTAGAGGTTTTAATAGCTGTTGTCATTAATATTGAGTGCTTTCACATTGTGTTCAAAATGCACCCCATTGCAAACATTTGAACTTGGGCTCCTTAAGTTTTGTGTAAATAGTCTGTAGCTTATTGTGTTCCTTGATATTTTAATTTTGGAGCTTGAAAATGCATAGCAAAATGACAAGCCTCCTGTGAGAAGCTGATGTTCCCAGATTAGTTCAAAGCCATACAGCAAGTGCTAAAAAATACATGATGACTGTTAGTGGTCAGTTTTGCAGTTGGATTTCTGGGGAATGTGATGCTGTGTGCACCAGGTGTAGTTCTCAATGAGCATGGAAATTCTAGTGGCTGGTAAAGCAAGCTGAAAAATTTCCTCAGATTTTGCTTATTGTAAGTCCTATTGTTACAGTTTCTGACATTATCAAGTTCTCTCCTGCTGAGACCACTTTTCAGGGGAAATATGTACCTTGGCAGCATCTACCTGAGCCATTTTGGGTGACATTAATTTCCATTCTGGAGAATTAACTGCGTTTGCATGCACCAGGTGATCCAGGTTTCACAGAAATATGAAAATATGAAAGTACTGTTTTAGGGTAACAAAGATTTATATCCTCCAATTTTTAACAGGTTTTAATATGGGGTTCAACCATTTATTGAAATTGCATTTATAAAAGTATTTTACCTCATCTCTCAGTTAAGTAAAGAGACAAGTTCTTTTCAGCAAGATCATAATGGTAGGTGCTCTGAAATCCTGGATTCCCCCTCTGGTTCTCAAGGAACCTAGATGCTGCAAATCAGGTGATGTTACCAGCTTCTTGAGGATTGTCTTTGGTTTTAAGAGTGTAAATTAATTTGAAATAAATGTTTCATAATAATTTAAAGTATTTTAAAGCACAATGATAGAAAAGCCTTTGTTGGGAGAGGTGGTCAGTATTTTGAAACATGTAAGGCATCATTTTGTAATAATGCCTTTTCTTCATTCATAATATTTGATGTGGGAAGGGCTGAACTTTGAATTGAAAATAGTGTTGTAATCTGTTGGGTTTTTTCACACCTTTCATCGTTCTAAATCTAATGGGATAGTGTCAGTAGAAAAAACTGATAGAGTTCTTCTGGTTTATTTTTTTAATTTTTTAAAATTTTCATGACTTATACATTTGCTAATTGAACAGTTACAGATTTAGGATACATTCCTAGTACAAATTCCTTCTCTTTTCCTTCACTTTTTCTCAGGGTCATTCATAGATTTATACCTCTTTACGCTTCTGGAGTTCATTGCATAGGTGTGCCCCAGCTTGCCAAAAAAAAAAAAAAAGCTATACATGATATATCTTTGGGAAGCATTAATTAATTTAGGCTGTGCTCCATGACTACAGACCACATTAAAGAGAGTGCTGAGCTTTAGGTAATAATTCCTGTCTTAAGGCTGTGTCTTAACAAATAAATCCAGCTCTGTGATATTGCAAGTTACCCCACATGTGGCCTAGGTGGTAGCAAAGGAAGCCTGTTATCTTGATTGCAAAATGTTCTGTCCTGTCTCTATATGGTCATAAATTTATTCCTCACTTTGGATAGCTTGGTTGCAAATTATATGGGGAATTGCTAACTGCTCTGTTTTTCTTGGGAGTTCAGGTGACCTTTTGCAGTTTCCAAGAATGAGGTAATTATATGGTTTAAAGACTGACATCTTAAAACTTACTTGATGTTAGCAGTAAAGAACAGAGTGGTGAACACAAGGCAAATTCAAGGTGCTCTTAATGGCATGATACAATTCCCTGAGGGCTGGCAGTTTCACATGCAGGAATCTTAGATTGCTGCTCAGTATGAAAGTGCAAGAGCAAGCTAAAACCCAGGGCCAACCTGTGGTATTTTTGGAGTCCCTTGGATGAAGGGAGGAAAATGATGGATCTGACTTCATGTTCTTAGACGGCTAATTTATTATTTTATATTTTATTAAAGAATGTTATACTAAACTGTACTAAAGAATAGAGAAAGACTCTCTCTTCAAAGTCACGAGTTTTCATTATCTTCTTTGTAGCAGACAGAAAGCTATAATGAAATGATAGCAGACAGAAGGCTATAATGATAATGAAAACTCGTGACTTTGAAGAGAGAGTCCAACACAGCTGATGGTGATTGGTCATTAAGTTAAAACAATTCACATAAAATCAATCAAACAATTACCAGTTGGTAAACAATGTCCAAACCACATTTGAAGCAGCAAAACACAGGAGAAGCAAATCAGATAATATTGTTTTCCTTTTTCTCTGATGCTTCTGAGCTTCCCAGGAGAGAAATCCTGGACAAACAGGATTTTTCAAAAAACACGATGGTGACACCAACTCAGTGGATGCCAGTATAATGACTGGTGGGTTGTGTGGGAGTGAAGGGGATTGTGAATCCAATATTTCTCCATTGCCAATTCCCTTCACTTGACTGATTGTGGATCCTTGTCTCTAAAGGAGGGAGAATGTACTGAGTTAACATTGTGGGCTGTGTGCCTCAGATGGAAATAGCAGATAATATAAGACCTATTTAAAATATGTTTGTCCTTATGTACCCAGAAGCAAGAGAAAAATTAAAAGGCGAAATCAATGGATAAATCAGTAAGCTATTTGTACCCTAGAGGCTGTTGTTTCTGAAGCATGTACCTTCATGAGTTATAAAGCAGATATTGGTCTCAGAATTATTCCTTACTCTTCAGTGGTTTTCCCAAAATTTAATGACAACTAATTTCTGTGAACGTACCGCTTTTCTCCCTTTGCTGTGTTTCACTGATGGCTGAGCACATTTTTCATGGATAGGGAGAGGGGTAAGAATCTCAGCATAACACCAGAAAACAGGCTCCCAAATGCAAGCTGTGTTCAGTTAACAGTTTACAGGTTTTTTCAGTTATGGTTCGTATATTCCTGCTTTATTACTAATTAGCCATGATAATTCAGTTCAAAATTTTCCATTTGGAATGAGTAAATGAACATAAGCACATTCTAAAACTTAGAACATATGTGTTCTAAAACATAGATATGGGCTTTATTCAGCTTTCCCCACAACGTATGCAATAAAATGCAGTCATTTTCTTCTTAGTGGCCACAAAGTTTCAGTTGAGGAATAGGGAAGCACAAAATTGTCACTTAAAATATTTAGGGATTCCAAGAATGTTTTAATATTGGTGGCATAAAATTTATAATATTTGTCACTGTTACTAAAGTATTCTAACAACACTTCCCTCATATATTGTATATTAAGTTAATTAAAGATCTGTTGATAAGTTATTGAGAAAACCATTTCAGTTTTTCCATTATGTTTTTAAACCATATTTATTATAAATTATTATTTCTGAGTTGGCTGATTGCTTCACATCATAGTAAGCTGTTTTAGACTTCAAGGAAAACCTAGCTTTAGTCTGCTGAGTTTTTTAAAATATCTATCAATTCCTAATTTAATATTCAGTTAACAAGTTTCATTAAGGTTGGACAGTTTGATTTGTCCATAAACAATAAATTCTTTTTGTCCATTTATTCATCTGGTTCTGGAAGCTGCTGTTGTTCAGTTGTCAATTTAAGATGATCTTCTCATGTTCTTTGTTGCTGTATTTACTTCCATTGTCACCAAGCCAGATTTACTTCTAATAGGAGTCTATTTGTTCCTTTATTTATTGCATCCTCTGATAGTGTTTAATTCTTTTTGGTCTAATTCAGAAAGGTTGCCCCTGTAACTTCTTCAGATGAAGTAGAAGCTATCCAAAATCCTCTTGCCATAGAAAGCGGTCAATGCTTCATGAGACCAGATATCTCCAAGGCTCCTGGCTTCTTCTTCCTCCTCATCCTAAAAACAGAAAACCACCCTAGAGGGGTCACTTGCATGTGCTGATTCCCCAGCACTGTTCTAAACTCCTTTGCACTGTGAAGGAGTGAAGTCTCAGGTGTTGTGGATGTATTTGATAAATTGAAATGTGAAACCTTACTATCTATTATTACAGTTTAGTCCAATTCTATTCACTTGGGATGTCTTCAGTTGAACACATTATCTGTCTCTATAGCAGAGTAGCATTTCTGCTGTCAGCAATCCACTGTGAGGTTTATCTGTTGCCATTGGAGGAACAGCTCTCATGGGAGCAGCACTACTTTACTTGTACTCAACTCTGAAATAAAATGAAGAAATAGGCTTATTTATTAGCGTTTAGGATACATTTTATTATAGTAGAATAATTCTGACAAGTCTTATGATGAAATTTGCATAGTGGATAATGATATAATTGGAATGAACACAGTTCTTACTGAAAAATGTCACTCAATCATTTCGTTTTAAACATTTTTCAATAGCAACTATCACTCGTGAGGTATGTTATCTTAGACTGTGTAAGTGCTGGTGCCTTTATTTCTAACAAAAGCACAGCTCTGCAGTTCGTCCACTGTGTGTTCCCTTACTGGGTGTGAGAGTGGGCTTCATGTGTGTTCAAACCAGGTCTCAGTGGAAATTATTCCAGAAGCTCTATCCCAAGTATTTAGTAAGCACTTTCTAACCCTCAACAGGGATGTAAAGTCCCAGTGATGGATCCCTAAACAGCTCCAAACTACACTGCATAGTTGGAACACTGAATCAGGGCCAGATGTGATCCAGCCCTGGATGATGCAGATCTGTAGATGAAGAAGCCTCAGCACAAAGTGCTTGGTTTTGCTGAGCTGTTGCTTTTTATCCAAATTGCTTTTTAATGTAGGGCTTAACCTTAGAAACAGAGAAGAAAGTTTTAGCTTCTGTCGCTATGGTTTTGTAATCAGCCCTTCAGTGGTATTTTAGCTTGGGTGTGTAATTTATTGCACAATTAAAAGCATTGACAAAACACTTGTGTGCACCTTTGGTATTGGGGAGCTCATTTCAGCAGCTCTTGTACTATGAATAACAGAAAGAGCAGCAATTTGAGAGAACACTAATAAACATTAGAACCCTGGGAAGTGGTTGCATCGTGACAGGCTTCTTGCACCAAGCTAAAACGTGATTTCAAGCAAGAGTATTTGCTGCAGACATCAATTGGATTTAAAACTAATATTGTCTTTCATTTTTTATCACAAAAGTCAGAAAAAATACGTAAGTTAGGGTTTTTTCATCAAATTGAACAGGCTCAAAGGTTTTCCTGGTTTTGATCTGTTATGCTGTTGGTTTGCCTATCTTATATAGCCTTATGAATTCCATGAATGTTACTACTCCTCAGCCCCAAGGACAAACTGAAAACATGTTAAATTATGAAGTGTCTGACCTTGGTATATTTTCTGTACATGAAGAGAAGAGTTAAGACAGTGACAAAGGGTTTAGAGGAAAATGAAATCTCACACTTCTTTATAATAGCAGAATGGCTGTGCAGAAAAGGCTTTTAAGTAATTAAGGCCACACAAGCTAATTTGCAACTCATAGTATAAATTATGTGTAGATTCTTTCAGATTGTTGGAATTAACTCCAGGGATATTTTTAGAGCAACTTTGTTTGGTTTAATGAAAACAATTATTAAATCATTAGTCAATGAAAATACTTATTTCATCTTGTTTGCATGTAAATTATCATATTCATATATCATCACCGTTATCCTCTAAATAATGTGCCTATTCAAGATTGTCTCTTTGGTTAAAATGCTCAGGTTTCTCTGAGTAACTTCTCTGCTTTGCTTGCAGGTTGTATATAAAAATAACGATGTCAGGTTGGAGCTGTCTCGACTTGCCAAGCAAGGGGATCCTAAAATGAAGATTCATGGGGTTGTAGCATTTAAATGTGAGAATGTTGCAACCTTAGATCCAATCACATTTGAAACACCAGAGTCTTTCATCTCTCTGCCAAAGTGGAATGCTAAGAAAACAGGCTCGATATCATTTGACTTTCGTACAACGGAGCCAAATGGCCTCATTCTTTTCAGTCATGGGAAACCAAGGCACCAAAAAGATGCCAAACATCCACAGATGGTGAAGGTCGATTTTTTTGCCATTGAGATGCTTGATGGCCACCTCTACCTGCTGTTAGACATGGGATCAGGTACTATAAAAATAAAAGCCTTGCAGAAGAAGGTGAATGATGGTGAATGGTACCATGTGGATTTTCAGCGGGATGGGCGGTCAGGTAAGTTCCTTTTGTCTGCATTCAGAATAGCTTTTTTCTGCTGTATCTGAGAGAATACTGGGTACATATTGATGTTGCCACAATTAGAGTTGGGCATCATCTGAAAAATAAGGAAACTATAAGAAGTCATTACTTTCAGGTGCCAAAATAAGATAATTTGCTGAGTGAAATATCTTTATTTACATTATTGGATAATCAAGAACTTAATCTTGCAAGTAAGAGTGTTGTGTTCTTAAAAAACCAACAGTAATCTCCCTCTGTGCTTGTTTACATCAAATAGCTGAAGTGGCAAGTTTGAAGAATGAAAATAAAGCAAAAAAGGAATTACTGACACTAATCTCCAACAAGGGGAATAGCTGCCCCACAGAAACAACGCATCTTCCAATCATGTCAGCAGATCTCAGTGTACTTAAATAATATTCTAATAAATTACTAACGACACATGTCAGCAGAAAAGGAAATAATTGAATTGCCTCATTCTATCAGTGTGATCCATATTCTGGAGTAGTTCACTCAAAAAGGTGATCTCACTGAGAAGTGGTAAAAATAAAGAATTCATTAACTCTTCCTCATGCTACTGAAATGCAATATGGCTTAAAGTGCATTTTTCCAGTGAAATCACCAATGTGTATCAGCTCTTCTCCTCTGGAGTATATATCTTGTCTTAAGCAAATAATAAATATAAATCAATTTAAGGACACGTCTCTTCTACAGTGACTTTCCTGTACTTCTTGCCAGGATTTGGGGAGGGAGGGGGCAGGGAATGTACTGAATTCAGTCCTGAAGATTTTATAATTATTATCAGTATTCAACCTGAACTTTATGTAAGCTCTAAAATTTGGTGTTGAAAAATTTAACAGCACTTCTTTTGGATTTTGTGGGATTTCCCACACTTTCTTCCTTCTGGTGACTGCCTTTCTATAGCTTGCATTTATAATTTCTTTATGAAACTTAACCCCCCAAGAAGTTATTATTTTATGATTTAACTCCTTACTACACACAAATCAGATGTCAGATAAAGCAAATCTTAGGTGCAGGTTTAAATTGAAGATTTCAGACAAATCCATGCTGAAATCCACCTGCACTATGATTATGGAAAATAATTATTTGATTTCTGGGAAGAGCAGCTTCAAATTCTAATGGGACCAACCTTGATTTCCTTATGTCAGTTGCTAATTTAGATTTCTTGAGGTTAAATAAACCTACCAAACAAAAACAAACAAAACCCAACCAAACAAAAACAAGCAAAAAAGAAAAAAAAAGAAAAACAAGAAGCCTTACTGAACAACAAAACACAACTTCTCAAGATCCTCAATTGGAATTGAACATCCAGCAGTTATATTATTTATACTACAGTTTTCATTTCAGACTTTATTCTAAAGTGCTATTTCAGTGATTCATATGAGGCAGTAAATCCTGTAATAATCATGCCCGTGGGACTGCTGAAAGCAAAGTTTATTCTTACATCCAAAGCCAACAGATCTATAAAGGAATGAAATAAATGCATAGCAATTGTTTACATTTGAAGGTAAATTCTGCCCTTTCATTGCTTCACAAAACACAGGACTCACAGGTGCCATTAAGAGAGTTTAGGGCATACTTTAATTCTTTAAAACTGTTAATGGACATCAGTAAGAATTTAGAGTAATTTCAGGAAGCAAAACCTGCCTGGTGATCAAGATTGCATATTATTTTTTAAGTAGAATTATAAATAATCAAATTAATCCATCTAATGATTTGCCTATGATCAAGATAGGTGAAATTTATGCAACTCCCCCATCACTGTTGAAAACTAATCATAATACCTATTAACTCTGAGACATTGAACTATTACCATGAATACTGAATAAAAATATGCAGGCTTAGGGATTGGTAAATTGAATTTTAACTGCAATTTGAAACAGAATCAAAATTTTCCTGTTACTCTAATGCGTACAATAATAGTTTATGGTAGGAGAAGCACCAATAACACTGGCAATGCTTTTGTCTTAATGATGGTAAAATCTGTTTATTAAAATTATTAGAGAGATGCTTCTACCTGAATTAAGGTGACAATGAGATCATGTGCCAATATCAAAAATATGGATTTTATGTAGCAGTAAATTTGATATAGAGGAAAATAGAAATAGTGAAAAGGATTGGAGGGACACACTCAATTCTGAATGGGCCTTGACTTCCCTAACGTTATCCTTATCACCTTGTACAGTTTTGCTACATTCCACCAAAGCCACCTGTCATCTTTTCCACCTTCTGAAGCTCATTTTTCTGCTTATCTGAGGCATTCTCGTTGCCATTGACAGCATATTTCCCTAGCTATCCAGCATAAAGGAAGAGATTCTTCTGTTAATGAATAAGTAAAGTAAACCATGACTCTTTTTTTCTGTAAATTAAGTTTAGTGTCTTGCAACCTTTTCCTCCTAGACTTCAAATCTAATGCAAAGTAGTTCTCTCCTACAGGAGAATATTGTGACATTTCTCAAGGAGCTTTGCTAATTTCCTTGACTTTGTGTCATGGTTTGAGCCTGGCACAAAGCCAGTGCCCCC
>JAHXMQ010012337.1:34046461-34058306 GCA_020466415.1 Ammodramus savannarum pratensis
TTCCCTTGTGGTTCATCCTCATCTTATCTCTCTTCTTACTCAACTCCGAGAAGGATCAGCATTTTTTGCAAAGTCTCAGTCATGAAAGAAAGGGGTTAAAAATCTCAGTCTCTGTCTGTCCGGAGTGCTCCAGTACTCCCCCACATTGCTGCTGCTCCGCCGGCGCCTCCTCACTCCATTTCCCCCCCCTCTCCTCATGGGCCGGCTGCTATCTCATTCCGTCGTTACTCTCTCCTGGGGGAGGGGGGGGGAATGGCTGCCCGATGGCTGTCTCTTGGGGCTCTCCACCCTTCCATCCTCAAGGGGGGCCTCCTCACTCCCCATATCTGTCCAGGCCCAGGCCCACCGTGTGGCTGTCCCTCCGCCGCCCAGCATCGGCTGCTGGATGAGGGAGGGAGGGAGATGCGACCTCTTCCTCGCTGTCTCCAGAAAAGGGAGGTCCCAGGGCCGGAGTTCTGCTTTTAACCCTTCTGTGTTCTCGGAGGTGTGCCCATCACTCATTGGTTTGACCACAGCATCCCAGAATTCCTACTTCTTCCTGGTCAAACCACCACACTTTGATATTAGCTGGATCAGCAAGTACTAGATTTATTTCTCATTCTTTGCTCTCCTCCAGTCTCTCAGTCACAGTGAGCATCCACTCCAAACTACTGACTTTGCCTTTGCTTGTCTGGGACTGTGGTGGAGGAGGGAGGGAGAATGTGAACACATTTTTAAATTGTAATCATCCAGGCCCCATTCACTAGTAATTCTGTCAATCCACTCAGATTTTGAGAGATACAAGGAAGAGGGAAGATATGGTGCCTTTTAATTTCCTTTTGCTGAAAGCTTTGACCTATTATTCTTGTTTTCACCCTAGAATGCCATTCTGTTTCCTGTAAGACTTACTCTGAGTGCTTTCTTGCCTAAATAAGATCATTGGTAGGACAGAGTCCCTGAGACCATATTTAGTGAACACTTAAGAGTTAGATAAAGAGAAATATTCATAAGATATTCTCCCCTGATCCATCCTTCTTGCTAGGTGTGCAGCAGTGCTACCAACTGCTGCATCCTGAGTTCCCCCCCAGCATTCCTGAGCTGTACATCCTGAATTTCTGAATTTTGTAGCTGCCTCTTGTGTGTCCTGTCTTGGCTATGGGCTGCATGCTGCAGTCACAGTCCTCATCACAGCTATTATATTGTATTTTAGCAGAGAGGATGTATTTGGAATTAATACCATGCTCTGATTTTTCAACGTTTCTTAATAAGCAGATGTTTTTCACAGGCACAAAAAAACCCCAAAAACTAAAATAGGCCATGCCAGGTAAGCAGAGAGATCACAACAGTTGCAGTAGCTGCACTTAAAATCTTCATATTTAACTGATCAGGAGAGATAAGATTTAGAAATGTGATTTAGTTTCTTAGACACAGTTTTAGGAAAAATTAAATTGCTGAGATAATGAATATGATTGGAGAGGCTCATTAAGTCATACCTAAGGGAAATGTTTGCCTGTTCTGCTCTTAACAGTACTGCAAACTCTGCAGAAAAAAAGAATTAGCGAAAAACCCACAAACTCAAATGAAATAAAAAGCAACCATGAAGCAGCTGTAAAGGTCTTTGCTCACAGTGTTTCTTGTAGGAATACGTTTAATAACTGTTTTCTGAAACTTAAGTATTCTTTAATTCTTTTTAAAACTGTTTGCCTTATGCAAGGATAATCATGCAATTTTAATTTTTATTTTTTTTTGCTGAACCACCATTCATCCTCAGGAAAAACCACCATTACATAGTGAATTCAGGGAGGAAACTAACTCTTCTTGTCAACCTCCAGTTGTGCAGGGCAGCATAAAGCAAAGTGTATCAGCATCTATTCATAGATAGGTAGCATTTAAGGGCTGAGTCACTGAAATTTTGAACTAAAGTTAGTTTCAGCTGGAACACCAGAAATGATTTCTGGAGTATGTAATTAGAGCTTAGCTATAATCAACATCTCACTGTAAGTAGTGCTTTGTGAGTCTATTACACGTGGTGTTGTTGCAGGTTCTTTTTTTTCCTCACATGTCCTCTTATACATATTACTTCCCACATCTTTTTAACCTTCTAACAGCAGCCAGATTTACATGTTCCTATTTCAACAGATGTTAATAGTTTTCATACTTGGGAGGATGGGTTTATACTGCATTTTGAGGAATATTCCTTCAATAATCTGAAGCTTTCTTAGCTGATCTGTATCTTTCTCAGCATCCAAGACAAAACTTAACCAACACTCAGCTAAGTGGCACAATAGGCTTCTCTCTGTAATCAATAATATATTTCCCTTTTTGCTCACATGTGTGTTATTGTTGACTCATCCTTTGAATGACTTCTCATAATCAGTCACCCTTTAAGTCAATAATTCTTGCTGAAAACCATAACTTCATTATGGTTCAGACTTCATCAGTCTGATCTTCCAATGAAGAAAGAAGTTTCTGAATGTTAAATTGCACTGTGTTCTCAGGTGGAATGCTGCAGAATCAGAGCAGCTATAATTCATTAGAGACAATTAAATTTATATCCAATTTCTGGAGATAAGAAATGATCCTTGGTTTTAGAATCTGAAGCTGGATCATGAATTCCCAGACTAAATAAGTCACCCCACACCTTCTTGTCTTTGTCATTCCTTTTTACTTATTTCAGGCAGGACAAACAATGTGCTGTCAGCCTTCTTCCATTGCTTTCTTATTCTGATAGATATGCAAATATTATTTCCTACTTTGATTCCTAGAAAACTTTGAATAGAGGCTGCTTGTTTCCTGGAAGGCATTATGTCTCTTTTCAAAGTAATATCACTACTTATCTGGTTCTGAGTGTTGTTATGAAAAGAAGGAAGTTTAAGGATGGTCCTTACTCCAGAGCTGTTACAATTTCAAGTTTTAGTTTTATTTCCCTCTTGACTGCTCTTCTGAATCTGCTGCTACCTCATAAAATTGGTTGTCTCTAGGTTAATGACCAGGTTAAAAAAAAGCCCACATGACCATATTTGGCATTTAGCCATGCCCACATTCCCTCATTTGGGCATAGCCACACCCACATGACCATATTTGGTATTTAGCCACACCCATGTTTCCTTATTTTGAATTCATCCATCCCACATTTCTTTATTAGGGTGTAGCCCCGCTCATGTTTCTTTTTTGGGGGGCATAGCCCCACCCACATTTCCTTATTTGGAATTTGGCCACACCCATGTTTCCTTATTTGGGCATAGCCCCACCCACATGTCCTTATTTAGGCACAGCCTGCCCACGACCTTCTTTGGCCTATGACCACGCCCACATTTCCTTATTTGGGCATAGCCCCACCCACATTTCCTTATTTGGGCATAGCCCAAATAAGATATGTCCCATTCTTTCCTCCTTTAAAATTTGACAATTCTGTTTCAAGAATGACATTTTAGTATTTCTACAAGGAAATTTATTAACCCTTTTTGTGCTGACCTCATAAGACATTTGCGTGCTCCCTTCGCTTCCCTTTCTTCCTCTATGGAAAGTGATGGCCCTTCACATTCATAGGCAGAAACAACTGAAGGGATTGAAGCACACTGGTTATTCATCAAAATAATTCCTTTTAATCTGCCTGTAATTCCCAGATAATGTAGAATTGAAGTCTATGAGAGGTGTGCATCAGAGTCCCCAATTTCTGTGGCACCTTCTCCCACGATTATGACGTCCAGTTTGAGATGTTTTCAGTAAAACTTGGAAAGTTTCCCTCAAGAAAGATAGCAGACTTAGAAAAACCAACCAACAATAAAAGCCAAAACAACAACAACAAAAAGAAAACAAGGGAAAACAAACACCAAACAAACCAGAGGGGAAAAAAAAACCTCAAACACTTGCAATAAACTAGCAAAACTAGAAAAAAAAACACCCACCCTCACCTCATCAAATCCTCACCAAGATGAAACAGCCTGCGCTACCACCTCTGACTCAGGTCTGGGTGCACTATGAATCCAAAGGTGCTGATGGAACCATTGTTTATTTTCTGTAGGCCAACGTTCTGTGAACTTGAGTTCTGCATTTTGTTGTAGGATACTTAAAGAGCTCTTTATTTTTTACTGTATTCTGGAATATCTTTACGTTCCCTTATTTTACTTGGAATTTCCTTTTTTCGTCTGTGTTTACAAAGCAATTAGTGAGTAAAGTGTATTTTGTCTGTCAGAGGTTCATAAAAGTAATTTGGATATCATCAGCAGTGATGGCTCTGTGGTTGCCTGTCATGTTTTTCTACCCATAGGCATTAAATGCCATAATTGCAAGGTTTCAGATAAAGTTTCAGAGGACTTCTCACGCAGAGTATTTTATGGGGTTTCTTGTCTTTTACCTGGGAAGGTAAAAAGTTCATTTCTTTAAGAAGCTGTTGACATCTATCCAAAATAATACTTAAGCTCTCTTCAGGGTAATCCTTTGTGACACAAAGAAGAATTTCCTGCTTCAATCTATCACTTTACTATAATTCACAGTCACCAGTTTCCCTTATCATTCACCTTCCTAAGCCTTCTGTGCTTGCAAAGCTTCCACTCGGAACACAGCGCAGCAGCTACCTTAGCAGAGATTTATCTTTTTTTCTGTGAGCTGAAGGTAATCAAGACATAGTAGATCTTTATTATTTAATCGAAAAGGAGTTTTTTGGGATTCTTTGTCAATGTGTTGAAAATTGTGGCTGTTTTTGTCCAGCAGAAAGCAGCACTGTTCACATGTTGGAGCTTGCTGTTGGAGGCTGCAGCTGAGTTAATGTGTGTGGGTGCACAAGTGGGTGCTGCCTGAACATGGGTTTAGAGTGTTTGCTCCTAAATTAGCCTGTGCATCAACAGATGGCAGCAAGCAACAATAGCAGTAAAAAAAAAAAAACCACTGTGAGGACAAGTACAATTTATATTTGTAGTCTTTCAAATGTTTTTTGGAGACAAAAAGATCTGTTGGCTGTTAGCCATCTTTCCTGATACCCTAGGATGCTCTTTGAAAAGTCCCTCTTGCTTTGACAGGTCATTCACAGGTGTCCTTGTTTGACTCAGCTGATTAATCAAATCTCAAAATGTTTATTCTTGCATGCCTAAGGTCAAACCTATAGCAAGCATTCTATATAAGTGCCAAGTTCTGCTTCTAGCAGCTGAGAAGCAACAACAAATTTTTTAGCGTTAACAAACTCTAATCTCTTATCTGTTTTAGACAGATGGAAGTTTGGAAGAAAAAGTATCTTGTTTCAGCAAGCATATTCCTTACATACTTGCTTGGAAGTTCACTTTTATATCTAAGGGATTATTCAACTGGCACATAAAACACTTAGAATAAATAAAAGGGAAAACTGACCACATCCTCACTCTTTAAACATGCTTATGAAGAGGCAAAAATGCTATGCAAGCCTTTTTATTTTGCTAGTTCTCTTCTGATAGTAGGGAGACTGTTTGTGGAATCTAGCCCTTCTAAAATCCATCTCTCAAATCTCCCATGGAGTTGGACCTCCTGAGACCTTTACCCCAAACAGCTTTTACTAACCATCCAAATTCTTTAGATATTAATTCTGTCAATGTTGTTGAAGTTAACCTACTGAACCAACAAGAGAACAGAAAAAATATAGCTTCCTCAGGAGTCCATTACTAAAAGAGAAGCCTAAAATTTAGGCTCTACCCAAGTAAGAGAATGATCTTTTTCTGACCCGCCTTTGTTTGCTTAAAACTCACATTTTAGTATGTATGCTGTGTAAAGTGTGAATTTCTTCTTATGCTGAACTCCTACCACAGTGGAAGCATTTTTGGTAATCAGTGTTATCTTCTGGAATGTGTTTCAGGCTAACAGTGGAGATGGTGAATCATGTTCACTTTGTATATATATGTGTGCTAAATTCATCATGGTGAACGCAATTTTTCAGTGTCTTGTCACCACTAAAACACTTCCAATGTTATGCCCAGGAGATAACAGAGTTGCATGATATGACTGGTCATTGGAAGAGTTTTGTGACCTATATAATATTTTTATTTATATTTTGTTTGCTTTTGTGCCCACATAGAGTGATAAGGAATCACTTCTGTGAAGATCTACAGGAAGATTTTTTTTTGCCAAGTGGTTTTACTTAGAAATAAAATTAAAATTACTTGGCATAAGTATGCTCTGTGACTGTATGTACTAAATTTATTTTTCTTCTTATTCAAATTGTAGGTGTTGCATACCTCATTATTTTAAACAAAGTACCACCAAAAAAAGGTTCTTTGCTGATGATTAAATTTTCTCTGTTCAGACACTTCATAAAAAGAACTCTATTTTAGGTTCAATTTTTTTTTTTTTTTTTTAATTAAAGTTTTAGACTAAAATTGAAAATATATTTCTGGTTTCCTGAAGATTTGTGGTTTCCTGAAGGTCTGTATACATCTTCTCTCTCTCTCATTGTAACATGCACACATTTGGAGATAAGTGTCAGAGGCATTGATTTTTCCTCCAGGACCACATCACTTCCTTCTTAATGACTGCCTGCCTGGCAGCTGATGAGAGCATTTTCCTTCTACATTTAAAGAAAAAAGGTCTTATCCAAAGCCTACTGGAAGTGGTGAAAGTATTTTTTAAAGTGCTGTGTCTTTTGGCCCATGCCATAGACTCAGGTTTGCCTCCCAGGTTGCAACCTATCAATGCAACCCTGGCCTAAAGGCTCTGAAATACACATGAGAGAGTGAAGATATTTTTGTTGTTGTTGTTGCACCAAGAGGATGTTTCTGAGAATAACTATGAACTGCATTCCTCCTGTACCAAGGAGATTGGTAAGGGGGTTTTGACTGGGATTTTTCATATTGTGCTCATGCAGTGTTGTGCAAAAAGGATTTTTACATCATTAACTTCCTGACTACATTGCAATTGAAATATTGAAGTGTATCTATGATTCTATAGCTGTACAAGAAAAATAACTCTGCTTCACTTATAGCTGTTTGCCAGGACCTAATGTGACATGTAAAAGATTGAGTAAAAAAAGACAGTACCAAAACCAAATATCTGAAAATCACCCATTTAATTGTCTTTCCAGGGACGATATCTGTGAACACGTTACGTACTCCATACACTGCACCAGGGGAAAGTGAAATCCTTGACTTGGATGATGACTTGTATCTTGGAGGCTTACCAGAAAATAAAGCAGGCCTGGTCTTCCCAACAGAAGTGTGGACAGCACTCCTCAATTATGGATACGTCGGCTGCATCCGAGATTTATTTATTGATGGTCAAAGCAAAGATATTCGACAGATGGCTGAAATTCAAAGCA
Source organism: Ammodramus savannarum pratensis (assembly GCA_020466415.1). Taxonomy (NCBI): domain Eukaryota; kingdom Metazoa; phylum Chordata; class Aves; order Passeriformes; family Passerellidae; genus Ammodramus; species Ammodramus savannarum. The sequence goes on from JAHXMQ010012337.1 coordinate 34,053,717, forward strand.
CAGCTGGAGTAAAACCCTCATGCTCAAGAGAAACTGCAAAGCCTTGCCTTAGCAACCCCTGTAAAAACAATGGTGTGTGCAGGGATGGGTGGAACAGATACGTGTGTGATTGCTCTGGCACTGGGTACCTTGGCAGATCGTGTGAAAGAGGTAGGTTCTGTGAGATGACTGCACTTCTACTTTTATATATTAAAAAATAAGCACAGCCATAAAATAAATGAAATCCTGTGCAATGATTAAAAATTGTAAGCTATCATTAACTGTCCTGAGGGAAAGAAACAATCCTTGATTTCTCTCAGTGTGAGGTGGAGCCCTGCTCTAGACTCGAACCAGGAAATTCTGAAGGAAAGATCTTAGGGGAGACTCTAAGGTACATGAAGAAGTATTGGGTGGCTATGACAGAGTCAGTACTGCTGAATATCTCCTAAAAAATGCCTTCTTTTGTTTCTCATAATACATTGCTGAACTCTGGAAAGCTTTGTGAAAGCAATTTTAAATATTATTGCATTGTTATGATACCTCGGAGTGGCTATCTGGAGTAGAGCTAGCCAAAGCTAAGAAAATAAAGTGAGTACATGTTGAAGGCCTTCAACAGATACACCTTGGGCAGGGTAAAAGCCCCTCAGAGGCTATACCCAAGACGGATAATGGTCAAAAGTTTTTCAGGCAGATATAAGTTTTGTCCATATACAATTACAGCTTCAGATAATGAAGTCATATTCCCCCCAATTCACTTTTGTTTATACTTTCCAGGGCCTGCGGCTGGAGGGTGTCCTGGAGTTCCAGGCCCAGAGGAATTGTTTTGTCTGGCCAAAGTGTGAAGAGTAATTAGTCAGCATGAAGTTTAGAGTTAGTTTATATGAAGTTTAGAATTATGCACTAATGCAGCACAGGATTTCAAAAATATAAAGGCTAAAATCTTAAGTCATCAGCTAAATTGTCACATTCCAGTTCCAAACTGAGGTCTTGTTCTCTGCCTCTTCATTTCAATATATTTGCATATAATTAAATTTACTTTTGAATTCACGCTGTCACTTAAATCCATGGCCAGAACTTCACCCATGAGTCAAAGCAAAAGAGTCAGAAGAAATTAATATTTTTTTACGTATCTCTTTTCAAAAAGATACAAGTACCCAAGGAAACTGTCTGAAGTTCCCTAAAATCTCTGAATATTCCTCTTACCTAGAAAAGGTAACAGTGAAGTTGACAAACTCCATTTATTTAATTGAATAGGTGGGTAGTGTCAAGGAAGGCAGATGTTGAGGTTAGTTAATAGACAGAAAACCCTGTAATTTATTTGAAATTGCAGTGTGCTAATGAAAAATTTTAATTTAAGGAGGTAAGTGATAAAAATAAATGTATTTAATATTTTAGGTTTTTATTCTTATTGGAATAGAAAGTGTTTCAATGCTAGGAGTTTTATTTTTTCATCTCATAGTTGACACAGTATTTTCTTCGGATTTGTCTTCAACCTGAAACCTAAACCTTAAGTTTATTGATTGAAAATGTAAGTTCTTTTCACCTAGTTAGATTAATTTTTCGAGTTTGTCAGATGGAACAAAAATGTTTCATCACAAATTGAGAAGTAAAACCCCCAATTAATGTTTTAAGATGTACGTCAGTTAAGATGCGCATGTACGTGGTACGGATACCTCTGTACAATATGCACATCCATATTATTATCATCTGTGAGTAGATTCTCAGAGTCTTCAGCGGGGTTTCTCTGTCTCCTGTTCTGGCTGTGGATGCCTTTGGCTCATGGCTAGCTGTGCTGAGCTCTCCCGGCGGAGCGGGGCCGGCAGAGGGATGAGGGAGCTGCTGCTGCATCCCTGCATCCCTCGGTTAAACATGGCTGGTGTACCACCCTGTGGCCAAACTCTCCTATTACACACAGGGGCTCCAGCCAAAAACGGATTTGCGTTTTATTTCCACGGAAAAAGCCAGGAAACATGTGCCTCAGAGACATAAACACTCGCAGATCTGCAAAGAACTGAAATCAGGCATCATCGCAGCAATTCCCATACTCATATTGGACAGGTGGTGATGTCTTATAAAGAAACCTTTGCCTTTTATTTCCCATGCTTAATTTTCAAGCATTGTCCAGCTTAAGGCTTTATTTTCCCAGTGCATTCCCCTGGTGGGAATGGTGGTACTGGAGTGCTGGTGTTGGCTCCTCCACAACAACATTTGGTTCTTGTCCAACAGAAATATGTGTGGCGCTTCAGCACCGTGAGATCATTTCCTGCTCTTGGGTTTCCCTCTCCAGAGGGAGCTGCACTGAAAGGAGCTGTCTTCTCAGTAATATTCATATCCCAAGTGGTCATGCATTAATAAGATTATAGCTTTGGGGATTCTGAAAGCGTTGTCCTGGCATCCTACCACACAAAGTTATTATAACTGCTACCCGTGTGTAGGAACTGATAAACTTTTGCATTTGGTGATATAAGCAGCACATTTGCAATCATTCAAGCTAATTTAAATAAAAGGGGAACACACTAATTTCAGCAAACAATACAGATTTACAAAGAAAAGAAACCTTTAAAATAATATACTGGAGATTAAACAACTAGAATATTTCATTAAGGTGTCTTAAGTAAAAAAAAGTGTGGAGTTACTTGTTATTGCCATTTAATTTTATTTTTCATATTATTTCACCTGAAATAGGAGTGCTAACATCCATATTTAGTGTACAATACAGAACCTGAAATAATTTCAGCTCATTAGTGCACAAAACCCCTTGAATACCACTGTGGTCTATTTTAATTTGTGTATACTTAAAATTATATGCATATATAATTTTAATACATGTTTAACACATATATATTTATATTCACAGCTATTTTATACTGCTGCAAGTCATAATTGATTTTATTCTTGAATTTCAGTAAGGTTAAACATCAGAATAATCTGTAGATTGGATTTAGTAGATTATGAAAACTCTAGCAGATGCATGGATAGATGTCATAGTAATAAAATTTGGTGTTCTCTCTTACTTTATGGATCACTGAATGAGTGACTGCCTCTTGGCAAAGCCTTTTACAGGTGTATTCTTTTGATTGGATAGCCAGGAACAATAGTAAAATCATCAAACAGGGATAAGAAAAAGTAAACATGCAAACAAAGGTTTATGAAGGTGACATTTCTGAAGGGAAAATCTGTTTAAAGTAGAGTGTGTGTAGATGTCCATATTGTGCATGCACAGACTCCTACATACACATATACACATTAAAGAAATGTAGCTTTCATTCCTTGTGTTATAGCTGGATGCTTTACAATTTTAAAGAATTAAGAATAATCGAGGTGGTATGAAGATAGATGGCATGAAGTATAGAGCTTCAAAATATTATACTAATTCTATCACTGTCTTAAATTAACTGATTGGTCCTGTCTGTTACAATTGTTACAAACTTACAGTGTGGCTTAAGACCTCTGTCCTGAAATAATACCAGTGTAGGGGTTGGGAGGAATAATTTCACCTTCTATTCCCACATTATCCAATAAATAATCACATATAGAGAATTGTTTCTATCAAATTGATGGAAATGTTCCCTATAAACCTCCAAGGCTGCAGCTTTGTGCCCTGGTGGACTGAAGAGGATACCATGTAGAAAACACAAAACACCTGGGAAGAGAACAAATAGTTCAAATCTGACTCAGTAGCAGCCAATATATTGGAATACTCACACAATTTCTAGGAGTAAAATCATATAAGGAACATTTTCATGGCAAGACATTGTTGCTCTACTTGCACTGGTAAATAAAACAGGATCAGAAAGCAAACCTGAATATTTGATTATTGATGATCCAGATTGCTCATACATATCCTGGCATGACTCTGGACTGTGTAGTCTGTCATTTCTGGGCAAAGTTTGTATGGGATTTTAGTGACAGCAGACACAGGGGGTGATTTCATGCTTTAAAAATGGCTCTGTGGGATGCAATACAGTCCTCAAATTATTGTAGACACACTGAAACTGAAAAAGCGGGAAAAAATTAATAACTCTTTCTTTGGGACCACAAGGGGTCCAGAGGAAACAAGATACTGTTTTATTTCTTAAACTATGTGCAATAGGCATTTAACTGGTACTCAAAAAGAATCAGGCTTCTAAACCAACTCCAACTTGACTCCAAAACTTGTGAGAAAGAACCCTGAAATCCAAATGCCTAGTCCATACTTGATTCAGTTTAATTTAAATAAGCTGTGAGTTGAAGAATGGCATCTATTCAGGAAATTCTACTTTACTCTAAAAATATCTAGTTCAGCATTTCTGTGGCTAGGAGCAGATGCAGGAAAGTTTCCAGAAGATTTGGTGCCTATCTCTTGGGCAATTTAGGTAATTCCAGCTCAAGTGGAAATTAAGGTCCTGAATCTCCTCTCATGTCAGAACTGATCTGTGCATCCTTGGCTTTAGACACAGAGATAATTGAGGTGGAGTGTGTGTGTGTATGTAGAAAAGAAGACCATCTAGCCATGAAGATTTTAATAAGAAACAAATTAACGAAAAAAAATTGAGAGGGGAACTGAACCCTTCATTGAGGATTGTTCTGTGCGGCGGTGCGGTGTCAAGCCTTCACCCGGCTAGCAAGAGG
>JAHXMQ010012337.1:34058406-34095536 GCA_020466415.1 Ammodramus savannarum pratensis
AATACATACAAAAGGCTTAAAAACACACACTACAACAGTTCTGGAGTTTGGTTCATTTGTGTGTTTTGGTTGGCTGGTTTTTACCACAGGAAGAGGAAAAGTTTGTCTTATCAAGTTTATAAAACTGTCAAAGAATGACTGTATAAAACTTTTTTATATGAATCTCTATTCTATATAATGCCATATATTCCTTAATAACTCTACTGCATGCACTTATCTGCTGCCACCACAAAAAAAAAAAAATCAGTGATTATTTTATAAGGATTTTCAGCTGTTTTTTCTTTTCAGCACTATGATTCCAACAGTGAAGTGGTTGTGAAGCTATTACTCTTTTCCTTCTTTCTTTAAATGAATATCACATCCTGAGCTAAACCTTTAGTCTGTTACCTTTTGATCTAATAATTAAGAGAAAGCTGAACAAGAGAAAAAAGACATTCTGCCAACACTTATGTGAGAATATTTAGTAGTGTAGATTTCATGTAAAGATGAGACATCTTGGAATTAGTTGGTCCAAAACAAAAAAAAAAAAAAAAAAACAAAAAACAAACAATTAATACCTATTTTTAGCAGAATTGCTCCTTCAAGGTTTTTGTAACTGGTACCTCTTGTCATTCAGGTCACTTTCTTACTGACCAGACCTTGTAAATTAGCAATCCGTTCCTGTCAGTTTTGTACTTGGTTCTGCTTTGCTTGTTATTTGGGTTTTTTGAGGGTTAGTTTTGTGTTTGCTTTTCATTTCTTTGTTGTTTTCCATTTGCCTTTGCATTTTTGGTTTGTTTTGTTTTGGGCTTTGGTTTTGCTTAGGGTTTTTTGTTTGTTTGTTTGTTTTGTTTTTTCGGAGGGTTTTTTTTTGTAGTTTGAAGAGAATTTTGTTGGGTTTTTCGGTTTGGTTTTTTTTTTTTTCCCTTTTCCCTTCCTCAATATACTTTCATATTTAGACAGCCTGTGCATTAGAACGGGCATATTGACTTATTAAAAGGAGCTAGTTGACATGAGGGGGCTTCCTCATGGCCCAGAGCTTTTAACTTATTTGATCTTCTGTTCAGCATCTTTGGTCTGTTCTTGGAACATCTGTTCTCCAAATGCTGGCACAGTATGGCTTAAGAGGATTAAGTATCTAATCACAATTGGTCTGCTCACCATGGTGTTACTCACAGGCCATCTCCAATTAAATTAAGTCTCCAATTAAGATCCTTCTCTCCTTTTTCTGCAATTTTCAAAATAAAACAACTCAAATAATTAAAGGAAAGTTGGCAAAAAGTAACAGTGCTGATTCTGACAGCTCTCTTTTTTAAATTATCTTAAGATAATTTGTTAGCAACAGAATTCTCACATTGATAAATGTCTGGTTTGCTCTGTATATGGAAAGCCTGAGTACTATTAATGGGGTGTATTTTTATAGAAAATTGAAAATATCTTTTATTTTCTGCTTTGTTAGTATGGAACTCTAGGTTTTTTTCCTGGAATTCTTTACCTAAATTATGTTTACCTTGATAAAAAAATCTTGGGAGATTTTTATGCATAGACTAGACAGCTAGATATAGGAAGGAATTGAAAGCCCCTCTTCATGACTTCCCCCAAAAAACTAATAAACAAACAAGGAAACCCACAACAACTCAATTCTCAAACTAACAAATAAAAACCCCAAACCATCAAAAAGCAAATCACCTTCCGCTGAAAACTCTTTGGCTTGAAATCACTTTTCAAATTGTTGCAAGTTAAGTATTTAATCTACTTCACTGAACAATTTTAGATTTAAAATATGGTGAAAACACGATTCCCTGCATAGTCAGCAATCATCAAACCTGTAAATGAGTTCTTATAGCCTGTTACATCTAGGGACTTCGCAGCAGTCTCAGTGACTTTTTTTTTTTCCCAACATCAGACTATTTTCTCCAAATTTGTACTGGGGGAATTTAAAATTCTTTACACAAGAGAAGGTTTCCCAGAGAAGCTGTGGATGCCCCATCCCTGGAAGTGTTCAAGGCCATGTTGGATGGGGCTTGGAGCAACCTGGTCTAGTGGGAAGTGTCCCTGCCCACGGCAGGGGTATGGGTGGAACTGGATGATCTTTAAGGTTCTCCCAATCCAAGCCATTTTCTGATTGTTTTAGTGAAAATATCATTTATCATTTTTGCCTCTCACAGAATTAGTAGAACGTTTTGTCCTTCCATGGATCGTGTAGGCTGGAAGTCTTGAAGAGCTTATCTGCCCTTAGCAGCACACAAGATATGCTCTGGGAGTAGTATGAGTCATTGAAAATATTATTGCACCACAATAAACTTTTAGATAAGTGCCTCCATTACACCGAAGCAAATTGAAGCATAGAGAAGCCTCCCTTAGGTATTCTCTGCCCACAATGTTTGATTATCCTGCCAAAAAGGGCTTAATTAATATATCTCAGGAATGTTTCCTTTGCTTTCTAGGAACTGCAGTGCCTCCCTTTGAGCAGAAATGCAGTCTCTTTGCTACCTTTCTCATTACCAGCCTGGAAGCTGGAAAATGAAAGCTTGTGACTGGTTGCTCTGGGGTCTAACAGACTGTGACTGCTCTGTGCCAGAGCCTCTGGCCAGGAGGGTTTCCTGGAATGTCTCAAAGTGACAGTTCTTCCCTTGTCTTGGGGGTTTTAAGATGTTACCCTCAATATGCCAATTCCAGTCTCAATCCTCTTGCTGAGGCTGTCATAGTGTTCATATAAGCACTTTTGAGTTCATACCATGCTTTTTGTAGTCATGGAACAACCTGTGCCCCATCCAAACCGTGCTGGGGACAGTCATCCATTTCAGGAGGATTTTTGCTCACATTATGGCAATTGCAACCCAACTGTAGCAATGCTCATAGTTTTATACATTAAGCATTCTAAGGGGAATGACAGTCAGGCATGGGCTTTTGTTATGTTGTTAAGGTTAATTGAATATCTTTTGCTGGTTTGACCTATTTTGAGCAGTACAGGCCTGATCTTTCAAGTATTGCCTTACAGGTGATTTTATTGATCGCGTGGAAGGTGCACATGTGACTGGCAGGGTCGTTGAAGAACAATTTTGTTTGTTTAAAAAGCATCAAGATATGCCAGTTAAAACCAAAACAAATCAAAACAAACACTAACAAAAACACCAAACTTGACTTGCCTTGTGTCTCTCAGTAATAATAATGAAAAGTAATATGTAGTTATTTTGTGTCATGCTGACTGAATATGCATTTACCATCTTACCTTTAAGGAGTTTCAGTAGACTGAGCATAATTCTTTAACAACTGTTTTTTTCTTTTGTGTTTCTAGAGGCAACAATTTTGAGCTATGATGGAAGTATGTTTATGAAAATCCAGCTTCCTGTGGTGATGCACACAGAGGCCGAAGATGTTTCTTTAAGGTTCAGGTCCCAGAGAGCTTATGGCATTTTAATGGCCACGACTTCCAGGGAATCTGCAGATACCCTTCGGTTAGAGCTGGATGCAGGACGAGTTAAGCTAACGGTCAACCTAGGTAACAACCTCTTCCCTCCAAGAAATTAACATTTTCTTTACATTTTTTTCTTTTTGCTTGCAAATATTTATGAAACAGCCTGTTTTAACATTAAAAGTAAACTGAGATGATATATAAGCACATATCAATTTGGCATTTGCATATGTACACAAATAAACAGCCATTATTACAATTTATTTTTGTTTTCTTTTGTGTTTTTGTATTCTTTATTTAGTCTTAACATTACCCATCACAATATTTTTGTACTGTTGTGTATTCTAAAAAAAGAGGACAAGTTAATCAGTGGTAATTTTTGGTTAAATTGGTTTTTTTTTGATTGTGGAAGATTGGTCTCCCTCCACAATTTCTTCAAAATAGTAATTTCACAACTTCAATGGGCAAGAAGAAACAACGCATATATAGTTCAGCTCAGTTTTACCTCTGCCAATTAAGCTATGACATGCAAATATTTCAAAGACTTTCTGGTTTTAACAGTGAAAATGTTTCAGTTAGATATTCCCACTGATTGATGTCTTGGTCTCCTTTTTTTAGGTGTCAAATCTGTATTAAATCCATCTCCTCTTTTTTAAACAATTCTGTAGTGCTATTTTTGTAGTATCGAATGATAACACAACCCTTCAATGCCCAAAGACTGCGGCCCTCAGCAAGCAGCCTTGTGAACACAGGAGGCACAAGCCCTTTTACAGAAAGGAAAAAAACAAAGAAAAATTGGTTTCCTTGTTTAAAATATGATGGACAAAATGTCAGGTTATGACTCTCTGTAGTTAAAAAATAAACAGTAAGTAAAGAAATAAAAGTGCTTAAGTGGCAGAGTCGCATAAGAAGCTTCTGCCGTGCTTAAGAGGCATAAGTCCAAGTCAGGATATGAAAGAAAACAGGAGGAAAATGCCCATCCCATGCAGCTATTCCCATTCAGGAGGATGCTATTTTTAAAAGGAATTAAGTGGTTTTTTTTTTTTTTGCTTTAGTCACAGATTTAGAAAGCACCAGTGGGGACTGAGGGGTAAGAAAAGAACCACCTGATCCTCCACTTCATCCAAGGGTTGCTCACAGAAATGTTGCCCTGATGTTTAGGGGTGAGGAGGAGGAGGAGCAAAGGATGTGGTGGGTGACCCTTCCCTGCCTGTCCCCTCCTGCAGGGAGGCCAGGGAGGGAGGCTCTGGGTGCTTTCTGTAAAGGGGATGTGCAGATGCTGCTCCTCGGCTGTTTGCAACCACTTTTCTGATGCGGTTGACGACACATGACAAACTCAGCTATATGGAAACAAAATCTAGGTTTGATGGTATACATGTTCCTCAAAGGTGTAAACCAGGAGTAGCCGTACAAACCAAGTAGTGTGGCGTAGGGTTTGGGCTTTGGTTTTCTTTTTTTTGAGTTTTTTATTTTGTTGTTGTTGTTGTTTGTTTGGGGTTTTTTTTGAATAATTAATGAATGTAGGTAGCTCAGGAGAGGATCATGCACAAATCAGGTTAATCACTTTATGTACAAAACAAAAAGCATCACCCTCTGCCTACTTCTATAGTTTATGAAAGTCAATGAAAAGTAAATAAATCCATGCCCTAATAATATTGTTTCTTCCTCCAACACCCCTTTTTGTTTTTCCTTTCTCTTTTTTATTTATTTGGTTTTTTTTTAGTCAGGCAAGAAAATAATCTTAAAATAGAAACAATTCTCTTCCTTCTCTAATAAGTGTTTATAAATATGTGGTTTTTTTACTCTGTATTAATACAACTTTATAGTAGTCACTGTTTATATCTAAAATTTAGACATTAAGAACATGCAAACCCACAGCCCCTTATTTCTGGGCCTGGGTGATGAGCTCTGTGTGTCAATCCTTAGCTTGTGAAGATGAGCCTTTGAGGTTATACTATCCACAAGTTGTCCAAGGTGTCTGATTGTGGCCTGGCCTGCTCTATGACCCATTGTGACGGAGCACTTTCTAATTGCACTGAGACAAATTACCTGTTCTTTCACAGATGGGGAGAAAGTTGCAGCCTGCCTCAGTTAAGCATCTTTGACTTTTAATCCTGACTTTTCACTTAGATTTTTGTCACCATGTAGCTTTGTTTGAAATTGGCCATTTTTACCCTATTTGTCGTTTCTATTGGTAAAGACTTCTCACAGTATATCTGGGTTATAACACCATGTAAAGACTGATGATATGGAGTGGCCATATTTGCATGTGTCTGTCCCCGGAAGGGTGGACTGTGATTTTATTGGATGTCTGCAGCTATTACCTTGAAGGATAAATTTTCATTTTTCATCTATTCTTCCCCATCTAGACTGTATCAGGATTAACTGTAATTCCAGTAAGTGCCTATTCAAACTTTTTAAAATGTTATTCCACCATTGTAAAATATGCAAACTAGAATGACAGATTGTGGACAGCTTGCAAGCATTTGATAATTTATTAATGAAATGTGATTATTAATTATTATTGTGTAAAAAGTCATCATATACTTTAGCACTTGTTTTTTGTCCTTCCCACAGGACATAACATTACCTAGAATTTTAAAAAGGAAGCATTCTAAGGTTGTAAACAAGCCTAGAGAAAATGGTGCCTGTAGCACTGTGTTATTCTAGACAGGCTATTTTATATTTACAGTATCCATAGAATTTTTTAACCAGCATTTCTGATAAGCTGTTACACTTTCCCCCCATGCCTTCCTTCTAATTTTCCTGACATTTTGCCTTCAACTTGTTGTTCGATTGTTGGAACATAACAGTTTTTACTACAAAAATTTCTATTATACAATCCCCCTAGACAATTACGTGTACTTACCAAATTATAGTACAATTTGGTTTTGCTAAATCTTTGATTTATGGAAATGTGATACATTGCAATAAGGGCATTATTAAGTCTGAGAATGACGATATTTCTATGATGATTTTTTACACTCTAATTATGTTAAAAATCCTTCAATTGAACAATTTTTCTCTGTGATATGCATGTTTATGAAACAGAGGGAAACAATTGCCAGATGAATGGACTAAATTTTAACTTCTCTGATATTATTTGGATTAAGAGGCTATATTCTGAAAGGAGAAAAAGGACTGTGATTTTATTTTGAGTCTATGGAATTCCTGAATGGTGTCAACAAAATTATTGATAGTAAGTATGGTAGATTTGAGTTTTGGGTTGTTTTTCTGTTTCCCTTCCTAACAGGTTTTGCAGGCCAGAGGACTGGCTTTATGAAATAGGAAAAAAAAAAGCTAAACAACAAACTGCACAGGTTTAATTTGTAGTTGGTAAGAGTTAAAATATATTAACATAACATTCCTTAATAGTTTTATAACCCATAAAGAAAAACAAGGATCTGAACTTATTCTTAACGTGTCATTTTCTAATAGATTTTTTATTTAATAATTCCTACAAGACAAAATTACAGCATTTGTATTAAAAAGCAGAAAAAATTTCCTGAGGCAATTGTTTAATTTAACCTGTTCTTAAATTCGGAGAGACTTCAATACAATAAAAGAAATACTTGTAATCACCAAGGCATAAAGATGTTGTTCTCAGATTAAAAAGAAAATAATAAGAAAGTAAAAAATTCTCACTTGCTAAAGTATATAAAATAATGAAAAATCTCAGAAGCATTTTCTTGGTCTGCCACAGGACACTATTGTTTTCTACTAATGAAATCTCAATTAGAAAAAACAAGTGTAAAATAAGCAGATTTTTGGGCAGAACTGTAATGAGAGTGTCTGCCTTTGGTAAATACCTTTTTTTTTCCCTAGGAAAAGCAATATTGGTTTTTTTTTCTTAACTTCCTTAATAAAATCAGAAAATCCATCTGAAAATAGAGTTACTAACATAAGGAAAGCCCCCAGAAATAAAGCCACAATATAACAGGTATTTTCATTTTTTAATCTCTTTTGGATTAAATGATGTGTCAAAGATAAATTTAAATGGTTTCTAGGTTTCATTTTTAAGCAAGGTTTGGATCAAAAGAGAATCTGCAAACACAAATAAGCCTCCAATTAGAGGATTGCAAAGAGGAGCAATGAATCTACTGGATTGGATTAACACTTTTAAGTTCTTGGTCTCATTCAGAAGCAACATAACCTCTCTACATAATATCCTTGGTATAAAATGCTCATAAGTTATTTTTCTTTACAGTTTATTTATAGTGGTTTTGTTGCTAGAAATGAACTTGGGTGATTAGTTCCATCTCCCTGTGGTGCTTGTGTGTACTCAGCAGGGTTTTGTGAGCTTTCAGTATGGTAAGTACCCCAATGCTTTCTTGTCTGCACTGGAGTTTTTCAGCAACCAGATGTTTAATGAGCAATTTCTATATCCTGATTTTTAGATTGTGGAGAATTATTGCTCCAAGCAGTCCTTAAAAATGCTTATTAGAAAATATAATGGTGTTTAGTGGGACACAATTTGTTTCAAAGCAGCAGCATCCAGAACTGGAGTATGGAGTTGCTAAACACTGTGATAGTTGAGTGCCTCTCTTGTTTCTGCTGAGAGCTGGATATGTATCAATCTTGATTTTAGGTTGATAGTAAATCTGGTTTTCATGTTTAAAAAAGCTTTTTTTCCCATTTCCTATTTCTGTTACTTAGAAATTAGTCTTGCTAATATAACCTCAGTGTTGGGACTGAGAGTTATGTGTTGTAAGTAGCCGAGTAACAGAGGTAAGATCAGGATGAAGGCATCTGGTTTGAATTTGGAGAGACAGTTTAAAAAAATCCAAAAACTTAACTGAACATCAAGAAGCTTGAGAGAAGAAAAAGGAATAATGTGAATAAGCACCTTCTTCTCCTGCTGTGAGCTATAGACCCAGGGAATAAAATACTGCACCTCTTCCTCCTCTCACTTTCTCCTGAAGCTTTTCTTCTGCTCACTGCAGATCAAATGAATAAGTGTTGGCTGACAGAGCTAAGATTATAGCAGCAAATTTTTCTACACATGGTCGTCCCTTCACCTTTAGCTGAAGTCCTGTCTTGCAGAACAGATGGCGTTTTGGGGTCTTCCTTGTTTGAAGGACAGAATGTTTTAAAAAAAAAATTAAAGTGTTCATGAGATATCAGCTCACTTCTGAACTTGTGTTTCATTAACAATACATGGCATTCTAAATATTTTCTGCTGGGTTAGGAGATTGGTATGCCGATAAAACTATACATCACTAGAAATTCTGCCTCATGTCAGTCAGAAAATGCCATTGCTGAAATGCTGGCTTTGTACATCCTTAAACAACTTCATTGTGCTCTTCAGGGCTACAAGTTTGTGAAATTAAATTGTCTGTTAGGCAGTGAATTAAATGGTCCTTTTAAATTGCAGGTACATGTAGGTCAGTGCTGGGGATGACACCAGAAGAAAGGAAAGAACTTATTTGAGGAACAGAAATAGCTGCTGTGGTTTCCATATTAGTGCTCATAGGGGTGAGGACCTAATTTAAAAATGAGACTGCAGTGAACTCTGTTGTTTAAATAATATGAGTGTAACAACATTTTTTGGCATTAATCATTTTAAAAATAAGAAAAATAAGTTAATAGCTGTAGAGGTCCTCTGCATTATACACAGAAATTATAAACTGATCCTTAAAAGTTGCCTAAGAATAAATTATATAAAAATATATATAAAATCTCCAAAATATTTCTTCCTTTCAATGAAGAAAAGAATTGTTACCCTTTAATTGCAAACTGTCAAGCATAAATTAAAAATAGCTGTGAATCTTATTGAACTGAATGGGATTTTTTCTCTAGTATTTCTTAGAGACAGAACTTCATCCCAATAAAATTTCCATTGCAGTTCATTAAAAGTTTCTGAATTACTTGGAAACAAAAAAAGAGATGTGCTTTTCATGTTTTCATAGTTTTTCAAAATTTTCATGCTTTTTACTGTTGCGACTTTAAAGGCTATGCTACGATCTTGACTTAAATTAATTTATTTTTTTTTTCAGTTTTAATGATTCCAAAATATTAGTATCTGGAAAAATCCAGGTAGCTATAAAGGCTGCTGTTTTTAACATTCAATATGTTTTTGTCACAGACATCTGCAGTCTTACACATTATTTCATCTTTTGGGCTGTGAGTGCTTTATTATTATTATTTTAGTACTATCATTTCTGGAAATAAATCTTGTATATTTTTGTATGAGTTATCCAAGTAGGATTGATGGGTTTTTTTATTAATTGATACATTATACCACTAATAATGTTAATTGGTAAATAGCTGGCTCTCATTTCCCAGTCTGATACTTTTGTTCAATATGAAAAAATGCAGGACACATTTTTGAATGGTGCTGTGAATGATTGCTCAGCTTGTGGCACACAGTGCAGGGGAGATTTAGGTCAGTTTTCTAGTACACAGGTTTTCTTCTGTAGGCAATAACTCACAGAGCAGTGACACTGAATTCAGTTATGCTCAAATGCAGGACTATCAGGAGAAATGATTATGAATTGCAGGATGTCAGGGAGCAGAGAGTCCCATGGTAGTAAATGTGTACACAATTCCTCAGGGAATGTGTGAACCAGGTTTGCAGCTTGTTATCCACCTCTATAAATTAGGAAGAGTTTCCTGGGCTTGGAAAGTTTTCTGTTCTTCCAGCAAAGTGCTCCTTCAGTGGTTGTATTTGCATGCATCCCTTGTTCTTGTGTCTATCTAGTTATTCATCCATTCTCCATATAATTTATTGTTCCTCTCATTTTATTTTCTCATGCCATTTCAATTCTCTGCTCTTCTCTATAGCCCTTAATCTTTTTTTCCTTGTTTTGTATGTTCATCCTTTTAAAATTTCCTATTCTGCAGATGTGCACATTACAGATGATTAAGTTATTTTATTTGGAAACATCTGTTACTGAAGCATTTCTTTCTTGTCAAAGTATCCTACAAATCCAGGGTATGACAAGGAGCTTTGTCAGATTATTGGTAAATAGGAAGAGAATTGTATCTATTAAAGAACCAGAAATGGTGTTCAATTACATTGTATTCTCAATGTGCACATGAATTTTAAGCAGCAGAAAATCTTACATAAAGACTATACATCTTTTTGAACTACTGCCTATAAAACTGCATTTTATTACAAAATCTTCCAAAAAAAAAAAAATCTTGTTTATCGCTCATCTTCAGCTGTGCTCTTAGGGACATTCCTAAATCTTCTGTGATAAGCAAATCATTAATACATTTCCATGTATTAACTTCCTACTATGGTAAAAAAGAATTATTAGAATATATTACTTGCTGGTTTTTTTGCTGGTTTTGGCAGTAGAAAATCATTAAAACGATTCAATTTTGTAGCTCCACCCAAAATGTAAGATTTTGTACTTGGCCTGTTTTCTTACAGACTGCTTATGAATTGCATGAGTTTTGATCTTTCCCTCATTAAGTGTGGCTGACAGCCTGGCAAAAATATGTAAAATAGTTTTACCATAGAGGACATGCAGCAAATCAGCAGGGTACTTTGAAAGTTCAGTCAGGAACTTCCCTCTGTTTGCAGCACAAAGTTTGAAATAATTATAAATAATTCTTTTAAAATTTTTGCCTATACTTTGCAGATTTAGACCAGGAAGTCATTGGATTCCTTTTCCCTCACCAATAACAGTTTAAAAGCCTCTTTTCATATAATTTCCTGAAAAACAGAATCTGCTGCTAGGCAACAAAACTGAAAACATACCTGGTCCTATTCAGTCAAATTCTGATTACAATCTCCTAGTTGCTAATAGATAGCATGGCATAAATGGGAAAACTGCTTTACTCAGGGACTCTGACTGCAGTCCTCAGTCCAGAAGTTGCACTGAGACCATCCTGTCTTGTTCCAGTCTCTGTGTTTGCAACAAAGGTTGAAAGCATCTCAGCTTGGGGAGAAAGCTCAGGTTTGGAAGCAAAAGAGCTTGCCTTTATGGGCTGAAGTCATTAAAGGATAGCACATAATTTATTCTGGACAGCCACAGCAGCCAGTTATGAGAGATGTCTCTAATTTCTCTTTCTCTGTTAAATATAGAGTGGAAAGAAGTGGTGCTGCACAGGTTATACCCTGTGGGCCCAAGACATTGATTGGCTCACTGGGGCAGTGACTGCAAATCCATTCACCTCTTCCTGCATCCTGCTTGCCCACCTGCTCTGCAGAAAAATAATGGCTGTTTCTTGAATGGTAGGAGAGTAAAGTGAACCAGCAGGGCCACTTTTGGTCCTTTTTCAAAAGATTGCATACCATTCTTTGGTTTTTGTGTTGCAGAATTTCATCTGTCTCTAAAAAACCCTGTCATTTGCTTTAAAGATTGTGTTGTTCTTACTGTCTTCATGTCTGCTGGTCCATTGCTTTTCTGCCAGCACAAAAGGTTCGAGTGTCTATGTGATGAATTTGACTAAAGTGATCCATTAACAAAATTGCTAATTTTGACTTGCTGCAGTTTTCTGACACCTGTTGTAAAATAAAACAGGAAGAGGGGGAGGCAGGATGTTGCAGGGACAGTAGAAAAGCAACCTCTAGTAGAAAGAGTGCATTGCTTTTTTCAGCAACACAGATTTATGTTATCCCAAAATGAATTCATCTGGCCTACATCTAAACAACAACATCCTGGAAAAGTACATGTTATATACATAAAGGCAGAAACATCACTTCTTGAGATGTGGAATGCTTAATCTATAACAATTAAAGAAGTGATATTTCAGACAGCTGAAGGGAAATGCTGGGAAAGGTTTCTGGGTAATTGTGTGCACCCTCAGTTATGTACATCACAATTATTCTCTTCTGAATTAGGTTTATAGAACAAGCTGGATGTTGAACCTAGGGAATTTTAGGGAGTTTCATCATGAGGAAAAGCAACTGAGCATCACAAAGTGGATATGTATTAGGAGATGGCAGTTAAGGGGATACTGTGCTTTTGGGCCATTCACATAAGGTAATAAAGGTCTGAAATCCATTTTATTTTGTGGCTTTTTAGGAAATTTAACATGGGATATCATTTGGCTTGAGGGAGAGCTCTGAGAAGGAAACAATGAAAGCACATTGGGCTTCTAAGAATGAGTTCTCTCACTTCATGAATGACTGAGAAAATCAGACTTGGCATATACTGATTTCTCATCTCAAGCCTATGTTTTAGTTAGCACAGGAATTTTGCAGGGAAATGCTCAAGTTATCTAAAAAGCTTCCATTTTTATCCCTTCCTTTCCAGTTGTAGTTTTTAAGAAATCTTGAACTAATAACGAGAATACCAAAACTTGAATCAACTAGTTTATTATGAAGAAGTCTTAAAAAGAGTCTTGCACATACAATTTTTCAAAGCCAGTGGTGAGGCCCTTGCCTGAATCTGCTTAGCTGGTGCATGGGAGACAATCACATTAACAGCAAAAAAGCTCAAACCTTTATAAAATTGAAAATAGAGCCTTTATATATCCTGGCTGACCATTTAAGAGTCTATGATGATATTTCCTTACTCCCTGACAAAACTTTTGGGGTTGGCTGCTGGGGACTGAGGGCTTTGGTCCATCAGTGCTTTCAGCCTACATGAAGGACAGCAATAAAATTTATTTATGTGCTGCATTCTACTTGTTCCATGTAAAATTTTATCTATGTTTGTTCTTCCTTAGCTAACAGAGGAGCAAATTGCCATTAGTCTCCTGGCAGGCTGTCAGTAAAATATTATTTCAATTTCTCTTACTAGAAAACAGATGGGGTTTTGTGTGTATGCTTCTTTCCTGTCTTTTCACCCTTTTCATCCATCTTTTGTCTTTTTAAGTCACACATTCTACTCATGGTACTTTAAAGATAAATCTGGTTTAACAGGGTCCTCACTAATCAAACATACAATAATAACATAACTGTGGCTTTCTCAAGGCATAGTGGTGTGCTCTGCAATGGCAACAGTAAAAGCTTAAACAGAAAGCTATTTGTGTAAATTTGAAAATTAGTTGCCGTAATTGGTGGTGAAAAATCATTGGTTTAACATTCAGGTAAAGACTTTTTTAGCACTCCTACTTGAATTTTTTTCAGAAACTCCTTTAAGATTGCTCAGAACAGACTCTCCATTGGTGATATTTCAGTGTATACTTTAATTTTTGCTATCCTAGATGTAGATAGCTGTCAGTTTGGTGGGTATATGGGGCTGTCTGAGTCAGGGCCACAGTGTGGTTACGTACCAATGGGCTCTGAGCTCTGCAATGCTGCCAAAGTTCCACAAGCAAAGCCCAGGGGAACGGCCTGAATTGGGCTGAAGTTGTTCCCTCTGATCTCTGAAAGGGGAACAGGAGAGCCTCTAAAACACTGAACATGACAAGGGGACTCTTGGAGGGTAGGAAAGCAGAGATTGCTGCAAGCATGGAGCCTCTCATGTTTATAATTATGACAAAGCAGCCTCCAGGATGTGCTGGATCTGTAAGAATAGGCTGCCTTGAATTAATAAATCCTGATTTATATGCAAGGGAGCTATGTGTGTCTAGCTCATACTAGTCCTGGCAAATCTTTCATAAAAGGACTTTTCAGAAGAAGTAGACTAGTCCTTTTAAATATTTTAATGGGAAGAAGCACTTGAAAGTAAGTTTTTCATGTATAGCAGGTTCTAAATTTCTCTTATTTTACTTTTATGTTTTCTTCCTTTAGCTTTTGAGAAGCAAGATGACTTAATCACATTTCAGGACTGGTGATTTAAATTATCCTCACAATTTTTTTTTCATGACTGAAAGTGGGTGTTACAGACAAATCTTGCAGGGATAATAAAGAATCCTGTTCTAATCAGTAATAGCAAAGGAATTGAATAATATCTTCTTCTGGAGAAAAATATATAAAAGCCAATGTAATGTCACTCATATTAGTGAACTGGGCTGGCATGGCAGTTATTGCACAGTGAAGCTCTGCTCCCACTTGTTCTCACAGGAATCTCTGCTCTCATATTCATGAGTGATTGAAGATGAGCACTGAGATGATATTATTTGCAGATGCAAGGGGATTATTTAAGAAAATCAAATGAAATGCCATGCTTGAGGATTTTCTGAGGGGCTCCAAAATGCTGAATGACTGATTAAGTGGTAGGTGGAATTAAGCAGCAACGCACACAAGGTAATTCATGCTAGAAAAAAAGTCACCTTAATTATGCCAGCTCAGAAATGGAATGTAGTGGCACTGAGCTGAGGAACTTGTGCAGCCATTGTAAATAGCTCTCATAAAACAGTTCAGTGCTCAAAGTGACCACAAAATCCCAGTGGATGGGAGTAGCTGTGGGGAGAGGAGGTAAGACCAGAAGAGAAAGCAGCATTGTGCTGTTATGCAGTCATGGTTTATCCCCTTCCTGAGCACTCCATGTGTGTTCAGTTCTCATTCCTATGGTTAACTTAAATGGGGAAAGCACAGGTCACTGCAGCAGGGAGGATTACAAGTATGGATTAGCTCTCCTACATGGGGCAGCTAGAGGAAAAAAATACCTGAGAGAATATGAATGCATTTTTATAAATATATGATTATACAGCCATAAGAAGCAGCAGGAGGTTAATAAATTGATTTTTTAAAATTAAATGGAAATAAATCAAGGGCTTTCTGAGATAAGGCTGTTTCTGCAGATCCAGAAGTCCCAACCATGGCCATTACTGGAAGCTGTGACTGTATTAGAGTAGTAATTACTGCAGAGCAGTTCTGCTTTTCTGTGCTGCTCTTGAAAGCACAGTGCTGAACTAGCTGGTCTTATGTGCCTTTTCCCAGCTTAATTTGCAATGTCTTTCCCTAATTATTTCATCACTAGTTTATACCCTGTATTGAGAGCAACAGGAAATTGCCAGTGAAAGTAATCACAGACTCAGAGAAACATTGGGCTGAAAAAAATTACAAATTTATCATCAACTGGGTTGTATACAGTCATTCTAAACTTTGTAATCAGATTCCATGAAAATTAGAGTGTTAAGGCACAGATGGCAGCAGATGACACAAGCCAATATTTCAACACTTTCTCAAAAAACCTTCTTGATTAACTGACAAATAAAGTCAAATTAGGGTAAACCATTAATTAAGATAGCTCTTTTATATTCACTAGGCATTATGATTTTATATATATAACTTAATAATAAGAGCTTTCTGGCCAGAAATTTTGGTCTGTAGCTCCTTAAAAAAGAAATTAATTGCTGACATTCAGTATTAAGAAAAAATAACAGTAACTCAGCATTGGCGAGTTGATGGTGTTTCTAAATTTATACACAGATTAAAAATAACATCAGACTTCATGTAAAAACACCTTTATTTCCTTTTTCTGCCTTTGTTTCTTAGGACTCTCTGTTTCTAAGATATAATGCTCTTGAGAGGAATATTCATTGATATGTTTGCAGAAAACATTTAGAAGTGCTTATAAATTAAAATTCTATGGAGAAACACTCCAGTCTTTCTATTGTAATACTACAGTCTAATGACTTATTTTCAGGGAATGGAAAATTAGTTGGTTATTCTATTCCAAAAAAATCTGTGTTAAAATATATTAAAATCATCAATAGTTTAGTTCAGAAAACATTTAAATCTATTAAGTTAGTGAATAGGTTTTTTTCTAAAAACAAAGCCATAGTAATTCAGTGGTGCTATGTTATCTCAAAAACTTTTCAAGGAAAACCAGCCAAATTGCCATCTCTCTGCAGGTGGATACTGCTTTTCTGATCAGCACAACACATGCTCACAGCTGTCCTAATATACACTTGTCAGGAACTCATCATAGAATAATTGTTTGTGATTATTTTTTTAATAGGATGGACATACATTTGGTAGGAAATAAGGGAAAGGGGAAACAGAGTCCAAGAGAGTGGAATTGGAATGGGGTGTCTGGTTCTCCCTAGCACAGGCAGTGAGCATTGCAGCAGGTCTGCCATATGCAGAGGGGAATTGCCAAGTTTCTGTCTGTCCTTCTCATATTAATAGATACTACTTCTAAATGATCAAAGAAAGTGCAGCTAATTTCCGTGAGAGTCAGATCTGATCCTATTTCTCAGTTTTGTCTGATAAGGAGAGCCAAACTGCTTACGAAATGTTTGGCTCCCTCTTCTTCAATCAAAGAAAGAAAAAATGAAAAGGGTGCCAAACTAAAATTTTGCATAAATCAAAATTATTTTGATGCATTTCTATATTTGTTCTGCTGGAAGTCTGGAATAAATCCCTGGTAAGGAATTATCTTACTCTTTCAGCACTAAGATCAGGGAAATGTGGTTACAGACAGTAGAGAACAGCACATGGGCACGGAGCTTTTGTCCTTCTCATATGTAGCACAGAAATTGAGTTGTCCATCAATTTGCATAAATGCAAGTTCACAGAATCTGGTTTCTGAGTCATCTGTGGCATTTTGATGGCCCCTCCTTTACTGTATCTACAAAATCCTTTGTGTAAGTATGTATTAGTTTTACTAATGGCTTCCTGGCTGTTTCAGAAAGGTGCCTCATTTATCCTTGCTTCACTCCTCTGCAGCAAGGCATCATTTCATAAGTTCAGTCTTGATGAAGGAGCCTAGAAGCCCTCACCTACAACATTATTCTTCATTAATGTTGTAAGAACAGTAATTCATTTCTCAATGTGCTTTTTTTGAAGAGCTGATAACATTAAAAACATCTACCCAGTGCATGTCACTGATGAGCAGTTACTTATATTAAAAGCACTTACTCTGTATCTAGCACATTTTGCATTTGTCTATTAAAATGCATGAAACATCTATCATAACATTTTAAGCACTCAGTAGCTTATTACTGGAACCACATAACTGCTTCCTTATTATCTCTTCTTGACAATAACTTTAATGAATTATATTCAGGTAGCTGTTGAAATTTCCATCCAAGCACATTACTTTTTTGGATGACATGTCAAGAGGTTAACTTATGCTCCCTTCCAGCTGATTTCTAGGCCTCAATCCATCAGACAAGTCACTTCAAAGGAGATGTTGCTCTGTTGAGCTGAGACATCAAGATAAAGTTGGCTTTGTGAGATGCAGTTCCCTTTGGGAAGTCTGCAAGGAATTCTTCAGCAGTTACTTGTCTAGGCAGTCTTGAAGCAACAGGACACAAGATGAAGACCAAGACATGGAATGAGAAAAATCAATTGAAGGAAAAAGGGAGCTGTAGTTCATGTAGCTTATACTAATTCTTTGGTATTATTTCTCATTCATTTTATATTCTATGAGATTTTCCTCCAGGGAGTGAAGTGCATGTATGTAGAAATAAAATATCATTAGTTAACAGTTCCTCTCTGACTCTGCACATTAAGGCATTTCAAAGTAGTAGTAAAATCTGTCTGGAAAAGAAAGCTCAAATAGGTAAGTCAACAATTCCATCTTTCACTTACATGCCATGAACTGTTTATATATGACTTGTGGAGATTGGATCAGAAGTGAAAAATAGCAACCATGCTCGCTGCCATTGAAGGAGTTACAGTTTTACCAAAAATTGAAGCGCAATTGTTGAATATTGGAGAAAATTGCCTGCTGAACCTTTGTTGTGGTTACTGGTATACTTTGAACTGTCTCTGCGGTTTTTGCTGTGTAACATTTCAGCAGCTTGAAAATAAGTGTGCTGTCTCCTGGGAGGAAAGGACCACACCGTTTACTCTGGAGGGAAGAAGCTTTCTCACATCTCCAGCTAGCAGGAGACAGCTGCCACCACCACTGACACCATACAAGGCACTTAGGAACCCAGCTGAGGAGCTAAGTGGCTGTGAATAAGAGCAGCACTGCCTCTGAAAGTCAGCAACACGGATTCTTGATTCCCTAAAATTGCCATAAATCAAGATACAGAGCACACCTTAAGGAAGTGCAAGTAGGCACTTCTGTCAAGAAGCTTACTTGTTTTGTTACATAAAAAATTGTCACTTGCTGATGCTGAGCACGGCCCTAAAGCGATGATAAATGGCACAGGAGCGCTGGAGAGATTCTCTCAATGTTAGAAACAATTCCATGTACTAAAGCTATGCTTTTCTACTCAGGCATGCAAGAGTATACCCATCAAATTCAGTGGAGGCTGATCATAGAGCATGGATCAACCTTTGTATTCATCCATTTGTGCTTTTGGAAAACAATCTGAAATGTCTATTTTAGTCCTCCTTCCTTGACTCATGTCTGCCTAGAAGTATTCAAGAATAAGCAGTGTCAAGAAATTGTACTTTTTGATCCATGATGATTATAAAAATATTTTAAAACAGTTAAATAATCAATAATAATAAACCTTTAAATATTATTCTCATTATTCTTAATTAGGCAAAATGTTATAATTCAGCATTTAAATTACAAAAAAAACAAAAGAATAAAGGATATGAGTGTGAGATTTAGTTGTAACTATTTTATAGTAACTATTTTATAATAACTGTTTGTGGGATGAGGACACCTGTAAATTAAGAGGAGCCTATTCTTAAAATAAAGTCACAGTCCAAATTCTCTTCCTTTCTATGCCAGCTAGTTTCCAATCTGCTTATTCTTAAGAACATTGTGGAAGATATAAAGGTAAAAAGAAATATTTAAATGGGGTTTTTTTTTCTGTTATGTTAATTTAACTAAACATAAAGATAATTTTTTCTATAAAAAGATAAATTATGGATAAGCATACTTAAGTTGTGCTTACTTATATTTTAAAATGTAACGAGTTTTGACAGCCATGGTTTTGATATAAATGGGCACAGTCAATATCAATGTCAGAAAGGCTAATGTGGCAAAGCTGTTTCTTCTTTTTTTTTTCCTGTTGTCACTTATAATCTAGCCAATGCACAACAAATATTCCAATTCTCTCAGTGAAAAAGAAAATGAAATAATCAAATGTGTGCCTGCTTTTCCTACAAAGACTGCTGTAAATTAGGTTATTTTTACTTCACTGGTGTAAGTGGAAAGAAGTAGCACAGGTTCTTCAGGTTCCTAAGGGTGTACCCTTAGGAGATCTGCTGCATCTGTTGCCTGGAGCACCTTTGGCTCTCAGTATTTTTGGGTTTTTTGTTTATCAGCTGAATGACATGGATTACGGTCCACATTATAAAAGTTACTCAGATAGCCATCTTACTGTGAAATCCTTCTTCCAATCTTGCAGATCTCTTTGGCTCAGAGGAGGCAGCAAAATTCCCCTGGAAGCTGAGGGCACCTTTTATTTGAGCAGTAACTTGTAGAGATGCTGTCTAAGGAATGGAGATTGTCAGGTGAAGCACAGTCCATTCTTTTGAGAAATCTTAGAGGAATGTTCTTGCTGCTCCTAGAAATCCATTACAGGAAATGTATCTTTCTTTCTCTGCGCTTTTTAAGGTTTGGGTCTTTAGGTTTGGTAGTCAAGACCAGAATAATCATTCTGCTGAAGTAAAAATTAACCCTTCTCAGGAAAGGAGAAACTTAACTTCAATTTGTATTAGCATTGCTGTTTTCTCCTGCTTTAAGCCACATCTCACAAATCAGTAATATTGATAAAAATCTGAATTTATACAGAAATAATGAATATTGGAGATTCTGGCTGCCATTAAAGTAACATCTTAATGATGAATATTTACTTTTTTAAAAATTGAATTTCAATATTGCTTAAAATTGGGGTTCAGTGTTAGTTTTAGTACTATTTTACATAGGAGCTCCTAAGTTCCCACATAATTTCTCATGATTTCCAATCCTATTCTTTTTATAGAGGGAAGAAAAATTAATAATAACTCCAGAAGTAACTAATAATTCCAGATGAATTAGCCATTCTTTTCTCCAGCAGTTTTAGAAAGTTTTTGTTAAATTAAACCTAAAAATAATTTTCCATTAAAATAAGCTTTCATAATTAGAAAGCTCAGTGTAATTCAAAAATCCTGCATGGGAGAATTTCAGTCTTTTAAAGGGATTAAAATTTCCCATTTTCTTTTTCATGCAATATGCAAGCTTACGGTAGATGATATTAAAAAAAATAATAAATTCAGTTAATAAATGGGATAGAAGGCTAGGGAAATTGCTGCTTTCCTAATGTCCAGCAGTACCTTATGTAGAATGGAGTCATAGGTATTGACTTGAAAGTGTTTGTGTTAAGTTTGACTTAAAACAAAATGCTCAAACATATTCAGCTTAAAATCTGTGGAATTTTTCATTATAGCAGCCATGTCAGGTTACTGTGAAAACAAATTAAGATTTACTAAGCCCACACAAATAGTTTTTGGAATTGAAACTGCTGAATTCCAACTCAAGTCTTGAGTGCACTTTAAAAATTTTAGCCTGACCCAAGGCAGGATATGACCTTACAGTGTGATTTTAAAGCTGCAAAGTCTTTGCAAGTGCACATTTCTTTACCTGCAGTAAATTCAGAGTAAATAATCTTGCACTCCAGTTTTCTTTAAATTAGCACAGGACTGCCAGGTATTGAAAGTTCACTCTCACCTACAGCAAAGTCAATTCCCAGGTTCACCATGGTTCCTGAAAATGTCTCAGAGCATTCAGCAGTGAGATGACAAAGCAACAACCATATTTTTTCATGCTCATTGACTTTGCTTTAGTTCAGGGCCTCGGGGTAGATTCATACAAGGTTTAATACCTTTAGCACATTTTCTGATAGTCATGATCCTCAGAGAGCAGTATGAAAGAGAAACTGCATTCTTATTAAAAATACAGGCATCTAGCTGACTTCTGGGTTTAGCTGCTTTTAAAAAATACTTTTCTTTCATTATTTCCAAGAAAAAGGAAAATTACATGTCTTAGAGCTGTTTGTGTTTCACTTGCTTAGATAGATGAGTTACAAAACTAAATTAAAATGCAACTGATTTTAACCAATAAGTGTTTTAAGTTATACACTGAGAGAGGTCTCTAAGATGGGTCATAATGCAGGAACAAGATCACTTTTATCCTCTCATGTGCTCAGAGTTCACAGAGAGTCATAATTCCAACTTCAACCTCCTTTTTTTTTCAGGAAATACAGTTCAAATTAGTATAGACCCAATCATTGACCAGCAAGGCACACTTTTGAGAGCATATGTCTGTCTGTCTTCTACCTATCCTTTGGTCTAGCAGGGAATTCTATAGGGCAGGACTTGCAGCTCTAAAGTTTACTGCTTTTTGATGTTTTTCTTTCTTTCTTTCTCCTTCTTGCTGAAATTGAGTGCTGGTTCTATTTGTGGAGAATAGACTTTCACAAGACAGTGGCTCATCAGCAGCACCTTTCTTGGCAGAATCCTTAGATTTAATTTAGTGCAATAGATCTGCCTGCGTTCTGCCTTCCCACCTGGATCCACTGGCTCTGTTTAGACATCAGCTGTGTCACAGTGAATATCTCACAGCTTAAAAGAAGATAAATGGATGAGTATGTGTGATATTGCACCCTAAATTAAACCGTTTCCAAAAGAAAGACAAAGCTGGGAGGAGAAAAATGCACGGCAACTCAGACTATGGCCAGGGAAGCAAATTTAGAGAAAAGAACCAGACAAATGAAAACTCTGTGCCCTCAGAGCTGGATATGGTGCTTGATTCCTGGATTGGTCATTTTTATATTTTTCCATGGATTTTTCTTCTCCAGTGAATTCACTGTGTAAGCTGCTTCTCCTTGCTAGTGAACTAGATCAACATTAAATGCAGTTTGTTTGTAGTTTGGCCATGTAGGGGAAGCCAGTAGGATTTTCAAAAGTATTTTGTTTAGCTTTCTACATTTCTATATGAGAAATATAGATATGCCTAGATGGAAATATTTAATACTATATTCCTGTTATTCTAAGGAATATGATATGAGCAAATCTGTTGTACAGCTCCAGTGAAGGCTGATGGATGATATTAGCAGCTCAAATCTCTTTCATTTTAATTTCTGAAATGTCAAATTTTGTTAAAGAAAAAGGGATAAAAATATCCTTAACTGCCAATACATTACCCAAATTGCCAAAAGCAATTTTGCCTATAATAAAACTATTGTGGGCTGAAGCATTTGGATCAAGCTATGCAAGATTGATATGTTTTTCTTGATACAATTCAGTGTGAATGTGCTATTCTTGTGGAATTTTCCATATGAGTCTGCTGGGGAGAAAACACAGTGGACAGAATTTCTTTGACTTGCAATTAGATTTTTTTTTTCCAGTTTACCTATCAATTAGCCGTAAATGATAACCTGGTACACATTTCTGATGTTTAACAGGCAATGTAGCTTTTCTGTTGGCAAGAAACACATTTAGCCAAGGGAATTTTGGGATGACACCAGCACAGTCATTAAAAACACAGTTGATTCAGTGCATTAATTGACTTTTTAAGCTCAGCTGTGCTAATGAGTGTTTTGGAAGAGCAGCAAGGTTTCTGCAGCCAGCCATAGGAAGGACAGTGAAGGTCAAGATGCCTTACCCCGCATGTCTTGTGTTTCTGTTCTTGCTTTGGAGGAATCTCTCCTGAATCTTTTGTGCTGCAGCCTGGTAATGCAGATGCCTCGTGAGGTTTGCTCAGTGACTGTGAGTCTGGCTGAGGGCTGGAACACAAGCCTGGATTAGAGGCATGCTAAATTTACTCGGGAAGCAGGAAAACTGAGACGGCCTAGAGCCCTCTTGTTGAGCACCAGGTATTTGCAATGACGCTGAGGTGTCTCACAGAGCCACATAGCTGTCTATACACAGCAAGCTGAGTCCTAAAATATTTATTATTTTAGCTGAAATCTTGACAACCCTGATCTCAAGTAACTCTCACTATTAACTGAATAGATCCCAGGGTTTTGTCTTCTTGTCTTCTTGTCCAAATGTATTTTTTGTCTTGTTACTGATAGCTGTAGTATGCAGTTTTCTATCAGCAAACCAGGCTGAAAACACTGATCTTTCTTTTGCTGACTAATAAATGAACAGTAGTGATTTGCCTGGATTCCACTGCTTACTACAGCATTCACTGAACCCCCCAGTCTCCCTTGCTAGTCTCTGTTTATAGTGCCTCTTTCTATATTTCATATCTATTTTGATGACAGAATTGAATGCTCCAAGCATTTCGCCATATGCCTTAGTAGTAGTGGTGGATTGCATTATGAGAAACAAATTCAGACAACTAAGTTTTAAACATGTTTTGGTACAATGCAAGAGCTAGTGTTTTATTTCAAAATCATCAGTTCAGTTCAAGTAGTTGTTAAAAAGTAAAGTACCACAGGATAGATATCTCTAAGAGGAAAAGTTGTGCATATTAAAGTTAATTGATTAACTGGTTGGAATCCAGCAAATCTTCAGCGCTTGAGTTAGGCTGAATAAGCTCCTCACAAGGTAGTAAAGAGAATAGGAATCTCCAGAGAAAATTTAGAATATTCAGTGTGCTGGAAATGAGGTTTTGGTTTTTTTTTCCTTTGGGAGGTTCATACTTTTTTCCTTTAACTTTGGAAGGGCTGTTAAGTTCTAGCTGAGGTGCTGACAACAAAGTAAACTCAGCTTTGGCTGCCAAAGTAAACATATACCTGGGAATATTTAGGGCTTTATATCTCTTAGCTCATAATGAATTGCACCATCAAGATTTGTACCTATATTGACTGACTGCACAGTCTGCATTTTGCTTTGAAAAAAGGTTTTTGTACAAGCAATTATCTGCTTTTAAATGGATGTGGAAATTTTACTGGCATGATGGACTCTGAACAAACCATGGTAGCCATAAAAGTGATAGTGCATCTTTTATTTGGTACACTCCATTTTCTCTAAGGATGCATATAACCTGGTGGTTATTTAGGCTTTTAAAAACAGGAAAAGGGCAGAACATAGAAGTTGATAGTAAATGTCATACTTAAGGAAGAGGAGATAGTTAATGGATTTTTATTTTTCTTTTTCAGTTTGCATCTTGTCTCAGAAAGAGAAGGTTTATTATTAAGGTTTTATTACCTGAGAGAATCAGTAGCTCAGAAAGTGAGCCACTGCTGGCTGGGTATGTGAAGCAAAATAACCATGGCCTGTATAGAAAGGGACAGATGAGTTTCAGGGGAGGGACAGAATGGGAAATAGGAGTGGAGGGACATAAGTTTGGAAAAATAGTATCAGTCCATGTAAAACAAAAGTTTATATATATGCATACATTCTTTTTTTGGGGACTTTTGCTTTTTTCTCTTGTGGGAGATATAGAACAATTTTTTTTTTTAAGCGCAGAATGCCCCTTGAGAAAAAAAAAAGGTGGAAGTATGCCAATTCTTATTTAAATACAGTCATTTAAGAGCACTTTCTGCTGGTGTGATTTAAGTGGAGTCTGATCAGTGTAAAGTCAGAACAAGACTGGAGAGCCAAGTATTTAGTAGATATAAATTTAAAGTAGATTCACCATAAAAACTATAACCAAGGCAGAAGAAGACTCTGTGTGATCTCAATATGATATTTAAATTAATTTTAGTTCAATACACTTTAAAGTCAGTGAGGAAAGTACTAATAGGAACTATGTTTCAGATTGACCAATGGAATTTAACAAGGTATTCTTCTTCTGCAGTTCTGGTAGTCTTGTGGTATCAATGGATTCCTACATGTTTTTTTGTTTAAGCATTTAGACAATTTTCTCCCAAATACTCTGCTTACAATCATATTTGCTGCTTTTCTGTGTGAAAAAACACATGGAAAAGCCTGTCCTTGGCCAGGAAGCAGCCCAAGCACTGCATTAGCACAGGAATGTTGAGCATCCATCCCTTCTTTTCTCCCTCCTCGGCTGCCATGGAAAACACTCCTACTTTGCAGAGAAGCAGCATGATGGGACAGGTAGATGCACAATCCCTGGGCACTGGGCCTGGCTGTTTTGTAGTTTACTGTACCCTCTGTGACAAACCAAAAGCCTTTTTTCTCTGTTAGAGATCAGCTCCAGAAAGGAAAGGTCTCTTTTCCATGCAAGTGGGTAGTTTGTCCATGTCCAGGACTCTTTTCAGTGCCCTGCTCCCGTGGTGTGTCATACCAAGGTTTGTCCTTTTCAAAGCCCTTTCACCAGGGGTCCTCTTAATCCTCTCTTGCGTTTCATGCAGTGGGAACAGGCAGCTTTCATCAAGTTCTGACCTGATTTTTTTACTCTGAGTGCTCTTGCAAGGGAAATAGACTGATGGCAAGCACACATTTAATTTTACAACAGGAAGAGTTTACAAGTCCCCAGCCATTAAAATAGAATAGATAGATTTGCCTGTAAATGTGAGCAGCCAAGCTGGACTTGATAATAGCATACACTGAGGCACCTTTGCACAACAGAGACACTACAGAGGGTTGTTAATGTGAGAGTAAATTAAAATTGCATGTGCTTTTAGGTCTTTTGGAGATATGAAGCAAGATAATGGAGACTAAGTGGTTCGACTACTTTAAAAATTTTAAAAAAGTTTGGACTAACAAATAAGTGTGAATATGTTTACAATATTATTAAATGGTGTAAGCCTAGGCAGGCTTAATGAGTCTCTCTAAGCTTTTGCTCATGTTATTTCAGCTTTTTTTAAAAAAAAAATCCATCTGTTTTCTCCAAATCTAGGTAGAATTGCTTCCACTGAAGTGCCTAAAATAAATTGCTTAAGGTTTTAGTCACTGCATCTATATCAGCACATTTAAAGATAATATTATTCACTTAAGCTTTATGCAAAACTGGTCTTTCTCTTGTCAAAGAAAGCAAACATTTAAGGAACAGAATGATTCATGTAGTTGACCCCAATCATCTGCTTCTGCTGGGTTTGAGCACCTTTCCTAGCTTGGTGTCAACACAGACACAGAAAAACAGTGTTATGAGACTCTCACTGCCTTTGCTTTGCATTTTTGTTCCTGGAGATCCCTTGGCATGCCCAAAATAGCAAAGGTTGCATATTAAAGCAGGGCAATAAACCAGCAGCAATTTAAAAATTGCTGACAGAAGATGGAAAATATCTGAGATGAAAACTGTCCAATACGCTGAACAGCTACCTCAAGATCTTAGTGTCCTTTTCCTTCTGTGTAGTTCTGAAGTCAGAAAGGCTTTGATTTTTAGGCTTTGATTTTATTAACAGATCTCACCCATCACAGTTAGCCTGTGCTGGATGGAGTAGAATCCCAAGAGAAAGATGGGAGAGTTTCAGAGCTGGTTCCTTGTCCCTTTCAGAGCAAGACTGACACATAAGATAGAGTCCCTTGGAAGGGCACAGTGGAGGTAATGGTCTGACTGAGGGTAACCCCAATGTTTCTGTGTCAAAAGTTACTTTATAAGGTGTCTGTCATACAGAATCACAGGATGGGTCCTGCTGGAAAGAAGCACAGTGGAACATCTGATCCAACCTCCCAGCTCAGGCAGTTTCATCCCAGAGCACATGGCCCAGGAGTGTGTCCAGATATTCTTGAATATCCCCATGGATGGGGGATATCCACAGCCTACCTGGGTGACCTGGTCCAGTGCTGTGTCACCTGCACAGTAAGGAACTTCTTTCTGACATTTAGATGGAACTGCCTGAGCCTCAGTTCCTGCCTGTTGTCCCTTGTCCCACTGCCCAGCACCCCTGAGCAGAGCCTGGTCCATCCTCTGGCCCCTCCCTGTAGATACTCATGGACACTGATGAGGTTCCCTCTCAGTGATCTCTTCTCAAGGCTGAACAGCCGCAGTCCTTCATCCTTTCCTCATCAGAGAGATGCTCCAGTCCCTTGATCATCTTTGTAGCCTTCTTCTGGACCAGCTGCAGGAGCTCTGTTTCTCTTTTGCACAGAAGAGTCCAGAATTTAATTGACAAATTTTATTTATCAGCAGCATTTATTCTGCCACAGGAACTGAAAAACAGGACAGGGGGGTCTCTGTTTTACAAGAATGCAATTTGTTTATAGCAGATTAGCTTTGCTTTTTGGACAGTCACCACATGAGTTTTGATCTATTGATGCAGCACTGGGTCTATCATCTATTCATATCAATGACAGTACAAAGTCAGGATTTTTCTTTCTCTCTTGGTCAACAGTGCAAGGCACAACATCCATAATCCTTTTCTTATGAGAAATCTTTTCCTGGGCATTAAAGGTATCCTTTTTCCTAAGTTTGTGAATAATTTGGTTGTCACAAGGACATTGTGCTATATACAGAATTTGCATAAAAAGTGTTTGCTGCACTGCTGAGAAATAGCAGATTTCAAAAAAAACACAAACCCATATCCATGACATGAAAAAGGAAAGCATGGTCTGATGATCTGCTAACAGCAGAAGGTACTGGATCTGAATAATAGCAAGTCACCTAGATCAGGTAATAGGTGATGTTCTGATAAGTCCTAATAAACAAAAGCTAAACAAACATGTTGACATAGATTAAAAAAACATAATACGTGCACACACTTACCACTTTTTATTTTCCACCAAATTATTTTTAATAAAGGAGCAAAAATCCAGTCTTGTAAATGCATACTTGGAAGTTCTTTTGGCTCAGTAATCCTATTTCTTAAAGGCTTGTATGAGATTGAAAAGTGAACAATTAAATCCATGTTGACTGTGCCTATTTATTAAAACCTGATGCATATACAATGTGTTTACATAGTTAAATAGACCTTAGAAGAGTTTTAATTTTGTAGTTCTGTACTATAGAGTGCATAGTAGCTCTATGTTTTGCTTATACTTGGTAATTTTCTTGCTTGATGTGACTTTTGGTGAGTTTTAACATTTGCCCAGCCAGTCTCTCTGTTTCTCTCTTTCTCTGTGAGGTTCACATGTAAACTGCTTTAGAGATTGCATAATGACTGTTTGGCATGTCCTACAGGCAAAGGCCCAGAAACCCTTTTTGCTGGCTATAACCTCAATGATAATGAGTGGCACACAGTGCGTGTGGTGCGGCGAGGAAAAGGTTTAAAGTTAATGGTGGATGACCAGCAGGCTGTGACAGGTACTGTGGCACTGGCATTCCATGATTCCATCTTGCTGGGGGGGGGGGGGGGGGAACACAAAGCAAAACAAAAACAATACAAAAAATATATATAATACAGAAGTTAAAGTACTCTATCTGAGAGAAACGTGGGGTTTTTTTTTCCTTTTTCCTGGGTAAGATTCAAAATTCATGTTGTGCATCTTAGAATGCTGCTACAAGAAGTGTATTATTACACTTGCTATTAATGTTGCTCTAAGGCTGCTATTGGAATTAATGAAAGCCTTCGTGCTGACTTAAATGAATGTTTTTATGCACTGATTGGAAAGAAGTGATTTAGTACATCACTAATGAGAAGGCAAGCAAAATGCTTTTGGCAACACATTGTTAGGGCTAAACTCTAAGCTGCTGCTGGAAGAAAGAGTTTAACAAACATTTGAAGGATATTTTACTGTGATTTGAATCTTGCATCAACTGTCCTCAATAATTATATATTAGGCAGCATGTTTTTCTCAAGTACTAAAATAGAAGTTGGGGTGGGAGAAAAAAAATGGCAGGCATGCTGGCAGATGATAGAAATGTGTTTCTGTATTTATATTATCAGAAATGTGATTAGAGAACACATTTATTTTGCCCTGTACAAGACAATGTTCATATGCATGTTGCTAATAGCAACTTATCTGGCTTCTGTCCCTGATTCCTTGCACAGCAGAATGTGCCTAAATTTTTGGTAGTTATTTAGAATTATCCTTTGGTTTTGTGTAGCATTAAACAACTTTTATCATTGGTTCTAAGTTTTGTTATAATGGTAACAAGTTAAATGTTTTGTTTTTCATTTTTTTTAAAGAGGAGTGTAACTTCTTTTATAATCCCTTTTCACCTCAACAGAATACTGAGGGTCTTGTCACTGGTAGGAAAATAATTCATATAGTTGCAAGAAGATATTTTGTAGACTCAGAATTACAGAAATAACAGAATTACAGAAATAACAGAAATTACCAATATATCTTTCAGCGCTAAAGTTTGTGTATGTTATGATGCCTAAGATCATTTTCTCAAGAATACAGATAGCCTTATTAATTTATTTTCTTTTTGATAGTATAGGAGGAAGTATACCAAAAAAATATTATAATCTTGCTGCTTCAACTGCTACTCAAGGCAGATTCTAGTTTAGAGAAAATAGTTTAAATCAAAATCCAGTACAAGATCCAAATGCATAATTCCTGGGCTCCTCATGCCAGATTTCTAATTTACAAATACTGCAGCTTACATAACCTGGGTTCAGCTTTCTGGTGTAACATTTGTATTCTTTCCACAACCAGTGTGCACATCCAAAAATGGCCAGTTGACTTGAATTCCCTCTCAGTTCTTCAAGCTGGAACTTGTCTGCATTTGCATAATGCACAAATGTTTATTGTCATTAATCCAAAAGGAGAAACTCATCCCAATATTTTGGAGGGAAAAAGACATCCTAAAATTCCTAAACTCCCTGTAGGAATCTGTGTGGCCAATCTGTGGCCTCCTCCACCAGTGAGGAGGAAAAGGCCGTATGAGAAGGGACAGAGGAAACTTTAAATGTGGGCAATCTGTTAGTTCCATGAATGTCACTTTTCCTCCAACGAAAATCTTTGTTGTGTAAGTGGTGAGAATTTTTTGTTTTGTTTGGAGGTTTCTGGGGGAGAGGGGGTGGGGTTTTTTTGGTTTTTTTAGGTTTTTTTAGGTTTTTTTCAACACCAAGTGTTTTAAAAGCCTTTACAAATTTAAATTTCAAATGTGTGTAATAGAATTTAATGTGTAGCAGCTTTGAATTTCCTGAAAGATAGGGAAAGTGTTGCCTTATGGGATTAAAGTGTGCTTGTTCTAAACTGCTTCAAACTTTTCTTCAGATGTTCCAACAATGAGAAATGTGGTTAAAATACAACCCATTAATTTTTCATGTGAAAAGTTGTTATAGTTTTATGAGGAGAATAAGGAAGTAAACTAACTTCCTGCTAAAAATCCCAACTTTCTCCTTCCAACTGTTGTTTTCCTTTTTTGATTCCATTTCCTGTGCCCTATATGAAAGAATCCCCATCAGATCGAGAAAACTTAAGCTTGCAGGAAAATCTATTAAATAATTCAGTCTGACTTTCTAATTTTTACAGATTTTAAAATACCACTGCTTCATTTGTGAGTTGTGCTTGGTCCTCTTTGACAAATGCATGATGTGTGCATGGATACATAATATAATTCAGTCATAACTAGCTTTCTTTAGAAGCCTTGCAAGTGGTTTTGAAGAAGTTACTCATCACAGAAGAGTTTAAATATTTCCAGCCCTGATGAGCCTTATTTTCTAAGACTGTATAGAAAAGAAAAGTAATTGGAAATTCACTAACTTTGGGTAACAGAGTAGGTTATGGTTATGAACATAAAATCAGTTGCCCTTTTGTGTGATGTTTTTCCACAAACCTGACAAACTTAAAAAAAAAAAAAAAAACAAAAAACCAACCAAAACCAGACCAAGCCAAAAAAAAAGCCACCAACAAATCCCTACACACCCAACCTTGTAAGTACAAACTACATTCTTTTTTATTTCATTGCTGCATTTACAAAGCCTGTGGAGCATTATGTGAAATCTCAAGTCCAGTTTGCATGTTTGTAGAACTGAAATGTTGGGATGTGAGCCCAGATTCTGGAACTTTTTATTACTATGCTCAAGAAAGAAATACATTTAATGTAGTGGGGATATTGTGCTGCAAGCCAAAGCTTGGTGGATTTCTGCCATGACATTATTGGAATGCCATCTGAAGGGACACAAGACTGGAATATATAATGTTCCTCTCTGAAACCTGATCCTCAGCTCTTTGGCTGTGATCCAACACACAGCTCTTGTCCCAGGAAAAATTACACATTTGGCATTTTTCAAGACAGCTCCCTGACTCATTACTGCATGGAAGAACCCACTTTTGCTTAATACATTCAGGGAAAATGGTATCTTCAGAACTGATGTTTAGAAACAAGAACATCAAGGCTGTCCTGGGGTTTAAGGTGCTCAGCCCTTAAAGTGAGTGCAGGTGGTGTTAAAGGACAAGTTTTCCTACAGAACTCATCCCAAAGCTAAGTAAGCTCCTTGTAAATATTTATCATAAATTATTAGAGCAATTTTTATGCCTGAATGGCATAAAAACTTACAGAACTATTTTCCCTGTAACTGCACTGATGCCTGTACTTGTATCTCAGTACTGTGAGTTAACCTGCTCGTGAATTCATCTCCCTGGGCAAAATCTCAGATATTGACATTTCTCTTTCCCTTGTCTTTTCCCTGTCACACACATGTCCACAGACACTTGCTTATGACACCTACAAAGGTACAGCTGTGTCAGCCTCCTCCAGGCTTTGTGCACCACTTCTGACATGTCCAGCCTGGGGCAGTGCTCACACTCTCTCTTGGAAGAGAATATTTAGGGATGGACAGAGGGAACTTGGCTTGTCAACAGCTTTGCCACTGTGAGAATTTGTATTAGAGCAGTTTCATGCCAGTATTTATTTCAGCCTGACTAGGTCTGCTCTTCACTTTCTCTGTACTCCATGAGAGACACGAAACAGCTAAGAAACTGGGGAATTTGCAAAATGGTTTGCAAAAGGTACATTAAGTGGTGAAATTCATTAGTAATAAGAAGGTGGTTTTCCACAAAATGTGACCATGAATCAGCCCTGTGAAAATAGTGCCCTACTTCTTTAAAATAAGCATGAAAAAAAATTGGTATTCTGTCAGAAAACGGAATTCTTCAGTGAACACAGTTTTGATGTGCTGGGTAAGATATTTAATAACTAGCTTAACAACTTACCTGACGTGTATGCAGTGTACTCTGGCAGTGCTGATCCTTTCCTCCAGATTAGCTTTGCAGTCAGCAGATTTCAGGCCTCTTGCTCTGCAGTGGTCCAGGCATGGCCGAGAGAACTCAAAGGCAGCTCTGGGGTTTGTTTTGGCCACCTTTCCAACTTAAGCAAGTCCCTTGTTGTTTCCAGGATTACAGAACACTGGCATGCACCCTTCCTGCAGGCTTTCTGCTCTGCCCATCCCTTGGGCTCTGCCCCTTCTCCCATGGTTTATCCCCATGGTACAAAGCCAGTTGCTTCCAAGCAGCTCTCCACCCTTGCCACACAGGGCTTTTTGCAGCAGGGCAGCCATTGATGTACCCAAGACAGCCGAAACAGGAATCCTTCCTACTGCTAGTCAAGTCATGCACATTGAAACAAAGCACATGGAATAAAATCCCTCAAGCTGTTCTGCTTCTCTTTCATGAGACTCTGATATGGTTGGTTTAGCTCTGAGATTGGCCTTTGTTTTCCTCATGTTAAGTAATTGCACTTGCTTATAGTAAAACCTCACATCTGGTTAGGTGTAACTGACATGAGGGATTTTGTTGGCAGTTTAATGTACTCTGGTAAACTGTTTCAGTTTATAAATTTTTCTGTTGGCCTCCTCCAAATGTACCAAATTCTTTGGAAAGGATTCTGGATTTACCAGTAATTAGGATCAATTTGGGAGAATTCCCCTTTGGAGACAACTATTGGCCTTGCACATTCTGAAATGAGTGGAAATGATGCAGATGCTTATTCACATGATGTGCTCTTTGACCTCCCCTTTCAGAGACTAACACATGTTTTCTTGTTGCTGTTTAAAGGTCAAATGGCTGGCGATCACACACGGCTGGAGTTCCACAACATAGAAACAGGAATAATAACAGAACGGCGCTACCTGTCTTCTGTGCCTTCTAATTTTATTGGGCATCTGCAGAGTCTCACATTTAATGGCATGGCATACATTGACTTATGTAAAAATGGAGACATCGATTATTGTGAGCTAAATGCAAGATTCGGGTTCAGGAACATCATAGCAGACCCTGTAACCTTTAAAACAAAAGCAAGTTATGTTGCACTGGCCACGCTACAAGCGTACACATCTATGCACCTTTTTTTCCAGTTCAAAACCACCTCCCTGGATGGATTGATACTTTTTAACAGTGGCGATGGAAATGATTTCATTGTGGTTGAATTAGTGAAAGGGTATGTATGGATTAGTGTAACAGCAAAACCAGTCCATTCAAAATGTGTGTGCAGGAGGAATACACGGGAAATTTTAGGATTTCAAATATTATTTTTTATTTCTGACTGGATAGATGTGATGGATAAATGTTTCTTCCTGTTGAACTTCATGTGCTTTATTGTGACTCTTTCTTTCAGATGAAGCTAGATGGCTGAAATGTATGAAAGTAAATAATAGGTATAACTTCTCTGGTGCTTACCACAAAGAAGTGCTAGTTTGTAGCCTCCCTCTTGTTCTCTCTCTCTACGTATGTATGCATGTCTTGGTACACGGAGTGCTCGTTGCTTTCCAGAAACTTGGGACTGCACCTCAACTCATCCAAAAGAGTGGCAATTTCTTGGGATCACAGTTGCTTCCCCAACTGGCATTCATTGTTGTCCTCTGGTTTAGCCAGCGCTGCTGAGGAGCACAAGCAAATAGAAAATATTAGACATATTGATTATTGTCCCCTTGCTATGTAAAGAAAAAGGAAACTTTTCCAATTTTTTTCTTTTTTCCCAGGTATTTACACTATGTGTTTGACTTGGGAAACGGTGCCAACCTCATCAAGGGAAGTTCTAATAAACCTCTGAATGACAACCAGTGGCATAATGTCATGATATCAAGGGATACCAACAACCTACACACTGTAAAGATTGACACTAAAATCACAACACAGAGCACAGCAGGAGCCAGAAATCTAGATCTAAAAAGTAAGTACATTGATTCTTGCATAATCTATATATTGTATATATTGATTATATAATCTAGTATAATCGTGTAATATTGTATGAAACCTTTTATTTATAATAATCAGTATGATCACAAGAGGTTACATCACCTTAACCTGACAATGCCAGTTTAGAAGTACTTCTGCACAGGTAGGTATAACTTGAAACATGTGAAGATCCCATGGGAATAAAAAAATTAAGATTTAAAAATAAAGGTAGGAAATGATAATAACACAAAGTGGCCCATATAAATCAAAATACAGTTGAGGGACTAAAGGAGGCTTACAATGTCTACGTAAAAAGCTTAACTTTTACAGGAACATAGGTTATAAAAGTAGCATAACATACTCATCTAAATGAGTATGTAATCCGTAATGCATCATCATTTCAATGGCAGGTGGGGTAAAATTTGTAACCAGCACTAAACCTACATGTTATAAATCCAGCTAGATTCTTAAGATCTATTTTTTATACACATATGTATATTTTAAAATAAGTGATAGTAATGAGTTCTATGGATGGGTTTCTGAAAAACTAATTTGTATCTGAGGAAAATATCTTTCTGAAGGGATGTATAAGTATAATTTTAAAATAATGACTACCTAATCAGACATAAGAATATATGTCCTGGTCCTGGGGGAAAATAGTGTGTATTTTACCATTCTTTAAAAAGGCAATTGGCAGGAAAACTGAAATTTCATAACAGTCAGAGAAATATGATATTTCAAAAGCCAGGATGTTCAAAGTAGATATTAATATTCCATCAAGAGCTTATTTCTTGCTGAATTTTCTTTTAACTGCCTCTGAGTCACAGATAATGAGCTGACCTTGGTAATTATGCTGGATTTTGTGATATTTTACATGTTTGCCTCACTTGAAAGTGCTATTAAGATTGTAAGAAAGACTGTGAAAACAGTATCCTGATATGTCATAATCTTCAATAAGAGATTCTTCTATTTAAAACCCTGGCATTTCTGATAAAGCTTTTTGGGTGGCTCACACTCCATTCCTAAAAGTAGCATTTGAAATTTCTTGGGTTTGCATTCTTTCAAGCATCATTGATTTTTTTTTTTAATTGATACCGTGTAATATTTCAACATTGTTTTTGATGCTGTAGAAAAAGCATCACGCATGTTCCTTGACGTTCTTAAGACGGCCAGTACTACTTATGCACTTATGTATGTCTTTAATATGTTTGCCTCTTTTGCTAGTAGCTAAATCAGACATGGGTAGAGAAAAAAAAAAAAAAAAAAAAAAAAAAAAAAAAAAAAAAAAAAAAAAAAAAAAAAAAAAAACCAAAAAAGAAGAAAACAGGAAAAAAAAAACAAATAAACGAAAAAAAAGCATTCCGTTGTGAGCTGATAATTAACCAGAGCCATTTTATTTGACGTATTTTTCAAAGCGATTGTGGTGGGTCCTTGGTGCCGTGGTTTATTTAAGGAAAGGGGCTCAGTCTCTCTGCATGTGCTCGCTGAAGGCACTAGAGAGCGCTGTGATCTCACCGAAGGCGCTGCCAGGGCTCAGCAGAAAAAGCAGCCCGCAAAACCTAGCATCCCTGAGCATCCCTGAGCATCCCTTTATGTGCGGCACTTGGAAAACGCTGCTTTCACCTTAAGCTTTTGAAGTAAAACTGTATCCATAGCTGCCGCGTTTTCTAACCTTGAATTCCTTCGGAATAATAAAGAAAAGGAATGAGGAACACGAAAAGAGAAACCATACTGAGATTTGAAGCGAGTAAGGTGAATTGTGTTAGGTGATTTTCTATAATTTACCACCCAGGGAATGTGGAGAGTGAAAGAATAACAAGCCTGACGTATTCAGTGCAGGAATATATAGCAAGCACCACTCTAAAACTGGTCTAGCTCATACAGGTCCTCAACATCTGTCTTCTGTTAATAGTATGCCTCAGTTTATTTTATTGTTTTAAATGTATTATACTATATTTTTCTCAGTCAACTTCCTTTAAATATGGCAGAATGTATATAATGAGAATTTTGGTTGAATTTAGAAGGGGATTCAAGCTGATACTTTTTAGCCAGCAGGCAAAAAGGGAGAAAAAAAATCACCTTTCATTATTGTTTTTCCTTCCTTAATATTTAGTAGAAATTATCTAGTGTAGTTGCTTATTTTCTATTTTATATCTGTGTTTCTTGCAATGGCATGTTTCTGTTGTGCTATAAACCCTCCATATACTTTCCTGATATAAATAGTTACAGTTAATTCATTGTCCTGTACAATGCAACAAAGCAAATGCAAAATCACACTTCCTGCTATCAATAGTGTATTGATATTAGTTGCATCTGCTTAACCAGATATCAATAGTTATCACTATATCTGCTTAACCAGAGTTATCATTAGGAAAATATAAATGTGTGCAGATAGTATGAAACCTGCAGCCATTCTGAGTGATTGTAGAGTTACCAGATTTCTGATTTTGAAATCCAAGCTCATCCTAGAAAAAGAAACCCACTGTATGTGGGTTTTTGCAAATACACAGTGAATCCAGCACAAAGATAAGACACAGACTGTGTTGTTGAGCCTGCACAGCATGGAAGTTGTCTGGGAGAGCAGACAGCTGCCATAAAAGTATGGGAGAGAATTTCCAATATATGTTTCCTTTTGGGTGTAGGATTTGGCTATATAACACAGAAAGTTCATTATCACACACATCAGTTCCCTGCAGAACCTCTGGTAAAATTTCAGCAGCTACCTGTGGAAACACATATATGACATCCTGCATCCTAATTATTGCTGTAATTAGATGGGTAAATTATAAATTGGGGACAAATAAATGAGTGAAAATAATTCTGTGTTTGGATTCCAAGAACTGTGTTATTTTTCCTCGCAGGGAAAATTAGCAAAGTGTGCTGAGGTGCAGTTCTAGCAATAACCCATAAAGACAAATGAGTCTGAACAGCAAAAGCAGTGCAGCTCAAGCCTGCCAGTACAGTTACACAGCAAATTTCCTTTCATTTATTTCATGAGCAGACTCTCTGTCCTGCTTTCAGGATAGCTCAGATGGTTGGCATGGCTGCAACTCAAGGCTTGAAAAAGTTGGGTG
The DNA here is from genome assembly GCA_020466415.1 of Ammodramus savannarum pratensis. Lineage (NCBI taxonomy): Eukaryota > Metazoa > Chordata > Aves > Passeriformes > Passerellidae > Ammodramus > Ammodramus savannarum. Next base: position 34,095,362 of record JAHXMQ010012337.1, read on the forward strand.
GAGGGGAATTCTTTCTTGTTGTACTTGATGCTGTGCTCTGATGTTCTGAGGGGTCTGAGAAGCCTCAAAGGGCACAGGAAAAACAAGAGAAAATTATTGATGGAGTGACTACATTGGTGGACAAGGGAAAGATTACAGATGTCATTTATCTGGACTTCTGTAAAGCCTTTGACAC
>JAHXMQ010012337.1:34095636-34207711 GCA_020466415.1 Ammodramus savannarum pratensis
AAGGTTGTTTATTGTACCTTATCTATAAAAAATTTTCTCCTGACCTGCTGAAGTCCGCTCAGCAAGACAGTTCCAGGCACTCTGCCTGTCCCTTGGGTGGTGTTATGTCTTTATACTAAAAACTACAAATACAATGTTTACAATTACCTTCCAATATCTATCACCTATGTTAGACAGTGAGCTTCTACTCTAAACCAATCTGTAAGTGCCAACATCAGAGCAGAAAATGGAGGCCAAGAAGAAGAAGAAAGAGAAAGGCTGGACACACCCAGTTCCCTCCATCTTGCCCCCTGAACCCCCATACCAAAAACTCCAAAATCTACTTTTTCACCCCATGATATCTTCACTATTATTCTCCCTAAACTGTTCTGGCTTGCTGATTTTCATACAGATATCCCTGCCCATGGCAAAGGGGTTGGAAAAGAATGATCTTTAAGGTCCATTCTAACACAAACCACTTTGTGTTCCTTGTTCCTCTCTGTAGCAAAAGAAATGCTGTCTCCCTGTTTCAGGCTTTGGGTTTTAAAATGTCTATAATGCCTCTTCCCTCTCCACATATTTTTTTCAGTGTGGTATGGGAAACTGTGGTTCTGTCAGAAATTATTTTAATTTATAAGTGCTTGAAGATGCATGATCTATTTCTGAGGAGGAGGACATCCTCAAGCACACTTTACATCCACTTACCTACCAGGGTTTAATCTTCCTCTTGCTTCTCTCCTACACATATAGGCAGTATTTTAATCCCCAGAGCTTTCACACACTTTTTTAAACAGCAGGCATAAAAAACCCTGCAAAATTGAATCAGAATTCCCTTGGCATACTCATCAGAAAATTAAAATATTTTAGCATTTTAATTGTTTGTAAATTGAAATTAGAAGCTAAGATATTGTACTCTTACCAAACAAGAAGGGTAAAGACTGCTGCAGTTATTTTAAATGGAACAATAAGTTTTTACAAACTTTTATATGAGTTGGTAGTTTCAGTACTTCAGTATCCAATCCAATTTTAAACTTTACAGATCACAGAATATATTCACAGATATGCTGAATCTTCTGAGATGATCTGCAGTCATCCTAATCTTGATATTGGGCTAACTATATATATAATTTTTAGAAGGAAATCACCATTCTGGAAAAACCCCTGCACAGCTCAGCATTTATGGGTTAACTTTTGCTGCCTGTGCATAATTTCATTTCTCAAGACCTGCTTTTTTGAACTGACATTCATAATTTCAACTTGTCTCACTGTCATCATCTTTCATGTGGCCTTCCCAAATGTCAGTTTTAGAGCCCATTGTCAGTCATATGTTATTCCTGGGCTGTTATATCACTGCATCCTCAAAAAATGCTATTCCTATTAGAGCACACATCAGAATCAGCCTACTTGGATTAAAATAACCTGTCTAGATCTCTTGTTGTCTGTTTTATTTCTGTATCTCTTCACTGGCCCCTAGCTTCCTTTATTCTTTTGAGATAGGGCTTCTGATTCTATCTATGTTTGCTTTTCCATTTGCTGTTTTGTCCAATACTGTGAAAACAGACTCGACTGAAGCACCTGAAAGAAAAGTAGTTCTGTTAATTTCTGATATCACCAGTGGTTTTGCAAATGCATCAAATTAGAATTCTTCGATGTGCATAAAGATTTGCTTGGCAATTAATTCATCCTTGTAAACTTTGAATGCAATTAACTAAATTATCAGTATATCTACTAGCCTGGCATATTCATTGATGATTTGCAATAGTCCCTTAATCTATTGATATTTCATTTGCCTGTCAAAGCAGGTTATTCATGCTGAGCTAAATTAATCTTGATCATAATGAGGAATTCCTGTTTCAGCAGTGGAAATCGAAGTTGTTTTAATTTCACGTAATATTTCTCTGAGTTGTTTTATACTGAAGCAGTGATTATTGTTGCCTCATTATATGACTTTTCTCTACATTGCAAGGTCTCCATCAACAGCAGTGATCCTTTATATTTTTCTCACTAAAGAAACAAAGATTTCAGAAGCACAGAAACATTGTACAAATGAGCAAGTATTAATGCCTAAATTTCTCAAATAATCATGCCTGAGCTAAATGTAATGACCTTGCCAGTGGGCTGTGAATTCTTCATGCAGAAATAATGTTCTGTTCCAAATACAGAGTTCCAAATACTGTCAACAGCAAATAGATCTTCCCAGTGTGACCTATTGGAGTAGACAATGGCAAATGCAGTTGTTGTCTTCATGATTGTGAAGGAAAGTAGGCTCTGTACAGAGGAAAAACAAGTGACTTAGAACTCTTCTTTGGATCTTCCTATGTAGCAACGTTCGAGCAGTAGGCAACAATAGGTCATTGGACAACCTGGTCCAATGGGAATTCCTTTATCTTCTTTTTTTTTTATCACTTTTCACATACTACTTGTAAACAATGCTGTCTGTCACGTTGTGAAAATAATTTTGATAGTGCTAAGCCTTCAGAAATTGTATCCAAATTACCAGAATTACAAGGTGGAGTAAAAAAATTGAAAATCTCTTCCAGTAGTTCTAGGTTAAATAAAGATATTCTAAAGCTTGCACTGTGAAGTCAGCAACAATGCAATTGTCTGTCAGATCAGTTCATGATGAAAGGGTTGTTGTTTTCTGCCTCTTTCCCCCTATTCTTCTCAGTCTTTCATACATGTATGACTGGATAGATTTGCCCTCATTCCTACAGCTGTTTGACATGCAGGTTATTCCTGCTGATAATTGTGGAATTTCTTTCAAGCTTTTCTGGAAAACCAAGTAAAAGTTATGTTAAGAATTATACAGGAAACATAGATGCTCTTAAAACTTACCCAAACCTCAGCATATTTAGTATAAATACGCATCCACTGCATCCTAGCCCCCCCCCCCCCTACAGATACACAGAGTGAAGAAGCACATCCTAAATTTGCTTTAAAATGTGCTGCTGTGAACCCTCATTAACCTTGGTATTTTAACTGAGCAATCCTTTTTGCAAAAGGGCAGCTCTGTGGAATATCCTCAGAGTCTGAATGTGATTGTCTTGATCAAAAGAAATCTCATATAAAAATTACTCTCTGCCAGCCTGCATTCCGAATGAGAGTGATCAGCATCTGAGCTGGTGGGTAGCTTTATGTGGAGCTCTAGCCAAAGGAAGAGTTTTGCAGATGATGATCTCTGAGGTCTAGTAGGTCTGTTGGAAAGAGGAATTCCTCACTATTTCTGAAGCAAGCTCTGCTATAAGAGCGTGTGTTGGCTGATAAAGCAGAGAGGGAAAAATTAGAGCAGGAGGAAGGGAGATCTGAATATACTATGCCATGCAAATGCCAGCTTTGTTAGATTCTGCCTATTTTTGAGGTGTGTGCAATCTCCAGAAGTGGTCAGAACAGGAAAGAAATTAAGGACATTTGATGTGCTTGAATGGCTCACCTCTCCACCACAGCCACCCCCTGATGCAGAGTAATTGGGCCAGCATTGATTATGTGGGAGATGGATTGCCACGCACATTTATATGGCAATTAGATTTTATTATTTACCATTTAACATGCATCACCAACTTTCCTCACAGTCCATTGCACAAGCAGATTGCTTTGGTTTTACATCTGTTTAATCTTTTTCAGTGCCAGTGCTCTTCATCTAGTCTTTAGTGGGGGTAAAAACAAGCAAAGAGAAACAGAGCAACTGGGACTCTGAGGAATATTATTGTCAGGGAAGTGTTAAATGTTTTTGTGTGACTGTTTCTTGTGAGGAAAATAATTGTTTTTGAGAACAGAATTTTTGGGGAAATGGTGGATTTTAATCTGGAGAAGTCTTCAGATGTGAGCACTTACTTCTTGAACATCTCCTATTGTCTATTCAGTGTTTATCTCCTGAGGATGTTGTTTGTGTTTGCTGTTTCTCACACCCCAGCATTCCCTATGACACAGCTTTAGTTGCCTGTGAAACATGGGCACATTTCTGTAATCCCTGAGCAGCACTAACCTGAGTTGAAAATTGCAATAAGAATGAAATCTGAGCACCAAGAGGTGGGAGCAGAATTGAACAGCACATCCAGAAGAGCATAAGGAAAAGTTTCTTGGCAGAAGAATATTTGTGGAACTGTGGAAAGTCTTCAGTGTAGTTCTGTGTAGTGTGATGGAATCAGGAGATTGGAGGTGGAGCAACACCTGTATCCTCACTGTGGACTGCCATGGGAATTGGTGGCAAGAGAAAACTGAAGGATGCTGTTCCTGGTGCACCTGTGAACTGTAAATTCTTTCTGGTTCCTCTTAATTCTCCTTGCCTTTTTTTTTTTTTTTCTGTCAGTGTGGGCTACAGGGCACTGCTACAGTGAAATTGTCAAAAGAACAGTAAAGTATCACTCAAAGGAAGAAATATCTTCAAAGTTCAATTCTCTTGACAAATAACTACAATTTGCACTATTGTGCCAATAAGGGTGCCTAAAGAAAACCCACAATGTCAGCATTTCAGTGCTGGTGATTTCTTTTTTTTATTTTTTTCTTTTCCTAATACATTTAATGGTGCATTCAGGCAAGATACTGAAAGCAGTGTAGAATTGGGGTGAAAAGATCAGTTTCTATATTCCTTCCCAAAAGAGTGACTTGCTAACCTAGAAATTCTTCTTTATTTTTGTTTTCCTTTTTATTTGCCTGTAAACATTTTGCCTTGTTTGGTTATCAGTATAGGGAATGTGAAAGATGAAAGCCACCACCTGTCACATCATGAAGCAGCCTCTTGCCTGAAGTATTGAAAGGACATATAACTCAGCAGAGCCTGGACAAGTAAACTAGCCACCCTTTCCCTCCTTAGGTGAGAGAGGGTCTGAAAGTGATAGAATTCATCACTCCAATAGGGAAAATATTTGAAAAGACTATTTTTCTTAAAAAAAAAAAAAAAAAAAGGCATCAAAACCAAAAGACATCAACCACAAATCAATACCGAAGCTACAGAACGGGCTCTTTGAAGTGAGTAATGGACATAAAACACTAAGTTTACATTTTCATGTCTTGTCTCAAGTGCCCTGCCTTGCAAGTGGTAGACAAAATCCAGTCATGCTTTTCTCTAGCAGCAAGCAGGGCTGTGAATGCACAGCAAAGTGCATATTCTCTGCTGCAAAGGGGGTTTGAAAAGCCATATGCTGGAGCGTATGCGCTGCAGAAGCTGTGTGGATGCAGCATTTAAGCCTTTGTCAACAGTTCTTCTGTTTATTAATGGGCTATGATCACAGCAGGCTTCTTGGTTTATGGGAGGAAAAAAAGAGCAATTATGTCTCATCAGTGTTTTTTTTTAAGGCACAGATATTTTTTTGATATGGAATGAAGAGCAAATGTTTGCTGGGGATTGATGAAGGTGAGGAGAGACTCTGGAATGACCACTCACCATTCAGGCTCAGTTCCTTTTCTAAAGTGCTGAAATTTGAAGTAAAATCTCCACTATTCTCTGCCTATTGCCCAAAGTAAATGTGCAAAAAGTGATTTTGTACACTGGGGAGGTGAGAAGGTCATCAAGGCCAAGTAGGCTCCCATATTTCAGTGAGTGTCAAAGACATCTGAAAGCCTTCCTGACATTTCCATTTGAGACCACAGCCCTTGACTGGTGACCAGACACCAGAACAGGTGTCTGTTCTTTTAGCCAGTGCATATTCAGCCTGTGTAGAGCAATTTATTTTCACAATTCAGTTGCCTAAAAGATACCATGAGTTGGGATTGTGTGGGTTGTCCTGGGGTGAGTTCCACCATGAAGTTTGTAGTGCAATTATTAAGATACTACAAAGTGATTTCTATTGATGTGCTAACAGCAGCTCATCTGTTTAGGAGGGACTGGAATAAAGAAAACACTTTTTTTCTTTTGAGATTAGACTTTCCCTATGGCATTTCTCAGTCTTTGCAGTCCTCCTTTGTCTTTGCCTGCCTGAGGGTAGAAGCTGTTTTATGCTTGATCATTTTGAACTAGCATATTTGGAGAAAAGTGTGCCTGACACCTTGGCTTCACCACAGCCAGATGTTCCTTTGTATTTTCGTGTGTCATGTAAAGGAATTGTGGAGATGCCTGCTGTGTTTTCAGAATCCACCACGGTATGCCAGGGCCATCCATCTCCTTCCTGGGGAGTAACACCACCCTAGTACGCCACAGAAGCACTCTCAATCCGAGCCATGGTAGTGATTTAGTGCAATGTGACATTAGAAACATGACAAAGCAACTTCTTCCAAAAGGAAAGAGAAGTTAGGACAATAGCTGAAAGTAATTTTAAAACCATCAGCACAACAAGAGATTGGGGGAGACAGTGTCTGCTCTGGGAGAGCATGATGCATTTGAAGATGCTTTTTTTCAGGCATATAAAAATATTCCAGAGATATTGTCTTTATGGATTATGAAAAAGTCAAGCCAAAATTCCTTCCACTGTTGTATTTCCTCCTTCTTTTTCTTTTTTTTTTTTTTTTGTAGTCATACATGGGGCCATATTTGAATGAATGGTTTTTCTTTCTTGTCAGCTAAGGTGCTCAAGAAATGAACACCAGATATGTACACAAAGCACACAGATTTAGGAGAGTAAACAAGTCCAACTATATCCTGGCTAAACTACTTGTTGCCTGACATCACAAATCTTCTGTACCAACCTGCTGCTAGTTTGTTAAGGGGTCCAGGTGCACTAGTCACACCTGAGCAGCATTCTTATGTTGTTACCATCATAAACACATGGAAAACAATTCCCTCTCTACTTATGTTTGAAGACAATGGTAGCTGTTAAATGAAGTTAATGATTTTTGCCCACCAGCATATATCATGTAAGAATTCTCAGGAATGGAGAAAAGGAGAAAAGTCTGTGAAGTGACCTGTCAGCAATGTCACTACTGCCAGATAATAACACTTAATAATTGCTGTTAGCTAGTCATAAAATAGAACAGCATCTTCAATCTTTGTTTCACATTTCTTTGGTTTAGCATTTGCAAAGTTCTTATTTTGAAGAAATGCAGAGGCTTGGGATAAAAAAAGATGAGCTATTACAGGAGGACTTGGCATTTGTTTTACCAACAGTTGTGTGTGACTCACTGTTGTGTGGTGTTCTGTGTGCTTTTGCATAAGTGTGATTCCAATAATGAATACATTGAGAACTCGGGTTAATTTATTAGCTAGCAATTTGTTTCTGTGTTAACTTTACTTGTTGTTAAAGCACAAATCAGCTCTAAATCAGGAAAGAGATTAATAGGTGTAAATAGGGAAGATCCTGTGGGAATAACTGAGGATCTGCAGTAAAAGATGCAGGTTAAACCCACTAAAATCTTCTCCTTAGGGTGCTTATGGCATAACTGAGCAGTGCCATCATTGCCATGAGCAGGTCTAGCTCTGAAAGTGCTGATTCCTCTGGCCTGCCATGGACACCTTTTTTTTTTTTTTTTTTTTTTTCTTTTTTTCTTCTTTTTTTTTTTTTTTTTTTTTTTTGCCTCAGAAAAGCAGAGGAGACAATCCTCCCACTCCAAAAAAAAAAAAAAAAAAAAAAAAAGGAGATAACAGATAACTCTTGTGCAATGACTTCGAATACAAGAAAAAAGAGGAAAGTTGGGAGATCTGCTTTCAAGTAAATTGCTTTATTTGAGGCTTTTCTAGTGATCTGAAGGAAATCTTGGGTCACTCTATTACCTCACCTCTTTCTTTACTACCTGCAACTTTGCCTATGACAATTGGCATATATTTTATGTAAATTTGCCATTTTCCTTTAGAAATTAAAGAAAATCAGGATTAATATGAGAAAAATGAGACGCTTTTAGGGACACATTTAAAAATCAAACTGAACTTCAGAAGAGAACATGTACAAGGAAGGCAGCAGCTGAACTTTAGTTCCAGAAATGATGGTTTCACATTTTCAGTGGGTAGCAGTGTAACATTAGTGTTGCATTTAGGCTCCAGCCAGTTTACACAGTGCCATAAGCTTGTACTATTGATCTGATGAACTGTGGTACCTTGCTTCATGAAATAACTTGTGTGTAATTCACACCTCTAAGTAGGCAGCTGCACAACAAGGGATTTGCTCTGGAGTAAAATTTCCAGTAGTGAAGCTGTACTTACATAAGTGAGAAAGGGAATTTGTATTGTGCTATGTTGAGTCCTCTGATGTCTTTTAGTAGGAACAGGGAAAATCTTTTATCTTTTCTAAATATCTGTCATCACATGTTTGAGGTAAAATTTAATTAACAATATTTTCTGCAATCCTGTCTTGCCTGAAAGTCTAATGGATTGAGTTTTGTTGGAAACCATTTCTTCATCGAGACGAACATGAAAGTAGCATGTGATTAACTAAAATAAAAGTAACAATGCAAACATTTTGTTATGGCAAATAAAGATGGAAGATTTCTTTTTTTTAATTAACTAACTTTAAAACAAAAATAAAAATCTGAGCTTTAATTTCCAGAGCTTTGCAAAATTTTGTGTCTGAGAGAAAGTGCTTTTCATGCCAGCAGCAGCAAACTCAAAGCACATATGGTATTAAACATTTGATATTAAATCTGGGAAGATTACCTCATAGTCATAAAAATACTTTTATATACTTTATAAAAGGTGAAGTCTAATAGTCAGTATGGCTCCTCAATGCATAAGATATGCATTTGTGTATTAGGTGTGAACTACATGCACATTTGATTTTGAAAAGCAGAACTCAAAGTTATTTTGGATGTCACTGAAATTGAAATATTACCCAGAACATGTATTTGTAAAAATTGTATCTTTAATAATATAAAATGATCAGTCTAATTATCAACACTCTTAAGGTACTGTAAGTAAGCTGTAGGGGTGCAGCTTATTTAGACTCAATATATTGTACTGCACTGCACATGATACCTATTTGGCAATGTTCCAGTGTATGTTTTCAGGAGAAAATATTCTGAGTTCCAGTTTATATGTTGGCACACTGACCTGGATTTCTGCTAGCCATCCATCATAACTGGCAGCTCCTGCATGACTGTATATAGCAATCTCAATGGGGTTGAGAGATGGATATCAGGAATTAGCAGGGGATCAATCTGAAAGGTTGTGGTTTTAAAGATGTAACTAATCACAGAATAAAAACGGTTGCTTGGACAGTATATTTTTACAAAGAGGTGTCATGTGCAATACATCAAGTTTAACTTTTTTATCATGTAAGTGATTTTCTTAATACTATTCTCTGGAATGGTTTCCCTCTTTTAAGTCTATTTGGATCAGTTGAGATGAATTATCTCTCTATTCTGAGCTGGCAGTGACTGAAGGCACAAAACTTCAGGAAACCTGGAAAGGTTTTGCTCTCTAGATGCCCTGTCTGACAAAAAGATGAAGAACCTTTATCATGACACAAGTGTTTTACCTTTATTTTCAGTTCAGCAGATTGAAAAAAATGCAGGAATCTTTCTGCTGTGAATGAATTAGATCCCATTTGTGGTAACAGATGGATCACCATATTTTAATCTGTTATGTTTAATCTCATGCTTGTGAGATTTACAATGTACCTCAGAGCTCTGGAGGAAAGCAAGATCTTATTTTCCAAATTATCTGCATAGAATGGATAAAGTTTGAGATGCCTTAATATTTGATGCCACAAAGGTTGCTAAGACTTTTGCTTGGTTTGCTTATAAATTCTATATGTTAATAAGCATTTTCCCTAAGCATGTTCCATTTTCTGTTTATTTCACTAATTCAAATGCATTTGTTGAATTTTAGGGATGATATGTGGTGACTCAAGATTTTTCTCAGTCTTGCAGACATTTATTCACTTCAGGTTATTTCCTCACAGGTAAACTGTAAACCATTACAAACAGCACTAAACTGCAGTCTCTTTCAAACAAGAAATATGCCAGGAGAAGCAGTAAAAGGTGTTATCTGTGATTTACACCAATCAGAGGGAGATTAAAACTAGCCCCATGGGGTAGTGACAATAGTACATTCTGTAAAAGCTGCCTACAAAACTCGGAAATCATTTAGGAAATCAACAATTTTACATTTGAAGTCATGCAGAAACACTCTTTGTCACTGGAGCACCTGGTCTTGTGGCCTAGGCTCCAAAATCAGCCAGGCTGAGGGTTGTTCTGGAAAGCACATTGTAGATTGGAATGTATATTCAGATAAACTGCTGAAAACTTGTGCTGGTAAACAAAATACAGTCATCAATGAGGATTTAATGCCTGGTTAAACCTGCAGGCTGACACTTGAGGGAAGTTCTTATGATTATGTTGGATTGGAAGGTGACTGTTCTGTCTGCCAGACAAACCCAACACATGAAAGAACTGTAGAACTTGAATTGATTTAAAACCAAAAAGGATCCTTTCCTCAGTGTTGAAGAGGAAAGTTAGTTATGTTCTTTCAAAGTGAGTCTATCACAGAACCAGGAATTACTTGAAGGGGGAAAAGCCCTGGTTTTCAGTCCTGAATAAGTTGCCTGAAGTTCATCAGAGCAAGCTGTTTGTTATAGGTGTCTGCCATTAGAATAATTTTCATCAGTAAAATTCCATTTGCTCAGTGTTCATATTGCTGTTTTAAAGGCATCTAACTCCTCTTGCTGCCACATGAGTTTCAGTGGGAATAGCTGGTCATTTTGCTGTTTAACAATGGTGTCTCCAAGTTTTTCCTTTCATGTGTCCCTCAACCTTTTATTTCTTGTCCTTCTGAAAGGATGATTCCGGATTCATGGACTTCTGGTGGATCCTGTTGCCTTTTATCTCACTGCGCTGTGTCCACCACTGGCATGGTCTGTGACCAGCCTCCCTGATTATTGAACAAATTATATATAAATTATGTGAACAATTGTGCCAGTGCTAGATGAGTTTCTAGATGGGGATGCTGTGATTTAATCCTCCTCTCTGCAATAGATGCATGTTTCCTGACCACGTGAGCTGGCACATAGAAAGCTTGCCCAAATACTTCTAAGTAATCAGCCATGCAAATTTGAAGTCTACATTTGCATTTGAAAAAATACAGTCTTGAAATGCTGTAGTATTTTGCATGTTACCAGTGTTTGTTTTCTTCTACATTTATTTCAAAAACTATATTTTGGATGCATCTGTCATTCAGCACAAAAAGGCCAGAAGGTCAAGTGGGTCAAAGGTTCTGCTGATTCTTTTATTTTGTATCTAAAATTTGTTTCTCCTCACCAGGTGATTTGTATATTGGAGGAGTGGCCAAAGAAATGTTTAAATCCCTGCCCAAGCTGGTGCATGCAAAGGAGGGGTTCCAAGGCTGCCTTGCATCAGTGGACTTGAACGGACGGCTCCCTGATCTCATTTCAGATGCTCTCTTCTGCAATGGGCAAATAGAAAGAGGATGTGAAGGTATTAAATATGCTGGTTTTGTTGTTTTTTTGGGTTTTTTAGACATACATATATATATCATAGTGAAAGTACTATGCCAATCCTGCAGGGCTTTTTTTGATATTTACACTCCATATATCAAGAGACTATATTTTACTTGCTTCTAATTGATCTTGCTTCACCCCTTCTTACATAAAGGCTGTGTTTTTTGGTATTATGGGGACAGGCATATGCCTGCCCTAAAGCACAGAGATTAATCTGAGAACATGAGTTAACTTCAGAATGTTAAATGTAGGTTCCTTACTTCCCAATAGCAAGATTTTTTTTGCATGTGTTTTGTTTACTACTGATGTATTTTAATTAATGATAACAACAGTAACAATTAACTTCAGTGAAGTTCTTTATATCTTCATAACACTCAGGCATTAGTTAATGCTGAGACATTAGCTAAGTAATTCCAATTTTAAAGCAGACATTTTGAGTTGGTTAATTCAAGGCTAAATATGAAAAATTTTAATACCAATCTTCTATCTTCTGTAGTTTTGCTCACCCCTTAAATTAGTATTGATATGAACCTTTCTATCTGAAATCAGTAACAGACAAATATGTTTTATCTCAAAATATTATGTCCTTATTGACTCATCTGGTATATAATGAAATTTAAGTGAGGACAGAATTAGAAGAAGTGTATTTCTAATTCAGGAATGTCAATCTCTAGCTATTTTTCCAGCTGTCATTTGATCCCACATTATTTTTACTATGGTTTATGGAATAATTTGAATACATTTTCTGTCCCTGCATATCTAATTTATTCACATAATTCTGGATTTTGTGTTTATGTTCAATTTTATATGTTCTCCCTTCTCTCAAGTGCCATTCTTCTCTGGACAGAAAAATGTGTAAATGACATTATAAAATTTATTTCAAGTTGGAATCTTAATGATTTTGATATCAAGTTTGTTAAGTATGCAAATTGACATTGTAAAAATCCAAGGAGAGCTGGAGGGTTCCTCAAGTTTTAGGAGATAAAGCTTCCTGGTGGATAAAGTCTCTCTCCTCTTTTGTTGTGCCTACAGTGCATTTGGACAAGTGGAACATTTTTGTTCTTTCCCTGCTACTTTAAGTTAGCTACTTTAAGTTCTATTGTTAGTATATAGAAACAGACAGAAAAGCTACAGAAAAATAGAAGATGAGAATTTTGCATATGTCTTTCAGGAGTGTAAAAATATGTATTAGTTTGCCACTGAGTTTAGAAAATTAGATTCTGCCTTCTGAATGGTTTTAGCAATTCCATCCCTGCACCATACCTCCAGAGAGTCAAAGTATGTCTTAATTCCATTATGCATTTCATAGCTTCTTTTGAAATTATGTAATTTCCTAAATGAATTTTCTGTACTTCAAAGAAATATTGCCACAGGCCTGGTGTGTGAGTTCACCTTTTATACCACTGGCACAACTCAGCTATTGGTATATTTAGTAAAGTTACCAACAATTTAATAAAGGCCATAAAGCTATTGTCCTTTTTGGTAGAGATTGAGTTTTTCCCAGCACCAAAATCAGCTTACACAAGAAACTGGTCAAACCAGATGTGCTGCCTGGCTCCCAGAGAGCTGCCTCCTCAAAAGTCTTCTGCCTGCAGAAGGAACTATTTAACAGCATGGAATGAAATATCCCCTTCCAACCTTCCTGCTTAACCTTGCAAGTTATCTCTTCCATCTCACTTGTTTACTTCCAGTCCTCATGTCTGACTCATCTGTCAGTCTTTTGTTTGCAGACCATTGATCCAGATTTCCAAAAAACTGTTCTGCCACCTAAAAGATGATTTAGGTCACTTGTGAATTCAGGTGCCTCCTAGGAAACCCTTGCATGCCTCAAGCTGCTCCTACCTCTGCTGCTATGTCCAGGCAGGACTTCTGCATCCTTACAGAGCTGGGACTTCTCCATCCTTACTGAGATGAGAGTTCTCCATCCTTACAGAGCTGGGACTTCTCCATCCTTACAGAGCTGAGAGTTTTCCATCCTTAGGGGGCTGAGAGTTGTGCACCAATCTCACCCTGCCATGGGATGTGTAAGTCTGGAAGTCTCCTGAGACTTGTAAGATGTGTAAGCCCTGGAAGTCCCCTGAGACCTTGGGTCCAAAGAGCCCAGGACACAGCAGCAGATGTAATTTCAGAAGTGTCAGTCAGCAGCACTCTCAATCCCAAAGACAGCTGGTATATGCCCAGTGATAAGACATCAGGTTCTGGAAAATCTGTCCTGAGAAGTGAGGCACTTGGATTTGTTGTTTTTCAGATTTACAGGATTGAATTCCCCAACCTTCAGGTACATATCACGGGGAAAAAAAAAAAGCAAAACAAAAACAACACTTTTCAGCTCTTCTTTCAAACTGTCAAACTCTGAAGTCATAATGTTCTTGTAATTAATTTTATCTGTTAGATTTTGTACTTAAAATATTTGTTTTTCTCAATAATTTGATGGTCATAAGTGCATCATTAAACATTTTGAGCAAGGTCACCCATGGGATTGCTGAGGCATGTTGGAAGGTTTGCCTTTTGAAGCTTCAACCACAGGCAGAGAGATATCTCTATCATTGAACATGAAATATAATTTACATTTGGCAGAATCCACCTTCTTGACAAATTTTCAATGAGTAGACCAGATAGAAGCTAACAGCTAGAAAGATAAATATGCTAACTAACTCTTTGAATTGTTAGTGGCAAACCCCAAAGCCAGGTTGTGTCAACACAGTTTTCTTCCAGTCAAATCAATTGTACTTCCTTTTCCCACTTAAAATATGATACAGCCATAATTTTTATATAGTTATAAGAAAAATGCACTGTGTGCACATAAAATGCAATTTGTGTATTATATGAACTACATGAAGAAAATCACAGTATTATTATACATGAAGATTCTTGGTGGTGAGATAAGAAATTTGTCTTAATAATATATAGTAAAACATCTGTCTGTCAGTTTATAATGCTTATTGTGATATACATTGCATGCAAGCCCTCACATAGGACAAATGTAAGGAGATCCCAAACTCAGTCAATTAAAACAGCTGCAGTGAAGACTGAATAAATTAGAATATTTAAAAAATTGAATATGAAAAAAGAAACAGAGCTAGAGAAGGGTGTGTTTTTACTAAGTATCTTAGTACTTTAATATATATATATATATGTAGGAAAAGATGAACTTGTTAGGGTAAATATCATAGCATTTACCACCACTAAACAGTTGTCTTCTGTTCTTTGGGGAAAAATAATCCTACTTTTGCTAAAAGAAATACTTATAAGCAAGCTAGTCTTGATGGCAATTTTAGAATAATGACTAATATAGGTAAGCCAAGAGTGCTAAGGATCAATTTGATAATAAAAATTAAAAAAACCCTCACTTTTTATTGTATCTATATTTTTTCTAAATACGTGTTTTCACATGCACTTCCTAATGTGCCTACAGAGTCCTGCAGTTTATGTACTTTCAAGTCCTTGTGACTTCTGCTCTACTTTTGCAAAGATGAGGAAATTCAACATTGCATAACTAAAATGTAAATAAATCCATGAATATATAACATTTAAACACCTACAGATATTTTCACTTCGGCTTTGTAAAGTTTCCGAGTAGCAGAATCTGGTGAGAAAAAAATTGTGTCTTGTCAGCTAGGGGATTCTGTCATTATAATCCTCTGCTCAAGAAAGGGTGATGTAATGCCCAAATGTTTAAACTTCTGGGCTCAGAACTCCAAAGAAAGAGAAACCACTACCTAATGTCTGCCTGCTGCAGTCAGCTATAGATGGGGGTGGAAATTTTTTTTATCATCATTATTATTACTATTATAATTATTAATTTATTAATATTATTATTACTTTTGTTATTATTGTTAATTTTATTATCCTAAAGGGAGAAAATAGAAGAAGTAATAGTTTTGCCAAGACTGGGATGCAGTGTACCCTGCTTTCCCTCTGTTTCAGAGATTGAGCTCTGCCTCCTTTAAAGGAAGAGGCTATGGAGATGACTTAAATCATATTGATATGGATTTTTTAAAAATACCAACAAATCAAAAGAAAATCCCACACTGAGATATTTGGAGGTCTAATGGGAAAGAAGGGTTATGTGGATTTCTCTCTGGGGTGTAATTTAATTTATTTATGTAATCTTTGGACCAGCTTTGCCCCTTTACCATCAATGATTGGCTGCAGGAATTTCAGACAGATATTGATGTGCCTCCCCCAAAACAATTTGGGACAATTTTATAATCCCAGAAATCTTTCCTTGTAGTGTGAAATGTGTGTGAGAGCTCATAGTAAACTGTGGTTCACATTCTGTATTTCAGTCTTCATTCACCAGCCACAGAGAGGGGCCTAGAAAAAGGCAAACCACAGAGGATGATGGTGCTAATTATTCTTGAATTCACTGTATCTGAACATGACAAAGGGCTAGTCAGGATTCAGCCATGCATTTACTCAGTTAATGCATTCACAGCTATCCAAGGAAGAAAAAAACCCCACACTTTTAATTTTCCTCCATTACATGTCATCAGCTCAATTAACCATTATATTTCTAGTAAAATACTGGCAAATTACTGCTTTCTTATTTTGGCTTGCCTGAAGATTTATGGCTATTAGCATTAATTTCTTTGCATTATATGGCATTTCTTTCTCTCTTTAACAGCAGCATGCACTTTATTCTGAATGTTTTTTTTCTGTGTTTGCTGCCATTTCAATATTGCTTACTAACATTTACTATATTTTGCTTTTTTTTTATTTTGCTGACAAAGTTGCATTGATGAAAGCTGATTTGCAAGGTAGATAGCCCTGTGTGTATTAAACAAGACTGAAACCCCCAATGCACAGTTGGATTTCTGCAATAAGTGCTCTGTACATTTCAGAACTAAAGTGTGCTATTTCATTGCTGATTTTGCCTTTCACACCTCTAAAAGAATGGACTAAATGAATCTTCATTTTCCAGCATTGCTTGCATAAAGGCTTTCAGTCTTGAATATGTTTGTATAGTGATTGCTTTAGTGCTTTGATCATTCCTTTTTGAAATTTCTTTATATTTCAGTAGTCTAGTTATGATTCTCTAGAAATAGAGTAGCTTTGTTTTTTTCATGTGTATGTCACGTTTTGGCATGCCAGTTCATTAGTAGTCTGATTTTCTGCATTTCCCCTTTTAGAAGGAACCTGCATGGAATCCCTAAAGCATGTGAATCGGTTCTTGTCAACATTCCAGCCAAAGAATCCCAAACTGCTCTGAATTTCAGACCTAAATCATTTAAAATAATTTGTGGGATTACAATAATTTTAATAGCATAGCTTCATTTTATTATTTCTTAAATCTTGTTTCATTTTTCTATTTTATTATCCAGTCTTTCATATCCCAGAGTTTTGATTCCTGTGGCATCTGGCTTTGCTGTTTGAAATGTATTTACAGGAAGAAATAATGAAGTTTTTAGACAACGTTTAGCCAGTTCATGGTCTGACAGGTGATTAACAAATAACTGACAACAAAGTTAATGTTCCCACTGTACCTGGAATAATTCTGCTTCTGTTTTGTGCAATCTTATGTGTTTGACATGGTGATCTTACAACTAAAATAAACCCCTCCCTTTTAATGTTATATGCTGCTCCAAAAACAGTGAGTTTATGTGCGTTTGACTCGGTAACTCTTTGCTCATTTGACCTGAGATGTTGGCAGCCACTCAGTGTGACCCTCTGGGAAGTGCCTTTCTTTGGGAGACCAAGTGCAAGTCCTTTTCTGTGTGTTCTCACCAGGCCCCAGCACAACGTGCCAAGAGGATTCCTGTGCAAACCAGGGCGTGTGCCTTCAGCAGTGGGATGGCTTCAGCTGTGACTGCAGCATGACCTCCTTCAGCGGGCCATTGTGCAATGACCGTAAGTACATGGAGAAATGTCCCTCTGCACTCCTGAGGCAACGTTTGAAACACGTGCCTAAAGCTTTATGTTGTTTTAATATTAGATATTTAACTGGACTGGTAAACCCTGTGAAAATCTGTAAGGCTTGTGGTAAGAACAAAAAATATGCCTTATGAATTTTGGACAATGTGCAGTATCAAATACAGGCAGACTTGGTTTTGTTGCACTTGATTCCAAGTGTAACATACTGATGGTTACCTGTTTGATGCAGCCGCTTTCCTGCATTAATATTTCAAATGGATTTTTCTTTTCCTGATTGAAAACACGTTTTACATTTTGTTATCTTAATGTAGCACTATCACAAGGGCTATAATTACTGTGAAACAGTTGAGAAGGCTTATTATCTCCCTTTGTGGATTTCTTTAGGTGACACACTAAATATGCCAATAATAAAAGCATGCTGAGTATTTTAGTTCTTTTAGATTTCATCTGAATAACACGCAGCAACCATCTGGTCTTCCAGGAAAAGCTTAAATGTGTCAAAAATAAGGGTCCTGATTCACCAGCTTCATAATGTAGTTTTATTCCAACCTAAACTTATTGATCTAAATAGAATTATTCAGGAGTGATGGTGGAATAATAATGGAGAGCTATGATGTTCCACAGTAAATGATAAAAGTAAGCTGCTGACTTTTGGTTTTAATTTATCGCATTTATAACATCCAATTGCACATTTTTATACCCATAAGAAGGTGAAATTTCTTTCAGGTATTTTTATTTCTGTTTGTATACTTTTATCTGACAAAAAAAGACTGACAATAGGAAGTGTTGTATAACTGCCTAGTCAAGTATTCTGGATTTTTCTGTCTTGTTTTTGTTTTCTACTCTACAGCAAGGCATGCCGTCTTGGACAAACCCAAAACCAGCAGAATATTTATAATCTGAAAAGCTTTTGGCTCAAATTGTGTTTATCATAGGGCTAGGAAATTTACTGTATGCAAAAGTTAATAATCTATTCCCATGAAAGTTCTATAGTTTGAAAACTAGGGAAAGGATGATCTGCAGTTGCTCTTCTGGTAGAAATGAAATGTGATATTGAAAAACTTTCAAAACTTTGGGTTTACTTTATGTATATGAGTTTGCACTTCTCATCAGTGCACATGATTAGTCATATTGCTAAACATACATTTTTAAAATTTCATCCCCCTACCTACTACAAGAGAAAAATGTTTCTCTTTTTCTGGAAATGTTTCTCTTTTGTTATTTCTGTTTTGTGATCTTTTGAGTTGTTTCAGAAGTAACTAAAACCTGTGAATCAAAAGTTGCAGATGTAATATCTAACAAACGAAAAACTAAGTTTATAACTTTTAGTAGTAATTTTTGCGTGGACCTGGAATATTCTATGAATTATTTCTTCAAGTGACAGGTAATGCATAAATGTGGCAAATTATGAGCTTATTTAAGAGTGATATTTACCTGTGAATGCTCATTTATATAGTAACATCATGGACTACATTGCACACAATTGGGATATTTCACAATATTCCATGTCTGATGATGATCAGGAGTCCTTTTCGAAGTTCGTTGCTAAAAATATTTACTTTATTCCCAGAGAAAATATTTTTAGCTGTTTTTTTTTTTTTTTTTTTTTTTAATCACAAGCATGAAATATTAATTTATCCTCAATACTGTTGTTTTGGAATAGAACACAGAGTCTAGCAAATCTAATACATTTGGTTTCTGCTTTATCTTGGTTCAGATACCAAAAAGAATCTGCAAAGCCCATCAAACCAGAGAGAATTTTTGTATTGGTAAATGTGCCAGAAAGGAGGAAAAATGATATTGTCAGTGTCATTTGAATGCTCTGAGCCTGCTCTCCTGTGTTTGGGAAGAGCATAATGGGAAGAGAAATGATGGGATGTTACTGCAGCTTTTGAAAAGTGTCCCAGGCTGCATGCCACAGACTAAACTCCATGGCACCGAAATAAGACAAATTCCCTTCATGTGAGGAAACCTTGCAGTGACAGGTCTGGAATAGCAGCTGCTTGTTGCTGAAAATGCATCCCCTTCAGGATGGATGTAGGCACCTTCCTGAGCATCTTTCCATTGCAGATTGTGCGTGGAGCAGCATTGGTTGACAGAAACTCAAATTTAACCCAGTGTTGCTTCTCAGGCAGGCCCTTGGCTCCCTTTGCATGTCAATATACTGCTTTATAGAAAATGGAATGCTTAAGATGTCAAAATCTCATAGAGATTTTTTTTTAGTCTCAAACCCCAGCAATTGACCACTTAAAAATAAGTGTCAGTGGTAGTAAAAGGAATAGTTAGAAATACTTAGTACCTTACCCAAGGTGATGATATCTCTATCATCAGTTAGACAGTGTGCCATTCTTGCCAAAATGCTGGACAGATGAAGGAGGAGGGAACAAAACAACAGTCAAAGAAGAGGGAGTGGGTGTTCAGATGGGTGGGTGTTTCACTCTCAGCCAGGATTTAACCCATCATACCTCACCTCTGTTTTGTACCACAAGTTCTTAGGGGATATATCTAATGAGAAATTTCAGTGACAAAGTTGTCGAGGTGAGAGGGGAGCTGTCCAACCGCTCTGTTCAGAGCAGAGCCAGATTGCAGAAGTTGTCTGGGTCCTCTGCAAAGATGAAGGCTCCATAACCACTCTGGGAAATCTGTCTCAGTGCTCATTCACCCTCTCGGTACAAATCTTTTCCTAAAGTTTAAATGATATTTCATATATTTCTGTTTGTCCCTATTGCCTCTTGTTCTGTCACTGGGAACCACTAAGAAAAATCTGTTTTCTTTGCCTCACAGAGGCAAGATCGCATCTCTCAACCTTTTTGCAGCATTTTACCACCATCTCTCACATCTCTCTAGCATTCTGCAACATTTTACCACCAGCAACCAGTGCTGGGCATTTTTTGCCACAAGAGCACATTGCTGACCCACGTGCAACTTGTTGACTATCAGGATGCCCAGATCCCTCTCTGCCAAGCTCCCTTCCAGCTGGTCAAGCCCTAGCTTGCCCTGATGTGAGGGTTTATTCCTCCCCAGGTGCAGGATTTGGCATTTTTTAGGAGGTTCTTGTCAGTTCATTTCTCCAGCTTGTCAGCATCCCTCTGAATGGTAACACAGGCATCTGGTTGATCAACCACTCCTCCCAGCTTCCTATCATCTGCAATTTGCATAAATGTGCACAAATTACCTTGCTGCATTTGAGCTGATGCTTTCTATGTATTTCCCATAATAATATCAGAGCATGAAGATCTGACTTGCATCGTTCCTGGGCTTAACAGTGCAAATGTTTCGCTTGTATCATTCTCATATTAAATTTCCAAAAGAGGAGGTGTGGAGGAAACAATGAAAGAAATGGTTTCATGGAAAGTGACATAATACATTTCACTGTGCAAGATGTTTCTTTAATTTTTGTGATAACAACTACATATTACCCCTGTGCTGTTCAGTGTATTATTGGAGGTGAATGTGTGGAAATTAAATTGTTGGTTTTTTTTAAAGTTCTCTCATAACACCATGTGAGGCAGATTGTATTTTTTCCTAGTCCAAGAGTATCCTCTGTGTTTCTGCTAGGGAAGGAGAAGAAATTAAGGGAATACACCCCAACAGAAGAAGAACTGGGTCATCCAAGTGTAAGACTATAAAAGTGTAGTCAGGAACAGCAATTTAAAAAGTTGCAAATATCAGTAGTTCAGTGAGTATGAAGTACCTGTATACCTTAACCCTTCATGTTAGCAGAGGTGGGAACTTTCAGTGTGCTGCAATGTCCTGTCTGCTGGAAGATAAACACAGCAGGACAAACTTAGATCCCAAGATGCTATGGGGTTAATAATTTTTTCTTTTGACATGGTATGACTCTTAGAGATTTGGGGCACCAATGCTTTTTAGGTGTGATAGACAGAAGTGTTACACTGATTAATGTAAAGCTTGCAGTAGTGGTTTTTCCTACATGAGATATCATAAAGAGTCTGTACTAAAAGGCCAGTTAGTGTCTGTTTTTACAAATGGATGCACGTCCAGTGGGAAAATACATCATGAACATAGTAACCATATCTAACAGCAGGTTGTGTAGTGAAAGGTATCCTCCCAGGGAAGTCATCTTTTCTTTTACTTTTTTAATAAAAATAGGATTGAAAATTACTCTGGCACAGCAAAACAAATCTGTAAGAGATTATCTACTTTCTATAAGTTTGCATTGGTTTTTATTCAGGCAGTCTTTCAGTGCAGCCATATTAGTGAACGTAATGGCGTGTTTGTGGAAACAAATACTGCTATTATGGCATGGAAAATAGCAGATAAAATAACATTGTCATATTGCATTAGCACAGAAGTGTTCTGCGCCAAATTACAGGGCAGTTTCAACACTGTCTGTTACCTTAAAGAATAATGTATTGGCGCTGTGCTCGTGATAACTAACAATGTGTCAACACTTGCACTAAAATCCACTTCTGAAGGGTTAGTGCTTCAACACAAATATGCAGCTCTCCTGGCTAGGAATTCAACATTCTCAGCCATTATAAATATAAAACACTTTAAAAAATATTCTTTTATTTTATCTTTACTCTTTATCAAGAAAAAAATCAAAAGCCCTAATTTAATGGAGAACTCTATCAGTATTATAAACATGGCCTAACAAAAAGTATTTTATTTTTTTATATTTGTTTTTATTACAGATATACCTTTCAGCTAATACTTTACCTGTCTTTGCCAGATTAAACTCCAAGTGAGTCCTTTCATGATCCCCTTTTCCGCACTTGAGGGCTTTCATGATCCCCTTTTCTGCACTGAGTACTGAAACATCTATGTTTCCAGAAAAACAAATCCTGATTATTTCACATTGAACACATTTAACAGTGGATTTCTGACTATTGCTGAGGATATTAGAAACAAGACACTATAAAAATGCATTTAGTTTATGTTTATGAGAGAATTCAATATTAGAGGATTTGACATGATAACAATTTGAGAAATAACTGAATTCTCTCTTCACTGTACTGTTTGGAGAGTGTGTTAAGTAATACTGAGGTACAATTTGAACCAGAAAACTTCTAAACATTGAGTCAGCATTCATCATTAAATGAGTGGCCTTATAAACACCCGCCACCTTCACTGAAGAGCTCAGATCAAAACAAACACATTCTCACACTAAATGAGACAGGACTCTTATACTTTGGGAATTTGTAATTAGTGAGTATATGACAGCTCAGATGCAAGGCAGGTAATTCAATATTGCTCACGGGCACATGTGGATATCCTGCGTGTTGCACTGTTTCGTGTTTTCGATGTGTGAAAAAAATCACTCACTTTATTTATAGTGTTTAATAAATGAGAGTATTTATTATTTCCTCTTGTATTTGCTGATGAATTTTTATGATCTTCTGAGCTCTTGCATGATGTTGAGAATTTGGTAGTCATTTGCCTCTCACAATATCTTTCTTCTCCTGTATTGCAAACCAGGGTGATACTCACTTTGTAGTATCAATCTGCTATGACAAAGGATGGATTTAAATCATTTTGCTGCATATATTTCCTTCTCATTTTTTAATAGATTTAACTGGTATGGATAGTTCATCTTTTAGACCTTTTGACACCTAGAATGTAAGATCTATCTTTTTGCTACTTTTGTGAGCAGGATACATACAAAATAAAGAAGCTTAATTAGTCCAGTGGCCGAAAGCTGAACTAACCATAATGTCCACTCTCAGCAGGACTTTCCAAAATAATATTACATATTCCTGGCTAAGGCTTTGTAGCTCCTAGCTACCAATAAACATATAACCTGCTATTAAGAAAAGGGATAGGAAATTCCTCAAGTGTACTTTAAAACATATTTGATTTTCATCTCCAGTAGCTGAGAATGGAAAAGATTTGTCCCTGATAACATACCAGTCTAAATACTTCATATGACTATTTTGCCACTGAGACCCACTTTACACATGAGAAATAAATATAGCTCTGCACAAAATTACAGTGCAGGGCAAGATGGTGGAATGAACTAATTGAAGAAATCTCAATTTGCTCAGCTTATCTTTTCTGATATCTCACTGCAAGGAATATCTGGAATTTCTGACGACAAATATCAGTGGCCTAATTCATATAAAGTTCAAAGGAAGTAGGACTTTACACACATCTTGAAAACGCAGAGAATTTGAGGTGTTTAGAATTAGAAAAGCTGTAAAAAGTGCAAGGAGAGTGTTGCATGTGGCTGTCAACCAAGTTTAATTATTTTATGTTGTTTTTTATTAGAAACTTATTCAGGATAGATTTCACCCTGAACTGTTAGGCTCTTGTGATATTATATGGCAGCACATGGTGCTTCAGGAAGAACTATAGAGATTGAGGCATAGATGGCAACATTTTTTCAAGCCTTTGTTTTTCCAACTCTGTTAGGTTTCTTTTTTCTCTACTCTTTTTATGTGGGTCTTGCAGTATGTAAATTTGGAAGTATGTAAATTTTAGCTTTTTGCTAAGATATACCAGTCTATTAATTATGTAAGTGAACAGGCATGGTTTTCTTGACAGTTTGAAAACAAGTTTCAGAATTTTTTTCTTGCTTACATTCAAATTCTGGAGTGGTCAGTTAGATGAGCCATCTATTCCTGAAATGGTTCAGGAATTTCCATTTTCTTAAATCCCTTGCAAGCTATACCTTTATAAAATGAAAATAATAGCAATTTGTTTGGCAGTCACTGTAGAAACTCTTTTATGCAAGAATATTTCTAGAAAAGAGTAGCAAGTAAAGTATTAAGTGGGATACTTGATGGAGAAAAAGCCAAAACAGAACTTTCAAGGTAGCCAAAATACAGTGGTATAGTTGTACTTGTAGCTCAGACAGAAGCAATTATGCAACATTTCTGGCCTACTCAGAGATATTTTTTATTTCACAATATTAAAAATGGAACATAGTGTCAAAAAATTGCAAGCTTCTCTCTGCCTCTGGGGGAATCAGGGGAGTAATTAAATTGGATTTTGGTATGTCAATAATATCTTTCTCTTATTAATGGCATAATCATTTTGTAAATCAAATCCTAGAAGTGTTTCCAGTGTCATAAAGGTGAAAATGATTAAGGGTTAATTAAAAATATTCTCATGGAACCAAAATTGTTCTGTTGGGTATCGTTAGATTCCTTTCTCTAGAACTTTCAATTATTACAATTTAATGGCATATTATGTACAGTTCAGACCTGAAATTTGTGTAGCCAAAAGCTCTTCACAATAATAAACATCCTGGTCGAGTGCAGTCATTATTCGTTCTCACAGATTTCTCTGAACCTCCTAACAATATCATATATTAAAATCAATTTTATGTACCTGGTTGTTTTCTGAGCTAGATTAATCATTACACACAGCACAGCTGGAAGAGAAGTTTTAGCTCTGGAATGATGTCAGTCGTTCATCTCCAACAAACCCCCCAAAAAAGGCAATGAGTAAGTGCTACCTTTTTTAATAGATGACAGCTGCAAGGGTCAGAGATGGTAAGAAAGAGGATGAAAACCTTTCCCAAGTAGAGCCTTCTCTAACCCATAGCATGAAAATAGCTCAAAGTGTGTATGGAGAGCTTGGTAATGAATGTCTATTTAATGCGTAAGGTATTTAAGCACAATGGCACAATGGTGCTTCAGAAAGATAAAATTATTCCGTTTTTCTGAAGTCTCTACAACAGGACTGGGGTTGCTAAGGCAACCTGTTCTTCCTCAGCATGTGCTCTGACTTGACAGCTGCATAGGTGGGTTACATTCAAAGTAACTCCACACATATGAGGCATTCCTGTGCTCATTGCAGAATGAGGTTTTGTCAGTCTCTTGACACAGCCTTCTCTGTGCTCATTTTAGCCAGATCCAGGAGAAGATTTAGGCAAAGAAAACCTTTCTGTTAAAAGCAGAATAAAGAAAATGCCCTGACTCTGATCTAGGTAAATTGTGTTGAAGAGACCAAATTACAGGCACAGGAAAGGATGCATTACACAGACATTTTTGAAGCTTTTATGATTTTGTTCCCATGCTGCAGAACAGACATTGCACCTGTTTTGGCCACTTTAGGCCTGCCACTCCACTTGAGCAGCAGTTAATGTAAATGCAATATCCATATTTTTCTTAACACATACATCTCTAAGGGTGCTTATTCTCTCAATGTCACCTGCAATGCTTAAGATCCCTCAATATTTGATTTTAACTGAGCCTTATGAATCTTGTGTACCGATGTGTTTGGAATTCTTCTGACCAGGTGTTCTAGGGTATTATGAAAGAAGGTAACAGAGTCAGTAATAAAAGTATGACAAAAATACTGATGGCAGCAATGCTCCTAGGACTGAAGGAATCTGATGAGGTTTTTAGTGTCTGGTTGCTTGATGAAGGCAACTGCAAAATGAAGTCCCAGCCTGGGGAAAACTATTCTGTATTAAGAGCAGTCAATACCCAGGCTGGGTAGTGGAAAGCTGGAATTGTAGAAAAGAGGATGAAGAACAGCTGAAGTGAAGGTTTTTGGTGCCCACAAACCCAATTAAAAGTTTGTGTTAAGGATGCATGTCAATTCTGTGGTAATTCTCAAGAAATGATCATGCTGCTAAGCTTTATGTTATCACTCTCCTTTAATGAAGCCACACTTTGAATTAAAAGCAGACATATTCAGAAGTACATCATTTCACTGTAAACATCCACACACTAAAAGGCACTTAAAATGTATGATATGCAATATTCAATGTCAAAGTGCATTAATATTTACAGATACCATTTGCAAATCATCTCAAACTTGGAGTCTGTCTCACCATATATGGGAATCCTCACTACAGAATGTTTTGATGTTTTAAAATTCTCTCTCTTTTAAATACTGTGAATCTTTAGAAAACTTCTAATCAGGTCAGTGGTCTGATATTTAGACAGGACAGATGCTTTCTAGCAGCAAACTGAAATTCAGTTACAATTTGAGTCTCAAATCACCAGCTGAATGACTTGATTCTAATATGTGGAAATCCAAAGTCATATGGTCATGGAATTGTCCCTCTCCTTCAGGTGTTAAACCCAGTCTTGAAACTAAACCCAGAAATTTTGAAATTACTTGAAATCCTTTCTACTATCTCTTTTTCTTTTTTTTTTTTCCTCTTTATTTGATCTTCTGGTTCACCAAAACATGTTAGCTTGGCCTTAGGTTGATTGTGGTCATGAATTTTCCTCTGATCCAGTGGCAAATGTGGCTCCTCAGCTATATTTTGATTTAGTGCTGAGCTCCAATCTTTCCTCTTTCATTCAGTCTTGTCTTTTTCCCTGCTAAAAGGATGGGGACACATTTTAATAGGTTTCCTTTTGTAAACCCTGGGGGGAAGTCTTCATAGGAGGAAATATTCAAGATGATAGCATCTCTGTAATTGAAAGCACTACCAGGAATAAATGAAAAATGTTTCCAAATTAGCTGGACCAATAGTGGCATGTCAGATAAAGTTCAGATACTTTCAGAACTGAATAGATTGAATTTCTGTACAACTGAGGCCCGAACAGCTTTCAAAATCATGACGTGTTACAGAGGGACATGTTACAGAGCAAACATAATCCTATTTCCCCCTGAAATTCTACCCCAAAGCTTTTCTCTTTCTTGCCTCTGCTTGCTACCAACCTGTAATAGTGGTGATATTTAATTTGAACTACTTAAAGCAGCTTTACTGGGATGACAAGCAACTTCAAAGAAAGCTTGTGTGACTCCAACAAATGCACAGGGCCAAGAGATGATATTTTCTCTGAAGATTAACCTTTTCCTGTGTATGATACTGTACAGCAGGCAACAGAGAAAAGCTGATTCATAAACCTATAACAAAAATGCGGTGTATTGTATTTTCAGATATGTAGAAAAGATATTTCTTTTGGCTGTTTCTGCAGTGCATAATGTTTTTAACTGGTAGATCAGAAGAAAAGTAAACTGTCTAAGGAATTGCTTCAACTTGATTCATAGCCCAATTTTCTAGGAAGAATGAAGTCAGGGTTAAGGTTGTGTTGTAAAAAATATTACTGTATTTACGTAATTTGGAAAATCTTGGTTTTGAAGTCAAAATTGATGGGTCTTTACATTTAGAGCAGCAACATCATCTTAAGTAAAAACATTAAATTCCCCTAGCCCCCTTATAATGTAACCCTACATAGAAGCTCTCTAAGACTAAGGATTCTGTTCCTTTTTTTTTTTTTTTTTTTTTATAAAAACTTTTTGTTCCATGGACCTTCCTAAATAAGGGTGTTGGTGGATGTGTGATGGCAAATGTATTTTTAAGTCACATCGTGTAATTCAGCCTCACCAGCACAACTGTGGTGGCTGGGGGGGGACAAATTTGGAGCAAATTTCAGACCCAGAAACTTCTTAGGCCTGCTCTGAATGCTAACCCAAGTTCTTGGGGAGCTACATCTTCTGCTTGATATGCCAGAAGTATTTAGTGTGGAGAGGGCACGCTGGGAACAGAGGTTAATATTGCTCAGTTTGTGCCATACTAAGATATTGATGTGTAAATATTGGTGGAGTTGTGTGCTAAAAAGCTCTTAAAACTGGAAAACTTAAGCAAGAAGGAGTAAGAATGTGGAAGGCTGTAAGGAGTCATAGCCTGGCATACAGTTGTTGGCAGTTGTACAGCCTTAGCTGATAAATTTTGGGCAATTATGAGTAGTTTGAAGCAAAGTTCTAAGTGATCATAAGTATTAAGGGCGTAAAGCCTTCTAATTTTTAATAATAGAAAGTATGGGGAAGGAACTCCATAGGACAACTCTACACAAGCCCTTGTTCATGCTTAGGTTTATTTAAACTGAAACATGGACCATTGAGAAGCACTTCTACATTGGTAAATGCTATTCCCTCATGTGAATATTCTGAAATTAATTCTAATATGTATGTTTATGGGAGTAAGAATGTGAAGACTTACAGAATTATAAAAACGGTTTTATATGAAGACAAGAGCTTCTAGATTAATCTACTCTCAGAGATAATTAAAATCATTCCTTCATGCCATTGTTAAATGATTCTGAATAAATCAGGTTTTTTTCATCACTCTATTAGCATATAGCTGTTTGGTTTGGGTTTTTTTGTGCCCTTTTTTTTTTTTAATAAAATGGGAGGGACCCAGTAATCATGGCCCACTAAAAATTTCTGACTTAAGATGTCTTCCTAATGTGAAGCTTTTACCTGAGTTTCTGGGATTGTTGACAGAGTGAACAATCTGTCTATCTCCTTTTTCTTCCTTCAGGATGAAAACGCTCTAAATCCAAAGGTGAGATTTAATACAAGTTGCACACTGCTCCTGTTCAGTTATGTGAAAATCCAGGCATTTCATTAGATTGACTTGTTTGGCTGGGAAGAACCTTCATCTCTGTGGGCAAGTCAGATTGATAAAAGGAGTAGCACACAGCCCAGAGGTCTCTGAAGACCTTTAGGATTTAAGCTTCATCTGCTTTTTAATCCTAACATCCTTTATTATTCCGTGGATTGTGTGCTTTGGCTCCTGGAGCTGGCAGATGGCAGCGATCCCGTGCTTTGTGTCTTGGCTGTGTGTTGTCAAGGCACAAAGGAGAGCCATGGCAATCCACTGCATATTGCCTGTGCTTTTAGTACCCTAAATCCCATCCTAAAATCCTACATCTCTTTAAGTTCTGTATGCGTATGTTTTAACTTTTGAAGAAAGTAACAGAAAATAATAATTAGGCTTCATATACCACTCTGCCACCAAGAACAACAAAAATGTCTAATGATCATGAAGAATAAATGGCCCTGTCCAGGCTGTCTCTTTTTTCTTTTTTGCCAAGGCTTAGGTATTTATTATATGTAAATTATTTAACCTACACTTATCCTTAAAATATGATTGTGTCATCATTTATGTTCACTTTAAATCAGCTTTTAAAAGGAAAAGATTTGAAGATTTGCAATGACATTTATTTCTACTGCCGTCTGTGCTCCAAAACTTCTATTTATTAGTATATTTATTCCATTTAGATATAATGTGATTTATCTCTTCCCTCATCTTAGTAAACATTTTGGTTGTAATTCTGTAGTTATTTATGACTGGACTTGAGGCTGTTTTCAAGCACTTCAAAACCTTTATTATTTTTTCCTCTTGGAGTGGCATAAAAAGGCCTTAAGTCAAAATGCGGTATATCTCGAAAAAGCCAGAGTAATTACCTTAAGAAGATAGAATGCAATAGCACTGGCAGAACAGGAAATGTCCCCTCTGCCCCTGGCCCCCAGGACAGCAAAACAGTTCAAGGGCAGTGTGGACTCAAAAAGGAGATTAAAAGCTTTTTCTAGCTTTGACTTTGTTAGCCTGGGTCACTACTGGGATTCTCAGGTGTGCTCCTGCTCAGCACCCAGAGGGGCTCTTCTGCCTGCACAGGCAGGATGGGTTTGGACTCATTCCTGTAGGACATGAGGGTGACAGAAATTAAAAAAAAACTCTTCTTCTGATCTATTTTTGTGTTGGATACAGAAAGTGATATCCAGCAGATTGAAGAGTATAACTTTTAAAGGAAAATGTGTCAGACATGTAGAGGATATGTGAGCATTATCATAGCAATGATCACTTTTGTCCACTCCCAGCTAGCAGCAATAATTCATACTTCTTGGAGAAAAGTATCAGGTATATAATGATATTTGAGATCTGAGTTCATTAGTGATAGATACACTTGAATGTGGTGATAATAACAAAATATTTATTCATCTTCAATGCCTATTTTTATGTGCACTTTTTCCCAGAAGGTTTCAGAGCATCCCAAATGGATTTGTTTCTGTAGCATGATGTCTGTTCATATTAATGTTTGGGAGAGAGATCAATGAATTTATTTATGAGAACATATTTATCAATTCTGCAGATGGCAAAATAACCAAGCAATGATGTTGTGGCTACCATGATTAAACATCATCTCTGCAAATGCTTTCAGTACTGGTATTTGCCCTGTGTTTATGCTAGCGTTAGTCATTTGTAAAGATCAGATTGGAAGCAACTTCTTTGCTGATTTTAAAAGGAGGAAAAATTTTTCCTACCTATATGAGTGTGAGTTTGCCACAAGTAAACTGAAATACTCCAGAATGGAGAATGGCAAATATTGCCAATTGTAACTCAAATGGCATGCTATGATATCAATATTCCTGGCATGGATATGTATATTTTTTGTTATTATTATTATTATTCACATTTTTGACACATGAAATTGATGTTCCATTTTGTGTGTTTAAATTGGGAGAGATTAATTTGGTGATCAATTGGATGTAGTAAAAAGTCCTCCGAGATTAATTTGGTGATCAATTGGATGTAGTAAAAAGTCCTCCTGATATTACATTTTTCTTCATTTTTATCTTTTCTCAAATATTTCTAAATCTCCTTTTCCTCTTGGCATTCTTCAGTAACTTTGTTTAGGGGCTAAATACCACCAATTTTTGGAATTTTTGGATAAAACTGTGTTAAATTCATTGGAAGCAAGATGTATTTCTAAGAGGCAGCTATCTTTGCAGACAGCCACAAGTTCTGTCTCTGCCTAATGAGACCCAGGCCCTCATGGCTCTGAAATGCTCATTTTCCTGTGCTGAATGTGCAGAGCCTGTTCCTGACTGGGGATCTGCTGTGTAGCTGTGTGAGCCATGCTGTGGCATGGGGCCATTATTAAATTCACTGTATGCTCCTGTGCTTCCTGGCAGCGCAGCCTCGTCTGCTGAGATGCCATTGAAATCAGCTCCTCAGGCAAAACATCCATTAAACTTTCTTCTTGAAAGGGAAAAAAAAAAAAATCTTCTGCTAATTTGCTGCAATTTATGTTTGCTTTGTGATTCTGCAGCAGAGCCTGTCAATGAAACTGTGCTAATCATCAGGAAGCTGGTGCCTGTATGCATTCAGACATCCTACAACTACCACTCCTCAACTAAAACAATATTCCACAAGGCTTTGGTTTTATTTTTCTAGCATGGTTAGAGCCTTATGGCGTATGATTTTGCAGTTTATTTTTTTTTGCACCTTAAAAGTCCTTGAGTGTTTTGTTTGCTGAAATAACTGTGCTCAGAGTACTGTGCTTTTTCCTTTTATATAGTGGAGTTTAATGATAGAAAATGGGTGCCTCACAGATAAAATTATGTACTGCTGCTATTGTGTCCTGTCTCTAAGGCTTAAGCCCTGTAATCTTTTAAAAATTGATCATTAGTTGCTTATCTTCCATAATGTTACTGTTGACTAAAAATTTGGAAAACACTTAAATTATAAGGAAAAAAAAAAATAGGAGGTGGTAGGTAGCACTTTGTGGGAAAACCATTAGAAGTAGAGAGTGGGTAGGAGAAGCATTTCTTATAAAAAGGTTCAAGATTCCAGAAATCTAAGATGGAAAAAGAATAATTTAACTGTGTTAACTTACTAGATCTATTTTTTTTTGTTTGGTTTGTTTTTTGGTTTTTTTTTTCATTTTGGGGTTTTTTTTCTAGACATATAGAGGTCTGTGGACCCTCTGTGAACCTGATCATCTCTTGCAAAAACCTGAAGCTCCATTCAGAGTTTGAGTATGCCGTTTTGAATTCCATTGGACTCTTCATACTTGAGATCTGTGGTTGTGTTGCTCACCTGACAAACTTAATACAACAAAATTAATCCAAAACTACTCTAATTTCTATTCTAGAGAAAGTGAACAACGCAAGAGAGCAGTGCTTTCTATTGATATTTTAGGATTAGTTTGAAAATAGTTAAATCTCCACCTCAGTCTTGCAGGAATGTGTTTCAATTGGTCACATGCAGCAGTTTGTTCAAACAGACAGAATTTTCAGGTGATTTGATTGCTCAAATTCATGTCAGTGTCTAGGATTTGATCTGGTGTTTGAGACTGAAACAAGGTGTGCTATCATGTGCCTGTAAGTTTGTGTAACTCATATGAGTTTGTGTTACTCACACCTTACTCTTTCTCTATTTTTTTCTAAATCCTAGAGTAACTTGTGCTGTCTGAAGCAAGGAAATTTTACCTAATAAATTAGCAATTCTCTTAGCTCACTAAGCCAGTTCACACTCTCTCACAACAGGATCTATTTTATTACTCTGCTGTAATTTTTTTTTTCTCATTTTGATCTTACTGTCATGATTAGATCAGAGGTTTTACTATGCTGGGATAAACTCATGATCCAACTCATTCACTTCTCAGTTTATGTGACCAGATATTTCTGGTGAGTGCTAGAAATGTGCTGAATGATTGAGCTTATTGTTAAAAAATATAGACATTTAAACCCTCTTTTTACCTTTATTCATGGACAAGCTTTTGTTTCTTAACCAGTGAGATATCTAAAGAGATATGAAAGTGAAGGGTATGTAGTATCACTTATCCTAATCTCACATTTTAGTGAGGGGCAGGGTGGAGGTGCACTGCTATGTTTTACGCCTTATCAGAATAATGCCAGATCTTCATGTTTAGAACTTTCATTAATCCTGGGTTTAAGTTTCTAGTATACAAAATTTGATGCATTAGTGAAAAAAGTTCTGAATATTTTAATTAAATGCCATTTCTCTTAAGCATTTTAGGATTTAGCAGTGTTGACTCTGTGCTGAAATTTCATTTTGCTTAGAATTCAGTAGCTATGATTATCAGGGTACAATTGCAGCCTTAGTGCTCTCTGTTAAGGATGGGAAAATTGCTTAGACTGAAACGATTTGCAAATTTCTGCACATCAAGGGGCTGCCTGGCAAGATTTTGCTTTTCACAAATGTGAATCTCTCACAGTGGGAGCACACACAGGCAATTGCTCTCCAAGAGATGCTTTATTCTCAAATTTGCTTTCCCTAGCTTGAGGCAGTTGTATGTCAGCTCCAGGTGCCTGTTGTGGGCAGCTCCATCTGACCATCTAGAGCATCGTTTTTAGGTAATTTTGCATCCTTGTGAAACTTGTTAAAAAGCCATTTCAGAGAGACATTCTGTGCTTTCCAGGTAGGACAGCTTGCAGAGCTGGCTGGGAAGAGCATGTTTGTGTGTGTCTCTAAAAGATGGATTGGAAACAACTGAAAGACTAAAACAGCAGGATGCTGGGGAAGAACAGAGATGACTCTGCATGTGTGGTGTCCCTGCCTAGAGACAGGTGACTTTCAGGGAGATCAAAAGATGCTGTTCATCTCAGGCAGCCTTCTGTAAACTGAGGGGAGAATATAAATTTAAAAGTGCAGACATGTGCTCTGATGTGAGGTGACTGAAACCAGCCTTCAGCCTTTGTAATTTAAGTCTCATGACCTGTGGAGCGCAGTTTTCCATGGCTGCATTCACAGGAGAGAAAGAATAACTGATTTTTTCTTCCTTTTATCTTTCCCTTCCTCCACTTAGTTTAAAAAAAGGAACAACAAGATAAACAGCTGAGCAAACTCCTCACACTCTGTTGTTTTTATTATCATTATATTTTGGGCCTAAATGTTAAAGTTGGAGGTGATAAATTTGTGAGTGACCTAGGAAAAAGAGAAAAAAAAAACAAAAAAAAACAAACAAACCATTCTAATGACCTTCTGGAGTTTATAGGAAACATCAACCAAGGCACTCACCCCAAAAGGTCATTGCCACAAAAAGGAGCCAAATTCCGTATTTTAAAAGATTCCACAGAGGGCAAATTCTATAAAAATCAATAAATTTGTTTCCATGTCAAATCATCATTCTGATCATACAAGTACAAAAAAAAATGTGGCTTGGTTTTATGTTGTCTAATAGCACTAGGGCAGCACTTGTGGCTACTGTGTCTTCTGACTTCATTGCCACCATATGCCATTTCTGCTTGGGTTTAGAACTAGAGGAAATGTGAATTTACCCTCCTGAATGTGACCTCTTAGTATAAATCAGTACTGGAGTATTTTTTTTTCCAGACCATTCTGCTGAAACGTGAAGCAGATAATAGCTCCTAAGGGAAAGATGAAGAGTAAATAAAGCAGGTAGTATAGGGAACGGTATAACAAACCAGAGAACACAAAGCTAAGGCAGCCAGATATGCACAAACCCTTTTTTATTCCAGGGACACATAGCTGATGACCTACAACTATGTCCATAGTGCCTTAGGGAAAACAGGCAGATAAAGAAACTCTCTAGTGGCCAGCAGGAAAGATTGGATTGTGATGGGTGTCCCCTGTGGAGCATCCCTTCCTGGGCAGCCTGTTCCATGCAGCAGGGAATCACATCATGGTGACAACCAGGATCATCTTTTCCCTCAGTGAGATGACACCTGTCATCAATGCCAGTCAGTCATCAATACCTGTCATCAGCCTGCTGGTTTTTGGATGATACTGCCATTTTGACTCTGAAATTGGCTTGGAGTGTCAGTGTTGCACACCAATCGACTGTTCAACCCTGTGCACATCTGGTTTTGGTGATTTTTATGAAGTATTAGGAAGAATTTTATTTACTTATGTTGCTATCATAGATTTAATAGTCTGGAATCTCACAGGAGGCTGTGGTGGTGTCTTTCTTCAAAGCATTTTTGTGAAGTTCTGAAGTGTAACTCCCCAGATCCACAATATTCATAAGCAATATTTTTTATGAAAAGGAAAAAAAAGTCGAAGTTGAAATCCTTAATCTACTTTCTGTTTCCTTTTGTAGATAGGACAGATGAGATAAGACAAATGGGAAAACAAAGCTGTGTAGGAAATGTGAGAAGACTATTGCAAACACTCAAATTACTCAAAATCACTTGTCACTCAAAGTACGAATTTGCCATTTAGAGAAAGCATCAGTCTGAGCAAGAAATTACTGTAATTAAAGATAAACATGTCTGTGAGGTATTTCTCAGTGCAAAATTAATGAAGTTTATTCTGAAACAACTTTGCCGTAGAAAAACAATATCTAAAAACAATATCAAAAACCAAGACAAACCTGCAAACACAATTATATTTGGAAACTCTTGGGGCATTCCCTTTCACTGTGTAGTACAGCTTTTTCATGTTCCCTTTCAGGATGTTAATTAGCTGCTGACTGGGCTAAGAAATTAGCAACTAAATTCTTTTTTTTCAAATGAGTGTTTTAAGAGTTAATCTAAACTGTCAAGCCCAGAGCCAGCAAACTTGGATAAAATTTGGAGCTCAGACCATAGCTGATATACAAGCATTCTAATCTTAGGTGTGCACCATCTAGAAGCAAGAACTCAATAATTCTATGATGAGTATCTTCCATGGTACTTAATCTGTGTGTGAGAAAAATCTACAGAGGAAAAAAGTAATGGACACTGCAAGAGTTTGATGGGTTTCTGTTCCCAAGGTACTTTGGCTTTCTAACTCTTCCACTTGAAGTTGTGCTAACTCACTCAAATGAGCTTGTTTGTGACTGTAATCAAAGCAGAAATGTGCAAGTCCCAGCCCCAGTGGCATAAATGTTTTCTTTTGACCAGTTATGTTTCAGGTAACCTCAGCTGCTCTTTGGGTTGCAGTCATCTGCCGAATTGGGGCTGCCTCTTGGATGAGCTGTCTAGTGCATTTTGGTTTTTGTCAAGTTTAATTAATTCATTCATTAATTGCAGAGAGAATCAGCCAACCTGTATCTTAAACAATCTTACGTCATTGTCTTCCTTTCTTTATTATCTTAATGAAACAACTTGCATCTTGAATGACTCTGCTAAATTGGCATCTGTAATTACTTATGAAAGTATAATTTTTTATTTAAAAAAGGGGTCACAATTTCACTTTCCTCAGAAATATTTTTTTAAGCCTTATTCTTTCTAAAATCCAAATTTGATTGTACTTGAGGCTCTATTAAGCTTAAAAATAAATGTTTTATCTCCAGTAAGGCTAAAGCCCTATTTTTATTTTTTCTTTACCTTGTTGCATATGACTATAAGCAGTTAAAGTTGAAACATTTTTGGTCAAGATTCTTCTAACTGGTGAAAATTTAGTTCTGAGCAGCCCAGGAGTTGGACATTTTTAGTCTGGAGAAGACAAGAATGAGGGGATGTCATTATTGCCTATAAATATCTCAAAGGTGGGTGCCAGGGTCCTTCCACTCGTGGCCAGTGACAGGACAAGGCCATAAACTAAAACATGAAAAGTTTTTAAACCTTTAAAACCCCTGCACGAGGAAGAATTTGACTTTGAGGGTGGCAGAGCCCTGGCACAGCTGCCCATGGGCTGTGGGGTCTCCCTCCCTGCAGACATTCAGAGCCCACCTGGACACGTCCTGTGTCACCTGCTCCAGGTGACCCTGCCCTGGCAGAGGGGTTCGAATGGAGGGTTTCCTCAAATCCCTTCCAACCCTAACAACTCTGTGATCCAGTGATGTCTTGGACATACTCAAGTGCATTTTCACTCTGCATTTCATATGCTTTTAACCCAGATTCTCTCATTAGTTGTATTTTATCAGAAAGCTTTTCTTTTTTCCCCTTGTATTTATTATCTATTTAAGCTGTGAAGGCAAAATAAAAAAGGCTCAATTAAACTCCAGCTCTGCCTCTGTAGAGATCCTTCATATTTTGGAGGTCAGAACTTCTCAGCCTCTGTGTCTCTATAGTAAGCTATGCCAAGGCTGTGTTAAGAGAATTTTAATTCTGTAATATCTGTAAAGCTCTGACTCATAAGGCACCTCAGCATATGCTTAGAACATCTGTTTGAAAATGAGGGCTTGTAAATAATACAGAGAAAGTTTCTACAGGACAGATTAGAAAACAACATTCTGTGGAGAAGGAAAAACAGGGATGGGCAAAGTGAAAATAAAGGGAGGAAAAAAAAAGAACAGACGCATGAGAGATTAAAGAAAAAAAAAGATAATAAAAGGAGAGTTACTGATAAGGAACAGGTAGCTAAAAACTATTTCTCAGAAAATTAAAATTCTAAAACAAAACACAATCTTAAGACAAAATAATGTGAACAGATTAGCCACTTGTTATAATTAAATATTTGTTTTATGTTAGTAAAGAAAATTAAAACAGGTAAAATCATATCATTTAATAGATTATCCTTCAAAGTGGTTGACAATATTTATTATGCACAGACATACATTAATATTCTTTTGGAAAGATTCAGGGAACAAATGTAGCTATGGCTTTACTTGGTTGCAAGTAGAAAAAACCTGTGTTTTTAGCTTATCCGAATACAAACATTCCAAGCTCTTGAAGTAAATACTAAATCTAAAACTATTATCACCAAGGTTTAAAACAAACAAACAAAAGGATATGGATTGTGTGTGTAAAGACTGACATTATAAAGAAATATTTCTTCTTTTCTCAATTTATTCCCCCAAGGAAACATGCTTGAAATATTTTAATTCTCACCCCTCAGTCCCCCCTAAATGGCATAGTAACTGTAAGGATAGAAAATGTGAAAGGCCTTCTTTAGAACCCATTACAGAAGATTCAGGATGAGTGGTCTTTCTGGTTTTCATCCAGCTGTTTCCTCATGATACCTACGCCTTGCAGCATTTATTATCAATTTCTCTTTAAAATTAAAGCATAGACAGAAAAGAAAAAGGAAAAGGAGAGCTACAGTATATTTCTTTGTCAAGGCACGACAACCCCATTATTTATTAATTTTTAATTCCTCACTTGCATTTTGAGATACAGCAGATGTAAAGTTGTATTAAATGTTCTACTCCGCTACCATTTAGCAGCAAAAAAACCTAGGAAAGCATCATTTGATCTGCTCTAATAATTTCAAAATTATCTATAATAATAATAATAATTCCTTTCAATGACTAAATAAATAAAAATGAAATGTCACAGTCATTAAATATCTATCAGAACATCTGGCACTGTACCGCAGTAGCATGGAAATCCTGCTGTGCATGGAACTTGTCATTCTGTTTTGGGGCTTCTCTATGGCTGGGAATGTGATTTTATTCCTAGTGCAGGCCAGAACTCATTGTCTAGGGCATAAAGAGTAAGGCCAGAAGGAAAAAGTCACTCCCAGCAGGATGGAAAGAGCAGTGGAGTTGTGGGGTTGACTTTGGAAGATCCAGAAGGTGATGCTCAATATGTCCATTGAATAGGGAATTATATTGGAACCCATGCAGTAGGGAAACTCCCCTGAAGTGTTTAGTGAGCATAGGGAAAACAAAAACATGCTCAGCAACAATTAGTTGGCTTGTTTGTAGCTTCTGTCCTACCCCTTTCTGTCTTGTTTTATATCTGTGTCTCTCTGTTATTCTTTGCAAACACTTTGGGTAGAAAATACAGTATAGTAAAGTTGATAGAACATTAATTAGTTGTCAACAGGTACTGAGAAATCACAGCTCTCAATACACTGAGTTTTTCATGACTTTTCTAGGTAGATACTACTTTATCTAGGTAGGTATAGGATTTAGGAGAACAAAATAGCAAGATGTGAATCAGTGGTGCTAAGTGATGCCCAGTAAATAGCCATTTACTGGATACTTGATCTTTCAAAAAAGCTCACAGTTATATTATTGATACAAGAGCTTTGTTTTTCAGAATGTAGTCTTGGGTGACAATAGCTGATTTTTCCTTAAAAATAAAGGCTGGGGATGTAATTAAGTAAAAAAAAAAAAAAAAAAAAAAAAAAAAAAAAAAAAAAATTGTGATTGTGCTTTAATATCAGCTGACTTTTACATGTTCAACACCTTAGTCCAGTTTTTTTCCTGGTGAACATCAACATTTGCTTGCTATACAGATTTAACCTTTTCAGCTGGGAAGATTCATGCAGCAGTTACCACCATATATATGATAGTTCTTGAATTTCATATTTTAGAATGCCAAGGAATTGCATTCCGTTCTACAAATATAAATAAAATTTCCTTATCACTGAAATACCTGAAGTTATGTAAGCACATTTCTCATTTTGAGAATGGTAAGTGTATAGTCTATTTGGTTTTTTTTTTACTGAAAGATTGTGTTTCTAATTTGTTGGTGGAATGTTTAGGTGCTCTCACTTAGATCTGTAAAATACTGTCTAAACACTACTGTGTATTTTCTGAAAATAAAAGGTTCTTTTGGAAGTAATAGCACCTTTTGATCTCTGTAGAGGTTTTAGAAGGTATTTGAAACAGTAAAATTTATCTTTTTTATTGTTGGGCAGATAAAATTGCTTGTATTTGTTTCTTAGGACAGAATATAATTTAAACAGACCAAATCTTTTTCAGAATAACAATAAGAAGTGAACAAGAATGAAGCTATTAAAAAGAATGAAGCTAGACCTGTGGCTACAGTATTTATGAATGCAGACACCAGAATGTTCAAAGGCATAGTGAGTTCCAAGAAGGGAGTTTTCATTATAGAGCAGATTTTGGGAGGTGCTGCCATGAAAGCAGATGTCTGTTGCTGGTTGGCATCCCTGTGATGAGTTACTCTGGATTAAACACAGATTTAGGAATTCACCTGTGCAGTCACAATCACTGAATAGCCTCTGTGCAGCAAGGAAATCTTGTTCCCATGTGTACTTTGTGTTCTTGACAGCAAGTCCTAAGCTCTGGAGTGTTAACTCATGGAGTGTAACATCATGAAGCTCTTTGGTGAGGTTCCAAAGTGCATTTTGCTGCACTCAGTGCTCAAACCACTCTTGTGCCTGAGGGCCAGGAGTCAAGCAATGGTGCACACATTATGGGTTCCTCCATAGTGTCAGCAGCAAATGGATTGCCTATCTAACTGCCATAAGTATATTTTGCTTATCAAAAGTGTGAAAATCCCACAGATGCTGTAACTATGGTGTCTAGGGAGGCCCTGGGATAAAAAGCATTGTATAAATGTAGGTCATTATTGTGAAGTTACATTATCTGAATCCTTTGCCCCATGATTGTTTGCTTTAGACTCTGTGGTAACTAACATGTGAGTGAAGGAGAAAAACAGAAAATCTAAATAAAGCACAAGGACATCAAATCTACCCTAACAAGAAAAAGAATTGTTAAGGAAATCATAGGGCTGAGGTCTAAATATTTCACAATTAGGCATTCATTTGGAAAGAGCAGCTGCTCTATGTCCTCCACGTACTATTTTGCTCACATTGTTTACTGATTACAAAACACAGAATATACTTTTATTGACTATGTTTTCCCCTACAGTCTTCTAAGGGAGTAATGATGAATATTCATATTAAGAAACAGGTTCAAGGTTCTAGCACCAGCAGCAGCTGTGCTTCTTACAATGTCTGCAGTCACTTGGGCTGAGTAGATGTAAATAATTTACATGGGCTGTATATAGCAGCCCTTTCAGATCTCCATATATTTATGCTAATACGTAACTTAGATTTTGTTGGCACCCACTGTGTTGATCAAATTGAAACAAAAAGTAGGTTGTGGCTGTTCAGGGAGTAGATTCCAGTTGCCCTGAACAACTGCCATGTGCAGTACAGAAGCCATCACAGTTAAGTGTTGAATCTCAAGATCCTGGAGGAATATTTTAAAGCTAATTATCACTATCAAGAAAGTCCTTGACGTCAGAAGGCACTGACTGAAGTTCTATACAGTGCTTGTCCAGTTACCTATGACTTCAGAATTTATTAATATCCAAACACTTCAAGGGGAAGGCAGTAAGCTCTTTTGGTATAAAATAGCAGGATTGTTCCCTCATATTCTTTCAGTAGTGATATAAAGCTGTAGCAACTACAGGAAAAATTGCTTTTTCCTTTAGTATCTACCATGAAAATTTTACATCCTGTGATAGATGCTTAAGTTTATATTTTGATGTGTAGCTTTGCAGTGCCATGGAGGATCAGTGCGGTCACACAAAAGCACAAGGAAACTCACTTGTTTGAGCTGTGAGCTCACACCCCCTGTCTATAGTTGTATCTTTTGTATAGATTAATGTGCAAGTGAAAAAAAAAAAAAAACACATTCCTGTAGCTATCTGTTAAGGCACACAGGTGATCTATTTGCATATACCGGTAGAGATTGTTCTTTAGGAAAAAAAATCCCATGCTGCCTTTGAGGATTGGTCAGCAGGAATAAATGGTAGACACATATGCCTTACCTATTCATCATTTTGCTTTTCTGCTCTATTTGCTTTGGTGGCCAGTTCTTTTGGATTATGCTTTCACCTAAAATCACCAATCAGGGTTGAACTGGATGCTACTGTATGAAGACATGTGCAATCAGGAAACTTTCAGTGTAGAAAATTATGTTGCAAAGTGACCTCCATTACTTACCAGTTTTAGAACAGTACAGAAAAGATTCCCAAAACTGCTAGTGGAGGGTATATTCTGCAGCTTTCAGAAAAGAAACTATTCATGATTTTTTGCTTATTTTTAGGTTTCCCTCAACCAACAAATACATAGTTCACTATTCTTTTTGATTTGTTAGTGTAAATAACTTTTCTTCTGCATATACATTTGGCCTTTTTTGTAAGGTGAAAGAAAAACACAATTATTTCCTTTGCTGCCCACAATAGTGGTGGGGACCTTTAGGTGTCACTGCACTGTGCTATGACACCTAGGCAAACAGTAAGGAATTGCTTTTGCTGGAGGGAGATCCCTGTTTGGCTAATGATTGCTCAAAGTTAAATGTATTCATGATGGAAATACATATGTCCACTTCAAGGAAAATTAAAAAGGTCAGAACAGACTCTCCAGATGATGAGTCTTTGCCTCGTTTAAGTTTTTTCTAAACCAAACTCTTAGCACCCCTTAGATGCACGTCAGAAACATGTGGAGGTGCAGAAAATTGACATTTTACTTGCAGAGCAGAAGCTAATGGAACAGTTAATGGCATTTCCATAGCTTATGGTGAATAACAGAGTGCCAGGACTTTAACAAGTGAGCTCATGATGCAGCCTGTGTCACAAGGGAGCATGTGTTCAAAAAGAGGAGTATTCAGTGACTGAAAGAACTGAGCTGTGATTTTTTCCCCTCTGTTAAATAAAAGTGCTTGGCTCTTTTACAGAAGAAAGAGGCTACACCAAAGAGTATTAAAAGAAGAGTCAACTGCCCCCTCTCCGCCAGCCCACACCCCCAAAAAGTTGTATTTAGCAGCATTCTAAAAATGTAGTCCTGAAGATTTACGCTGAGGCCATTGACTATATGAAACAGGAGTTAAAACTAAAATGCTAAAAGGAGCTGGGAATTAAACATTTGGTCTTTGGTGCAGTCTGGTCTTTATAAATGAAAATCTTTGCTTTTAAGTATTATTTTTACAAGCCCTTGGAAGGGGCTTATTAATGCTTATTAGGAAATAGCAATCATTACATACAGAGATTAATCATTCCAAGTGGGAAACTGCTTCAGGCCTTTCTATATTTTTGAATAGAGAGGGGGCAGAGAGAAAAATAAGTATACTTATGGATTTAAAGATAGCTATAGATACCTAGTGAGATTTTTAAAAGAATCAGACTCCAGCGGGTTTAATAGTAAATACTTAAATCTTTGCAAAATCCTACTTATGGTTCTTGGTTCACCTTTAAAAGTTTATTTGGCTATCAAAATCAACTTTTAGAATATTTTTTTTTTCAAATTTTATGTGTCTCAGGTGCCTGCATCCCATTGAGTTTTGCTTTAGTGTTTAAATCACCTGAGACTGAAGTGCTAATGGATTTATGAGTCTGAATCAAAAGTGTGATTACAATTTATACAAGTAAATCCAGCTACTGTTAAACAAATTGATGAGGTTACTGTTAAACCCTGTAGGTTCTTTAGT
The DNA here is from genome assembly GCA_020466415.1 of Ammodramus savannarum pratensis. Taxonomy (NCBI): domain Eukaryota; kingdom Metazoa; phylum Chordata; class Aves; order Passeriformes; family Passerellidae; genus Ammodramus; species Ammodramus savannarum. The sequence goes on from JAHXMQ010012337.1 coordinate 34,138,292, forward strand.
CAAACCTGCATTTATGTGTGGACCCAAATAATCTGTACAGTCCAGTCTGAAGCATACTTTGCCTCACATGTATTTGATTTCACAAAACAGATTCATTTAAGTGTCTCTTTTGTGTTGTAATTTTAATTTTAGTGGGCAGTTCATAGCTCAAGTTTCAATGCTAGTTTCAATGCATGAAAATCTTATGTCTAATTCTTAAAGAAAGTAAATAATTAAGTGGTAATTTCTGGACAGTTACCCTAATTATTTTTAATACACGTCATATACATACTATTGACACATATTCCAAAGAATTTCCCAATTTAACCTTTCCAACTGGTACTACTGTTTTCATCTTCCCTTTCAATAAAATTCTACAGTAAGAATTGTTTCAAATCTTAATCTGTCTCTGTTTTAGCAATGATGTGTTTCCTCCAATGCTGAACAACTCCTATTTTTTTCACATATTTTTCTCCATTTTTTTGTTTGGTTGTTTGGGGTTTTTTTGGTTCTTTTTGTTTGCAAATTAATATTTCATTTTATAAGTAGCGATTTAAGAAATCAAAATAATCATCTTCTAAACCTTATAAACAAAGAAATCTACACCATAGTTGCATATTTAAATTCTTAGGTTTTCACCTGGATTTCACTTACGAGCTTATTTTTCAGCTTTCCATCTGCCATATAAAAATGTGATGTTTCTTAATATGAATGACTTGAAAACAAACATTTCTGTTGAAAAGTATTTCTGTGGGAAAGTGGTTCATAGGTAACTTTTTGACATGGAAGTTCCAGTGGGAGGTTTGGGAATTTATGTACATGTAAATTACATTTACTTGAAATGTAATATTCTGGAACAAGTTGGAAGATTGCTTCCTTATGCTTGATTGTCTGTTGTGAATTAGTCTCTTGGTTCCACAAAAGATTTCCATTAGAGAATTTCCTGAGAAATGTTTAGAACAAGGGAGCAGCCTAACCTAAAGTGTCAGTAATTTCATAGTGAGTTATGTGTCTTGAATGCAAGAGTTCAGCACCACTTGGTTGCCATGGTTCATTAGTTATCATCAAACCCCTAGATCATCTTCGAGTAGAAGCCCAAAAGGTTCTAAATATTCACATGCAGTGCAATTATGAGGCAATCAAAATAAAATTTAACAATTTTGAAGTTAAATTGAAAATAGATGGTGCTTTCAAAACCAGAGATTAAAGGGAGACAACCATATGTAAATCAGATACAGTACTGCTGAATTATCTTGTTCAGTGTCTGTGCTTTCTAAATAATAGACAAGGTAGTTGTACAGAATAATTCCTTTGAAAGATCTGACAAGCATGATTTATGGCATAGCTCAAAACACATTCTTTGCTTGAATATTCAGTCAAAAGAGCTTCATTTTCCCCAATTCTAATATTGTGGAATTATATCTAAGTGGTGTCTTAACTTGGGAAGTCACAGGAGGGAGAATATAAATTACACTCTTACAAAAATATACAAGAGATTTATATTGGAAAATTGCTATTTTGGAATGCAAGACAGCAAACTACAATTAATCACTGTTCCTCCACTCATCAGACTCCACAGTGAAGCTTCAAGAAACATAATGCAGTATTTTAAAAGGCTCATTTAAAATCCTTTCTCAAATACTACAAATACCTGTGGGGTGTGTGGGGGGGAAAGGATAGCCTTGTTTAGAATAATTCATTCAGTGAGCTAGTATTTGAGAATCTAAAAAAAAATCCAGTTTGCATAAAACCTCAACATTTTAAAAAAGTTTAATTTAGGAATTATTTTAGATTTAGTCATTTATGAAAGTTGCCTCTGGTCTCCATATGGAAGGAGAAAGCAGTAAACTAGAACCTTAACCCCAAGAAAATATATCCTTCAGATTTTCTGTAGCTTTTATAGGATTGGTTAAATTATTCCTAAAGCACCTAACATAAAGTCTGTCATCCTAATCAATGTTACAAGTATGGGCTTTTTCAAATGTTTGACACTGCTTCACATTACTGAGGCTCCCCATGGAGATTGCTGAACCCAACTAAGCCAGACATGTTTCCATCTAGAACCTTCATCTCTGTGTGCTGCAGACTCAAAACTCAACTTTTAACAGAATTGCCAAAGCAAATGTTCTCTTTGAAAAATCTGTAACTCAAGAGCATTTTTCTAGCTCTGTGTTCTGCAGCAAAAACATCCTTCTCTTAAGCTCTAAACAATTCTTGAATTCTCTGTGAGGACATGTTTTTATTGCTTATTCTATTTCATTTACACCACAGATTTTGTTCATCCCTTAATCTTGTCTGGCTTTCCAACAATATAAAGAAAAGACAATGCTTCACAAAGAGAGAACTTACCTTGTTTGACGAAAAACTATCCACACAAGTGTATATTCTGTTCATGTGGATTTTTAGTTTTTGGTGATATTTGCTTGGTTTGATTGATTTTAGATATTTTTTGGGATTTGTTTTTTTTGGATTCCACATGGAGGTAGGTTAAATACTGCATTGCTGAGTCTTGTACAGCTGTAGATTGCAGGTACCAGGAGGACTCAGATCCTGTTCAGCATATCCCTTTGAAACTTTCTGGGTGTTCATTTATTGATCAATCATTCATCATTTGAACTATTTCAATTATTTCTGAAGAGTGATAGTGAAAAAGCTATCATGTCATCTGTCAGTCTTAGTAACAGCAAACCCAACCTGAGGTAGGTTGCAGAAGCATTTTTTGAAAGGTCTTTTTCCTAATTGCTTGAATTTCTATTCCTATATTTAGAGGAGGGATTTTAGTGCTTAATAGGTAGAACAAGTGAATCCCATCTCAGTATTTACCCTGTCTAATTACATTTTGCAAATATACTGATCCAGAAACTCGAGCACACTGAGAAGGGGCAAGTCAGAGAGCTATTTTACTTCTAAATCCTATAAAAATATCTTGCATAAAGTCTAACTTTCCTGATGTTGCTAAAGCATATGACAGCTATTTGAGGGAGGACTGGATTTAACAAGGTCAAGTGATTTTAAACATCTGCATAACCTTTGGGACAACAGTGTCCTTCAGGCAGCTGGGATCTAGGTGTCTAAAATGCCACCACACATCCATGATTAGGTTCCTAAATTGCTTCCTTAATGTTTTAACTCCTCAGATGTTGCAAGTTCATGGAAGGCACCAGAGGCAAGTTAGGAACAACATACTGCAAGATTAGAGTACAGGAGTATCTGGGAGAAAAGATGCAACTTGCCCTGATGCATACAGTGTGTTATGTAACACGTTATGAGTTTTTCACAACAAAGATGGGTTTTAAAATTTTTTGTTGTTTGTTTTGGTTTTTTTTAATTATTATATTTATTGTTTTCATTTATGTTTTTGGACAACAGTAACAGGCCACAGATGCAAAGCTTTGGAAGATTTTCCAGTAGCAGCAGCTGGCTCCTTGGCAGTCTCCTCAGGCAATTGTGTTGATGCTTTGGAGTTGCTCCTGGGTCTGTAATGTAAGGAGTCAGCTGATGAGCTGCCTTCTATGCTTGGATGCCTTTTTTTTTTTAATAGTATTGAAACACCTTAAATATTAGGAAAAATATGAACATTTTTTGTACTCTTGCAAGATATGTATATATATGTGATACTTATGTATCATACATAAATAGTGGTGCATGTGAAATGATGCCTATGTAATATACTCACATGTAGAACTTTAAAATTCCATCTATTCAACAAATTTCTGCTCTAGAAAGTGCTTTGCAGAAAGCTGCTCAATTCTCATTAAACAGCCTTATAAACTGATCACTCAAGTAAGAAGAACTAAAGACTGGTGCTACCATGAAGCCTGTTCTCAGTGCTGGCACTCACCAAAAATGCCATTTTCTTTTGTTCTACTATTCTGTGAATAGTCAGCCCAGATAACCATCTCTGCTATTACTGTGTGAATTTAATCCACTCATTCATTTTAACAAGTTCTTTACTAGCTGCTGAGCTTTCCATACATATAAAACTTCCCATACATTCAGAAATTCCTTATGAGACTCCCAAATTAAAAAAAAATAGAAGGTATGGGGGAGGGCAGTAAGCACATGTTCATGTTGTACCGTGCCATATGTTGTAGTAAACTGGGTGTATGAATTACCATATGTGGATTTTCTTATCTCTGGCCCTTACATAACTTTGACATGAATGTCCAAATTGCCAGAGGAAGAGGCAGCAGGATGCATTTTTATCTCATCTTTGACAAGGCTTTCATGGAATGGTAGTATTTTTTCCAGTGCATCTAGGTACTAAAGGTAGGGATGGCATTAGCAGGTATTTTTTGGGTGTATTTAAAATTGTAAGAATGTTTATATGAATGAAACCAGGAATTTTGAAAGCCATACTCAACTGACCTGCATTTCATCACAGGTGTAAATTTTTGCCCACAGATGGGCTGGAAATTGAAAAAACTGCTAATCTGTAGGATCAGAATTAATTTTCCCCAAAGTTTAGAAAAAATCCCACACTTTCATAAAGCTATTTAAAACTCAACAATAATAAAAATACACAAGAGATTTAATCTTTTTGGGCTTTGCTTAAGACCTAGTATCATTTGCAGCCATCTCACCTTTCTTCCACACCTCATGCACCCCTGTTGAGACAAACACACTGCAGCTTTGTTCTCCTGTCTTTAGAGAATTATTGTTCCAGACCTGCATTCTGGTGCATGCTCCACCCTTGTAGCTCCTGTAGTGCCTTCTGTGAGGCCTTGCAGGGCCTGAAGATTTAAAATAGGAATCTAGACTAGCAATGACATTTAGGCTGCAGGGCTTTTCATTAAATTAAAGGCACTGGGGAGACTCTAATAATAGAGATGAAGCCGAGAACGGGCAAAGTAGAATTTGATCAGATAGTTCTCTTGTAATTTGATTATTCTTATGTAAGGGAGAGCTGGGACTGAAAAGGGGACAAGAGGAGAAGAATCAATAAAGAGTAAGATGACATTAGGAAAGGTTTTTCTTTCTACTGACTAGCTAGTAAGAGCTGAATAATGTAATTTTTATTCTCATATGAGTCGACCTAGACTTTGGGGGTGATCTGGACTACAAGGCTGACATAGTTCAGTTCTAATCCTGTTCTCCTTTTCATGCTTGTGTTTTGGTAAATCTAAAAATAAATTGAACCTAAATCCTGTTTATACAGGAATGGATATGAAAAATGTATCTCCTGCACATGCAAATAATCATGAACAAGTTTCCTGGACATGCTTTTTAGCTGCCTTGGTTATCTGACCTGCTCAAAAGCCATGGTGGCACTAAAGAAGGGGAAGCCTGTGAAGTTAAACAAGGGATTGGATACCTCAGAAACTTCTGAGCATAGCTTCAGGTGCTGATATTTAGACTATGTTCATGTTTCCCATTCATGAGGAAAGAAGCAGTGTCCAGAACACTCCAAAAAGGGTTTGAACATTTTGCCTACCATTCATTCACCCTTTGGATGGATAATTTGCTTTCTCTAGGGGAAGCTAAAGGTATCTGCCTGTTGAGAAAAGCTTTCTGTTAGTGTTGAGAATGAATGAAAGATAGTACACATCTTAAAAAATTCTGTTAATGATAGTTCTGGACTCTGAAATTAAACTCAGCAGGTGAGAAGATGCCACTTGTATTTCAAAGGATACAACAATTCCCCTGCAATCATGTGATGGAAAGTGGGCATGAACTGCCTGCTCCTTGGTTAGCTCTATCTGTATTGTTTTGTAAAATGAAACACAGGGACAGAAAATTGAGTTTCAAAACATTAATGAATTGTAGTTTCTTTGATAAGTCACTTAATTTATGTTTTTTGTTTTGTTTTGTTTTGTTTTGTTTTGTTTTGTTTTGTTTTGTTTTGACTGCAAGGCTCTTTACTGGGGTTTATCCTATGCCCAGCAAATGCTATCACCAAATCCAAATATTTGACTGGATACACGATGGTATCACCATTCCATCTGGGACTAATTTTAGATAAATATTTTTGTGTTGCTTGAAACTCAGATATGGGATTCTACTGCACAATGCTTACAGTCTCAAATTTTGCTGCAATATTTGTGTCTGGTTTTAAAACTCTATCTATTGTAGGAAATTATACCTAATGACTATGTGACAAAATATACAGCATAGGCCAATCAATTCATTATGCTTTTTAGTTATTCCATTCAATGAATCAGGTTGTGGGATGCATTAATATGAAAAGTTTTATCAATTGATTAATTTTTAATTTGGGTTGCAAAAAAGTCACTTCTCACCATGTTCTCCAAAGTATTTTTAGCAGCAGTTTTTAGTACTTTGTTTGCAACCTGAGTAGTGTCTTGGCTCAGCCACAAAGCCACCAGACTTCAAGCACTTACATTTTTTATGATCTGCAAGAAAGAAATGCCTATATTTTTCGTCATTTGTGTTTGGGTGCAATAGAATAATAAGATCCTCTATTTGAAGCAACCACTTCTGAAATCTTGTTGTTCTCAGCTGCATTATATTAGAAATTGATGCAAACTTTACCTCTTTAAGTGGTGATCCTGTGAGTGTATCTCCTCAGGACGTGGTAGACCCTGTTACATCAGCAGCTTAAAAATCACTCAGAAGTGTTTATCACACAACTAAGCAGCTCCTTGGTGAATATATTGATCTAGGCAGAGTTTTATTACAACATGAAAACTGTAGTTGCTAAAACTGATTCAAGATTTTGGGCCAAAATATGTTTTGATTGTAATTCCAGGTAATATGGGTTTGGGACGAAAAAGATATTCCTCAATGACTTTTTGCTAGAAATTTTCAAAACTAAATTGTTGCAGGTTTAATGCATGTATAATTTCCACTCTGGTTCTCAGGAGCCAAAAAAAAATCAAAGTTTGCAAATAGATTAAATGCATAAAAAGAGAAAAAAGAAAAACTAGTGGCTGCTTATTATTATATTTACTTCAGTTTCAAATAAGCAAATGGAGGAAGAGGGAAAAAGCTCCAAGAATTACCAGGAATCCCTTGAAAAATTATTGTTTTGGTAAAAGGTAGCAGCACCAAAAACCTGCCATATGATTTTAATAACCAAGGTTGACTTAAGAGAAAGGCTCATTCTGAGGTTTAAGTCCTGGAGATCTTGTTAGATGTTTCCTAAACAAAACCTTCCTTTCTGTCTATTCAATAGGTAATTTTAGTCTTTCCTGGACCTGGCTTACCTGGCTGAACAGGGTTAGAATAATCTTTTTATCTTAGTTTGATTCCAAGTTTGATTCTAAGTTTATCTAGTTCGATTCTAAGTACTAAATGATCACCATCTGCTTTTTAGACATCTAATCAAAATGTCTAATAACTTTTTGGATACTCCAGACTATTTTGATAGTTTAGCAGTAGTCAGCATAGCAAATTCATCCTAATCTCCTCTAATTAGGGCAAAGACATAAAACACAGTGCTATTGAATAGTAGATTGGAAAAAAGGTCCAAATTCCTCACTGTTGTTAAAAGATAGACCAGTTAGAGATGTACTGCTTTGTCAAGTTTTTCCTCCAAATCAGCACTGCAAAGGATCAAGGATTTAATATAGAGAATATTGTATTTGAGTGTAGGGAGTATTTTACTTCTACAACAACCTCATTGAAAATTTGAGGTTTAACATTTTCTATTACTGTCATTACTGTATACTGAATTCAAGTAAATTAACTTAACAAAGCAGCACTTTGGTGCAACAATCATCTAATTTGTTTTTTTTTTTGTTAATCTGATCACATATCCTGTGATTTATAAATTAAAAAAAATCACATCATTAATAATAATTAACAACAGTTTACCATAGTATTGGACAGCTCACAGCATCACTGTGGCATTGTTTCCTTGGTCTTGCAGAACTGTTGTCAGAGGAACACTCTGTAAATATTTGGAAGATGCATTCTTTTAAAATACACATTTAAAACTAGTTATTATAATTCATTTCAAGAGACATTTACTCCTATTTGTTATGAATTTCAACTATAAACAGTCTTTTTAAAATATTTTTTTAATTGTATGTATTCTTATATCTGCTGTAGAAAAAAAAAAAAAAAAACTATTACTAAGATATTTAGCATTGCCTAAAAATATTTTTTTTTCTGAAAGCTTTGGCAGAAACAAGAGTAAACAATGGGATGAAGAGACAAAACAGACAATTATTTTTGCCAAAATATTCCATTTTCAATGATGGCTAAGTGGATAAAGAGAACAGTCATGAAGCACTCAGCCAGCTCAATTTAGGATTTATCTTCCTAATGCACATTCAAGAATTATTAAATTTGGGCCTAGTAAACCTAGATTTTCAAACTTGATTATACAAGACTAGTCAATTTATTGGTGTTTCTTCCCAAAATGTACCTGATGCATTTGATAGACCAACATAAATGTCAATGTTTCGTACTTAATCTGTTCTTAAAAACATATGCATTGCTTCTTACTCAGTATCTTAAGGCTCTTCTTGTTGGGCTGGTATGAGCTGTAGTGTATATTGGTACATAGGGTACATCATCTATCAAACAGATTTCCACTTGCTGTTAGTCAGAGCTCCAAGTTAGATTTAGATTTTTTTTCCTTTTTATACAAAACTTGTTGTTGTAACCAAGTAAAATCGTGGTTACACTGAAGTCAGTGGCAAAACTCAGCTGCCTTGAATTAGCCAGTATTTCACTCATCATTGGGTGAAGGATTTGGAAAACAAAAGTAGCTACTAGAAAGTAGATTTTTTTAAAAAAATCAAATATAACAATTAAAGCCACTTCATTTTCAGTCTCATAAGTATTAAATAATTATAGAAAAAAAAACCCAAAAAAACCCAGATTTGTATTGTAGGGCTTCACTGTTTCATCAAAACACTCCAGTCACTGTATTGTGCTGATTGGAATAAAGAACTTTACTGGCGTTATGTACAGAGCTATTTCTGTGCAAGCAGTCAAGAGATTAACTCAAAAAAGACACTCTGGATGTGAGAAAATGATCCAACCTACAAAGTACGCTGTGCAGAACCTTGCTTGCATCACCTCAATTCTTCTTCTTAGGAAGAAGAAAATGAAAAAAAAAAAATCAGGTAACAAATTCCTCGTAAAGTTGCTTTTATGCAGCAATGTATCTTGAAATAGGAATTAAATACCATTTTTCCCCGTGGTATTAAAATATGAATGCACTGCTCTTTTTAAATGTATGCAAAAATTACTCATTATTGAATATCAACTTTCTGTTCAGAGCTTTTTTTCACAGTTTGAAAATTTAGCACCTAAAATAGAAGTTTATAATGTGTCTGTTGATACAACATAATAGCACAGGCAGATGATATTATGATAATCAACCAAAGCTATTTGTTGAGGGCTTTTTCAGCACTGGAAATGGATGAAGCCTGTTCCTAGGAGGGAAACTGTGATGGGAACCCTGCAAAGGGTTGGCTCAATACTTTGAATGTAGCATGACTCAGTGCAGCCAGAGATCTGTATTTTTATACATTTATTTTGGGCAGAAACTTACTCTCTCCCTGCATTTTGATAAAGGCACTGGAAACAAAATAGGCAATAAAAATTGAATTTACTTATGATTCTTTCTCAAGGTTTGTACGGAGAAGATTGTGTACTAAAGTCAAAGCTAGGTTTTGGGTAAGAATTTTATGTGAATTATGTATTTACATCTCTAACAGTAACATTTTTATTATTTACAAGGTCTTAGTTGGTCTTTCAGAAATCAGTGTGCTGCCTATCATCTCCTTTGGACTTAAAACTGTGTTCCCTGTTATTTTTAATACTAAGTGGAAATTAATATAATGTGGAGTTGACTTTGTCAGCCAGGGTAGGTTTGTAGAAATTGGTGGTGGTGTTCCATGGGTTGTAGGAGGAAAACAGCAGATTAGCTGCCCAGCACAAACCTGGATTACCTGGAGTATTTCATTTCAGTGGGACTTTTGTCTGAGTGTAAATTAATGCCCAGTTTTTCCCTCGGTAGTAAGGGTGAATTTAACACAGTAGCTGTTAAATATGAGTCACTAATGAGAACATGAGAGAGACTGGAAACTGAGTCTAAATCTTGCTACACTGTTCTGTCTTGATTAATAGAAGTATTTAATTTCAGTATCTGTAAGATTTATCAGAATGTTTTCCTGAACTTTGCAAGTCTGAGCACCTGTCTGACTCTATTTTATTATATCTGGGATTCCAAGAAATATTAATTTAAATTTGCACAGAAATTTAAAAATATTAAACTTATGCTCTACTGCTAGCACTTTCCTTCCTTAGCTCTGGATATTAGAGAGTACATTTTTGTTATCTAATGTCCCTGCCTCTCTAGTAGTGGTATGTTGCTGACTCTGACTGTATTTAAAGCTTTAATTAATCAAAAAGGGACATTGAAGGCCACCAGACTTCTAGCTTTTCATGCCACTATTTTGGTTTAATACTTTGTAGACAGATTTAAAACTTCTTTAAATCTTTAAAATTTAAAACTTCTTTGCAAAGATTTAGTGTTGAGTGATGTTTCATTTTTTTTTTCCCCTGAGATTTGGAAAAACACACTCTTCATTAAAAAAAAGGCTTATAGCATTTAGTATCTACAATATAAAAGACAAAATCTTAGATGCATTGATTCTTATATGTACACACATATATAAGCATTTATTATTTGCTGTCAAAATAGAAATTGGATATAACAGTGATGTAAGTGCTGACTGAATACACTACAAAACACCAATAATTTCTGGTCTCATGTGAGATTATTGATTTCATTTCATCATTATTACATGAAATTATAGTAAAAAGCAGGGCACAGTAGGTAACTAAAGCTTCACATAATATGAGGGACTGTTCCATATGTCTGCTTTTCCCTTTGGTATTTTCTTTTTTAAATAGTGGGGGAGGAAGAAAAGGCAAGCTATGCAAGCTTTTTCTGAAGAGCTAACATCTGACTCTGCTTTGAGGCTTTCTGATGCTGCAGCTCCTGTGGAGAGTGCTGCTCTCTGATACCTTCCCTGTGGCTTTGGCACCTCAGCCTTGCTGCTCTACATCCTCCATTGTTTAATGATGTGTTGCCCATCTTGAAAAACTTCAAGAAATTAGTTGAGAACATGGGGAAAGAAATTTGCAAAGCTCAAGACAAGGTCTAGATTTATTCCTGAGTGTGGATAAGCATCCATAAATGCACAGGAAGTTATGTTGTGTGCAGTATTGGGCATGGTGCTGGTAAGGCCAAGGTTCAGGTTGGATCTCTTGTGTTTTTTCTGCTTTACTGCTTCCCATATGAAACTTCTCCATTTAAACAAAGTAAAAACTTGTATGCATCTAACATTTTTTTTTTTATCATCATAAAAGTAAAACCCATAGGGTGAAAAGTAATTTTTCCTTTGGAAAAAAAAAGGCTTAGCAGCTGGGAAATTGGAAAAGTGAGTGGAAAGAAAAGAGTTTAGCTTAATTAACTGCTGTCATTCAGTAGCTTCCTCCTGGGATATCTTCGTTTCTTTATTCTATTGTGTAGGCCTAATTCCATTGTCATGAAAGAGAACAGATGAAAGGAGTTAAAGAAGTCTTAACTACAGCAAATCTAGTATATTAATTTTCCAAATTGTACCAGAAGAAAAGAGTGCTGTTTCTGTCCTGTGTTTTTTGCTTAGAAAGCAGTTTCCACATCAAACCATGATGAGCATCCATCATGCTCCTCACCTTGGACAGATGTGACTTCTTCAAGACACTCATAAGCCTCTAGATTTTGAAGGTTTCTAGGATGCCTGGGTAAAATAAATAACACTTTTGAATGCACTTTCATAACATATATGCAGTAAATAAAATTTGACTGCTAGAATTTCTAGATTTCAAATGTTTAACTAATGCTGTTGTTAAGATGGAAAATCAGGGAAGGGGTTCCTTGTGAGTCTATAGCTTAACAGTTCATGGAGTTCCTGGTCTTTAGGTTAAAGGTATTATTTCTCTGTGAAAACACAGCCATACACCTGGAACTTGCAGAAGCATCCACAGACTCAGAACTTGGAGATTATTCTTACTTCCTGCACTCTTAAGTTGTGTGAGCCTTCACAAGTTCAGGACAAAAGACTGTGTTTGACTCTCTTGGCTTGCCTGTGCTTTGATATGCTCTTCAGGTAGGATTTCCATCTGTTCCTTTAGGTTATTCTTTCCCCCAGCCATATGTGACAAGTATCTGTTGGCTTTTGCAGTGAGCTTGTGTCTGTTCAAGCAGTGATTGCTGTGTAACTCTTTCTTCACTGCTGAGCTTTTAAGATGTGTAGCTTATACCCTGGCCAAACTCCCAAACTGAGCATTCCCTGCTTCTCTCAAGTGCAGGACCTGATGAAAAGTTAGAAAGGGAGTTAGAATTTTGTGTGAGAAAGCAGATATACCTCACAGGGTTGAATCCATTAGACCCAGAATTGTTTGAAGCGGGACTTAATGATGCCAGAAGTGGATGGTCTTGGTAAAACTCCCTTCTGAAATTGCACACATTGTCCAAGTAATTCCATACCCACAAGGAGAAATAAAAGAGGAATTACTATAGTGCGGTAATTAAGGCATTCGTTCATAGAGGACATCCAAATTCAAGTCCTTTGTCCCTTCTCTTATGAATATTGAATGACTGGCATGTACTGAAACAACTTCAACAGTTCCACAACAAAACCCTTCATAGATTGGTATATAGGGCACTGGTTTGGAGTGTGGAAAAATGTGGTTCAGTATCTCAGAGCAGATCGGCTACAGCAAAGTTCTGAAAGAGATCTCTCACCTAATCACTTCCAGGTGCATCTGAGTGAATAGACACTGGGCAGCATTCCCTCTCTCGTTAACAAAACCATCCTCCAAATGAAATGTGTGTGCTGACAAGATGAGAGAGCACAATAATTATTTTCTGCTCCCACTGAAAGATGGAACAGCTGAGTGGCTTCATGCTAAAACCTGTACACAGCTCACTGTCATTGCTGAAGTGCAGTGGTGGTGGAAAGCAGTGAGAGTGCCATGCTTGCTCAGTGCTGGGATAATAATATCCCAAGCACAATGGCCAGTGAGCTGTAGTGTAGGTAGAAATTAAAATACCTCATGCTGTCTAAAGAAGTGATAAAGGCTGCATTTAAAAGGAGAACCCAAGTAATGTGAGATTCATGAGCAGTTTTATGTCAATTGGAGGTAATGAGGTAAACCTTAGCCAATGCTAGAGTCCCATTTAGATGCAGCAAAACAAAAACCCCTGGATCTGAAGAATATTAGAAACACTCTGTGTACAATAACAGTGGTTGACTGGATATTAACTGCAGCTATGCCTAGGAAAATAGAAAGTATGAGAGTTGGTTTTATGCAGTCGTTTGCATAGCACAGTCCATGTGGGATGGTTGCCAATTATTGCCATTAATTTAGACAGTTTGTTTTCCTTTGTAGTCCACAGTGAAGAGATAAAATGCTGGTTATGAATAGCATGCATAACGAGGAAATAAAACACTTAATCCCATACAAAAGTAATTGTATATGGTGGAATTTTGATATTAGATTGCAGTCTGAAGCTTTTAAGAGTAAATGCGTCTCAAACGTTTCAACTGCCTTTTTGAGGAAATTGAAAATTTCACTTCTCTGCTGTTTTATAGTGATACAGATAATGTACATTGAAGAGAAAATAGGGAAATAATAGCTATAGTTGCATCAGTTCTTGCTTTTGAGATATGTGTATTTATAGGGCACATTTGACATTTCTTGTGTTCTTAGAGTGGGACTTTATTACTCAAAATGTTTAAATATAAAATGTCAAAAATGTTTTCCTTCTCTCAGTCTTCACAGATGTTCTTTATTTTAAAATAAATATCAAAGATACTTTGAGCCAAATTCTTGTCTCCAGCTATATCCAACCAAGTCTGCCAGTTTCAATGCACTTGCTTAGGAGTGTCTGGTCATGGTTTTCTCTCCCCTCATGTTTTCCCACCCATCCTCACCGTCATATGCTTCAATAAAGCCCAGATTCCATATTCCATATCTGATATTGGATACCTTAGCTCAATCCCAAATGGCTTAATCTGCCAAGCTGCCTTTTTCTTTTTTTAAGCAAACTTTGATCTTTATTTACAATTGAGAAAAAAAAATACAACAGATTAAAAAAAAAAAAAAAAAGAATGTTAGAGTTGCTGGAAGGAGATTTTCTAGAAATATCTAAGATGCAAGGGAGAAGGAGGAGGTTTTTTATTTTCCTTTCTACCATGGGCAGATAATGTGAGTGAAAACTGCTGCTTTCATGTACACAGTCATCCTTCACCATATGTCAGTTTGCCATATGCTGCTATATGTTTTATCAGATGCAGGGTAGTCTTTCTGCAAATGCAGCCTTACATTGTGCCTTCATTATTAGAAATCACTATGCCTTTAACATGGAGACTTCTGGCTGAAGATACCTCATTGAAAAGTATTTTTTAAGACAAGAGAGGAGACAGATTTATCTTTTTCTTCACCAGTTTTCACAAGGAAACTACAGCCTCTTATTTTCTATTTATCTGCATATAACAACTTTTTGTTTTATGGCAAATATGTCTTTTTCATGTAATGTGCTAGACTGAAATCTACTCTCAATGCTTAAGACATGATGATCTCTGGGTTTAAAAGGTCTTAAGCTGTGGCAAAGTTATTCCACATTAAATTATTTAAGCAGCCATTACTTTTAAATGTGTTTTTGACCTTGTTCAAGATTGCCGTTTACCTCAGTGGAGAAAACATTACGTTGGCATTGAAAACATTCAGAATTAGCAGTACCTTAAATTTATTCATACCTTAAGCATCTTGGAAGGGTTCAGAGAAGTCCCTGGATTGAGTCTGAAAATGATAGCAGTACCCTAGATCCTTTTGTAGAAAGAAAAATATAGTAGAAGCCTGATCAAGACCAGTTTTCACAGTCATTGCACATCAGACCAAACCTACCAAAGTCAGTTGACTTTAGTTGTTTCTCTACCAAACACTTATTCTAGAAAAAAAAAAAAAATACACTTCCAGCCTAGGGTTTCCTACTAGCAAACCAAGAGGTTTTACTTCACTGTAAGTGGAAACCAGTATGCCTTTCCTAGGACCTGTGTGCCAATTAAGTTCCAAATCCTAGATTTTTGGTGCAAACACATCCAATAGATAGAGATATATAGATTAGATATAGATAAATATCTAGATATAGGTAGGTAGGTAGGTAGATAGATAGATAGATAGATAGATAGATAGATAGATAGATAGATAGATATTTGAAATAATGCCAGTTCCAGAGCATTCTGACCAGTTTACAGTTAAAAAAAAAAACAAAACAAGTATCTACAACACATCTGGAAGATGACTGGTCAGAAAGTTGAATGTAGAAACCACTTGGAAAGGAAAACTTTAAGGCAGAGATGGGGAGTTTAAACAAAGCATGAGCATGTAGGTCAGAAGGTAATTAATTTGTCCTTAATACCATCCTTACTTGTTTGATTCATGCTTTCTTTTTTCTAGCTGAATCTCTTCTGCACTCTTCTTAAATGCTGTGATCAACCCTGCCTAAACACAGCCACTTTTCACTGATTAGCTTTTTTGTAAGAAACCCTTGCCAACAATCACTGTTAGTATTCTTTTTGCTGCATACAGCTTTAAACAAAAGTTCTTTTTGATCCTTTTGCTTAGATGGTTTTCACCTGCATAGAAGATAGACCTTCTGCCAGCAAATACTACTTAGGCTGATTACAAATCCTTATTGCACTCATTGTCCATGAAAAATTTCTTTGGTGAGCTAATTTGGTTTGTGTTTTATTTTTACAATCTTCAGTGCCTCGGTGCTGCCACTCTGGCTGTTCTTTTGTCATAGAATCATAGAATTATTTGGGTTGGAAGGGACCTGTGCCAGTGCCTCACCATCCTGACAGTAAAAGATTTTTTTTCTAGCATCTATTCTAAACCTATGTAGAAAGATTAGGCTATAAAGTGATATGTATGATTAGCATTTTTATTTCGAAATGCATACAGTTTTTCCTGATTTTTACTGCTATACAAAAAGTCTGATTTTTTAAAGTTATTGCCACTCATTATCCATTTTTCATGATCATTTGCCTTCTGAAATCTGTAATTGGTTTATCAATGACATACAGATTATAGCTTGAAAGAGAAACACCTCTAAGATTATCAAAGATGACAAGTGTTTAAAAAATTGATAAGCAAGTTTAATAACCTGCTTCATTAAGTAGAAACAGAAATTAATCTGCAGAGATGTTTACATGTAAAAAGAGCAAGTCAATTGCTCAGTGATTTTTTTTTTAATTATAACAAATCTATTTCCAAATGAAGCTGTTTCTTTGGCAGTTGCACAGAAGGGTAGTGATTAGTACAATGAGATAAATCAAACAGTAGAGAAAATATGCCATTTTCCAAATTACTGCCAATTATTGTTACTTCTTTCTGAGTTCCAGGGTCTCTTGGATTCCTATAAAGATCCTTTTGGAAGCTTTACAGTCAAAATCAAGATTCAGTGACTTATAATCCAACTAACCATCAATTTCTAAGCTCCTGCTGAGTGACAAACACTATAAGAAAACATTTATGTCTTGTTTTTTAACTTAGCTGGCTTATCTTTCCCATTTCTTAAAGCTCTCATTGCTAAACCATCTAAGTTCCAAGGGCAACTAGGGTTATTTCTAGGGAGCATTCAGATCAGAGGCAACTTAAATAAGCAGTGGGAACCACACAGAAAATATGGTGTCATTAGTTATGATAACTTAGCTCTGAAAGGCATTTTTGATGGTTTTTGGAATGAGTGGTTCTGGACCTTTTAAAATGTTGTGATGTCATGCAATCAAAATCATCCTTTAGATTATCTTCTAATCTTAATTTTCCAGATCCCAAATAATTTATCTTCTATTTTTATTTTTTTATTTTTTTTGTATTACTGAGAAGTTAATCAAGGTGTGAAGTTCCCAAACCTCACTTTTCAGTGGCTTGCCTGTCTATACGCCACATATCTCCCAAACTTAATTTCTATTTATAAATTTGCTAAATCTGAAGCTTGACATTGCAATTTTGTTTTACTTTTAGGCTTGTGCAGAGCAGACAGCTCCCTGGATCAGAAGTGTTGTACCATGTGCACTAGGCAGCATTAAGTCCATGCAATTAAGTGCTGCTGAATAGAATATTTCCTTTATAATTACACACCATCAGCTTTCTAAGCCCTTCAAGCTATGAGTCTGATGATTATTTTACAATTATACTATATCTATAAAAAGGCACTATTGTTCCTGAACCTTGCAGCATGCTTTGTTTCTATATGGCATTTTTGACTCTCAGTTACTCTGTTCTGTCAGAGAGAAGAATGTCCTCAAGATTGAGAGGACTGTGAGAGTGGCTCCCAGTTCCTCTAATCTCTGAAAAATTATATGCCAGGTTCAGGGAAATGGCTTGCATTTTACTGAGAGTAACCAGAGTAAGACCATTTTTTTTTTTTTAGAGGAAACAAAGACTTCATGTTTTTTAAATCTGAAGAGGTAGATAAGGAGAAAACACCATCAAAATAAAGGATTAAGAAACTGTTATGGTGTGGAAGTGCATTTAGTCTTAAAAATTAGTTACAGGTGGATCAGAGTTGCTAAGGGAATGACTATCTGGCATTTGGTGAGTGATAGGGTTGTGTTTTATTTTGATTTTTTTTAATGTGAGTTTGATTTCTGGAATAGAGTTTCATGCTGATGCATTGTGATTAGTAGATGGTTCTGCTCAGAGCTTAAATCACTGTTGTTTATAAAAAGCTCTGTGGGGAGCACTAAGCCTCTGGTCTCAGGCATTTACCCAGTGTCCCCAGGAAGCAAAAGCTCAGGCTCCAGAACCCAGGCCTTAATTACACGAGATGAGCAAACTGAAGGTATGTCAAGGAATATTTTAGATTTCAAGAGCAGGTTAAACTATCTGAGCAGACACAGTTTTAGATCCCTTCAGTGCATTCTGCATTAATCACTTCTAATTCTCTAGCTTTCCCCTGTCCTCAAGGCTCTCTGATGTGCTCTGGAATGTCCCAGGGGGTTTTTTTTGCTGTGTTTCTTTGTTTGTATCTGCTGTCTTATTTGATGCTTTCATAAGATTTCATAAGTTCGAAACTTTCTGTTATTGTCTTCTTCCAAAGAAGTTTCTACTGAAAGGTGTTTCTGATGAAAAACAGAAAAGGGACAGTACCACATCACATACCAGGCTATATAAGCATTTGTTCTTTCAGTTTTATGCTGCAGTTAAGGAATCCCTATAAAAACAAAAAAACCAACCAAACAAAACCCCACAAACCAACAAAACCAAATAACTAGCTAATATATATCTATAAAAATCATAAAAATAGGTCAGTGGTGACTAGCATGGACCTCTGTGTGAATGGAATCAATTCAAGTTTTGTAAAATAACATTTCACGCAAGTTTGATGTAGCTTTTAAAACTACTTTTAGAAAAGGTTTTAAAACAATTGTCTTCTCTTATCCTTCATAAATGAAAGGAAACTTCTTCATGGTTAATGGGGAATTATGATATTCAATGACAAAATACTCATAGTTTCTAAGGGTTTAGTGACATGATTCTTGATAATTCTGCTTCTTGTAGAGTTTTGTGCTTAATTGTGAGAAGATTTATCTCCAGTGTATTTTTATTAGTACTGTTTTTCCATGCAAAAGAGCAATACAATTGACTCCGTACCTTGATCTTTCCTCTCCCTTAGTAATTTTCTGGATTTACTTACAAAGGAAAATCAAAAGCAGTAAGGATGGGTTTGGGGTTTGTTTGTTTCAGTGTTTTACAACACAACCTAGTTATGCAGTCCTTTATTCTGAAATTTTGGTCAGCAATGGCACAGTGATACATTCAACAATATCATCAGGATATATCTAAAACAAAAGAGAAAATGTCACAAAATTAAATGTAAGCATATAAAGCAGGGAGAGAGGAGGAGAGCAATATCACATACACTGGAATATCACAGAAAATGTGCAGCGTGTTACATACAAACCACTTTCAAAACAGTGGCTCTGTTTATATGAGTAAAGTTTTGAACTCAAAAAAAATTCCTTTCCAGGCATGTTCTTAGTTGTTCAACTTTATCAGAATTTAAATGTATTGTACAAGTACAAATCTTTTTGTAGACACTGCAACAGATGGTCAAACACCATGCTTACCTACAATTATATCCAAAATTAGTGTGGCTGGTTATATCATCAAAGACAATAAAGGAACAAATGTTCACAAATAAATCTGAACCACCAAAGGTCCAACCTACTCTGCAGAGCTCCAGTTGGCCATGTGAACTCCAGAATTTACACCTAGTGCTTACAAACTCTGGAAAGCCTGTGAGGTGGAGAGAGGGGTTAGAGATCCTCCCAGGTGAAAAAATTCACTGGTTTGTGTTGATGTGTTTAAATCACATCAGCTAAAATAATGCAATATTTATTTTTTAAATCACAGCTTTTAAAAAGCTTATTTAAAAAGCAGAGGTTTTTTGAAACATTTAAAGTACAACAAAATAAAAAAATCATAAAATACTAAGTGCTTTCATTTCACTAGGAAAAAAAGAGTTTAAAGAAACCTCAACAACTATTTATTCTGGCTTTGGAAAAGAGCCAGGGAGTCAATTATTTGTTCAGTTCTATTTGCAGCAACGGAGAATAGGCCTAAATTCCATATAGCTGCAGAAGGAAGTGGTGCTTCAAATGTCTCTGCTCAGAGACATTTCATGACGTTCTTTCCAACAGGTAATCAGGACACTCAGAGTTGGCCTGATTAGAGGGAATTTACACAGTCCAGCCAGGATTTACTAACACCTGCACCAGTGTGGAGAAAGTGTGAAAGGAGGTGGCTGTAGCAGCCATAATCTTCTCCCAAGGAATTCCTCCCAAGGTTATTTCAGGCTGGTGGGCTGATAAAAGGATGCCTGGAATTTCACCTCTGTGACTGCAGACTGAGTCAAACTGTGCCACTGCTATTCCTGTTATCTGCACCACAGGCAGATAAAAGTATTCTCCTGGATAGCTTCCTTTCAACACCAGTGACTGGGCTTCCATTGTTGCCCTAAATCAAATCACACTCAATCTTGAAACCCTGATTCACACAGGTACAGATTAGACTTGACCCATTGTTTTGGCTTTTTTAAGCACTTGCCTTTGTATCTATTGTCTGTCAGGTTCTTCAGAGTTATTCAGCATCAGCTCCCTGAAGTGGCTCATTAAAATTTGTGTGTGTTTGGAGGGAATGGAACCCTAGAGAAATACTTTCATATTACCTTTTAAAACAAGCACAGATACAAGAAATTATTAATTGCTCAGTCTTCCTCTTTGTCTATATGCATTACAAGTCCCTCAGCACCAAGGTTTAATATTTTTTATTGGTTTGTTTGATATTTATTGTTCATAGATGATATTTGGTAAAATATCTTACAATACAAACTCATTGATTCCTTAATTCAAAACTTCCTTGGAATGCCTAATATTTTTGACTGGTTTGCATTTATTTGAGGATTTTCAAATTGCACAAAAAATAACAGGGCTACTTTGAAAAATGCCATTAGAAATAGTATATGCCCTTTTAAGAGAGCTATTGTTTATTGTTTGTGCATGCTGTTTATATCATTCTAGCCTTCAGCATCACTAATTGAATTGCAGGTGAACCTCACTTTTGCTTTTATTATATATATATATATATATAACGACGATGCTGGTACTAATTCTAGCACATTCTAACTTAATTCTGTATGCATGTTTGCCAGTGTCATCAGCACTGGTGTCACTGTCTCTGTGTAAGAATTAGAATGGGAGGAGATGCAAGAAAGGCAGAAGGGCTGTATGGCAAATAAGCACATCTTACTTAAAAAAATGAAAGCTCCTAATTTTTCAGAAATATCTTGAGAAAGCTTTGGTGAAAATAGCCTAATGGAATGAATCAAGAACATAATTTTTGAATACAGATGTTCTTAAAGGATGGATTGGACCTACTAGGCTTGAAATGGTGACTCTAGCCTGAATCTTTTCTGCACAAACGTTCTGCAAATCATTGAAAAGCATCAGATGGGAATGTCCACCAATATCTCTTCCACCCAAAGCCAGCTGAGAAGTGCTGCAGAGTTTCTTGTTCCCCCTTCTTTAGGGGCTGGCATGGCTCCATCAGGTCTCTTGCATGCACAGCCTGCTGTCCTGTGGTGGTGATGGAAAACAGAACTGGAGCATTGTGTTGTTCCCTGTGTGATCCTTCAGAGCTTATTCACAATCCTTTGTGTTCCATGTGGCAGCAGAGGAGATCACTGCTTTGCTAATGGAATAACACTGATTAATTCAGTAACAAGAGCCTTGCAGAACAAAAAAACAAGTTAGTTAATCTGTGATTGTGACCACATTTTTCACTACACTCCAACTCCTTAATAGTCTACAGCCATTTATAGCAAGATTGTCTCATTATAATAAAATACCACATGCATTTATTTGAAAGTTTCTTAGCACAATTTGTAAGCCCCAGACTTGTGGAGTGGCTATAAATTCAAATATAAATTTAAGACTGTAATCCCTGAATGGGTTTGCTATGATTTCTAAACTTGTAAAATCATTGGGTTGGTTTTTCCTTTCCAAGTGAAAAGCAGAATGCTTTCCTGTTGTTTGAACAGAGACAAGAGGATTCTTGTCTGTTCCATCAGCATTTCACCCTAATACATTTTCAGAGTTATAGATATTATTCAGAGCATACATATAATTCTCCATGGAGGATTATGCAATTGTATCAGTATATGCAATAACTCTGTTACTTACATGTTGCTGTAAATGAATAAGTGAGAGGTTCCTGAAATCAAAGCTTACAGAACCTTAAAAAGGAGAGGGTGGAGAAGAGAAATATATGACTCAATTATAGGTCATATCAACAGTTTTAATCTGCTACCAACTTTGTTAACTGTAAGCCACTCTAAATTAAAAAAAAAAAAAAAAAAAAAAAGAAGTAAAAAAATTTCATACCTACTGGACTGTTCTGAAAACATCATTTGATTGTGTTAATTATTTGATAGCAGGTCGGGATGCTTAAAGTGTGTTACAGATATCTCAGAAGGCTTCAACAAAGTATTTGTTTAGTAAAGGGGACCTGGCCCATCCTAAGTAGTCCATGATTGTTTGGCTAAAGTCCTTCTAAAAAGTCTGATTTTTTTTATTTAGAAAATTACTCATGAATATGAGATTTCTTCAATATTTATTGCCTTAATCAGGAAAGGATATGAGCAGAAGCTTTCTTGGGGACTATTGCTAACCTCTGAAATGTTGCAAAGGATACATAAACCCAAATATAGAGCTTTTTCTTTGTTCTCTCTCACACATGCAGGCAAACAAATGTACACACATAGCCCACTCCCACTCTTTATCCTCCTCATTTCATTTCCCCATGCTCTCTTTCATAGCTATGGTAATCTGCCCAGCAGTCAATATTCCCCATGCAAGCTGGAGGAATTCTCAGAGAGGCAGAGAAGCTTGCATCCCAGCTGTACTGCTGTGGCAGTGGTTTTGTTGTCATTTTTAAAGGGTTTGTTTTCTCTCAGTTTGGCTTTGTGTTATCTTTTTTTTTCTTTCTTTTTTTTTCTAACATGATCCACTGGAAAATGTATTTGGAGAGAAAAGCAACCCATAATGATGTTCTGTTGAAACAAGTGATGCTTGGCTTGCTGAAAACCAGAAGGAAAATAATGACATGAAAATTGTCCTTGCTCAGGAGCAGTAAGCAAAGATTGTATATAATTGGACAGTTATGAATCAATGAAACTGCATAGTTTTTCATGCAACTTGGCAAAAATTCAACCTCCCTATGTATAAGTAATCAGGATCAAAACACTTCTAGAAAAAAAAATAATTTCTTTCTTTAACTTTGTGCATTCTGGGATGAAACACGGTAACTTTGATCTTTCCATTTGAAATGTATTCCATTTCAGTCCTGAAGCTTTTCTGAAACATGATAGAAAAAGCTCTACTTTCCTTTTCAAGATGAGCAGCACTAAATTTAAACATCTATTTCATAAGTATATAGGAGAAGAAATAATTGTGAATCACCAGATTTTGCTGTTGTGTATTCTGCAGTTCCTTGGATTGTTTGTTAAAATCAGGGTCTGGAAAGTAAAACATTCCAAGCTTCAATTTTCTAATATACTATGGACTTCTGTTTTGAGATCTTCTGCTACTCCTCTTTGTCTTGTTCTACATTCTGCACATCTCTTCAACACTCCTTCCATATTCCCTGGATCTTCTGATGGCCTCCTATTGGATAGGTTTTTCACATTCTTCTAGTGATGCTGATTCTTGAATTTGATGGGTATGACATTGCAGCTGTGAATTTGGTTAGCTAATAATGAGGTTTATTTTTATCCAACCGTTCTCAATTTTTTTTTCTAATTCTTGCATTATTTAGATGCTTTATATTTTCCAGATGTATTGTCCTGTTGAAGAATCTGGAATAGAAGCCTCAATTAATTGTTTTAAAATCTGTATTCAGATTATTACAGAAAAGTGTTATGAAGCAGGAAGGTAATGCAAAAGGTGTGAGAAAAGATTCATATCCTTGAAAAGTATATTCTGAGAGAATGGTCTTGACTGGAAATACACTCATCAGCAGGGGAGGAGTGAGATACAACAGGTTTATTTTCAAATTGTGGAGATTCAATTATAATATGGATCAAAGAAAACTGTTTCTTTGAAGAACAGTGGACAGGGAATTACTGACAAGAGAGTATCCTGCTGAAAAGAAATTCAATAGCCATGATGATCTCTAATGAATTTAATAAATGAGGGACAAATCTTGAGATACTTTACATACCAGCAAAAAGGCAAAGTTCCCTCTCCTGAGGGAGCTGTAAGGAAAGGAACTTGCTCTGGAGATTTCTCTCACTCTTCACATCACTGTAAATTACCAGGGAGAAAAAGAAGAAATTACAAATACTAGGAGACTTGTCAAGGATGGAACATGGAAATTTACAGAGATATAACTTAGGGGAGGGACTGGAAATTTCTATTATTGCCTATCCTCAGTAGCAATAGATCATAACCCTAACCCTCTGCTGTGTTGACACTCCAGTTCTCCACCTCACAACTATTGCAAGCAAATTTTATTCAAGTCTTAAATTGATATTTTGAAGTGAGTTTTTTAATCATATTTTAGTTCGCTTTTGAAAGATTCATGCACAATGATCCAAATCTGGATGAGCACTGGGTGCTGCTTCATTTAGCACATGTAAATGGCTCCATGAAATTTCAAATAGGACACCACAGTATCCAACTCCCCAAACCACTCAGAGATGTAAAACCACTTAGAAGGGAGGGGTGGAGAATATTGCCCACTAAAACATGGTAGTTCCAAAAAGAATCAAAACTACTTGAAATGCAAGTTTCAAAGCTAAATTGGAAGGTGAATCCCATGAGAACAGACTGAGGCAATGAATACCATGGAAAGATCTAATCATGACAATTTTTGTCAGTGTTAAAAGATGGCAAACACACACATATAGATATAGATAAAGATATATATGATATAGATATAGATAGATAGATATAGATATCACAGGCTATTCTTCCAAAACCCAAGTGGATGTAGCAACTTCTTTTCTTTTCCACTCATCTAAAATCTTTGTGCCTGAAGCATTTTCCTCTTCTTGAATTAATTTGTTCTTGTTTTGTGATCTAGCAGAGGAATTTGTGGTGTGGTGAGATTTGCTTTCTTATCCATTTGTTTATTATTGACCTAGATAAGGTTGGTTATTCTCATTGTTGTCTTCTGCATCAAACAGACAAATAGACCTGTCATCTCTAGTAACATCACATGGGGCAGAAAAAAGGGTATGGATGAGAAATTTCCTGTCTTATTTCTGTACCAACATGGGCACGGGAAGGTCTAGAAGTGGAGAATATTTTTATTTCTGCAGTTTAACAATTTCCAGCAAAAATGATTGCATGCAGGAGTGCTATTTGTAGAAATTTAAATATGAAAGGGAGTGGAGGACATTGTCCCTGTCCTGAAAGGGTAATAAATTATATTTGAGTAGTTCCAAGAGGACTATGCTGTTCAGAAGTAATTCTAAAAATGAATACTCCACCATCGTCTAGGTGATCTTTTATAGCACCCCACTATCCTCACTGTTGAGAAGGTTTTTACAATATCTACCCTGAATCTTAATTGCTGCAATTTAGCACATTTCTTTCTGTCCTGTCCATCACTGTGATTGAGAACAGGTGATTTCCTTATTCTTAAGAAACAGCCTTTCATGCATTTGAAAGCTATTATCATGTTCAATCTCAGTTGTCTCCTTTCTAGCCTAATTCTTTCAAGCTTTTATTGAAGCCCCTGTTCCATAGACTCTGGTCATGTTGCCCTCCTCACATTTTTTCCCAGTAGGCTCTTGTCTTCCTGGGGTGTAATGCCCAAATTTGTACCTGTATTCCTGCTGAGAGTTTGTTAACGCTGAGCTGAAGGGGAGAATTGCTACACATTTTTGCAGGCTCTGCTTGTGTTTGTGCACTCCAATATGCTGTGAGCAGATGTCGACTCACGGTGTCACCCTGAACCGCGTTCGAGCACGGAGGCTCACGCTAAAACCAGGCAACCAAAGGGAAAAGAAGTGCCAAGCATTTCACCCAGCCACAGACCTATTAGACAAATATGATAACGGTTTATTGGACATTAATTAGCTGAAAAGATGCATGGAAAAAGAAGTTTGCCACTAGAGATCAGTGATCAGCATTTACTGATTTCAGAGTCGAGTCATCCCCTTCGCCAACAACTGGAAATCTGATAATCTTTTTTGTCAGGAGAGAAATATGCATTGCAGATTAATGGCTGGGTTTGTGCTAATGCTCTGGGTTTTCTCACTCCTTGCTTTTATAGTCACCCATGTCAGAAAACTTCCTAGTGAGGTTTATATGTCTGTAGCTCAAGACTGATGAAATGACCTGCTGATCTCAGCACTGCGACCAAAAACTCAGTGGTACATCAGTTTGTCTTTTTCATATGGAGAAATTAAATTAGGGAGTCTAAATAAATTAACAAAAACTTAACTGTGTTTTACCACCTGGGTCTGTACTGAGTAATGACACAGGAATTCCCTGCTGCTAGTCACATTTGCAACATTTACATTGCAAACTGTACTGGAAAGGAATAAGCAAACTTCCTCAAATACATAATTAGAATTTTCCTTCTGGAAAACTAATCTTGTGAATCTGTGTATTTCTGAGCTTCTTTAGTAGAAGGAAGCCTTTACTGTATTGCTTGCACATTATAAATCTCTTCTGATGAAAAAAATGAAAGAAATGCAAACTAAGACATGCATTTTATAGACGAAAATCTTTTTCATACACTGAGTTGTATAATTGAAGCCCATTTGACTAGAGAAGTTACTTTAGAAGTTTTTAAGGTTGTAAGCTATTTCCTCCTGTGCAATTCAATAGCTCATTACCAGTTAAATATCATTATATTATACTGTATATAGATCCAGTGTTCTGGAAGAGTTCCACAAGAAGCAAATGCACTTGTGAGATATCCTCTATAGCTAATGGATATTTATTTTAATGGCATAGACATTGCTTTAAATCTCTTTCTGCATTAATGATAAATTGATCATTAGTGCAAAGTAGGTGAGAATTAAAAATGGCTTCTAATAATTTATAGCTCATATTGATTTTGCTGGAATGTTTCAACAATAAGGCAGAGCCTAGGCCTTTGACTTGGGTAAATTCCATTCAGGTCAGTGGGATGTTTGCTGGAACAAGCTGTCCTTCTACCCTCACTTTGTGGGTTTTGCCCACTGTGTACATTTGGGAGCTCAAAAGCGTGAGGCAACACGAGCATTGCTCTTGCATGGGCTCTAATGAGGAAGGGTGAAGTTTAATAAATCCAAATGCTGAGTTCTGCATTTGGTTACAATAACCCCTGCAATGTTATAGCCTGGGGACGGTGTGGCTGGACAGTGCCCAGGCAGAAAGGGAGCTGGGGGTACTCGTTGACAGCCAAGTGAACATGAGCCAGCAGTGTGCCCTGGTGGCCAGGAAGGCCTGTACCCTGGCCTGGATCAGGAATGGTGTGGCCAGCAGGAGCAGGCAGGTCATTCTTCCCCTGTACTTGTCACTGGTGAGGCCACACCTTGAGTGCTGTGTCCAGTTCTGGCCCCTCAGTTTGGGAAGGACCTTGAGATGCTTGAGTGTGTGCAGAGGAAGCAACGAGGCTGGAGGGGCTGGGAACACAAACCCTGTGAGGAACCACTGAGAGAACTGGTATTATTTAGCCTGGGGAAAAGGAGACTCAGGGGTGACCTTGTCACTCTCTACAACTTCCTGAAAGGTGGCTGTGGTCAAGTGTGGTTGGTTTCTTTCTCCAGGCAACAACTGATAGAACGAGAAGACACAATCTCAAGCTGCATAAAGGGAAATATAATTTGGATATTAGGAAAAAGTTTTAACAGAAAGAGTGATAAAGTTCTGGAATTGCCTGCCCAGGGAGGTGGTGGAGTCACCATCCCTGGATGTGTTTAAAAACAGACTGGATGTGGCACTGGATGTTCAGGTGTTAGGGCATAGGTTGGACTTGATGATCTTTAAAGTCTCTTCCAACCCAGTCTATCTGTGAATTCTGCAATTTATAAGCCTCTGTGTGACTGTAATTTTGGTGTAGATTTTCACTCTTAGCCAAAAGATTATTGCTCGTTGTCCTGTGCAATGCAAGTGCATCAAGAGTAGGAGTTTTATTGAAGTGCCCTGATTTGGAGTTATAAGAATTAACTAATCTTAGCTTTAGAGGTCTCTCTGAAAAGAAAGAAGAATATTATTTGAAAGAAGAAGAATAGTATTTGAAAGAAGATTTGTTCAATCCCAACTGAAAAATAGCAACAAAGGAAAGGCACTTAACTTTTTTTAAATTAAGACCACAAAAATTATGAAAGGGAACATAATTTTAAAAATTAAGCCACTTTTTACAATGTGATTCTTTAATTTTCTTATGTTCCCTTTATTTTTCACTACAAATAATTTGAGAGCACTTCATGTTACCAAATGAAAAGAAAAAAAGTGTTTCACTGTAAGTCTCTTCTTGGTTCCACTCCTTTTGCTGCTTCATAAAGTGCTTTGATATATCTGGATGAGAAGGACTACACCAGCACTAAGCTTTTTTTAAACAAAGCAGCCACAGATCAGTAGCATATACCAACTCCTCTGACAAACCAGCAATTCTGTGAGAGGCAGGGACATGGAAAAAATGTGATAATTCATATTATGTGATTGTCTTCCTCCAGTGCATGGCATAATTCTGATTGAAATTACTGGCAGTACTTTGTGTGCATCAAAGGAAAAACAGCTCCAGGAACTGACATCCTGTGAAATGTGGAAGAGCTATTATAGGCTGGTGGTTCAATACAGTGGTTTCTGAAACCTTCCTGACAAAACCCATAAGCTTTTTCTGGGCAGTAATGCTCAACCCTGTGACCAGAGATGGTCAGCAGACCACCCATCTTTCCTATTCAAATTTGTGACAGCTTTAGCATGTGCAAAGATTCAAAGAGCAGGTTTCAGACCATAATCCTTTTTAGGGCCCCATTCTTCTCGTTTTACTTGTTAGAAACAAAATTAGATCCAAGGGTGTTAAAAGAAAGCTGCTAGTTTTCTAAGCCTTTAAAAATATGTATGCATTGCACATTTTTTTCTCTGAGTACATCTTTTATTATGCACTGAAATAAATAGGTAAAATTAAGCAAGTTTTGATAGAGCCACAAAATTGCAGCTGAGAAGTCCTGGATTTTCTTTCCTGTTACAACCTGCTTTTAAAGATAAGCTGGTTGTGACTCTTCATTTTAATTATAAAGCAGGCACTTTGTTTTAGCTAGGAATTTCTTTAATGTAATTCATTAAAATTAAAACACAGGTATGAATAAAATTATTTTCTGTTTCCAATCTCTTGATATTTGCACCCATTATTTTCATATATGCTAAGGAGGACAAGCTTGGCCAACAAAGTTTCTTTACAGTGGGAATGTTTTCCTGTACAAATTTTCCCTTTAAGCAAAGTTGATCAAATATTTACAGGATTCCCATCTATCTATGTATAAAACTTGAGGGAGGCCCACGCTTCCACAATTATTACAAACAGTGGCATTCATCAGGAAGCAATCTCAAAGCATTGGCTTTAAAGTTGCATTGAATATTCTTGTTAGAGCTTTATAGACAAAAACTTGTAGGTGGAGAGGACTTAATCCTGCAATGTTCTGTTCAATGGTGCTGGAAGACAAAAACCTTTCAGCATTGGTGTGAAGGGAAAATTCCACCAAGCCTTACCCATGCCAATACCATTTATCTTTGGGAGTGGTAATGTTGACCCAACTTACCCGTTGGCCATTAAATGGCAAATGCTTTCTAGTGATTTGTCCAAGTGATTTTTGCACTTTGCAAAACTGTGGCAGAGGCAGGTGTAGAAGTACCATACTTTCCATACCACTAAAGAGAATTGTAGGATTGTGTTTTAGGGGAGGGTCAAGCCATCAATCACCACAACAGGTAATTCATATTGCATTGCCACTGGATGAGAAATGTGCCAGTAAAATGCTGATAGCTGTCCCTACTTGAGTGCTTCCCCAAAAGCCTATTTTTCAAATATGAATCCCCTGTGTTTGTCCTTAAGAAAAGAACAGAATGTATATATCATCAGATTTTCTCTCTCCTTAAGTTAATTACCTTCGGCTTCTCTAGTAGCTTAATTTTTCTTGCCCTATCAATAAACCTGCTGAAAGAAGCACAACACAAAGGGTTTTATCTGTGTTATTGATTGGCTAGAAAGTGATGTGTTTTTGACTATTGGAGCTTCTCCAGTGCGTATTTATATACATTAGGGGGGGAAAAAAATCAGCATTACTTGGAAAAAAACAAAAACTAAAACTTTCATTTAACATTACAAAGGAGAGTGTTGCTTAATCCCTGAAGTAGGAAATTGCTTTTCTTCATGATCCATTGCTTTCATACTGTTTCTGGCTGCTGGTTCTGAAGGAAAGAAAAACTGTTCTCACTCTGTTTTCACCGTATCGTTTTTCTTATCCTCCACAACAAAAAAAAAAAAAAAAAAAAAAAAAAAAAAAAAAAAAAAATAAAAAAAAAAAAAAGAAAAATTTGGCTGCTAATTTGTTGTTGAAGTAAATACAGGGAGGGGAGAGCCTGGGTAAGAAAAGATGTTTTTGTCTCGAATGGGCACTTGCAAATACGGAAGCAGAATAAAACTTTATGTGGAAATCTGAAAAGAGGACATTAAGGATTTGAAGTTACATATCAAAGCTGAAGTATATGAGCTATTGCTATTCTTTGAGATGCTGTTATGGTTTTATACCTAAATTCAGCAGCATGGTCCCAGAAGATGAATGTTGCTAAGGAATGTTTTTTTTCTTGTGTTCTGATCTTGTACATATACAGAGAGAAAGAAAATGGCAATTAGAAGGAAAAGGCATAGCTGGCTGAAACAAAATGCTGGTATTTCATTTCACCTTGCTTAAGACTCATTTTTTTTTTGTTAAAAGCACCTATTGTTTTCTTGCTTCTAACATGCAATATAAAAATACAGTGTGTTACAGCTCAGTGCTGGAAAATACAAATAGACTGTAACTAAGGAATGATTATTTAGCTTTGGAAGTTACAGTACTTAATTAATAATTCCCTGACATTGTCGGGACAGGTCACAGAATGGATTTTAGAGTAATTGTAAGTTACCAGCAGTGGTTTTAAATTTTCCCCTAGGAACAGCAATAGAAGTTGTATTTTCTCTTTTCCTATCAGTGGTGTCTCTTGTTTCCTTTTTTAATCTGATGGCTTTCTTGTTTTTTGAATGCATTTAGTCTTGCAAACCATAATCAGAGGTTATGCCAGTAAAGCAGTACTCTGAACTGTGATGGCAAGTTTCTGAGTCTGGTATCTCACAGAAGAGGCACATGCACCTTTCATTTTGAGTTTTAGCTTGTGCTAGCTATATGAGGAAAGTAGCAAGACCACACCGTATGCCCAATAAAAGCTTCATTAGAAAGGCATTATTAGATTAATCCAACTTACTCTGTGGTTTATTTTATTTGGAATGTAATAAGGTAGGTTCATTAGTTTGCAGGCTTAATGTTTTCTACTGTACCATAAAGCAACCAGTAACAATTCCATTGAGATTCCCCAGATCTCACTAACACCTGTCAAGATAAACACATGGCTCTCTGGGGGAATCACCTTGGCAACATAACTGAGGGAATCTAGAAAAAAAGTAAGTCTTTCACATACAAAAGGGTGTTACATAGCCTAAACTTGATTAATGATTTTTCACATGCCTCTGAGGTCATATATCTCTTTAAAGTAGGAAAAGAAGTCAAATCAATCTCTGAAGAACAAATATTTTTGGAATGTACAATACTGCATCTGAAATGTATTTTAAAGAACTTGAAGGATGTAGAATAATTGTGCAATTTGAGCTGAGCCTCAGAAAGGCTGTCTGAGACCAGCAATTCAGTCTCCATCCCCCTAGGGCTAATATATTAGATTACCAGGATTATTGTAGTGGCACTATTTGTGCCACT
This sequence comes from Ammodramus savannarum pratensis, assembly GCA_020466415.1. NCBI lineage: Eukaryota > Metazoa > Chordata > Aves > Passeriformes > Passerellidae > Ammodramus > Ammodramus savannarum. Next base: position 34,169,781 of record JAHXMQ010012337.1, read on the forward strand.
ACATTTAAGATTATGTCAGCATTTTCATTTTAAACCTGTATTTTCAGAGGTTCATAACTCAGCTATAGGAAATTTGCTTGACGTTACAAATGTGTTCTGCACAACAGTGACACTTTTTCTGAGGAGGAAAAAAAAAAGAAAGAAGCTTAAAGCTAAATAAGTATTTGGACATTTTCAAGTTATGAGTGCCAAAAGTTAGTGTTGTCTTCTTGAAACTCTATAAATTTAGTTCTTTCTGCAGCTGACTTGTAGCACTACTGCTGTTTGGAGTCTAAAGCAATGCATTGCACTGGACAAAGAGTAGATGGCTGCATCTCATCCCTTCCTTTGCCAAGACTGAAGCAGGACTAACGTGTTCAGGAAAGGCAGGAGGTGAAACTTCACTGTACATCCTCTTCTCGAGCCAGGCCAGAAAAGTGAGGGGTGTTATGTGATGTTCATGAGTCGTAGTGAGGGATATCTTAGAAATCCTCTCAGGAAACCCTTCTTAAAAATGCAGTCCTGACTTCAGGTACACCAAAAATACCATAATACCATTTAAGGCTCTCTTGGCTACCAGTGGACTTCCTAAAAAAAAAAAAATAAAAACCCAAAACAAAAAACCAATTAACTTTGCCTTGCAAGGTCTTTAAACTCAATCTCCCCATTTTGTGGATGCTGCACTAAGTCTATTCTGAGCTTTCCTTGACATGGCTTTAATATCTCAATTATTGTGGGTGGTAAACAGTATCAAGAGCTGCAAACCACTCTATAATACACACACTTTTCCTATTTCTGGAGGTCTTTATCAACAAATAGGTTTTGCATATGCTTGTACTGGATACAAAAGAGCAGAATACTGGGTTCTGTTGTTGGCATTTGTCATCAAACTTCTTGATGACTAATTTGCAAGCTATTTTTGTGGTGGTTTGCTTTCTGTCCCCAGCTGAAGTATTTGCTGAGGAGTTCAAATCAGTAGCATTCAAGCTGTACCAGGGATGTCTCTTTTCTGTGGCAATGCAGCGCCAATTCCTGCAGCAGCACTGGGAGAAGTCAGAGAGACTTTTGCAGGTTCTGCAGCAGCAGCCTAATTTCCCATGGAATTAACCACTCATGTGGTAGCCCAGAGAGAACATGGCTAGAGACTATTTGCTACAGGACTACACATCTCCTAAATGCCACATACAGGTGGATTTGGCCTTATTTCTTGTGGCTTTAGATTGGAGTCAAAGGGGGAAGCTACACAAAGTGTCAGAAATCTTTCTGCCACATTAAACTAAAAAATAATAATTAAAAATAAGAAAATATGACATAAAGTGGCGTCACAGCACTGGGAGGCAGCAAAAGCCAACCCCCAGTGGATTCTGAGGAATCCCCCTCAAGCCAGCTCAAACCAGGGCTAATTCAAGTAAGGATGGACAAACCTGGCAAAGTACCCCAATGACTTAAGGACCAAACAGGGCTATTTCAGACAAAGAGGGACCTTCTCTGCAGTCAAAATTCCCCAGGAAAATGTTCTCCACAAGCCCCTTCTGCTCTAAATTGAAAAGATCTGGCTTGTGTGCGTGTCTTCAATGAAATGAAACAAAATGGAAATCAGCTTGATTTTGACAGCAAGGAATAGCAAGAAAGAGATTACTTTATGCACACAGTGTCAAGAAACATTTATTATGAAGATTTAAGCCTATCTGGATGGACAGAAAGACTTATTAACTGCACCAGGATTTGTTTTGAACTATGCATAGAGAGAGAGAATAGCTAGACTACAGAGAAAGCAGCCTAAATATTTCCTTTGTAAGCTCTCTTTTCTCACATGATTACCAAAATTTTGAATTTCTTTGCATTTTATGGCCACACAAATACTCCATTCATTCCCTTAGGATCATATTTTTTTTTTACCTTCAAGTAGTTCATATGATAAAGTTTATTGGCATAAAATAAACAGTTTCTGCCATGGGTTATGTAGGGTTAGGACACAAACTGGACATGAATGACAGGCCTTGGTTCAGTGTCTTCCAATTAACTGGCTTTTGGAAGGAACATTCTCTGCTGTTTAAAAGAGGCAAGTTACCACCTCCACTGTTACCAGACATCAGCAAAAGTACTGGGAGATACAGGGTATAGGTCATTAAATTCAGCAGTGTTTATAGTGGAAAGAGGAAACATTAGCTTGACTGTTTTCTTCTCTAAGCCTCTGTCTGTGGGCTGGATGAACCCAAAGTCTGGCCTGTTTAATTGTAACATGTGCTTTCAAATACAGAGAGGGTCCAAGCCTAGCAGTGGGGAAAACCTGTAGCATAAAACATTTGTATAGATAATTGCATAGTATGCCTGTAATACACAGATTTGTGGAGGTATTTTGGGGTGGTTTGTTTGTTTGTTTGCTAATTATTTTGCTGAAGAGCAGTTGGGCTTCTGGAGTTTAAGAGTGGATGTTAAAGCACTAAATGCAGGATTAACTAGAGATGGCTAGGGCAGCCTGGTTGCATAAGGTGGCACTTAACCAAAAGAAACCCTGAATTTTACTGACAACTTCTGCTGACCTAAGGCATGGTCTGCACTTCTGTTTTGCTGGTGTTGCTGAAGTTGTCCATCTTAGCTGATCTATCTGTACTGTTGCAGAGAGATATGGTCATACCAGCAAGAAGTATCAGATTTAATTTGAGGAAGTAATGTAAATTATACTCATTGGAGTACTTTTTTTGTTTGTATAAATTTTATTTAGGAGCATTTGGTGTTTATAGCATAACAGCACTAGAACAAATCAGGGAAAGATGAGTTCTTACAATAAGGATATTCTTGCTCAAAAAATTTAGGAGCCTACTGGTATTAACAGAGTTCATTTGGTGGAAATACCTTGATTAAAAGTCACATTTACTACCAATGTGACCTGCACAGGGTAATTGTTAAATGGGACTAACTTCACTGAGATAAATTCTTGAGATGCTAAAAACTACCTTGTGAACACTAGAGTTCATTCTCACATTTTATTTACTATGCCTGCAGTGGAACATTTATTTGTTTACACAAACTCTTGTTTATTGTCTTCTTTTGTACCACTTCTTCATTCTTTGAGTGAACCATCACAGACTGATAGCAGCGTTGTGTTGTGTTGGAAGCACAATTCTATGTCCTTGGGGATTAAAACCAGGTTATTTCAACTTCAGTTCATCCTCAGCTAACAGAAATTCATACTCTTATGTCAGCAGGGGGTAAAAAGGCAAGCATTTTAAATAAGAAATGCTGCTTACTTTTGTTCTTCATAGTGTTTACTTGCAAAAGCTTTTAACTTGTCATTAGAAAGCCTAACTCCAACTTCCAAAACACCCAATTAAACTTCTTAAACAGAATCACAGAATCATGGGATCATTTAGGTTGGGAGAGACTTCTAAGATTCCTGAAAACCTAGTGCTGTCAAGGCCACTGAATCATGTCCCTAAGGGCCACATAGAAACCTGGAATGGTTTGGGTTGAAAGGGACCTTAATAATGATCTTGTTCCAACCCTTCTGCCATGGACATGGATAATTTCCTCTTGACCATGTTGCTCAGAGCTCCATCCAGCCTGGCCTTGAACACTTCCAGGAATGGGGCATCCACAGCTTCTCTGGACAAACTGTTCCAGTGCTTCCCCACCCTCGCATTAACAAATCTCTACCCAATGTCTAACCCAAATCTCTACAGGTCTTTTAAATACTTCCAGGAACAATTAATTCACCATTTCCCTGGGCAGCCTGTTCCCCCTGGGCAGCCTGTTCCAGTGCTTGACAAGACTTGCAGAAGTTTTTCCATATACCAAAATTTCCAATCGAAATTTTCCCTGTCATGACTTGGGGCCATTTCTTCTTGTTCTATCACTCTTTACTTGAGGAAAGAGACGGACATTCACCTGCAATCTTCTTTAAATCAAAACATGCAAAAAGTATAAGTGTCTGGCTACCAGGATTTGCTTCAAATCGGAAAATTTTATCAGCTTGCTGAAAACACAAAAAAAAATTGAGCAAGAGAGGTTTTTACTGGAACGTCCCTCTTTTGCCTTCCTGTCTCCATCTTGCTTTCATGCACACTTCCTTCTTCACCTTCCTGGTATTCTTTTAATTTTCAATCTTTTAATATTTTCTGCAAATTAATTCTCTCCCATTTCTCACCCCTGCACTGCATTAGATCACCTTTCTCCCCCATGAAAGTTGGATAGTCCTCTCTTGTTTGTGGTTCAGAGTGCAGAGCCAGAAAAATGTCAAATGTTGTTAAAATTAGAGTTGCTACACCCATGGTGCTGATCACATTACCAGATCCAGAAAGGGATGCCTACTTAGAGGGCAGTCACCCCATTCACACTTTAATAGGGCTCTTAAGTAAGAGTTAGATGCCTAAATAGTTTTGGGAGGATTTGGTCTTTGTGTACTCAACTCTTGGTTTGGATGCACAGCAGCAAAACAATCCATTAATTTAACGGTCCCTAAGCAGTGTTTAATATCATAATGTTGCACCTAAAAATGACCCCTTATAATTTATCTCATAAAAAAAAAAACTTCACTAAGTAGTCTCCGGGCACAAATTGAAACTAGAAACTTTAGTGGCAGTTGTGTATGTGTGCTGCATAAATAGTACATATTTAATAAAGTAGAGCGCTTTAAAACCCCTTTTATCTTCAGTAAAATATTAAATGAAGAACCTTGGAAGTACCTAAACATTTTATTCTTTTGTCCTTGTTTTTTAAGCACTTTAGGCCTCCCTGGCACAATAGATGGCAGATGGAGCAAGAATTTAGATTAAGTACTCAAACTACAAAGATCTCTAACAACACAGAGCGCTTCCATCAAGTCCTTCTGGATCCACACCAAAGTGGATCTTCAACCAAAGTTGAACAAAATGTCTTTGGACTGGAAGGCACCTGTGGAAAGCCTCTCTCAGCAAGGTTACACACCTAATAGGGAATCTCCCACTGGGGATGGAGCCATGCTTTCCTGGGTGCTGACAAGGAAACTCCAGCTGTGAGGTACCACAATCCCAATGGCAGCCTTAAAACAGCACAGCCAAGCAAAGTTAGTCTAGACAGGGCTTGCCAGCTGAAATTTTATCTGCACAATTGTGTTGCCAACTGCATCGTTACACGGTTGGCAATACCGGCTTCCTATTTCAGAGGAGTGATAACAATTTTAAGTTCCTCGTCTGTAGGATGTCTAGAATCATTAAGAACAGTCGAGTTAACTACTGCCTGTTTCCAAAACGGCAGCAACATGTGAACAGTTTAATGAAAAACTGGTTCCAGTGACTGAAATATTTTGTTTCCTGAGTCAGATTGATAGAAAACCTAGTGGTATTTATGGATGGAGTTTCTAAGACACATTACTTGCCTCAACAGGAAACATATATCAGGAGGTTTAATTTTATGAGAGCTGTCAAATCCAGGCTGACTTTTCCTTCAGGTTTCATACCTTTTTCTCCTTCTTTCCCTAACTCTGAAACTTAGAGAAATTATTGTCTTTTATTTTTTTAGGAGGTGACAGTGCATGACAGTTGAAAGCTGATAGTTTGGAAAATTGGGTGTTTCTTCTCTCACACGGGAACTTTTGAAGACAGGTTGGAAAACTGACTTCCCTAAGCTGCCTTTCCCTCTGGGGGTGTTACAGAGTGGCCAGGGCGAGCGCGGGCTTCCTTCGGGATGCGTGCCTGCCCTTCCGCGGAGCGCAGAAAGGTCTCGGGCAGCACTGAGTTAAGGCTTTGTTATAATTTACCTCGGCGTCTTGGCAAAACTTTGGGTGTGTGGCGAGGCTGCGATGCTACTTGTCCAGGTGGGCAGGGCTGGAGCAGCCACTTTCGCTGCTCCGGAGCTTCGGGATCTTTTCGTGGCCTCCCGGCACGACCCCGCGGCCGGGGGCAGCGATCCTCCTTGGGCTAAGCAAGGCGAAAAACCTTTCTCGTTCTTCAGCCTACGCGGCTGAGCAAAGGCTGTGACTTCCCTTCGCACCCGCGGGAATTAGCGCCTCGGCGAATTGCAGCGGTTTTCGTTCAGATTAACGCGAAATGTATGAAAAAAAAAAAAAAAAAATTAAAAAAAAACAAACAAACAAAAAAAAAAAACCACCCCATTCTCACCCCCACCGCTCGCCCTCTCGCTTTCACGCATCCGCTACCCGCACTCATGATCTCATGCTGCTGAAGGCATGGCACAAGATCCACGGCAGGCTGGGAGCGGGGGAGGCAGGGAGGAGAGGAGGGAAGGAGGAGGAGAGGAGGGCCGGGAGTGTGCGGCTCGCACACCCTGCTGTGCCCAGGTGCGGTACTGCAGGGGCTGCGCCTCCGCGCCCGGCTCCGGGGTGATGGGTTAGCCCTTAGAACACGGACCCTCGGCTTTCAAACGTGACATCGGCTCCCACGCCGCCCCCCCGGCTCGGTGTGTGTGTCTGTGCGAGGGTGGCGATGCTGTAGGGGAGCCCTCCGCCCTGTTTTGGGAGTAGGCGTGGGGCGAGCCCCGCAGCCGGGCGGCGGTGCGGGAGCTGCCGGCGCCGCCCTGCAGCTGCGGGGGAACGAGGGGGGCTCAGCCCAGAAAGGATTTTTTTTTTTTTCCTCCAGCCCAGCTTGCGGCTACGGTGGGTGGCGAGGTGCGGTAGTTGAGTAGTGCCGGAGAAAATCCCGGTAACTCTTTGTTCGGCGCCGTGTGTGCAATGACCGGATAATCACAGCCCGTGTCCGAATAGACCGAGGGGAAACATCTGATGGGCGAAGTTTAGGCCAATTAAAAGCCCCCGAAATAGTTCTTTTTTAGGATGAAAGTGGGTTTTCGAGACACTGGTACCTCTGAACTGTCGGAGGAGGGAAAGTGCTCCTGCCGTGCTGCTGACTCCGCGGCGCGGGTGGGGAGGAGAGGCGTGTGAGAGTGTGTGTGTGTGTGTGTGTGTGTGTGTGTGTGTGTGTGTGTGTGTGTGTGTGTGTGTGTTGTAGTCCACACCGCCCGAGCCGCGTTCTGGAAGTGCGCGGCTCCCGAAAGGCTGAGGAGAGGCAGCGCGACTGTGTGGGAGCTGAACTCAGCCTCCCTCTTTAACATAGGCTCGTCCTCTGCATTGCATCCAAGCCTCAGCGATTTGCTGTTCGGAGACTGCAGATTTGCATAGCCCTGCTCCTCGCAAGCATGCTTATTTTTATTTTTATTTTTTTTTCTCTCCCAGCTTCTTTCATAAGGGTGCACTATTCTCCCTGAGAACATCCTCGGGTATTACTGTCAATAGCCAGACCGCTGAGCTTGCCGGAGCAGCCTGATTATTGTCTGGCGGCGTGTGCGAGTGTGCGAGAGTGTGTTCGCGAGTGTGAGCGTGTGTGCGCGCCGGGAGAGAGCTCGCTCGGTGAGAGCTCACCAGTTTGGAGATGAATGGAGGGAAGAGCAGCAGTTTGATTTTTCTCTGCTTTCCCAGCGCTGGCTGATGGAGTGGCATCCCCTTTTCTCTTTCTTAGCAGAAATGTGGCATGATTGGCTACATTGTGGATTACTGAGGATGGGGGAATGCTTGGCGTTCTCGTAGCCCTTGCAACTGTGGAGTATTGTTAATGAGCACCAGCCCCGGGAAAGCTGAAACTAACGATTGTTTGCGCACGGGGCTTTTCCCCGCTTCCACCTCTTTGCGAAGGCTCTGAACTGCCTGGATTCTCTGACTATGTCTCGGATTGTTTTGGGTAGAAGAAGACCTGGAGAAAAGGATCCTCATAGGCTTTCCCAAAGGGAAGAGATGGCTCGCCTGGTGCCGTGAGCTGCAGCCAGCGCCGTGTGCCGAGTGTGCGAGCGCCTCTGCCCAAAGTTTGCCTCCGTTGCTGCGGCTGCCGCTCCTCCCGAGGACGCCGCGGGCCGGCTCGCCGCGCACCGGAGCATGGGGGGGCTCCTTAGGGGCAGCCCGGAGCCGGGACCCGCCAGCAGCGGCAGCAGCAGCGCCGGCGGCCGCTTGGCCCTGCTCTGGATAGTCCCGCTCACTCTCAGCGGCCTCCTTGGGGTGGCGTGGGGCGCCTCCAGTTTGGGCGCTCACCACATTCACCATTTCCACGGCAGCAGCAAACATCATTCAGTGCCTATCGCTATCTACAGGTCACCGGCTTCCTTGCGAGGCGGACACGGTGGGTCCGGGTGCCGCTCGGGGCCGCCAGAGGTCAGACCCCGCGGTCTGCGGGGCTGCGGCGGACTCGGGGGGAGCATGAGGAGCACGGCGGGGAAGGAAAGGCTGGGATGCGGGGCTGGGAGCCCCGTCGGGCGGAGTCTGGGCCCGTCCTGCCGCTCCCGGTGGGGCGGGGGACTCGGTCGGTCGCGGTGGGGCGGGAGATGCTGGCGGGCATCCCCCGGGGCTGGCGGCGCGTCGGTCCGTGCGCCCCGCGGGGTCGCTGCGGGGTCCGCGGGCGCGGGGCAGGCGTTGGAGCGGAGATTTCCCTCACCCCGCTGGAGCGGAGATTTCCGCACCCCGCCGCTCCCTGCCCCGCCGCAGCAGCGCGGCAAGGAAAGCCCAGCCCGGAGGCGCCCGGAGCTGCGGCCCCCGGCTGGGAGCGCCACGCCTTGTTCCCCCTCCAGTGCGGGGACACACGGGCAGGGCAGGGCAGGACAGGGTGCCCGGGGACCCCGGCGAGGAGCGAGGGGCGGGGAGGGAGCCGGGGCGCTGCTCGAAGCGCTGGTGATGATCGCGCTGCTTCCAGTTCATTACCTTGGTGGGAAGTCGATGAACTAAAGCAAAGGTCAGCTCATTATGCTGGGGATCGGGGGAGCGGTGAGCGCTGGCACACCGAAGGAGGGAGGCGATGCCCAGTGTAGCCAAGGGACGGAGATGGAATTCTTTCCAAATGCAAATGCATTTTGGTTAAGAACGACAGTGCTCCGGTAGTTAGTTTCTGAAGTGACAGGAAGCTGCTTCAGTGCCTTTTGGAGAGCCCCCGTGCAGTTCTCTTTTTTTTGCACGCAGACTTGCGAGAACCTGCACACACCAATACATGCAGAATAAGTGTGCATTACATATGTTCGGTAGGACCAAAAGCTGTCAAAGAAAGCGAAACACCAGACTATGCTTCAAGGATTTAAAGCCTCCCTTTGTCTCCGAGGAAGGAAGAGAAGATAAAGAACCCCCCTTGTTGGTTTCTGATTAGATTATACAGCTTCATTCTTCTTCATTTTCTCGTCTTGCCTTGCTTCATTTGCACGACTGTGCGATGTCATTTACAGGCTTTGCAAAGTAAAAAACCAGATCTTGTACCTAACCTCAGCTTCTCTGTGCAAGATGACCTAGTTGCAGGCACGAGGTAGTTAGGAATTATTGGATTTTTTCCAGTGATTAATAATGCCGGTATTGGTGGAAGCAGTAGCATTGTTTACCTGAAAATCCCACTGTGTGCTAAATACCCTTTGATACATAACTGCTAGAAAAGTGCACAGAAATGCCTCTTCTTAAGCATTTTGTTATTTTTTAAAAAACTTATATGACTGGTCTAATTAAAAGCATGCAATTGAGAAATTCAGGCCACCACTCTTCTCTGTAGTGCACTTGAGGCAGTGCAAGATTGAGAATGCTGCATGTTCTGTAATGTGTGTGTGCTACAGGGGACAGCTAAAGATGTATGTGTGTGCACACGTGTCTGTATGCTTATTATTCTCTCAATTTCTACCCATATGGGGATATCATGTAGGGGCTTGCTATTCATTTGAGGGAAGGCTGAAAGGATGAGGGGAAAAGAAGCATGATTGTAGAAGTACCAGCTATGATTCCTTAGAAAGCATTTTAAAATCACACCTTTTGCCACTTTTTGAAAACGTTACCTTGGACCCAGTCGAAGGGTGATGTGGAAAAAGGCAGGTTTCTCAGAAGAAATAAGTCTTGTTAAAGAAAATGAAATATGAAGGGGTGGAGCTGCCACTTAAGGACTTCATAGGAAGCCCAGGAGCCTCTCCAGAAGTTAAGTAGCTGATTCTATGAAAAGAGTGATGTTCTCTGTCATAAGGTGGCATTTCAGAATGCTTACTTGATAACAGAAAGTGTCTTTGCTTTCCTATGCTTGCGAGAAATTCTGCTATCTGACAGCATTCCAAAACATTTGGTTGTTTTCATTATTAATTCTTCAGAGAGGTGTTCCCATTTGCTTCTGTAAGCCTGACAGAAGCATTTCTGTCTCAGGCTGAGCAGTGTTGGGCACAGCTCCTGTGGAGCCCAGCACTGCATCTCTGAGCATCCATCAGAGGGAACTGGGGGAGGAAGGAGGGAGTGTGTGAGTGTGAATGTGCTTGTTCCTCACCTGCTCTTCTCCAGTGTCCCTAACCCCTGCTGACTTAGCCAGGTGAGAATTTGCTTCTCAGCTTTGTATCCCTCAAGCTTAGCTCAGTTTTGCAGAATTAATAACGAATTTTGTTCTCCTCTAACACGATTGTACATGAAAAAATTGCAGTTTTTACAGGGAGCTCATAGAAGTTGTTTTTTTTTTTGTTACTTTGTCAGCTTTTTGTAGCATCACACCTGCTAAAAGTAGAAAAGAGCTTTTAGGACAGGTCAATTAGTCTATCCCAAATGGAAGCATTGCTCTCTAATATGGTGAATTAGGAGTGTGAAAGGAAGGGGGAATGATCACTTTGTTCAGGCACTCAATAAACGTCACCACAGTCCCCAGACATCCACACCCTTCCCCTTTACCCCTGGCACCCCCACCCTCTTGGGCTTAATCTTTTTATCTTTCAGTTTTCCTTGAGCCAACACAATTTCAGCTAGTAGTATAAGCAAAGGCAAAAGCCCAGCATGGTTGGATTTCTTCCATTTCTTTAAAAAAACCAAACCACAGTCTTGCTGCTAACATTCTCATCAGGTAATTTTGCTGGGGTTTTGCTTAGTAGTGTGAGCTCATGTGGTTTTAGTGGACAATATTGTGCCTCACAGAGACATAAACAGAATTCCAACCAAGCAATTAGCTCACCATATTAGACAAAAAGGAGTTCAGCACACAGTCTTTTAATACACTAAAAGTCAGAATTAAACATCTTTCAAGCCTGACCAAATGATTTTTCAATTTTGCTTTCTGACTCTCATTAAACTCAGGTGAAAGATGGGTGAAAGATTAGGAAGTTTAACCACAGGAATGAATAAGAAAATAATTCTGAAATAATTTTGTGGATCATGACATCAACAATGTAAAAAGAAGTCCTGAGAAGTAAAAGAAAGACAAATGTTCATAAATATAAAACATACACTGCTCAGCCCTCACCAGTGGTCTCTTGTAGCATGTGGTATGTTTGATGATTTATGTCCTTCTTGATCCATTTAAGCTGTATCTGCCATAAAGCCTAGATTTTTGGGGTTTTTTGAGTACATGGGACAGTTCATACTCTAGATTACAAAAGCAGGGATGGTCCATGGCAAAACCCATAAAAAAGGAAAGAGGTTGCAACTTCTTCATTAACTTTAAATGAAGAAAGGCTGTTTCTTTAAGAATTCAAGGACATGATGGATGATGTGTGAAAGGAAAATTGTGTGTTGAATATGTTAAAAGTGTAGCCATATGAATGGCTGTCATCATCCTCATTCACTCCTGTCTTCCTGCAAACACTTCTTTACTGTCAACTCTTTTATGGCTCCCCAATTCAGTTACCAAATGGCAAGTACAGTGTGTCCACTTCTGATTGCTTTCTGTGCTCTCAGGATCTTGTTGAGGCTAAACACAAACTGATCCTGCTTTCTTTTTTAAATTTGTGGGAATAGGAGCCAGGAGGTGAATAATGAAATATGCATGTATGTGAATGTTCTTGGAAAGAAAAAAGCAAAAAATGGGGAGGGAATAGGGCCCACATGCTCACAGGCAGAACAGAAAGAGCTGAGAGGAGTTTTGACTCAATGAGGCTTAGGACCAACCTTTGGGCTGTGGTTTAGGTTTAGCAGTTTAGGTTTAGGTTTAGTAGTTTAGCAGAGACAGTCTGAAGTAAACAGAATGGGGTTCTGGGAGCAGGATTTAAGAAAGTGGCAGCTTGGGTTGGTGCTAGGGACCTTTGTGGTGGAACAATAGAGAGATTTAGGAGGTTGAGCTTCAGCAGCCTAGTTCCTAGGCAGGAAGAACGGGTCTGTGGAAAATGAGAGTTTTGAGGAATAAAAGCTGGCAGGTTTTGGAGCTAAGAGCTGAGGATGGTGTGTTACCACAGCACATCCACTCCCCCAGTGTTTCCCATCCAGAGCATGATGTGGCAGCAGGGACACACACACACTGATCTCCCACTCCTGAGCTAGGCCAGCTTCTTCCAGGCTTTGTTTCACCATTTTTGGCAGAGCTCATGTGCACTGGAGTCACCCAAATGATGCTCATTTGGAGAGGCTTCTGCAGCAGAGTCACCAGCTCACTGGTGCTGGAGTACAAAGCAGCCTGGTCAGGCAGCTCCTGCTCAGGGAAGGTGCCTGTTGAACTCCACAGGAGTTTTCACCAAATAAGAGCAGCAGGACCAGAATTGCAGCATGGCAGTGAAATAATTTATACCACCATTGTGAAGTGTATAACACAGACATCTTTGAAAGATGTCCCTATGATGTGTAGAAAGCATTTATTTTTATAAGAAACCCCTGACTTACAAATACAGGTGAAAATAACTTCATGGCCATTTACTCTTTTAATAAACTGGAATTGTTACTTTGTTATAGAAAGATAATAAACAAAATAGTTTTAGGGATTAGGGTTAATGAAATGGCATTTTTGGTTACAATGCGTTTATGTTGCAGGAAAGAGCTATATTTTAATTAAAACATCAAATGTAAATGTTTCCAGATGTTCAAGCATTGTTACTCAGTGTGATGTTAGAGGTAGAGGTGAAAAAGTCTCGTTTTCATCTTATAATTGCCTTTTTTAATGTTGTTTCAAACCTGTTTGTATATCACAATCTTTTTTAATGCCTCCTTTTCATTCACAGATTTTCCAATACATTCTGGCTTTCCTGCTCTGAGTACTTCTTAGACAAAACATTTAGACATTTTCAGGTTTTAAGACTGTAAAGCATAGTAGCTTTCTCAACGTCTTTAAATTATACAAATTTTATATCCCCTTTCAAAATTTCCAATATGCTCCATCAGTTATTATCCCCATCAGCTGCCAAAGTATTAACATCAGTTGGAATGGAGTGAATAACAAAGCAATTTCAGTCAGCCTAGTGCTTAATTGGCTGTGCAGTTGGATATGCATATTAGCAAGTGGGGTTTCTATATTATTATTTCTGTCAGTATGGCTTGTCAAAGAGGCACCCAGTCTTCAGCAGGATTGGGGACAGTCTGCAGCACTGTAATCAAAAGTGGAATGTTGCCCTGTTGAGTGTTGATTTCTGATAAGCATCTTTATACAAGTCCCACTGCCTTGGTACATGCATAGCTATTGATTGACTGGGGTGCCTTTACAAGAGCTAAATAAATAACAATGCTGTTGTCACTTATCAGCAACACCACTTTTGCCTCAGCCTGTGGTAACCATGTTTCTTAGATTTAAAGCATGTCTGTTGTCTTTTAATCAAATACTGTTTGAAATAAGTTATCAGAAGAAATTAATTTAGCATTCAATGCAGTGTACTTCCCGCTGTTTCTAATTTTGAAAGATGGATTTTTTTTCTGATAGTGAAAAGTTGACTTGGCTTTAAGGGAAATTTCCTTCTGTCTCTTCATTTTACTCCAAGGGAGAACTCTGTAGACAAAAGTACTATGCCCAGTGTGATTTAAGCACAACCAATTCTGCAGTTCTAATATTTTCTCCCCTTTCTCACCCAGATGATCATTACCATGGTAAACCAAGCTTGATTATTGTGACTTCAAGGGATCACTTGGTTTAGTTCACTGAAGTTTATCTTTTGCCTTTCCTTGGACAAAGTTTGCAGCAGTCCTTAACCTTTCTGAGCAATCAAGATGACATTGCTGACCTCTTTCTTGTCTTTCCCCAGACTCAGTTAATTTATCTCTCTGTGATTAAGTTTGATGTCCCCATGTGTATCATAGTATCTGTAATGCATTTTTCTAAGCTAACAACTTCCTTTCTAGTTTGTAAATACAGTGTAGGCACAGCTGATAGATCTTGCTGTGATAATAAGCTGAATTGTGAATGTAGCTGTGATTATGAGGAGAATGGAATAGTCTAATTTGATCAAAGAAAGTTTCTTATATATAAAACCAGTGTTCTATACAATTAAAAGTAACAAACACAGATGGGGTCATGTACTTACCATAATTTAGATATTCTTTTCCTTCTGAATAGCTACATGGATGTGTGGAAGGGTCTTCCCTGCCTCTTTCTCATGACTTTATATACATTTATTCACAGGCATGTGCATGCTCTTACATATCATGGTTGTTCTGTGATAATGAGAAAACAGTCCACAGTGGTGAGTTGGAAAAGAGAGAGTTTCTCTAAGAGTTGAAAATGTTAAAAAACTACTCAGTGACAATAGTCACTAACCACAGATGCAACTGGTCAGAATAATAGAATTAATTACTCCTTTCCTCCTTAATTGACTGAAAAAATGAGCCAGTGAAATAAAGTGGGAAAGGAGGAGGGAAGAAAAAGCAGATGTAACTGCTGGATATCACTCCATAGGACTGGGATAAGTTGGTAGGGAGGGTGCCATGCTTTGAAGCAGTCTTCATCTCTGACCCATGATTGTTGAATCATTTTAGAAAAATAATTCTGGATATCTGAAAGCACTGAAATGGTCAAATCCATCAAAACAGCCCAGATTAAGGGTATGTCTGGGTCATGCACTGTAGGTGGCCTAAGAATCAAAAATATTTATTTTCTGGGGCTTGGTTGACAAAGTAAATGTGTATATACAATAAGTATATGATATCTGGTATCCTGAATCCCAGAAATCCAGACAAGGCTGGAGATGAGGCAGGGTTTACCTGGAAGAGTGAAGAATGTACATAGTCTTTTTTTTTTTTTTTTTTCATTTGTTCCACATATTTGAACTGTAAGTGGCACAAGGACAAGTCTTCCTTTAGGATCCATGGCTAGGTATGTCCTGAAGAGCTTGCTGCTCAAATATGGAGAAACAGGCTCAGCAACAGAAGATTTGCTCAGATCCTTCGAGTGCCTTAGCAGGGGATGCCCTTGGACAACTACTCCAAAATGTTAGAAGTGTTCACTCCTTCTTTAGCTCTCTTTTACTGCAGCTGTACATGCAAAGAAATGCCAACACGCTTCCAAAGCAAGTTGACTGCTTTCTAAAAGTGTTCTTTTATCCCTGCATATCTGCAACTGAGTTAGGGCTTCTCTAATTTACTTAATTAATTCAGCTCATCTGCATTCATAAAATAAAGAACAGAGAATGACTAGACTTGGAGAAATTTCAAAAAAAAAACATGAGAAAGTTTCTCTACCTTGAAGAAGAATCAGATATAGTCTTAATCCACATTTGCATTTTTGGATTACTGGAGTTGGTTTTGTTTCTCAGTGCCAGCAGCTCTAGAGCCCTCTAGGTGAAGAGGAGGTGGGGACAAATTCCTGACTGACCAGTGGAGATGAGAGAACTGAGTGCTACACAAGGCACTGATGTTTCTAATTGTTGACCCAAGCCTGATTTGATTTTATTGAGGTCAAGCCCAAAATTTCCACTTCATGACCTGATTTGTTTTGCCTCTAGCAGACAGGATGTGTCTCAAGTGCACAGTCTTTCTGTCCTGGTCCCCCTTCCTGGAACAATTCTGCCTAAACTGTGAACAAAATATTGTAAACAATAATGCAAACTCACGTATTTTTGAAATTCTTGAAGTAGTTAGTGGATGTGCTCACTTTATTTCACATGACAAGAATTATGAGGGAGCTTTCAGTGAATATAATGAATTGCCATATTTATGGAAAACATATGAGCATGAATTGAATCATGCCGTTATTTTGGGTTCGGATAGTCAGTGCCCACAGAGAGGAGTTTAGAAGTTGTGACAAAACAACAGATGTGAGATTAGCCCCTTTGGCTGTGTCTAAATGGATGCATCCTAAAATCCTGGTGTCCCAGTTGGTCAGAACATTCTGTGGCGCTCATCCAAGCCCCATCTTTCCACTCATCCTCTTCTCAGGCTGGTTTGTGTTTGCAGTTTGTCTTGCTGTGGATTTTAAATCTGCCTGGGGCATGCACCCCAAGCCTGGCATTCAGAGCAGCTCTCAAATGCTGCTGTTGATTACTCAAAAAAAAAAAAACAAACCAAAAACAGAAGTGCTGTGGATGTCCTCTTTGTAAATAACCTGTTATCTCAAGTGAGGCTAAATAGAACATTAGATGGGCAAGCGAAGGTGAGGGTAAAGACTACAGTTATTTTATTGCTTGAACGTTTTTCCAAGCAACTTTTTGTTTCTTGGAAATTCTACTGAATTTTGGAGGGTGTGACTGCTCCCATTATACCCTCTCTATTAGAAGACTTTATTTTTTTAATTCTGTATCTAGGAAACTTGCAATATGGTGGGGTGCTAGAAATTGTTGGCTAGAAGGTGTGAGGGTACATAGGCCAAATTATCATTTTGACTGTGCTGACTTCTAATAGGAACCCAGATATACAATAAGATTGAAGCCAGAACTAATTTTGTAATGATGCTTTTTAACTTTTGTAGCATTTTCTCACATTAGCTCTTGAAGCTTCTTTCCACCACTCAGCACAATTTGACAGCTTTAGCTGTTGTCTGACATGAGTGTAGTAAAATCCACTGTATGGCATTTAGTGGGAGAACTTGGTGAAGAAAGAATAGTAGCAACATTATTTTGCAGCAACAACAGCAAAAACAAACATCTCATTTTGGTGTTTGACTTTCTTACGGTGCAAAACATTGCAAAACTGCAGTTTAGCATGCAGATAAGAGGAGTTATTGGTCTGCTAGGAAAGACAGTGGCCCATAAATGCCTAACCCAGACATTTAAATTGCTGTAGTAGCTGGCAGTGGTTTTGGCTGTTGTATGATTATCTAAATTAAAGTGCAGCTCCCACAGAAATGTGCAGAAACTTAGCTTCAAAGAGCCTGAGGTCAGCAAAGGTAAATAATTAAACTGGAAAAAAAAAGTGATGTATCTTCTACATAACAACAGAGGCAGCTATTGATGCTGATATAAATCACAAGTGACTCACCTGAAGATTCCTGAGATCCTATTTGTTCTTGCAGGATAACATTTCTATGCCAGGGCACTTACAAACTTTGGAAAGGTGGTTTCAGTGAAATCAGTGTATCCTGTGTTGGTTTTGTTGGCATTTGAGATAGGGATGAATGTCAGTGTTTCAGTACAAGGTTACTGCTGGAAATGTGAGAAAGACTTATCCTAAACTGGTCATAGCAACAGTGGTGTGAGTAAATAAATAGGTAGGGGTTTTGCAAAAACTTTTTTTTTGTTTCAAGTCATTAACTTGAGCTCAGCTGGCTATTTGATAAACACTCTCTTCCTTCTTTCATTTTTCCAAATGTAATTAATTGAAAGGAAAAAAACCTTAAAGATATATGTAATCTAGGAATAAATTTATATGTGCATACAGTGTGTGGTGGTACTTTTGTCTTCTGTAGATGTCAGTTAATTGACAAATCGTATTTTGGAGAAAAAGGAAGATCAGAGGGAGAAAACCAGCAGTCATTATGGCTAAATGAGACTTAGTGTAAATGAGTTCAAAGTTGCTAAAAACCCTCTGTTTCTGTCATGTGGGAAAGTAGCACATGCATTAACCCTTGTCCTGCTTATGCACTGGTGTCTCTCCAGCACTGCTGCCAGTCTTGGCACAGGCTTGTCTGGAATGGTTCCTGTTTCACAGAGAGGAGCTGAGACACACTGAATCAGCTTTGCATTCCTCTCCTCCTGAATGACTCAAAGAAATCCCACACTGGCCAGATTGGCCGCATGAAAATTCCCTCTGTGCCCCTCGTGCACTTGCCCGTGGCGTGAGAGCCAGAGCTGGGGCATGGCCAGGGTGTGTAACACCCTGTTCTCCACTGGCACAGCTCAGAGCAGATCCCATGCTGGCTCAGCATATGCCAGGCTTCACTCATCCCTCTGGGAGCCATTCCTTGGGCAGGCTCTTCCCACTGCTGCATGTCAAACCAAGACCAGTGCAGCACAGCTTAGGGGGTGTTCTGCTCTGCCTCCGCTTGTGCTTGTTAAGGAGCAGCCATGTGTTTATTCCCAGTCATACACACACCTTTGCCTACCTAAAAGCATCTTTCCATAAGTCACACAGCAGCCTGGAATGGGAAAAGGAATTAAAGACGTGAGTTCTGTGTTGCTGTTTCATTCCATTGTGTTGTGCCAGTGCTAAGATCCAGAGCATTGAAATGATTACTGAACAAATACCACTCTTCTTTCCTTTACACTGTGGAATTCACAGAACTGACATGCAGGAAAAAAGCAAAACAGAAAAAAGGGTATGTAAAGACATGGGATGTAGGGGGATACAGTATGGGTAGATGAAGTTGGTATAGAATGTAATCTTATCCCCTAAAGAGTTGCAGCTGGGTTAATTACTAAAGATTAGGAGCAGGCCTGATGTTAACAGGCCACACCTGTAGCCAGTAAGAGCAGTGTTATAAAAGAGTGGATTGGTGGGAACTGGAGTCAGATGGCTGCTGTGAGGATGAAGAAGAGTCAGTGCCTAGAGGAGATATCTACAAGAAACATCAAGGAGGTATGAAACTCGGGCAATATGGAACCCTTGCAATGTAATGGTAATAGGACTCTTGCAATATTATGACAACAATAGGAGAGGGCAGGAAGAAAAAGAAAGTGAGTTGAGCAGGCAGCACACCTTTGTTTAGGATAACCAGGCATATTTTCTCCCTGTGAAAGTTTCTGTGTTTCTCTCACTACCTTCCTACGGAATAACTCCACAGTTATCTGGTTTGATTTTTATAGAGCTACTGTGATTATTTTAGATGTAGAAAAGGGCTGAAATATGGAACTTTTTGTGTGTCACAACACCAAACTTTGAGCTCTCATGCCCTCACAGATGAGCTTTGCCTGTCTTTTGGTATAGGTCAAATCTTTCCGAGCTCCCCATCATTGCTTACATTTTTGCATCCAGAAGAGGGGCAGTTCCTTTTTATATTGTTCTGTGCTTGTCTTGTAATTCCAGTTGCTCATGGTATCTGATGTCTATTAAGTGAGAAGGGCAGTCATAATGCATTGAGTCGAGATTTGAACTGGTGGCTTCACCTCGTGTCATTTTGTTGTACAGATACTCTTTGCCATTTAAGTGTTCCCTCTCCATGTAATTGCTCGGGATGTTTGAATGTTGGCATCGGTAGGAAAAGTCTTTTCTCTCCATTCCATGAGTGAATGTGAATGAGGTGAGGATTAATTCAATGAAGACAGCTTTGTTGACAAGGATTAGTTGCTTTCATTTACTGTAGGACTGTTAGCATAATTAGCAGTTCATCAGAATGATTTCACCGGCCGTTTTTTGTGACAATGACCGGGGCAAGGCTTTCTAGGCTGCTGTGAGACTGATTTACCATGTGCAATACCCACAGATATGAAGAACCAGCAATCACAGAGAGAAGGTCAGCAGTAGCTTCCTTTCATAATTTTTTAAAATAATGTCATGTAACTTGTCTTTTATTCCTTATCTTAGTGAATGTTACAGTTTTTAATATTTGTATTATGGTGGCATCTAGAAATTTCAGTCAGAGGTTATGTGCCCATTGTGCTAAGCAGATGGATTGAATAGAAAAAGACAAGAAAGCTGAGGAAATAATCACTCTAGTGCTGACAGTACTCTCCAGGGTAAGTTTCAAAATAGCTCAAGAGCTGCATAAAATTAATAAGCTGTTCCCCATGTACTGAAATACTCTTTCATGTTACACTGGCACGGGAGATCTCTGTAGAGAGAAGTGGCTGCAAATAAGATTTGCAAGAGGGTGGGGTTGAAGATTGTTCCTAGAAGTCCAGATTTTACTGAATGCACACTAACAATATACATCAAAATATTCTAGGTGGAACTTGTCCACTACAAAATCTCTGCATTGATAACGTGTGTGTAGTCCCTCAGAGCAAGGTTTATTGGGCATAAAATTCAAATCAGTGTCCTTCTGTTTCTTTGACTTTATAGCTTTCTTCACTCATAGCAGGAGGAGATGGGAAATCAGGGAACATTACTCTTATCTAATAGGAATGTAATGTTAATGAAATATTCTAGAAAATCTAGGAGGTACTAGGTCAATTTGTATTCTCTGATGTAGACAGATGTTTTCTCAGGCTCTAGATTTGCAGTGTGGTGTTAAGTTTTTAATTTTATTGAGGCATTTTAAAAGTGTTATTTTTTTCACACAGTATAGGTTCAGTGCATATATGCAGTAAAACAACTAAAAATCAAGATGTAGCATTAAATCATAATTAGAAAAAAAAAACAGCCCTGTGACCTGTCATGCAGAAAATGCTGACATAATAAATGCCACCATCATATTTTACTGCTATCACAAATAATTATTCAGCATATGTCCATAGGCTCAATTTATTGTATCATATTCACTTAAATGCATTTATGAAACGATCCTTCAGCACACACACACATTTTATCAGACTTTAGATTCCTTGATAAATGGCATAGTTCTTTTGCTACATGGCACAGTCATACCTCTAATCCAATTTTGAAATAAAGGTATTCTTAGATCTTCTTCTAATAAGGCTATTTGTCTTGCTACAGTTATTCCGCCTTTGCTTATTTTCTTATGGAATGGATTAAGATTTAATAATGATGTATTTCCTAATAAACAGAGCTAGAGGACAGTGTATTCCATTACCTTAGATACACTATAGTTACATCTTCACTGGAGCCCATTTAATGGGCTTGGATAGTACCTAGCAATATATGAAATGTTTCTTGTTTTTGATTTCAGCAAAGACATCCATTCAAATGTTCTGAGTTATATTGCATAATTGTCAAGGAGTTAAATATGCACAATGAAGATGTAGTAGCTAAAATGTATTGGCATGTATCTAATATTTATATATAACCCTTTTAAAGAAGTCAGGATGTATTGCCATGTTCAGCCATTCTATCTTAATCTAAATCATGGCCTCTGTGTTTTCTTTTGCAGTCAGCCAAAGACCCTTTAGAACATTCACCCTGCAGCTTTGCAATTTTAATTATCTGGTAAAGTGTATTAAATTGTGGTATGGGAAAAAACAATTACAACTTCTCAGTAAGTTCATATCTTACTAGTAGTTTTCCAGGAAATGGAACCCAAGATTGTAACAGATTGGAGAGAAGAGACCTCTCCAGTTCCCTCTTTGTCCTTTGCATTTGAAATTTGTGTCTTTAGGTAGTGTCATCACTGGCACTCAGTGCTGCTGATTCAAATTGTTGTGTTTTGGCCAGCAAACTTGTTCTAGGTCTAACTTCAATACCCACAGACTGTGGCAGATTCACTAGTACACAATGTTATGCTCAATAAACTCTCTCTGACATCATTCCTCAGGTACTCTGAAAAAAAAAAAAAATTAAATATGAGTGAATTTACTGTTCCCTGTAAAAAGTGTGAAGTTTCTGCATCCTACGTGAAGCTTCTGCACCCTATGCTCACAGTGAGTGAGTGAGCCATGTCCTCTCCAGCTCAAGGTGCTGCCAAGCTGTGGCTTTCAGGTCTTTTCGTCAGACCTGGCCCAGAGGTGTGTTTGCAGCAGGAGATACAGAGTATGCTGCTGTTTCTGTGGTCAGAAAAACCCAGGCCAGATCCTTTCCTGGCAGAGAGAGCTGGGAGGTGTATTTTGCAGTGTTTCATGGCCACACCTTCCAGGAAGGCTGCCAGTTAGGTTTGATATCTACATTGCTTTTTAAAGCATTTTTGCTGGCAAATCTGTTGAAGACTTCAAATGTCAGTGAGAGTTATCTAAACAAAGGTGTGATTGCACCAGTGGATAAATCTTCCCCTTCATTGCTACAAACCCCAGAACCAGGAGAACATTTCTGGTGTGTCAGTGAGCTACAGCTCTCATTCCAGCCTGGCCAGCATCCCCAGCTGGTGGTTGTGGAGTGAAGTTAATGCCTCACAAGATATGGGCAGTCCTGTTTAATTTAAGAGAGGACACTGCTGCTTGTTTTATGTTCCTGGGAATCTCATGCAGCAATAGAATCTTTAATGGATAAAAATTGTATGGGGTAAACACTATTGCCCAGACAGGCAAATGAATTATCCCTGACGTGAAAGGTACTGAAATATTATTCAGGTATTTTAGCAATTTAAAGGATGTAATTTTATATACTGGCTATTTCTTAAATGTTCCATTAATTTAAGAACTCTCAATATAAATGCTAATTTAATTAAAATGTCTTTGTATTTTAAATATAAATGAAAACAACAGGCTAAAGCCTTGTTGAAAGTTAACATGGGCCTCTACTTATGCATAATTTGTTATCTTCTGCAGCACTGTCTTTGGTTTTTTTTTTCTTTAAATGAACAATATGCACAAACATTTCCTGTCTCTTCTATTAAAATTTCTTATAACAGAGTATTTTTGACAGGCCATTTTTGCTTTCAGAATTAAAACTTCAGAATTAAAACTGGTTAATAAGAATAACAAAACACTGTGTTTTAACTTGGTAGGCATGATGCTGATACCATTTGGCATTTAGCTGTCCCATATACTAATTCATGCATGTGAAACAAAATGATTATACTTGGAATTTGGTCTTTTATCCAGTCCCTATCAGAGAAGATGACTTTAAATGAATAACAGTGATAATTTGTTTACCTTTTACCAATAATTCTTTAATGAAAGAAGAAAGTAATGCTTTGCCTCCTACATAAATATGCTTTTCTGAAAATACACCTACATAAGGGCCAAATCAGTAATTTTCAGGCATGGTAAATATAACAAGTTGGGAGCCTTGAAGGAGAGCAGAGTCTGGAGAAGAGGCAGACTATCCATGGGATTGTGTGGATGCATCAGATGCCCCAGTTTCACTACCAATAATACCATTCCCTTGTTAAGAAAGTTTCCTGGTTGTGTTCTAAACCTTCAGCTCTCTTCACCTGGAATCTTTGGAAACCTGTCCTGGATTCAAAATTATGGGCTTTTTGAAGCAGACTGGTCTTCAGTCCTGCCCATGTGTGCATATGGATGTTTTTGTGTGTGTACATTTTCCTTTTAATAAGAATTGTGTCATGATTCAAACCCAGGCACCAAGCAAGGCCCACCCTCAGCCACTCACCACCAGTGGCATGGGGGAGAGAGAATCAGGAGAGTTCAAATGGCAAAACTCATTGTTTGAGATAAAGATGGTTTAGTAAGTAAGACAGAAGTCAGCGTGCAAGCAAAGCAATCCAAGGACTTTAGTCCTCCCCCATGTGCAGACAGGGTCCAGCCAACCCCAGGACAGCTGAGGCTCCATCACATGGAACAGTGACTTGGGAATATGAACACCATCCCTCCCAATGTGTCTGTCTTCTTCCTTCCTCCCCCAGCTAAATATGCTGAGTGTGATGCCCTAGGATAGGGAATGTCCTTCTGGACATTCAGCTGTCCCAGCTGTGTCCCCTCCCATCCCCTCGTGCACCCCACTGCTCACTGCTGGGGTGGGTTGAGCAGCAACAAAGGCCTCAATTCCATGTTAGCCCTGTTCAAAAATGACCAAAACATCCCTGAATAACCAACAAGTTGCCAGCACAAATCCAAAACACAACCCCATGGTAAATACTAGAAAGAAATTGAACTCCCTTCCAGCCAAAACCAATACACCTTCTAAGCATTAAGATAATAAGACATTAGTAAGATAACTAAGGTAGAAATTCCACTGAACTGTTTAATGAACCAGATTCTGATCTCCTGTATCCTTAAAAATTAAGCTTTATTTACCTGTGCCTTCTCTCAGAAGCTGCCTTTCTACACAAAGGTGTGATTTCTACTTTCTTTCTGACCCATGACTGTATTCCCGTGGAGTATTTGACCAGGGCAGGAATGGAGAGTTAGTTTTATTGTCAGTTACTCTTAGACTCCCCATTGGTAAATTAAAAATTCCTCTCTGCCTCCTGTAGGGCTGGTAACAATCTTCAGTAAAATATTTTATGAATTAATGGATAAGGAATAATATTCTGTAATTGTTATTTAAAAAGGGATTTACATGTATTGTTCTTAGGTCAGGCATTGGCAACAGTGTCATCCACTGCTTTAAAAGATGGTTAGCCAAAGGGTCAGCAGCAGCATCAGGATATTATTTCTTCATGGATTTAAATGTCTTGTTTGACTGTGCAGGAATCTCTCATTTCCAAATGCAGCAAGCTTTTATTTATTTATTTATTTTTCTCTCTAACAGTAGAATATAGTAAAACATGACTTTGATTAGTTGTGTTTGATCTCTCGTATTTTAGGCATCTGTGGTGGGAATGATGGAGTAGCTGCTGTGTTTCTGTAATTCCCATTGATACATAAGCATGTTTGGGAAGACAGGCTGAGTTTAGATCCAGATCTCCTATGGCTGAATTGACTAGAGGGAAACCTGTAATTGCAGCATGGGTTCAGGGCAACAATGACAAATAATTACTGTTTCCAGAAGGGAGATAAAGTTTGTAATTGCACATGAGCTGTTAGTGCATGCACTGCTGTTGCCTTGTGCACTGTGCTAAGAAGGATCTTTTCCCTTCTCTAGCTTGGGAGATTTCAAAGTGCCTGTATAACCTAAAATTCATTTTGGCTTTTTTCTACTTCATGTTCACAATCAAATTCTCTTGTAATGGGTGTTTAAGTGTCCATAGAAGACTCATAGCCCTGATATTAATTTAGCAGAAGAAACATGGAAGTGTCACCTGTGTACGTTGTTAAAGGCTTGTTTCCATTCGAGGGTCAGAAAAAATGATTTTTCTACAGCAGATAGGATAGAAAGTGCTGTTTCTAGGTTCCATAATCAAGACAAATACAACTGCCTGTTGCCATGCACCATATATTTTCCACATTATAGTAATGGATGCACTGCTGCCACCTGCTATGTCAGGACTTGCAGCTAATTGGAATAAGTTATGTGTGTTCCAGTTATACTTACGGTCTATAAAAGGCTGCTTTGTCCTAAACTAGATAATAATTTTTGATGGATTTCCTTATGGTAGCAGATATTGCTGTACTCTGGTGAGAACCATTGTTTTTCATAAACACAGGTGTTTTCTGCATGTATTAAGGCTTTAGAGAGGATTCTTTCTTCCTGAGCTTATGCTAATGTGAATGTGGTATTCAGTGAGATGATTCAACCTAGTAAATCCTGAAAGGGACATGAATAGATGTGGCTGAGACTGTGCCATCCACTCATGGCTGCTGCCTGAAAAACTGCTAAGTGCCCTGCTGCTGCTTCAGCCTCCGATCTTTGATAGTTTCATCAAAAGCTGTTGCATCCTTCAGTCCCTGGAGGAGGGTTCAGGCCACGTGAAGCAGAGGTGAGATAACTGCAGGGGTAAGAGTGTGCAAGGTACAGTCCACTTGACCTGTTGGGGACATGGCAAATCCTCTGCTGCCTCAGCTTCACCCAGACAGGTGGGAATTGTCCCCAGGATCCTATAAAATGTGTGACATCCCTCCTGTGTTTTCTCTGAATTTCTCTGCATTGTTTTATTTTTTTTTTCACTGCGGTCGAAATCTCATCATCTCTTGGCAGGTACAATCTTGTCTCAAGGTGTAACTGTGACATAAAAAAATCATAAATGTGGTACTTTTTAGGTGAGATTAATTTTTGGAATATAAATCTAACTGGAATTGGTACCTGATAGTTGCAATCTAAGTCTACACTCATGTAACAAGAGCTGGAGATGTATGATTACCAGAGCACAGTATGTACAAGTTTTAAAATAAATTTGCCTATAGTAAGTGATTTATTACTTTTGAATAAATCAGATCTCTGTGCTTTAATGATTCCTCAATACTCAGGGTTGCAGATTTGCCATGACAGAGTGACAAAGGGGATTAATTGTAAGTGATCCATTTTTGCTCCTGTGCTCAGTCTGGAGAGCAGATATTTCAGCTCCATCTGGCAGCCTTACCTCTTCAGAGAAGAGAAATTCTTGGCTTTTCTCAGATGCCTCATTTGGTCCCAAACCTTCAAACCTTTACCTTTCTTACTCCAAAAGTAACTGGAATGGTCTCTTTTCTTTGTCCCTTTTTCTCCACCAACATTTTCCACCTCCTTTTTTAGACTAAATAGTAGATGATCCTCAAGTCTATGGCCAATCATTGTAAAAACCAGGCTAGCTACTAAAGAAAAGAGAGGACAGCATGATTGTGTGCTATGAAAATATGAGACTATTTGAACTTGTATTTTATAGTGAAATAGTTTACTACCTTTTAGCATACATCATGATGGAAATAAGGAAAAAAATTGGCATATTACACAGAACGTAAAATGTTGCCTTTTGAAGGCAAACGACCTGGTTCTGAAAAAGACAGCACGGCGACCCAAACCTCTCCAGGGTCGCTCGGGCCGATGGAACACGCGGACACCAATGTGGTGGACGGTCAAAGGCCTTTATTATCTTATCTCATGGGGTTTTATAGTCTAAGGGGTCTCTCTACGTCACAGGGGGGTCTGCTGTACTACTTGTGGGTTAGTGAGAAGTGGAAAGTTACTGGTATTCCTTATTCTTGGTGGGCTTACATTCCTGGCTACATTCCAAGGGTGTTATCTTGTTTATCTTATCTCGGGGGGTTGGGGAAGAAGGAGTCCTACTGCTTTCCGTAACATCCCGAGATCTTCCGGACGCCAGAACCCTATCTACCACAGTAAAATGATAGGATTTTTAATGCTATGAATTTCTTTTGTACCCCTCCATGTCCCATCTTCATGACAATACCATTTATTGTTAGCCAGCCTAAATAGTGAGGAGAGCTTCCAGAAAGCAAACTTAGAGGTTTCTTGTGTCAGGAAAAAAAGAAAACTTCTCTGGTACCTCCTAGTAAAAGTATTTGCTACTTCTTTTGGGTATCTCCATCAGTTCAGAACACTTTTACAAAACACAGGAAAATAACCTTTTTTGGCTTTTTTTTTTTCTTTCTAGATGTATCCTAAAACCAGCTCCCTTAAACCAGTGAATTAAACATGTGCACAGGAGAACATGTTCAGATTTGTGAAATAGTCTTCTTGCTTCAAAATATACTAACTAAATAAGTATAAATTATATCTGCTCTTTCCAACTCTGGTTGAGTGTTGGTTTGTGTTTTTAGTAGACAATTCTTGTCTGCAAACTTGATTAGATAACTTTTAGAGGAACTGAGATGTGAAATGCATGAGCCACCTTAGCAAACTGGGGGCAGCTCTTTAATTGCCAGTCCAGCCAGCCTTAGCTTTTTGGTACAGTGGGTTTTGTCATGTGCAAGTGTAAGTAGAAATGGTTATTAGCTTGAGATTGACAATGTCTTGGCTATGATTAATCATTTTCCTTTAAATTGGATTAATAATTTTCCTTTAAATGTGTGTTAATCAAAGGCTTAGTTATGAAAAAAAACCTGAAGGATCAGAGAAATGCCCTTTGTCTTTGATCATCTCTTAAACTTGTAATTAAAAATATCTAAAGCTAATAAGAGTTCTTTTTTTTCTCCAAAAGTTTGCCAAAACGGAAGAATCTAGCTAGATTAATTAATCTTTGCTCTTGCTGAGAGCAGAATGTATAGACTTGGAAGACTGAGAGCTGCAAAGCTTTATTTTATGCTGAAATCCCATCTATGTTTGCAGAGGAGTTTGGATTTAGAAGGGGCTACATAAAGCTTTCTCTTTCTCAAGCATTTTTAGAAACTGTTTTCACCAGGCAGGAGCTGAGAAATAAAGATTAGGAAAGGAATGTGAAAATGCTTTTATTCCCTTTTTTATTCTATATCAAATCTACAAAAAATTACTGTGCTAAGTCACTAAATATTCCCCCCCCTTGAATAGGGGAGACTTTGAGTCAAAAACTGTTTATTAATTAGGTAAACAAATAAAAGTCTAATCGCATGGAGACTAAACAACAGCCTTCCAGTTTCTGAAGGGGTTCTGCAAGGAAACCAGAGTTAGACTCTTTGGGAACTGAGTCATAGAACCAGGAGTAATGGGTTCAAACTGAAATAGGGAGATTTAGGCTAGATTTACTGTGAGGGAGGGGGGTGAAGCACTGGAACAGGCTGCCCAGAGAAGCTGTGGATGCCTCATCCCTGGAGGTGCTCAAGGCCAGGCTGGATGAGACCCTGAGCAAGCTAGTTTAGTTCCGTGCCAAATTCCCATGACAGGAAATTGGGAACTACATGACCTCTAAGGTTTCCAGCCTGACCATCCTATGATTCTATGGCTCTTTATGCGTTCTATTCCAGTTTACCATGTTTTGTCCTTTTCCTCCTTTCTGCAGTCCTTGCCAGGCATTGTATTTTTCAGCACCAGTTTGCTCACAATGGCTCCAGAAGATGCTGTGGCTCAAGTAGTTATTCCCGTTTGAGGAAAAGTGGTCTTTTATAATGGTCCCAAGGTGTATTACTACCAAAAGATTCATTCACCTAATTCATATTCCATGACTCATCATTCTAATGAGGTCCTGGTTATTCATACAATAGTTATTCATAGATTATTCCCTACCTATTAACATACAGTAACACTGGGTTCTGGTACTTACTTTTGAAGAATACTTGCAGAAATCAGTTCCTCTTAAAATATTTACTTCACATGCAGCAGTTACCTCTTGTTTGCTTTATGAGTGTGTTCTCTGAAGGTGAGCAATATAAGTCAGATAAAAGCCCAGCTGTGGAAATGTGTATTGAAGATGCACGTGGTAACCCCGTAACATTTTGTCTTGACTGTTTTTGTAATTTTGTACACAAGGAAAGGGACCCATCACAAGATAGATATTGAGAGGATGTCACAGTTATGTTGATTCAACTTTGCCATAACAGAGAAAGAGCCACATGTACAATGAGTAATATGAGCTGAAACAAAATAATGCAGGACAAGAACTGAGAGCGGCATTACATTATTCTGTGGAACAGAATCTGGAACTGCTGCAGGGGAATGAATACATGATACATAATATGGACTACTGTATCATGTAGATTGTTTAATATATTGAAACACTGATGTATAATGCACTATTGAAATGGGGTGTATAATGTGTTTTCTGTAGAGAGAATTTTCTTTCAGTCCTCCTCTCTTAGGCATGGACACAGTGGAATATATTTTGCTAAAAGACTAGCTGACCTTGCCTCCATTTACCAAAGGAGAAGAATCTATAAATGAGCTGTTTCATAGAGAGGACTATGTGATTAAGAAAATTGGTTTCCAAAAGTAGCAGCATCAGGGTCAAATCAATCTTGGTCACAATCAAAGAGTATACATTTATTTTCTCCGAGTTGTGTAATAATATTTTGACAGTTGCAGTGCTCAAAAAAAAAATTAGAATAGTTACATTTAAGAAAAATTGAAGCTATCAACAAGGAGAGCTTATTTATGTGGAATGAACATTCAGTCAACAGAAAAGCTTTAAAATTAAAGTGTTTACCCTGGACATTTTTCCCCTAGGGATTGGTTGCATATACACTCCATCAGTCTGCCCACATTCTGCATCCAATTAGGTTTTCTTTTCATTAGTAAGTAGTATTTTTTCATGCCACCCCATTGATTTATAATAACTGCAGCCTTAATTAAGAGCATCTTTTTTTTTTCTTTTTCTCTTTTTCTTAAAGAAAATCAAGAGGATCAAGTGAAATTGCTTACCATTCCACTTAAAGCAAATATAATGCCTTGCTTGTTGAAACTGGGAAAACTCTCCCTAAGGATTGTTAAATGCCTTTTACAGGTGTGGAAAAGATCTCTTGTTTTTAACAAATATATCCATAAAGAATTTTCACACATTTCTAAAACCTGTTGCTAAACTGGGGAGAAGTCTTGTTTCTTAGTGTAGGTGACTAAATGCTTCAGGAGATGTGTCTTCCTCAAGGCACTCAATTTAAATGCCAGCCTATTCAATGTATTCTGTAAGAACAGAGGCATAGCTTATAAATAGAACATTAAAGCGTTTTTATACCCTGTATGTTGGCTAAGGCTCATACTATCAGTAATTTTTTTCAGCTGTTGTGTTTCACTCATTACTTGTGTGGATGTATTCAGCTGTAGAAGGGGTTGATTTGTGGTGAGTATTTGGGGTGTCTTAGAAAAGTGTGAGGCTGTTTCACCAGCTGGATGTAACTCCTTATCAGAGCTCTTTAAAGTGAGTGAGTTTATCAAGATGCAAGCTGAGAGAAATGCCTTTCTGATCCAACAGTGCATAGGCATGAATAAAATGGGGTAATAATTTTATAGACTTATAGAATCATTTAGGCTGGAAATGATCTTTAAGATCATGGAATTCAGCCATAAACCTAACTTTGACAAATAACATTTTCGCATACAAGTGTCCAGGTTCAAAGGAAGAAAACTGTTTAAATTCTGTACACAATATACATTGCAATTGGTACACAGAGCTGAATTATATATGAAGATATAAATAAATTTGTACTCTGGGACTCCTCCCTAATCCAAAGCCCATTAGAGTCAAAATAATAATCTTTGAATCAAGGTCCTACAGGATAACTCAGTGGAGTTATTGTATGGTCTGCAGAAATGCCAGTAGAGTAGCTCTTAAAACTAGACTGCTTGTTTGCTTTTTTCCTTTTTATTTTCATCTCCCAGCTTTTGTGTCTGCTTTTCCAATGCCTAATTTTTTTCTCACACCTAGTGCATTTTTGTTTGCGACTGACCAGCCCCAACTTTTTTTCACCCCTCTCTTTGCTTCATTTTATTACTCCATCTCGATTTTTCAGTTCTTATCTTTAGGAATACCCTTTCTTACCTTTTTTGAATGTATAAGCCTCCCTCTTAGTTCAGTGCTTTCAGCTACCCAGCAAGATCAGTAGGGAGTCTCTCCTTCCATTTGAGCTGAGTCCACCTTAGAAGCAAAGAGGTGCTGAGGCTCATTCACTCAGTACCAAGAGGATGCTTCAGATGGCCCCCTTTAATTTCATTTATTTAAATTAATAATTAATTTAATTGATGCTGCTTTGTTGGTTCATTGCATTGACCTGTTCTGGCACAAGATAGAGTTTTACAAAGCTGTGAGGTCTTCTGAAGAGTCAGAGGATGTGTCTGCGTGGGAAACCCAAGTGAACTGGTCCCACTTTCTGAAGAGATCAAGAGCCATACAGCCTAGCAGTATGACTCAGTAGCCTTACCCTGTGTTAGCAAGGTTTCTGGGTGCCACCAGGGGTGTGAATTTTTAACTGCTGCTGAAAAACTCTGTAGAGACACCATATGTATAATGTAGGAATATCCACTTCTGTAGGCAGCTTGTTGACGTCCTTTCAGAATTTTGTCTAAAGGCGTAAATAGCCTTTTTCAAAGGAAATAAACTGGTTTGGCTCTTAATCATTATTAGTTGTGGAATTAGGCAATGTTAATTAGCTATCAAATTCTAATGTAGACCCATACTTTAATGAGATTATGTGGATGAGTTTGTATAAAACAGCTGGGGAGTGAGTCTGGGGAACTGGAAGCAGGATTTTGTGATTACTCTGAAAAGCTACCCAAGTCAACACAAATGTTGTCAAGTTCTCTTTATAAAGAGAGAGAAAATAATCCTTCAATATTTTTAAAAATTCCACAACATTTTAAATAGGTAATCTGGGATCGGTTTCTTCTTCCTTTCTTGAGGAATGTACGTTGACTTTCAAGTACTGTGCTGTAATGGCAATGTGTCATTTTTACTGAAATCAGTTGAAGGATGTGGAGGGTTTCTAGAGGAGCAGGAGCATGAAGGACATGCCTGGGAAACTGTGAGCACCTATATTCTTCCAGAGTGCAAGGACTAGGGAATCTCAATTAACAGAAATCTGCTGGCCCTGTTATTTCACTACAGTATTAATATTAGCTGTTATTGAGGGGTTTCACTCACTCCAAACTTTTCTGCATGTCCTATAGAAATAGAGTTTGACCAGCACACATAATAAATCTGAAATGCTCTTCATTTCAGTCTTTGCTGGGGCCTTGGATCTAACCAACTCCCTTTTATCTTGAATGAAAACCTTATCAGACTGATATATTTGAATAGATTCACACTCATGGCTAAGGAAGATGTGGCTGAATCCTCCCTAAAGGAATTTAATGCAATAGATTGTGGGTAAAAGCAGCCTACAATCTTTTAGAGTTTGAAAAAAGAAGAACCTTTCAGCTTTAAAATATTTTTCAATATTCCAGCAACATTCCTCATATAGCATCCACCAATATCTAAGTGAATCTCATCCCTTTCAGGTCTGCTCTTATCCCCTTTCTACTCCACCAAGAATAAAAGGATGCAAGTGGAAGTTTGCCATACATAGGGAGTGTGTTGTTGTGATTTTTTGCATTAATTTTGTCTTAATCAGTAGCACCAAAAGCCTCTAATTTTGTAGTTTTGGTGTGTTGTCTTTTTCTAGAAGGCAGAACAGTTCATTTCTCTTTAAGGTTAAAGAAAAAAAAAACAAAAACAAAAAACCCTGGAAATGTTTTGTGGTTTGTTTGGTAGACCCTTAAAGCACGACTAAAACTAGATGTGAGTGTGGAGTTATCATTAAATCTGTTGCAGAGAGTTTGCTAATTAAACGTATGATACAGTAATATTGCATGAAGTAATTTGATAAACATAGAGTACTCTTATGCCTTTGCGTTTTGAGCAGGTGCTGTTCAAAAATGTGTAAGCTATCTCCACATAAACTACTTTTCCTCTATGTACAGTAGCTCAGGGTTTTCAATGCCATGATTTTATTATTTTTGTCACTTCTGGGACTTTTTTTTAGTGGCTTTGTTTATTATTTTTATCATCCTGTTTAACAAGGTTAATATTTAGACTACGAGACTTTATTTGTATAGTGGATTTGTAATTAAATGTAATCAGACCATTTTATCTTGATGAAGCTGAACTGCATACAAAATAGGAGAGAATGACAGCTACTCATTCTCTTTTCTGTAGCAGTGACTATTATGAGTAGTGGAGTAGTAGTTATCATTAAATCTGAGCTGTTTCCTGGTTAATATACAATATATTATTTCTATGTTCCAATTGACATGTGTAAGTCATATAACAGCTCAAATATCTTAAGACTAAGTTTTAGGGACTATGTTCTCTGGGGTGGAAAATGTGCTTAAATGTTAATCTCTCAGTTTAAAATATTGGTTCTGCTTTCTAAAGTGGGGAAAGTACTTCTGTGCATAAAACCTCAGAATGTCATGAATATGTCATGCAAGCATTTAGGGTGTTTTTTGGAATAACATTACAGGTGTGCTAGCAACATAACAAGAAACACAATACCTATAAAACCTCAATACATATTAAAGGAAAGTAAAAAGCAAGTTTCTAAAAATCTGAACTGGTCCTCAATTTGCAACAAAATATTAGGCAGACCAAGAGAAGTGAAAAGTCTGCCCAGATCTGTTTTATCTGTTTGAAATGGGCAGACATACATGAAGCATGTAGATATATATATAGAAAATTAATGGAGAATAACAGACGTGAATTTATTCTTTCATCTTATTTTAGTTAACCTGCTTTAAAATGTAGAAGAAATTATTCCCTGAAAATTCAGTGTAGCACACACCAACTTCCCTTTTCTCTCTGTGTAGCTGTGTAACCATGTGAAATTAAGTCTTGTACAGTGTTCTGTACAATTCTGTACTGTTCAGTTTTCTGGGTTACAATGTGAAGGTCTCCTCCCTCTGTCCACCTCCCCTTCTCCCCTTTTTTTCTTCTCCTATTGATTAATGTCAGGAGAAAAGGATGGGCTGTGGGGAAAATGCCTTTAGCCATAGCTGGCCACTTTTATCCAAGGAACATTTCCATGTGGTTCTTCTTTCCTTTGCAAAGTCTGGCTCATGGGACACTCAGTTTTCTCAGCATGCTTCAAATTCTTTCTTTGCCAGTGAAATCTCCTTGTTATTAAACATATGTGATGTGTTTACATTGTGCACTCACTACATATTTGCTTTGCATGCTCCTTGCTTGAGTTACAAGGATGAGCTGTGTTAACAGGATAATTTACAGGTGTTTTTAGTTTGCATTCCAACTCAAGGTGTTACTGTGCTTTTCTGCTACTGCTGAGTTAGGCAGTGGGATGGGGAGTTTCCATTTTCTAATGCAGTCAGAGTAAATAGATATATGGATTTAATTATCTGCCAGGAACAGAGGCTTTTGTGATGGATTTCTTAAAATTAAGTACTATACACAGTCATGGAGAATCCAGGCCTTCAGAAAACCAAGCAAAACAAGAACTAGAAAGAGATTTTCTTCTCAAATGAATCTTTGTCATACCTGTCTAGTCAATGAAATTATGCTGGTGTGGGATAAATGCAGGTGTGCACATAAGCAGACTTATTTTTTCCAATTTGTCTGCTAAACACTGTACTCTTAAAAAGTTTCAAAATTAACAGGCAAGATGTAGTAAAGTGCAGTGGTACTTAACTGCAACAAAAGGGACTTCCCAAAGGTTTGCCTGTTTTCTTTTCTTTCTACTTGTTTCTGCAGGGAAAGCTTGAAAAGGGAACTAGAGTGAAGGTAAAACTTGTGAAGAAAACTTGTTTGTGTTTAGCTGATTGCAAAACCATCCTTGGCCACAGTCTGTCATTGCTACAGGTTCTTTGGCTCTTGTACCTTGCAGACCTGTCATAAATGGATATCCATCCAGAGTAGCACATAGGACTGGGTTTAGCTCATCAGAAGAGTCATTCTTCTTAAATCCAGTCACCAAGAAATTCCACACTGGCAGCTTCCTGCATTAAAGGGCTTTTCTACAGTGTGAAGGTGACAGTCTGAGGATGTACTAATATTTGGTACTGTCCTCATTTACTTTGTCCTTATTAGTGGCTGAATTCTAAACCATAGAAATATCTCTCAAGTGGCTTAATAAAACACTGGAGATAATTTGAAGCAGGTGATTTACTAGAGCTCCTTCTCAGGTCAAAGGAGAGTTTACCATAAAGAAGGACTGAGATGCTGGGGAAAACTGAAGTTCCATATTTTGTGGATTTTAGTGCACATAGCAGTATCTTTAAAAAGCTGACTGTGAAACACATTTCAAATTTTACACCACAGCAGCAAAACTGCCATTCAAGGCACTGTAGTTCTTGCAATTTCTTTTTATGTGAGAGAAGCATTGCCACTGAATTTAATTGCTCTGATTTATTGCTCTTGGACCTTCCAGCCACACTCTCCTTTCAAGTTAGCTTTCTTCTTCTTTTTCTTATTTTTACTGGATCTTTAGCATTTTCCCTTTGAGTCTGATTCTGTGAGGTATTTGGGGTTTTCTGGGAAAAGCCAAATGCTTTTAACTCCGAGGGACTTTTCTGGATGTTGGATACACTTGGCACATCACAGGAGAGTGTCCCTCAAAGTTCCCTTTGATTCTGCAGAGTGGATAAGAAACAGCAATCATGGTGCATGTAAACCAAGAGATTACTCACACTAGGAACAACATTTTATAAGGAAAACTAGAGCTTACATTATAATCCCTGCAATCTTTTCTAAGTTTTTCAAACAACTCTCTCTCTGGACAGCAGATAATCATATATCTTCCTAATACACCCTGGCAACACACAGCCACAAAATGTCATGGAAGTAAATGGCTTTAATCAGTAACTTGCTTAGTGCCTTATTTTCAGTTTTCCCAGGAGACACTCTTAGACTTCAAAGTGTACAATATATACAGATTGTGTTTTCTCTTTGCAGAGCACCTTATTTTCATTAGGGATCCTTTTGTTTTTTCTTACCTTCCACCAAAGGATCTGTGTCACTAATTGGGCTAGTAATTTCTTGTCATATCATGCTAAGTAATGTATTTGTTATGTGGTACTCAATGGCTTCTTCAATTGTTTATTACACTTTGGGCAAATTGAGCAATTAAGTGTAACATGAATTTTTAATCGAGGAAAAAAAAAGTGGAGGAAGGAATATTCAGACAGTGTATTACAGCGTATTGGGTAAATTTGAATTTCTCATTACCTCATCAAAATGCCAGTACTTTATATGCATGCAGAAATATTAATCCTTCTCTTTGTAAATCTGAAACAGCCTAGAGAAAAGCTGTTATTTTCTTGGAACAAATACAGGAAACAGTCTGTTCCTGTTAGAAATTACCTTGTTCAATTGTCTTGCAAAGCTGCCTTCTATTTTTTAATTCAAAAATTAATTTCTAATGGTCTCTTACCATAGTGAGCATTAACAGTAACTATTTTGTTCAGGAAACACCACTGCTATTTGAGATTCATAATTCTCCCTGTAATTCTTTTCCTTTTTAAAAATTAATGAATTTACTAAGGATTAACTGATTGTGAAAAGCAGGGATTTATTTCCTTCCCATCTGCTCATTTCAAGTGACTTGATTCTATTGGAAATCAATATTCATTGTGTATTCATATCTCTACCTGTGATTTGCTTCTCTTGCATGTATGTACATGGAAATAAGTGTGTTATTTTCCTGACATAAATATGTCAGCTTTTTATGTGGCTGCAGTATCTTTGCTGTTTGTCTGTATCATGTTTTGTCATGCATTCATTGTTTTGATTTTTTCTTTCTTTCAGCTTCTCCCCACTCTTACATTTAGCCTCTGAATAGTTTAGTTTTACTCTGAGTATTTTCCCCAGACGATCCTATGGGTTCCTTATGCTGATCTGAAAATTCTCACTAGCAAGATAGAACTGAACAAGAATTATTGAATGAAGAGAAAGGGCACGAGGAAAGGAGGGGAATGATTTGCATTAAATGGAACAGAAATTCTTGAATTACCAATTAGGCAAAAAAACCCTCCAAATATGTTTGTCAGTGTAAATTTTTCTCCCATCAACATAGTGTTTCCTTGTTAATTTGACCTTTTTACCTGAACTTTGCCAACTCTTTCAACCCAGTAAAATAATCAATTGTCCTTTTTATATCCAACTGATACTATTGATTGAATTGACACAAATTTATGAACCTTGCAGCCTCAAGTCTGAAAATTTTCTTCCATTTAATGTGAATCTGCAATTTGTTCATAATATTACCCGAAAACCTCACTGCCAGGTTCTGATGGTATGATATTTTGACTGGAATTTGGGCTTAATACTGGATTCCTGGTAGAGATAGAGAAATGAAATGCAAACAAATTTAATTATTTCCCTAAAGTCTAGATTGAAACAAAACCTGAACATTCAAGTTGTAGCAGATTAAAATTGAGTCCTTGCCAAGTGCTGTTAATCATGAAAAAATTCTCCATCTCCTTGCACAACATTTTAGGTAGCAAGTGCCTCTTTTTGTGCAATCCTAAGTGGCAAAGTTGGCCTTGTGCTAACCTGACCCACTTGTCAAACAGTAAATGTTATATTTTTGAACTTGAATTGGTAGTTAACCTGTGTTTGAGACATGGCTGTTTATGTTTTGGAAGATCAGGGCAAAAAAAATAATATAACCATACTGATATGCATAGCAATGTCCACAAGACTTGCCCATGCTGCATGTCCTGTGTATTCTGGGATACAATTTTCAATGTCAGCTTAAAAAAAAAAAAAACAGTTTTAAAAATACTTTTATTTCTTAAAGGAGGTCTGGCTTAGATTATGTGATGTCAGCAGACCTATCTGGATGAGACTGAAATTATAGCTAGAGCTTCTCAAATAGCTCTTCTGTTGTATCATAGTTTCAAAATTTTTATTTCCTGTGATCACCAGGACACAAATCAATTTATTGGAGGGGACAGTACTCTAACTTCTCTGGACTTGCATAAATAATGGCTGGAGTTAACGAACTCAAATCTGGGAGAGGAATTGAATGCAAACACAGTGAGCCAGGGCTTTGCATGACTCCTGGTGCTTGTAGGACAGGGGGTTTTGTTGCAGGTGTTGATTGTGGGACAATGGTGACCCATGGTGACAATGAGGGCAGAGTCTGGATGTCACTGCAGGGAAAGCTGGGAGGGATGGCCAGCTGGCACGTTGTGGAAACCCAGAGCACATTGGGAATATTCTTCTGTCTGCTCTGGGGTGCCCTGACTCCCAGGGGAGCCCTGA
>JAHXMQ010012337.1:34207811-34396571 GCA_020466415.1 Ammodramus savannarum pratensis
CCTGGTGTGGACAGCGTGCAAAACTCTAGATAAGATAATAATGCACAAGAATATGACAACCAAAAAAGTCCAGTCTCTTTTTCCTGACACAAAACTGCTCCTGATAGGGGAGCCCCCTGGGAGGGCCCAGCCTAAGTCCCAGCAGTTGGGAAATCAGCAACAGGTACCCCAGCAGCATGTGAAATGGTTTTGGTTTGCCAATTTGAGATTTTGCCAATTTTGAAATTTCCTGGCCAATGCTCCAATGAGTGTGGTGGGTTCAGTGCTGGCCAATCACCAGTGCACTCACTTCCTGCTGTGAGGTGGGATTAGGAGAAAGGCAAGGCAGGCTCAACATGTTAAGAGTATAAAGAGAAATAAGAATGCACTGTCTGGCTGAGCAGTGAGCTACATAGGTAATCTTCCACCCCATCTGGTCCAGGGCGCCCTGAGTCATTTGTCCTGGTAACAAATCACCTCCCTGGTAAAAATGAAAAGTGTCATTGATGTAATGGAAGGCTTAAAAAAACCCTAAATGTTGGAATGACCTTTCTGTAAGTCTTCCGCCCAATAGACCAGCGGGATTTTTTCCAAGATGATAATTTCTAATCTCCCTTCACTTCCCTACTAGATCACTCCTGAAATGCCAGGTAAAAGACAAGATTCACAAATTACCTCTTTCTTCCCAGCAAGGAAATAAGTGCAGATTTCAGATGTAATTGATACCTGAAAAGGCTAGAGAAACCTTGGCTATTTCTCCCTTTGGCTCCTTTTATTCGAGGATCCCTCTTGTTCCTGCTGTCACACCTTGAGTGTGTGCTATATCCATGTTCCACACTGAAGAACTTGATTAGGAGTTGTTCAAATATGATTCTTATTTTGAAATCATCCTTTTCAGGAAACCCAAGTGGCAAAAATACTGAAAGCATGAAGATATCATGTTATCTAATAAACACAATATTCTAGAATTTCATACTAAGACATAAATGTTAAGTGAAAGAACTGCAGCTTCCATTCTTGCCCTCCATGCTGAATTTAATCTTAGAGGAAAAGATGAGGTTAGATAATATCCAGACAATTTTTACAATTCTGTTTTCCACAGTGTCATGATGAAAAAGTAAAAAAGGAAAGTCTTTATTGATTTAGATCTAATTTTAAAATAGTGTAGCAACACTATCTGAGGATTTCTTTATGCTGATGTCAAAAATGTAAACCATACTTTCAGAACACACGTGTGATAACCTAAAAACAATTCCAAAGAGAATTGTAATTTTTAATCTTGTTTCTGCCTTCACTGGCAAAAAAGTAACTGTAAAACATACTGCACAAATGCAATCTGAGCATCTCTGTGAGACGAAATGTTTTTCAGGCTGTAGAGCACCTTTGCTGACAGCAGCATGGTGGAAGAATATAATATAGTAACTGCTGTCATTTCAACTCTCCTCTGTAGAGTTTTAGACCAAATATTGTATTGAAAGGTACAGTAAGTCCTTTATTGTTTTGCCATTCTACTAGCTAGGAGATTCCCTTAGCCTGTGAAAAGTTTTTGTATGCAATGTGTTTGCTATTTGCCTCAATAGCAACCACCCATAACTAATTAAAATCATCATGTGAGTTCCAAGGTCACCACGGCCATGAAGTTGTATTTGCTTACATTCTGCTTTTGTTAAGGTGTCATCACATCCTATTGATCTTTGTCTGTGCTTTAAGACTTAAAAGCCAGGAGGAAGGCAGCATAGGCATCATTTAAGGATGCAGGAAGACATTCTGGCCCCTTCCTTTCTGACAAACACAGGCAGGTAAAACAATGGGGCAGATTTTCAAATGGTGCAGCAGAATTCTGTACACTCAAAGGTTCTAAGCATAGCTTTAAAAAAGGCTGAACTGGAGTGAAAATGCTTTCTGAAAATGTTGGGCTTCAAACCCTGAGTTCAATTTTATCTTCATTCCTAAAGCATCCCCTCCTAGAGAATGTAGGTCAAGTAGGGGTATTTGCAAAAGGCAAATGTGGATTTCCCACAGTCATATAAATTAAGAGCTGTCTCTTTTTCCTTTTTTTTTTAAATTTTTATTCTGTACATCATCCAGAAAAAAGAAATCATGTTAGGTGCCATAAGAATAAAAATGCAAACTAAAATCAGTCTTTTCCTCAGTTCTTCTAACTGCCTCCTAAGACTTATCTGGCTCAATTACGTATGGCCCAGTGTTGATTTTGAAATTGCCATGGAGCTGCAAAGCACAAAATTATGCATAATCTAGGATGCTTTTTGTCTGCCTCAATTATCCAAAGAAGAATTAAATGCTACAACTCATATTGATGATGTAGTTGTTTCAGGGCAACATGCATTTCTGGAGATATGAAAAAAAATTATAGGAAAATTAATGTATCCTTCCAAGTAGTATCATGCTGTCCTCTGTTATTTTCCTAGTATTTATTTTTCATTCTTTTCATCCTATAATTCTGGGACATAACTGTTTTCATTCTTTCTTTGTCATCTTGATCACTGTGGGACCTCTGAAGATCATCTAGACCAACCACTATTCCCAGAAGTTACCATATATATATAAAAAAAATATATATTTGGATAGTAAATTAACAAAATCGCAAATATTTTTACTTTTCTTCTATTTGTTTATGTTTGTTTATGGCTTTAAATTATTTCCCATTTTGCTTAAATAATTAATTTAACCAGACCTAGCTGTGTTTGTCATGTTACATATTTGTTGGACAAAGATACAAGAAAATACTGGGAAATAACATGTTTTATTTAAAAAATACCAAAACAAGCTATTGTGAGGAGATTTAGAAGGTATTTTCAAAATTCTGATATTACATTAGAATTTCTTATAGCAAGTCACTATTTGCATAGAGAAGTTGAGAGGGTTTCACAACCATCACACTTTCCATAGATTTGTGATGTCAGATTTTTGGATGATGTCTACTTTATTTTCCCATGACATATGTTGGCCCATGACCACAGTTTCTTTCTGGAGTAGGTCCAGCCTGGGAGGAGAAAGACAATACTCTGTTGCAGGTATTATGTTTGCCATCAGCCTTTAGGCAAATCCTTCCCTTTTTCTCAGTTCCTTCTTAATTGTGTCCCAAAATGGTCACACTTGTGATAATGCTGTCAGGAGAAATACTTCTGCACTTTGCTTTGATATTTTTGCACTTTCTCATATTTTTTTCATTAGTCTCAGCCCATTTAAAACTAGCCAAGCTTGACTCTTCAAATGAAAACTGGCCAAAATCTCTTTGGGAATTTTTGGAGCCTCTAAGAGACAAAAAAAACCCCTCAATGTGTGATGTTTGGGAGTGAACTAGTTGGACAAAAAGGTTTCAGGGACTGTTGTTGATATAACAGACAAAATACTCAATAATTTCTTCTTTACAGAAATAGAGATAGCTAAGAATCTTGGAAGAAGGAGGGTTGAGTCTAAAAGGGAATTTATAGATTATTTCATATGTGTGAAGACAGCTGACAGGCTTTCTTCTATATTGCTATTTTCCCCCCTCTGCTTATCCAAAACCCACGTTACAAAGTTTTAGGGTCATTTGAGTGAAAATTGTCACTCTTGAGACTGATTCCATCTTTTAGCCTGTTTTATTTTATACAGGCAGCTTTTTCTATGACGTCCAATTCCATTATTATTACTACCAATTAATTTATAGGTAGGAAAAATAGCAGTGCACAATATAGAAAACTACATCGTTTTGTACTAGATTACGGAAACATCAGAAGAAATTATTCTAGCTCAAAGGAAAAAAAAAAAAAAGGTGGATTTCAGTCCTTTCCACAATATGGATTTAATTCCAATAAGATTAATAAAAGTATATATTATAATGTACTACACAGACTCTCTTGGCAGTAGGCTGCACAATGATGGGTTGTCTGTAAGACCAAGAAAACAGGTTAGCTTAAACAAGTCAATTTCCTTATACTTATTTAGGAATGACTTTTTCCACTAGGGATTTGAAATTGCCAAATAAGTTTAAAAAAAAGGGAGATTTTTATACTGCACAGATCATTGTCAACACTGAGAAGAGAGAAAAGTACTATGTGGACAAATCCAGGAGTAATGCTCTTTGCAACAACTTGTTCAAAAATCTCTCAGGATGAACATTTTCGAAGCTGAAGGTCTACTTTTAAGATGGTTGAAATAGGAAAATTATACTGATTGCCAGTTATCTGGAATTGTTGTCAGTCTTTTGGGTGATTTTACTTGGCAGTATTAAACGTAGTGAAGCTTTTCTGTTCCCCGTTCCTGTTGTGACACAAATGACAATGTATTGCCTCAGTGAATAATAGGGTGCTGGTCTGATTTAACTGGCTTCTGAACAGACTTCCCCCTGCAACCCACATGGGAAAAGACAGGGAGGTGGCAGTGGAAGTGTTTGTCTTCCACCTGCCATGCCCTCATCTGTATTTTCATACACGTGAATCAGAAAAAGAGCATTTTATCTGGCATATCCATTTGCAAATTAAATTTATGGCGAAGTTAAACAACAAAACACAAACCTGATTGTTTAATGAAACCAGATGTAGGGGTATAGAACATAAGTAAATAAGAGTAGTATAGAAAGTAATCTTACCCCTTAAAGAGTTGCAGCTGGATTAATTACTAAAGATGAGGAGTAGGCCTGATGTTAACAGGCCACACCTGTAACCAATAAGAGCAGTGTTATAAAAGTGGATTGGTGGGAGCTGGAGTCAGTTGGCTGCTGTGACGACAAGGAAGAGTCAGTGCCTAGAGGAGCTGCCTACATGAAACTTCGAGGAGGTATGAAACTCTAGCAATATGGAACCTTTGCACTATAATGACATTAGAGCTCTTGCAGTATAATGACAGCACCAGATTTTTTGTTTCTGAACAAAAAAATAAACAGAATAAATTGCTGTTTCTCTAAAAAGCTTTGAATTAACAGCGAAAGGTTTAAGCTTCAGTCCTGTGTACACTGATTAATTAATTTATTAATTTATTTCCACGGGGAGCACACAC
Source organism: Ammodramus savannarum pratensis (assembly GCA_020466415.1). Lineage (NCBI taxonomy): Eukaryota > Metazoa > Chordata > Aves > Passeriformes > Passerellidae > Ammodramus > Ammodramus savannarum. Next base: position 34,212,792 of record JAHXMQ010012337.1, read on the forward strand.
TTTTGTCACTGAAAGTAATATAAATGTTACTAGTATGGTGGTATTGTCCTGCTATAAAAAGAACTAAGCATGCTTTTTCTAAGGTCAAAAATCCTATGCAACTAAAGAAGTAGATTGAAAGAGTTCAGTTCTTCCATCTACCAAAGTGAAGATGGAAGGTCAATCACTGAAGTTCCTCTTTGCAGTAATTTTGTAAAAAGCATGTGTTAAAATTGCCTGTGCAGTGCTCAGTGCCTTGACAAGCAGTTCTTGTCTTCCTTTTTTGAAAAATCACATACTACATCCAGCTCTGGAATCCCCAGAACAGGAAGGATTAGTTTGAGTGAGTCAAGAGGAGGGACCTCAAGTTTATTAGCGGGATGGGGCAATTCCCCTACAAGGAAAGGCTGAGAGAAAATGGTAAAAAAAAGAAAAAAAAAAAGGCTTTGAGGTGCCCTAATTTCAGCCTTCCAACTTGTGGAGGAAAGAGAAACATTTTACAGGGGTGTATAGTGACAGGATAAGGGGGAATGGCTTCAAAGTGAAAGTCAGCAGGTTTAGGTTAGATATTAGGAGGAAGTTCTTCACTGTGAAGATGGTGAGGCACTGGCACAGGTTGCCCAGAGAAATTGGGGTGATCCCATCCCTGGAAGTGTTCGAGGCCAGGTTGGATGAGGCTCTGAGCAACCTGGTCTAGTGAAAAGTGTTCCTGCCTATGACAGAGAGGTTGGAACAAGAAGATCTTTAAGGTCCCTTCCACTCCAAACCCTTCCATGATTCTATGTTCTGTCTCTTACTGAAAAGGCAGTGCAGCCGCAGGTTGTGCTAGTGAATTTCATTTTACATACAGGCCACGGGGATTCAGGTAGACATAATATTTACCTTTATAGCTCACTCATTAATTAGTATGTTGAACACTGATTTGAAAATAGCAATTATATTCTCCAGTAGCAGGAAGCACTCCACAGGAGCCAGTTCTGTCTCTGAGGCTGATTCTCTGGCACTGTGATTTGGTGGACTATAACCACATTTTCAGAGTTGTTAAGCTAGTCATGCAAATACTTCTTAATTTGGGGATCACTGACTGGTTAGGCTGGAACAGCTCCTTAGGAACCATCACAGTCCTGGGTCCAGATACCAGTGTCAGTGCTTTGCAGTCAGCTTGAATATTTCTATTAATATTCTGAGTTTATGCTTACAAAAGCAGTGGAGAAATAGTGCTTCCAGTGTTTTCCAGTCTCTGGATTCTTTTTGCACACCAACTGGTGTAGCTTTATTTAAGAAAAGCAACAAAATACTCCACACTCCAAGGTTAGAACCACCTAAATGTAGACTAGGCTGAAGATCTGATTTCCTGCTACTTGGAGGAACTGCACAGGAGTAGTAAGTAGCTCCTCTCTGAGCCTACGTGCTCATGTTTTCTTCTTCTGCATAGCAAAAGCATTTATTGGGAAAATAAAAGTCATCTTTTGAGCTCACCTACTTGTAGAACGTTGCTTTTAAATGGGAGATCGTTCAATAAATGTGAATGAAAGTCTGTCAAAATGCAGCTTTTTACACTTCCTAAGTGATGTGAGTGAGGAAGAGCTCCCTTGTGCGAAAATAACCTAATAAATTCATATTTGTTGCAGAATGATAGGTGCCTGGAAGAACATCAGAAATCCTGATTTCAGTTTACTGCCCTGTATTTAGAGCTGCACTTTGGTGTTGCCACAGTAGGGTGAATAATGGTTCATCAGTGTGAGCATGAGGAAGTCACACCACGGCCCTTAAAGCTGTAATGTGAGCTTAAGAAAAGAGATCTCTAAAGTACAACTAAGCATTTGATAAATTATTCAGAAGAGAAGCTTTAAGCTGCTTTTTGTACTGTGCCTCTTTGCAGCAATTGTTGCATGCACTTCAGATGACAAAAATGTGTGTAAGGGTACAAAGAAGGAGCTTCTCCTTGGTGATTTATGCATCATCCTTTGTGTGATACAAATAAGAATTGCTTAAATCATAGAATGATATTATGGAATCACAGTATTGTTTGGGTCAGAAGTGAGCTTAAAGATCATCCACATCCCCTGCCATGGGCAGAGAGACCTTTCACTAGACCAGGTTGCTCAGGGATTGATCCAACCTGCCTTGAATACTTCCAGGGAATGAATGCAATCTGTTCCAGTGCCCCACCACCCCCACAGTAAAGATTTTCTTCCTGATAATTCTAAATAATCTTCCTGATAAATCAGATTTTCTTTCTGATAAATCTATCCTCTTTCAGTTTAAGGCCATTACCCCTTGTCCTATTACTACATACTCTTATCAAAATGTTTCCTCTAGCTTTCTTTTGGGCCCCTTTGGGTACTGCAACATTCTAAAAGATCTCCCCAGAGTTTCTCTTCTCCAGGCTGAATGAGCCCAACTTGCTCAGCCTATCTTCATAACAGAGGTGTCCCAGCACTCAGGTCATCTTCTCAATCCTTCTCTGGACTTCAGAGTCCAAACCCTTCCTGTGCCTGGGGACTCCAGCGCTGGATGCAGCACTCTGGAAAACAGCTGTTATGGGAAAATGATGTGCTGTACTTGGTTTGAAAGAGGTTTTATTTTAAATTATCCCTCTTTTAAGATTCAGCCTTACTAGAGCACTTGAATGCACTGCTCACAGTACAATCATAATCAACATGATGGCTCAGTCTCACTGTGTTATGTGGCAAGTGCAGGGTAGTCTCCATATATAAAACACATTCCAGGGGTTTAGAGGTGTCCTTTAACCCAGCCTGGAATGTTGTGCCACTGGAGCCAGCTCTGCAGATTTGTGAATGAGGGTCATTAACTCCATTTCAGCTCCTTGAGTGCACATCAGCTGATGAGGGCTGAGCACAGCTAAGAAGAGCTGGTACTGGTGTGGACAGGGATGAGGACAAGACCTAGGCACATGGCAGATTTTCCCAGGAAGGGATGCATGGTGCTTCTCTTTAACAGCACCTTTTAAAATATTCACAGTTGCTGTAAACTCTATTCAGTTTCTGCATTGGGAATTCATATGATGCCCAGGCTGACATTATGTACAGGTATGATTGTTATCATAGGATTATAATTTCTCCTATTGAATAATTTCTCAACATCAGTGAGCATAGTGATTTCTTAGTTCCTCTTTTTCTGGAGCCAAGCAAATCTCCCAAGAGCCACATTAATTTCTAGAGTAAAAAAACCCACTTCCAATGTCCTATATGTTCCATATGCTCAGAATTTCATACAAATTATTAATTGATTTTAAAATCTTGATTTCTTATTCCATTGCCTTCTTTCCAAATGTAATGGATTTTATTCTCACTGTCCTTGTATCCACAATTTTATTTCCCATGTTCTGTTTCCACTGGTTTCTAGTTTATACTCACAAATTTCTAGAGACCCCTACTGCAGAATTTGATTTATGAACAATTTTTAATGATGTTCTTCAGCTAAAATAACATAGAAAGTTGAAACATTAGTATTTGGAATTACAGCATGTGTGGTTGTAACAATTTCTCAGAGTACAGGCTTAGCACTTTTTGTGTAGCGGTGTAACATCTTTTGACACTTGTTTAGGGGTACTATCTGCAGCTTTAAAAATTATGTACTGGAAATACTGTGAGTCCTGAGCTCTTAAATCAGCATGACTGTCAGCACAATCTGAGGCAATATTGCATTGGAGGCATGTCTGTGAGCTGAAGTGGAGAGGAGCACTTTGAACAGCGGAGAGCAGATTTATCCAATGTGGGATCCTCTGAGGGCCCCAGGAATGTAATTTATGCATGGAGTATGTGCATGAGATGTACTTCATCATGCAGGGAAACTTTGAGTTGCTACTGTCAGATTGTTCCTTTGAATAATGTTATCCAAGTGAAGAATTACTTAATTTAGGAATTTGAACAGACATTTTATGAAATGCACTTATTTCAAAAACATATTAAAGTAATACTTATGCTTAAGATACAAAGCTTTTGAAGCCTAGGAGATGAATTTTTTTTTTTTTTTTTTTTTTTGCCTGGAATTATGGTTTTTCTCATTCTCAGCTCACCAACAATTTACACCTCTTTTTCTATTCAATGGATAGATTAAAAATCCCATTACAGCATACTCCTGACAGTCAGCTTCCAAGTCTGTAACTGGTTAAACAGCCTAATAAAGGAGTTTTGAATAGTAGTGCCTAATTGTTGAAGCAGAAGTGGTGAGGTTAAGTATCCAGTGCCTTTCTCCTTCTGAAGCTGTTAGGAGCAGTGCAACACAGCCTGACACATCTGCCAGCACTTCACACCCACTTGCTCATTTATAAATGACTGAACAAAGAACAAAGCAGGGAAAAGTCAAGCTTTACCTCTTTAAGCAGGAATGATACCAGGTTAGAGAAAACCCGAAATATGAGCTGCACAATACACTGGAGGAACAAAATTCTAGTGGAAAATATTGTGGCATTTTAAAAGAGATTACAGATTTTTTCAGTAATTCATATATTTACCTAATAAATTTTGAAAATATATATAGGGATGAAATTTGACAGTGCAAATAAAAATGTGTGGTTCTGATGTGCATTTTGAGAAAAAAGGCAATCAAGGAAACCAATCACTTATATATTTAGATTAATTAAGTACTTAAAAAAATAAATTGATACAATTCATATAAAACCTACATTCTTTTAAATCAAATTGAGTCCCCCAAATCCAACCATTACCTCTTAGAAAAAAAAGAATTTAATTGAAAAAAAAGTATACATCCCTGGTTTAGAAAATAAGGACTGGAAAGTGAAGCTTATTAGCAAAGCAAGAAGGATGTTCTATTTCCCTTCTTCTGACCTGATTGATATTCTCTTTTCTGTCTCCTGACATGTTTTCTATAATGCAGACCACAGAAAAATAGCTGGCAATGTGGCTTGATTCTCTTCCAACCTTCAGACTTCAAATGCAGAAAAATGTCTACTAATTTCTATTTCAGTGTTGCCATAGATACAGTTTCTATGATATTTTTATTTTTTTTACTTCTGTCTATGCCTCTACCTATCTGTCTATAGATCTGTCTTTCATCTTGCTAGCTAACAACTTTTATTTTTCTTTCTCTCTTTATTTTCCATGCTTTCCAGCTATCCCCCAGCATGTATTCCACTTGCTAATTTAATCAGGTGTTATGTTTGTTTGGTTTGGTTTAGTTTTGTTTTGCAGTTCAGAATCCTCTTTCTTGATGTTCTGGTCAGTACAGGAGTCCTGTAATGCCGCACAGGTAGTGTCCAAGGTATCTTGTTGGGCTTTGAAATACTCTTTCTATCTATCTACTGTTGAAACTCACAGTAATTAACTTTGCTTCACATTCTGTGATAAAGGGATGCCTTCAGGTCCCCCCTTCCTGCTGTGCTCTCAGGCTAGGCTGGATTTCTCTTTGATTCTGCTTGCAATGTGACACATTCCCTCACACTGCACTCCATTTTTTGTTTCTCCAAACCCTCTTCTCTTGATATTTTTTTTCTGTTTATAGTAAATGCAAACAGCAGCAGCAGCTCAGGATGCACTGTGTGTGTAGGCTTAATGTACCTACTCATCTGCAGTCATTCATCACTGCTGCTGGATCTCTTTTTCAACTGCAAAGAGCAAGACAGTTCAGTGATGTACCTAAATTGGATGCTAACTGCTGCTGGTGAAAATGTTTCATCCCTATTCATTAACCAAAAAAAAAAAAAAAAAAAAAAAAAAAAAAAAAAAAAAATTACTTTATTACTCCTTCTTGGCATGCAGGTGGGCATTTAATTCCTAATGCACTAGGTGAAATTTATAATCTCCTGATCTAGCAGGGATAAGACAGATCATGAAAGTAGAGCACCTGTGTTTTTCCATGGAAGTTACACTTTTCCCTCTAAGAACAGGGAACTGGGCCTATGAATATCTTGACAGTATTCACAGTCCTAACTTTAGAGTTGATTTATAGACCTAATTCAAGGCTTTGGAGTGCCCTAATATATTTCCTGGACATGTTCAAAATTACAGATGCTCTGAATAATCTTCTGTGGAGAGTGAAATTTCTTCTTTGGACTGTCTGTGATCCTACACAGATCACTTCACTTTGATGCTTGGAATTAACTGCTGTTTTTTTCTTGTGCACATTTCATCATGTGGCATTCTCCCCTTTAGGAAGAGAGGTTGGTTTTCCTTAAATAATAATTGTCATCAATTTTAATAGGGCTGTGCTCAATGCAAATATGTCTCTGGAGACATTCTACCTTCTTTGAAGTTGGGCAAATATGATAATTTGTTTTACTACCAAAAGACATTTTTGTTGTGTTGTTTTCTGTTTGTTTGTTTACCAGGAAGGGGTATATTTCGGGGTCGGTTTGTTTGTTTGTTGGTTCTATCTGTTATTTTGTCCTACTGGGCATTTATTTTGGACTTCCCCCAGGTCTTGGAGGAAGCCTCATGTACTACCTTATTACTCATCAAATATTCATCTTCTGGCCTTTTTTGGTTGAAGCAGCGATTTAGCTTAGGTAAAATTTTGTTGATACAAATCCAAGATTGATGTGGCTTGAGGATGGGATTGATTAGCAGCATTCTCCTTGTGCTGGCTATTACTTGTATATGAACTGAAAGGAAAAATGCTTTCAAATCAACTACAGCTACAGAATTTTACAAGCAACTGTGACAGAACTAATTCTTAGTTAAAGTTTCAAAGTTGCAAAATTAATGGTAAGCTTCACACTGTGCAAACTTGGGGCTGATGTAAAGAAAATCTTTTGTGTGTCTTCTTTCACAGCTTCTCTGTTTTTAGTGCCTATCTCCATCTGATGATGAGTTAACAAAATCTAAATAATTATCACAAACTGTTCTTGCTGGTTTTTTTTTTTTTTTTTCTTTAATTACCAATTTGGGAATTTCTCCTTTGCTGCCCATTGTCCTCTGAACTGTTCCTCCTCTCCCACCTGTGTTAGCAGGGAAAAATCACCTCCTCCCCATGCAGCTGAACTTGTTAGAGTTCTTGCCTGCTTTTAACCAGTTTAAAGAGCTCTGAGATTTATTGAGGAACTGTGAATAGTCTCATGTGGAACAGGCATCTAAACTTGAGGCAGTGTGTTTCAGCTAGCCACAGGCAGTCAGGCATCCCAGGGAGGAATTCTTTCCATTGCCAGTTAGGAAAGAGCTAAAGCAACAAAGGGAGGCACAGCTCTTGGAGATGTGTTTATGCACTTTTCCTCCAAAAGGACAGCTTTATCTCAGCTTCATCCTTTTGTGTCTGTGTCTACCCTGGGGAGGTAGCACAGAATTTACCACCTCTTCCAAGTGGTGCTTCCACTTTTACAGATCTGGAGAGAATCTCTTCTTGTTACACTCTTTTTTTTTCTCTTCAGTTGTCTGCAGGTGAGTTATTCCTAATTTATTTTGGCATTTGTGAGAAAAGAAACAGTCTCTTGGATCAATACTTTTGCTTTGAGTGCATTCACTTTGTCACATTGGCTTAATAAAATGAAAATAGGCAGAAATGAAGAGATGTTTTAAATGGTATTTGCTAATATTTCAGACCCTGTTGTATGTGTACAGCACTGCTTATTTTTTTCTTGTTTTTGGCTTAGTATTAAAAGACAAACCTGACTTCTAAACAAGTAGCGGCTACAGACACTTTTTTTCCTTATCCTTTATTGCTGACCTTGTGATAGGCCTATTAAAAAGAGGCAGTGTTGATCACTTTAAGCATAGTCACAATTTATGAGACTATTATCTCAGAGGATCTAAATAGGCAGTGTTATTGTGCACTTTATGCTCCAGTTCTGCTTTTGAGCTCAGTAAATGACTGGCTGCATTATTACCAAGTATTTTTACAGAAGCCCCATGTGTGGTTAACGTTTCTGTGGACAAGAATCTGATAGCATCAAGACCAGAACAAACATAGGAAAAAAACACAGAATAAAGAGCTAGAAAATTACAGGAAATGTTTGAATAGCAGAGATATGGTGATTACCAGTCTAGGTGTTCTGCAACACATCCATAAGAATCTCCAACGAGATCTATAAGAATCCAGGTATCTCCTGCAATCGTTACAATGTGGATGGTATCTTGAAACCCTGAGAGTCTCTCCCTGAGCTGTAGCAGAGCCTGGAGACACAAGCTGGGAAATCTTTGGCTCATTTTTAATCAGTGCAAGCATTCAAATCTTTACCTCTCTGTCCTGCTTTTCTCTCTAGCTCCTAATAGTGACATTCATATTTTCCTCCTGACATTTTGTCCTTGATTTCTTTTCCCCCTCTTACTGCTCCAAAGTATATGCTACAGCCATATTTTGATTCCTTGATATCATGCTTGTCTTGTGCTCTACTTGCTGTATCTTCCTGTTAGAACATTATTTTTTCCTCCAGCTATATATCTGATTAGTGTTCACCACTTTTAAAAATGCTTCAGTTTTACTCTCCCTGTGGACTTTCCTTTAAGAGTGTTTACTTCAGGCAAAGGATAGATTATGCTATCATGTTGTAAAATCCTAATAATACCTATGAATGCCTTTAATGGAATGAGTTCTGTCCCTTTTTTACTAGAGTACCACTGAGTAGGTGTCCCACAGCAGTGGGTTTATTAGAAAGGAAAATCCAAATAAAAAAAAAAAAAGGCAAGAAAAAGAAATGAAGCTTGCTGTATACTTTAGAAAATTAGAAATAGCAGAGTCTATCAATCTAGAATCTGCTTGCTGTTTCCAATTGCTCTGCTGGCAATAATGGGGTACAGTAGTGTGAAAACTGAATCAATAAAATCCACCACATCCCCTCTGAGTCGTGGAGCATATTGCATGACATAGGATATTGCAGTGTCTATTTCTCCTAATAAAACCAAGCCACTTTTGAGGCAGTATAGAAAGGACTCAGAAAATACAGTGGCTCTTTCTATTTCCAAGAGAATGACTGACATATGCTGCTTGTATTTTGGTTGGAGTGTAAAACTATTGAGAATTAACAATGGCCATTATAGGTTTCCTCTTTGTTTATATCCACTTTGTATTTTGCTTCTCAGCATGGCTGCTAGAAATGCTTTTGGTGATGTTGACCTTGGAAATGTATTGGAAGCAAACTCTGGCCTATAGTGCATCCATTTGCTTCAGGGGGTGTGTTGCTGGGAAGAAGTTACCCTGGTTTTTAGGGGTGTGTTGGGTAAAGATTGGAGATTCTCAGGTCTCTATGCTTGGAGTACCCTCAAAGGCCTCCCTGCCAGCTCTGTACACATTTCCAGTGAAAACTGGATATGGATTATGGAGGAGGACATAATAAGGTGCTTAAGGTGCCCTCAGAAAAACAGATGATCTGAGATATCCAGTCTGAGGTGACAGAGCTACAGAAATGTGGATAAATCTCTTCTGGCAAAGCTGGCAGCTGCTGGCAGGGCATCACAGGGTGCAGTTCTGAATTCAGCTGGCAGGTCCCAGGTGCTCTGGGAGGGTTCACAAAGTGCTCATCTACACGTGCTTTGAGAACAGGCTGTGTTACCTGACCCAGCCCAGTTTTCTACCCAGACAAGGCTGCTTTTATTCTTCCTCCTTGTGTGTGATTGTTGGCTGCAGAAGGTAGAGAAGAAGGTCACACTGGTTGTTGTAGTTGCAGAGTTGGGCTTTTTGACAGTTCTCCAAAGGTCAGGCTGCTTGCTCTTTTACTATCTGTCTTGAGTGCAAGCAAATAAATGAAACACATTGAGGCAGAAAATCCCAAAATATAATAGTTCAGACTATCTTTTCAGATGAAATGGCACTTTATTCCCTGATAAAACCTTGCATAGAAGAACATGAGGAAAACACACCGGTTTGATTTCTTTTGAAAATGCTTTCTTAAGACTGCCAACTTGGGAAGCAGCTGAAAGAAGCAAGGGAAAACATTGATTGTTATACAGGACGTGACAGATGAAGTGTGTTCTTTAAAGGAGGGGAAAGTTCCTCAATAGCTTTCCTCCATCAGTGCAAATTGCTACAGAAAGCAGTTTACTATATGCTGTCCAGAATTAATGAATTGAGTTATTTATGAAGGATACAGGTCACAACCTCCACTGAAGGGAAGCCTAAAGGGGCACAGTGTCTTGGTCAAACAGAATGGGTTTGGTTGGGGTTTTTTTTTGGTTTGTTTTTTTGGTTTTTTTTTTTTTTTTTTTTTTTGAGAAGCTGTGTTTTGTCTGAGATACGGAGCTCATACTGGTTCAGCACTTGAGATAATAAATCTTTTTCTGAAGCTGAGGTCTCTGCATAATAGTGACAGCATAGTATTGAGGCTGAGACTGATAATGGTACTAAATAATCATCTCTTTTAAAACAGAAATTACTTTGAACATTAACATGAATATCAGCATAAGTACAGGGTGTGCTTAGTACTCTTTAACATGACCTTCTTTTTGATAACAGCTCTAATTAGGTAGGTTTTGTAGAAGCTGACTATCAGTTATGTTTGCATTACTGGAGTACCTCATGGATTCTGTTTATCTGCAGTTTTGCGACTTTCATTCTTTTTTTTTTTAATCAGTTTTGTCTTATACAATGAGCTTAATCCCTTGAGCAGATGAAACATCCACAAAATATTTAAGTGTTCCTTTCTGCAGGTTCCAGGAGGAGAGTGCAGTGACAGCTGAAGTCCACAGCTATCAGAAAGGGCCATCCAGGTTATTCCAGAGGAGGAAGAGGCGTCAGGGGAGCTGCATCAGCTCCCTAAAGCCATGTACCACTAAGTCCCTTGGACACTACTGCTGACCTAGGGAAGAGGGATTGAACAGGGATAACAGTCTGGTATTTGAGGGATCCAGGCTGGTTTGACATGCATGCAGAGGATTTGGCATGTGATTTGGCTGTGCTTTGCTGTTATGTCAAGTTTATCAGACTGACCTAACAATAGCAGACTTCTCCAGCCAGCAGCACAACCATTCAAAGCTAGACTTGCTCTTTAGGTCTGAAATCTTTTAAAGATGCTTGTTTGCATGAGCATAAAGAGGTTCACAGGGCAACATTAATTACTTCATAACATCCTCTTCCTTGCTTGTGCCCTCTTGTGACTCTTTTGTAAGTTTCAGGTTCATTCTGCTGATTTTACTCTTGGAGGGACAGTGTAATTCTAATCCAAAGCTTTTTCTGTGTTTTTCCTTTATTTGTGGAATGTGTCTACCCTCAACTTTCCCTTAAACCCACACCTGGTCTGTATAGGGAAGTGGTCATATGCAAGGTTAAGTTTGAGAGAGGATGAAAAGCTGCAATGGAGTATAAAAATAACTTGTTATTTGAATTTGAAAATTAGGAGTTCCTCTTTATTTTTTGAGGTAGCTTTAGGGTATTTTGGGGTCACATATGCAAGTTCTCATTCTGGCTGTTAGTTCTAACAATCTACTCTTTCTTAGTAAAAGTTCAGATTCCCTTAGTTTTTGTTATTATTAAATTATGAGGCTAGAGGGAGGAATCCTGTCCTGTGAAATGTCATGTTCATGAAACACGACATTTTCCCCCACTGCTAAGATTCTGTGTGGTGCAGGTATGAAAAAGCCATGTTTGGGTCTATAAATATTAAGGAGGTTTAAATGAAATGGATAGAATTTGTTGTTTAATGAAATATTCCTGCATTTTTCATTATAGCTCTAGTTTAACAATCCTGTGTCTAAATGTCATGTACAGCAAGATCCTGAATGTAGCTAGGATGGGATTTCTCCAGAAAATGTAGAAATAACTCTTTGGGGAATTGTGAAAAATTTGTTTTTCCTTGTATGCTGTTATGCATCATCTTTTATTTATCAAAATGTAATTTGATGCTTCCATTCCTTCCCTTTTAGCCTAGAAGGAGTTAGTAGTTTAAGGACACTGGTATTGAATGTCATCTGTAAGGTATTTTTTTCCTCCAAGCAGAAGAAGGAGAATAATTTGGAGGCATGTACCCTGGCTCTGAGAGCTGCTCATGATTGCTACAACACTGTTTAAAACCAAATAATTTGTCAGAATTCTTGCAGATTAGGATTCGAAGAAGAAGGGAATGGAGGATTGATGAAAGGGGGAATATGAAGTGACTGAAGCCCTACTCTCATTACAGACAGTTGCTGAATTTTTTTTTTAATTGAAGGTCAATAAGTACAAAACATTGTGTTTGCTAATCAGATAAGAACTTCATTGCTTTGCTTCAGAGACCAAGGTACACATCAGTTTTAGTTACAAAAATCTGTGGTTTTTCTTCACAAAGTTAATTGGAAGGTTTGATTTGAAAAATAATCATTTAGTAATGTATTATTTTTAAAAAAGAGTGACAAAATAGATGCTAAATTGCTTCAGCTTTGAAGAAGAGAAAATATATTTAATAACTGACTAAATTATTTTAAAAGTTATGCCTAATTTTAGCAAAGATATTTTCAACCCAATAATCTATAACAGCAGAGTACGAAGTTGAGCACAGCGGACAGGGACCATTGAGTTAAGAGTGCATTAATGTTTCTATTACAGTCTTGTGCATTCTGCAAGATAGGATGGTTATAGTAATTGGTTCCAGACTGAAACATAGCCTTAAAGATTGAGACCTGAGATCACAAGTTACACTTTTAGAATGGTATTCTGGGAGTTGCTTAAACTACTGTGGTTTGTTTATGTTATGCTGGATTCCCAAGGTCCCCATTAAGGTTCACAGTTGCATTAAAGGCAATTTTGCATGAACAGCTATGCACAATACCCATGCAAGTGGTTTGTAGCCTCATACCCTCAGCTGAGGGTGTGTTTTCAATAGGTGTTTGATCCTACCAGATCAGGATTGGTGAGTGAAACGTGGAAATGAAATCCCACTTGGGCATACTGAGGTCTTTCAGCTCACCAGGAGCAACCTGCCCATCCTGAATCTGTAGGGACAGCTTTGAGGTGCTTGAGGGCTGATAGCACTGCTGGATCTTTGCTCCTTGGCTGTCCAGGCTGACTCAGGGGGAGGGATAACCTATTCACAGAATCATTCAGGTTGGAAAAGACCTCTGAGATTGTTGAGTTCCACCTTTGACCTTGCCAACTAGACTCTGGCACAAAGTGCACCATAGTATGGCTATTCCACACCCTCTCCTTTGGCCCCCATCCTTGGTTCTGCACATGCAGAGATCATCCTTGGCTTGATCTCTGCATGTGCAGCAGCCTGAGCAGTGGTGCCATGTGAGCCGAAAGACACACAACCCTTCTCATTTGAAACTTGGGGCCAAAGTGCAAGCTGAGGAGCGAAGCAAATTGTTCCTTTTGTTTAGACTCCTCACAAAGCTCTTGGGGTTATGTTTGGCTCCTTCTACCTGATCTGTGCATTTTCTGTGGCTGAGCAGAACAAACCAGGCAAGGAATGTCTGTCACATTCTCCAAGTGTCCTTCAGAAAAGTAGTCCTGGTTCTTTCCTAACTTGGGGTTTTAGTTTAGCAGTTGCTAAACTAAATTGCCTTTGGGATTACTGCTTCCTTGGACTGAAGAGAAATAGGCTTATGGTGTCATTATTGCTAAAAGCAGGACAGGTTCTCCATGCCTTGTTCTGTTCCTGGCTGTATTTTGAGGACAAAGGCGTTGATTTACCCTCACCATCTGACAGTGTTGTATCAGGAAAGTAATAGCTTTGAGAGCAAAGAACTGAACTTCACATTGATATATTTTCTAAACTATTATTTTCAAAAATGAGCATGAAAACACTTTCTTTTTCCAATGTGAATGAGATGTTACTGTCACACTTGGCCTGAGGTATTTATGATTTACTCCACAGAATCAAAACCAAGTCTATAAAGACTTTGTCACAGAGCTTCAGGTAGTTACTTATCCACTTGCTGCTGAAAAAAGATAACTGATAGGAAGAGATAAACAGAATTTTTAGAGAGAAATAGACATCTGTATGTAAGGGACTGTGTTACTAGAAACACTTGTCTTTTCATATGGTTAGAATTTTGAAAAGTTTTTTATGCTATGTATTAGTTCTTGCAAATTGCTTGCCAATTTAATATCAGCAGCATCTAAGCAGTAAGTAATTGCTTATGATAGTGAGAGCAAACTAATTTACTGGAATATGTTAATATTCACAATGCACTTTAGAACAGCAGGGTATTCCAAAAATACTACTCTGCTGTTTAATTGCAGTGTTTAGGTTGCATTGTTATTACAAATGCTGGCAATATCATCACAAAGCCAGCTTCTCATTGAATAGCCTCCACTACTGAGTAGGTAGTGTCCTTTGAGAGCTAAACAGAATATGAACAAAACCTTCTGGATTTAAATAATGATTCTTAATTTCTGATTGATGCTCGTTACATGAATAGACAGATAGCCTTCTTATGACTTTTAAAATTTAACATAATACATTTTAAATCAAATAACATTTAATTCCTACCTGAATTTTTGTGTGTCTTCAATGGAATCAATATTTGTGTGAGATGCAGAAACATACCTAGAAATATGTTTTATGTAACAGAAATGCTGTAAGAAAATACTGTAGTGCAGGAGTCCTCAAAACTTCCAAGTTGGTGTGCTGCAGTTCGTTCTGCAGGACTGGTGTTTAGTGTATTTGAAATGTTGTTTTCTCCTTCTTTTCTTGGGAAATGTTCTGGTTTACTTTGGGTTGAGTTTTTTTGAGCGAACTTAGAACAATGCTTAGTGAAAAATGGGTTATTCCTGAGCACCTTTCTTCACTGAATTATTTTCCACATATGTTGGTATCCCTTAGAGTTTTGAAGGATTTCTTGACATCTCTGCGAATGTCATTATAAAGTACTGTATTGAAGTAAGGCTTTCCAAACTATTGAATACTCATCTTCACTTCAGGGTATTAAAAGCAATCATAATCTCCTCCAGCCAGACCCTTGGAAGTGAGTGACCTGCACAAAAATCACTGCACTAATTAGTCTGGGTTAGTCTTCAGAGGGGCATTAACTGCTCACCTTTCTTGCATGCAGGAGTGAATTAAGTTAAAGCTGATAGCACTGGGTATGGAGTGTTAGACCTAGCACTTGAGTTAGTCCCTGGTGAGATGATTTAACATTGATGATTTGGAGCCCAAAACTCTTTTGTCAAGTTCTCTCCAAGCATTGTTGTGGAATGCAGTGGTTAAACCAGGATCTCTGATTACTTAGCTGTGTAACCCAGTGAAAAGCATTAAGATGCATGTTTTTCACCGCAGCTCTTTATCCTCTGAATCTGGTGGAGAATTGTTGCTTACAAACAGCAGCACAAGGGCTTTGCCAAGAAGAATGACAGCAATTATCATAATGACAAAGCATGTAGTGTTTCTGTGCCAGAAAATCTATTATGTAGTAGAACAGAAAGAAGTGGGAAGGAAGTGAATTGGCCCAACCTGGCTGGCCCCTGTTGGCTTTTATTATAATGGTCTAACAACCTTAAAGATTCAAGTACAAATACAGCTGTGTCTGTGTACCCCTATTAAACACTGTTTGTTTCATGCACAGATTTGATAATGTAAGTAAACACTGATGTTCCAAAGTCAATCCCTGGGAAAATGACTACAGAAACTCTCCAAATGAAGTATCATTTGTAGCTGCTTGCTGGTTCTGATTTTCATGCACTTTTGAGACGACCAAGCAGACACTTTTATATCATGTTCCTCTTTCACCTGATGCTTTTTGGAGGTTTGAGTGCATATAATGCTGGAGAGGATTAGCTTTGCCTTTAAAACTTGGTTGGCATATAAACTAAAATATCCTGAAGTTTTTGCTCATGCTTGGAATTAGGGAGATGGTACAATGCCACAAGACTGCAGTCAATATGCAACTTGCTCATCAGTCCTTCCCTGTGCCAGGTCTCCTTTTGAGATGCCTCTGAACAGCTGCTTCAGGGGTGGATTCATGTGCTTCAGGGAGGATTGGTGTTTTTCCAAAGATTTCATCTCTTGTGTTTCATTTGATTTCATTTTTGTAACCAGAAGAATGGTTCCTATTTTTGCCTTTCAGGATGTAGCATCTCTAAGAAACTGTGCTCTTTCTATTTTTCTTCAGCTGTAGTCCATGTCTGCCACAAGAAAATCTTAGTCTGCTAAATATTAGTAGTTGAATAATTTGTAGGAGAACATGTATGCCACAGAACTTCTTACTACTCTTCACTACCTTGGCAAACAAGCAAAATGGAATTTCATTGCCCATTGCCCATAATATAATTATCTGTTCCCAGCAGAGACTCTCTCTCAGCAAACCCTGTAATTTGTGCTGTTTCCAGGGCCATCTTTCTCCTGCAAGCAACATCAATATCTTATCTTAGCCCAGCATCTGACATCCTTGGGTGTGGATCTTTTTTCAGTGACTTTTGCAGGCTTGCAGTTAGCAGTGCTTTCATTTTCAGTATGCTATACCTTTCATCCAAGAGAAGTTTTGGCTACTTTTGAAAGCTCTCTAGGGATTTTTCAAGATTAAATTAGGAGATGCACAATTTAGCAAGGAACATAATATAAGCGTCATTTAAAAATAACTAAGTTAATGCAAGACTGGATAGCTGGAATATTGTATTAGTAAGAAAGCCAATAAGAAATAAAGACCTTAGCCTAGAAGCATGCTAGGCACTTGCAGCCAAGCTCCTGTCCATTCTAACACTATTAAATGACTTAAGGCCAGCTATTTCAAATGTTTTGATCCCCATTTAAAGAGCAGGGGAGTTATTTTTAAAGGTTGCCAGAAATGCAACAGCACTTCTGAGAATCAGGATACTGCCGTAGGTGCTTGAATAAAAACATAACTTCAGGCAATAATGTTTTGCATGAAATAATGACCTACAAATAATTATTATTTCTCTGACAAGAACATTGCCTATTGATGGACCTATAAAAAGAAAATTTAATTTTGTTTTATCTTTTTACTGGTTTTTGGCCTATGTGCACATCTGTGCAGAGCAACTTTTGTGAGAGATGCTCAGGTCTTTGTGTCACTGACATATCTTATGAAAATCCTTTTGCTAGGATTTTTCTCCTGAGAGGCTGAGAAGCCTCAGAAAAGAAATGTAATCAATAACCATCTGATGGCTGTGGAATGTGGTCTGGAGATGGTTTTCCAGCTGGTGCATCTTTGATTGGTCTCATGTGGACTGTTTTTACTTAATGAGTAATCCCAGTCCAGCTGTGTCAGACTCTCTGGTCAGTCACAGGATTTTATTATTCATTCTTTGCTAGCCTTCTGATGTCTCCTTTTAGTATAGTTTTAGGATATAATTTACTTGTAATAAAATATATATAATAAAATAATAAATCAGCCTTCTGAAACATGGAGTCAAGATTCTCATCTCTTCCTGCATCCTGGGGACCCTCAAACACCACCACATCACAGTTCCTGCCTTCAACTTACTGGCTTCCCAGCTGAGTCAGCAAGCTTGGAAATTCCAACAGCTCAAGTTACTTGGCTTAGGGAATTTTTAACTTTTGCCAGGTATCTGTTGAGTTTGTAAAGTCCCTGGACTGGAACCACTGAATGATTTCACACAGGGCACCAATAGATGGTGACAACATTTGGTGTCTATCAACCTGCATAGTATTTGAGCTGATATCCTAGTTCCTGCATCCTGTTACAAACCCCTTTAACTAACCAGCCTGTGTTCACTTTGGATTTGGAACAACTAATAAGCCATGTGGAACAACTAAGAAGCAAATGAGTGCCTGTGCAGGTAGTTTATTTTAATGGAACCGGTTGCAGCTGTGGCTAAATTGAGGTTTAGGCCTAGACAATTCCTGATGTCAGGAGTGTGGGTACTGGAATAGTCTTATTGTCTTTAAAGTCAGTAAAGTCAAGTACTCTCAATCTGACGGAGGTGTTGAGGAGCACATTTAGGGCAGGTAGCTCTGAGTAGCTGCAATGTGAGCTGCAGGCTGGGCTGGGAGGGCCTAGCTCAAGTGGGCTTGGGGACCTGTGGCCCTGCCTGGGGACCGGACACTCAGTGACAGCAAGAAGGCACCAGCTTGAGCTGTCATTTTATTTTGTTATTCTGTTGTTTAGCTTTTGCACCATGACTAAACTATTTTAAGGCTCTGGAGGTCTGGGGCTCTGCTCTGGGAAGCCCAGTGTGGAGCTGGAAAGGAGACTTGGTGTGAGTGTAGGGGTGTAGCTGGAAAGGGTCTCCCAAGCTCAGGGGATATGAGGGGGACTCCAGAGTGGCTCCTGGATGGTCAGACAGGGATGTTTCCTTAACAGTGCCTTTACATTTTATCTGTGCAGAAATACTTTTCAATCCGTTGCCTTCTCATATGTGTTGCTCAACCACACAATTTCCACTTCTGTAGACAGCATTCAGGAAATTCATCTTTAACTATATGTTGACAAGGTTGTAGGAGGAATAAAACCTTCCCTTATTTATAGACACTTGGCTTTTAATTTCCATCTGACTTTTTGGCAAGCTTTAAGAATCAGACATGTTGTATCTTTATTAACTATAATACAGTTTTAATGGATTAAAATCTTTTATGTTAAGTGCAATATGACATTTAAAGCAGGCTTTAAATTTCCCAAATATATCATTTTCCACCCATTTATATTGCATAAATATCCAAGGCCCTAATGGGGAATTACTTACCTTACATTTCATACAGAAATGTTTCAAATGATTTTAAATAGCATCCATACTGGAAAGTTGATAGGTAATAGGCAGCCCATAAAATTTTTAAACTGAGAGAATCTGGAGAAGAACAATAATTTTCTTTTATCACTCTGAGTCAGATTTGTGTTAGACTGTATCCTTTAATAAAATAAATAGGTTTTTTTTTTTGTTGTTGTGTAAGTGAACATATTTATGAGTTCAACAAACCACAGAACTTTTTTCCTGTGGATGTTTCAAAGCTAATAGAAATAATTTTACAGAATCAGTGCCATAATACTAACAAGTCCATTGACAGTCACTTAATCAAGTCATGTTTTGGTAATAAGTCAGATGAACAGATAGTCCTCATTTCTATTCTCTTGGGAGTCCTTTCAGCAACTTCTTGCTTAGCTAAGGTCCTTCTCAAAATTATATTCATTTTTCATTCACACAATTGGACACTTAGTTCAGTGTCCCTCCTCAAACTGAGTAGCACTTTACTCCAGTTAAGTGATCTAATCTAAATCAATGGGGTCATTTGAGGCGTAAGATGCTACTTGATTTAAAATATTAAAATCATTCTAGTAGGAAAATTCCTTAAATTCTTTGAAACTTTTATTATCACTATGTCATTTACGATGCTAAAATGATGCTGACTTGGAATACTGATGCTAAGCTTGTGTCAGGGTTATTATTTATAGATATAAATGTTTGTTGAGCCATTGTTACTCACAAATTTTAGTTGTTTGTCACTTACTGACCCTATTTATCAATAGAGCTTGATAGCAATTAGAGAATTTAAAACAAAAAAACTTTTGGAACAGGAACAGAGTATTTTTTTACCCACTTTATTATGCATGGAAGATAAAACATAAACAACTGTCCAAATACCAATGCCATAGAGTGGAAGAGAGGAGAAGTAGAAAAAAGAGTGGTTTTCCTAGAGTTTTTTTCCTGTGGTCTGAGGAAAAAGCTTTGCTTCTGTTTTAGTACCCTGAATCTTCAACAAATGCCACTGGAAAGGGCAGGATGCTCAGCGTGACTTGTGTTGGTTCTATTATCACCTGGACTTTACCTGGAAGACAGCTCTTAGGCATGGCTGAATATAGTAAACCACACACAGCTCTGGTTTTTGGAGCTGTCTGAAAAACTGGGTGCAGGGTGATGAAAAGGTCTGCAGGATCTGATAAAGCAAATCAGGGTCACCTTAGTGCTTTGGGAAGAGGAGTTCTACAATGCAATGTAAAGTTGTGCTTGAATTAGTAGTAGTACTAGATACCGATTTGTTGGTTCTTTTAAATTAATTGTTCCACCTGATTGAGTTGGTTGAGGTGTTGCAATGATGTGCCTTCAGCATCTCTCAGAGAAACACTGAACTTTAGAGCTCAGCTGTAGCACAGTGATATGTGGGCTCCATAAAAGGCTGACAGGACTCTGGTAGTCCTTTTCTATCTGCTTTGTTTGCCTCAACATCTTTACCTGGAGAGAGAAGATGATATCATTAATGACAATATTAACAACTAAACCCAGCAATGATCTTTGTCAATGCTGCTTTGGTCAGTGAGTTTTGTTACAGTTACTCTGGAAGAAGGGAAAATCAATGAATAAAATAATGGAATTGCTAAGAAATTATGCTGTGCAGCTTGTGACCTTACACAAGGTGACAAATGTTAAGACTGTTTGTAACAGCCCTGTTTCAGGCATGCAGTCAGATGGGTACAAGGACCTAACTAGAAATTTTTTGGAGTAGCAACCAATTTCCAGGAGAACTTTGAACCTTTGTCAAGGTTTGCCAAGCTTGGTCAAAGGAACACATCAATGTTTTCCTAGTCCCTGTTATCCACAAATCCCAGAGAACCTGGCCAGAAAAGAAGACTACCATTCCTACCCTTGTGGCTCAAGCTCTTTGGAGCAGTAATCCCTTTGAACATTTTCTCTTTCCCTTGCAATGCACCTCTTCTGCTAATAAATAGCCCAATGTTGCTCCTGCAGGAGAGCAGCTACAATCCATATTCAGGCTCCTGCCCGGATTAGTGGGAGAGAGTGTGTCAGAATGCCTTCAGGAAGCATTCAGTTCAATCTGGTCTTTAGTTTGAAATACTTCTTCCAGCAACTCTTTCCATCTCCTTCCCATGGTTAACCCTAATGGCCATCCTCTCCTCACCTCATCCCTGTGGCATATATTCTCTCTCCTGGGTAAATAATTAATAACATATCAAAGCCTAGGAAGAAGTAATACAGAAGGGTTGTATTTTAATCCACCAAGTGGACTATTTTGAAACCCTATCTCTCCCTCTCTTCCCCTGGCTTATCATGGTTTTGGCTTGAAGCATTCCTTCCTTTACTTACCTTAGGAAATCTGTACAAATATATGTACAGAAATTTTGTGTAATTTTCTGAACTTCAGCTTGTGCAGACTGAAAATACATAGACTAATGGAGATTTATATGCTCCTCTGAACATAGGAAATATAATTAATGCCTTCATATAGATGCTTGGACAATCGTGTGGATATATGTTTTCATATTGTGAATTCTTCATTCTTGGTAATTATTAGTAGCCTGCACAAATAGTCTCACTGGATTCAGTAGATTTATCAATGCAAGTAATTACTTAGCAATGGGAATTAGGGGGTTCACATTGTATCCCGGAATGAAGTACTGATAAGATACAGAAAGACAAAAATGACATTATTGGGTAATTTCTTGTTCTGAGTGCTCCTTACTCTTCGTATTTTTAACGATAGTTAAAATTTACTATTCTATTAACAAAAGTGCAGCTAATAGTTTTCATTACTGAACTTTACAGGCTTCAGTCTTCAGTTTTTCAGTCACAGAGTGTGATTGAATCATGGTTTACGAGGGTCCAGAGCTCAATCAAACCATTGTATTCACTTGATCAGCACCTGAAACCTGATGTGAATGTTGAAAATAAACATTATGCTACTTACATTATATGGGATAAATGGAATTATGTACATTACCCCTCAGTGCAATATACCTTAAACTCAAAATTGGAATGAACATGGGGAAGGCAGAAAGCTGTTGATTTGAGCAAACTATTAAGCAACATCAAATGTGACTTCAGAGCAATAAACATTGAAAAGCTTTGCAGTCATAAACAATAATAAATACAGTGAATGGGTTCTAAACAAAATATTTATCTGCTTAATACTGTAGAGGTAAGCAGATGTCCTTGAGTTGCTGCCAGACTGTGCTGAAATGAATGCACTATTTCATAAAGATGAATTTTGCAAACAAGCAGGGCTTCAGAGACCCAGGCCATTAAAAAACATTACTGTATCTTGACCACTGGCGTTTTGTTACAAAGGGAACCATGCTTTCACGGGTAAGAATTTCAAAGAGCTGTGTGGACATTTTTCCTAAGCATTGTGTGGATGCATGGAAGCATAAAGAATTATGCAGTAAATTCTGTGGCTGAGAGATATAACTGGCATGTTACAAAGTTGCCTGCTTACAAGTACTGTGCTGATGGCACTGCTATTCTTGACATTATAATTCCGCTGCTTTCAATCCTCTGGAGATGATAAACCCCAAACAACACAGTGCCACAAGCTAAGGGAGATGGCTGAGGTTTCGTGACAATGCTCTGAAAGAGCAGCACAGACGTTATGAGGTTTGTCAGACAGCATAAAAAGCCTTTATGAGCCAAGTGAATTAGTCTTCCTCTGTTGTTTCCCCAAAACTGATAGTAAGGAGGGCTGTTTCCAACACCTGCTCCGTTTCTAGCTTTTAATAATTAATGGGAGGTCGGGCTATAAGCTGAGATCAATCCCAGAGTAATAAATTTTACATTATTATATTTGTCTTTCTTGAAATATAAACACCAGAGGATCTACTCTCAAATGGCTTCCGACCCATTTTTTCCATAATTAATACAGGAAATTCAAGGAACGTGACTCCCCATGCAGCTCAGACAGAGGCAGATCTGTATTCATCAGCATGGATTAATTAGTCTTTCACCAGACACACAGTTACTTCCAAGAGCTACAAAATGGGCCGTTAAAAAGGAGGGAAAGCTCTCTCATAAAAACTCATAAGCCACATGTTCTTGTGAATAAGATATACTTTTTTTTTTAAACTTTGATGTTTATTCTATGTAGTTTAAGATTTACAGCTAGATTTACCCAGCTCCACTGACATTGACCTTGTCTTCAATTCAGCAGCAGTATGGAATGAATTGCTCTTCCCTGGTTGATTTGAAGGGCAGTACTTAACAAAAAAAAAATGCAGCAAAGATTCACTCTGAATAAGAACAGCAGAGCCTCTCATTGTTCAGATCTGAAGACTTACTTCTGGGTCATGGTATTCAGTATGACTCCACCATGCTTGGCAGGCTTTTTCTTTGTCTTTTAATTGGGTAAACACATCTGTTTCAACCAAGAAAAGGAGAATTATGCACTGCCACTTAAATCTTAGGGACTATTCTAACAGCTCCATCTGTGACATTGAGGTGTAAGGAGTTGTTTTTTCTTAGCCTTCTCATTTTTGTTACTTATAAGAACCTCATTCATGACCTGACACAATGTTTTATGAAGTCAAGAGAAAGGCTGTCACTGTTTTTAATGAACTTTGGATCAAGCTCTCTGTTTTTCATCAACACAGAACAAATCCTTTCACTCCAGACACCACAGTGACATAAACTCCATGAAGGTCCCAACTCTTCACTTAGAGATTTGAAGTCAACAGTAGCAGCAGAGAGAAGAACTTGGGGACTCTCAGCAGTGATATTACCTGTCGAACATGTCTTTGTTTTAGGATGTACTGTAACTGGAGATTAATGATGCACAGCAGATTATTGCACATTTCAGACCTGGGAGGAAAGCAAGGGTGGGAGAGCAGGAGGAGGAGGGCTTTGTCTCACATATTCCTAAACCACTAAACCAGACACCTTTTGCCTATGTCCATTACCAATCCCTGGCACAGCCCCAATCTTTGCGACTCTTTCAAAACTCTTTTTATAATAAAGATAAAACCTGATTTCACCTGAAGTGTAAGTCAAATCTTAAATAACCGTCCTGCTATTGTCTTTCTTTGCTGAAGAAATTGACAAACTCTCCTGAAACGCATCCTGGTTGGTATTTTGGCATCAGGAGGAAAGCCAGCAGATTCATCTGAAGCACAGTGAAACTATCCCACAAGTGTCTTAATATAAAATGAGATTTACAGTGACTTTAGTGGTATGCACTGTGCATAAATTATTAGAGTGATGGCACTGCTGAAAAACCCTTATTAATAGGCATGTAATTCCATAAAGGAAAAGTGAGGTTAGAAATAAATATATGTGAGCTTTTCAAAAAGACCAAGTGTCTCCTTTTTGCATTATGACTGACACAAAGCAGTCTTGCTCAGCAGCAGAGTAACATTTTGAGACATCTGGGAGCTGAACAAGCGGTGTAAGCGTACAGTCCTTCAGTCCTTGGCTTTGTCTTTAAAAGTCCACATGTTCAAGGGATTTTAGATTCCTTTATGTGGCAATGGCATTTTTGGTCAACCTTGAAAGAAACTAAGACAGAATTATGTTGTTTTGCGCTGTGTCCTTACATGGACATGGAAAGTATGGAGTGAGAGCGTTGGGTGGAATAAACTGAAAAACCATTCCACGGTTCTATGAAAAGTAAGAGTTGGAAGGGACATAAAAGATTATCTATTTCCAAGCCCCTGCCATGGACAGGAATGTCACCCACTAGATCAGGTTGCTCAAGGCCTCATCCAACCTGGCCTTCCAGGGATGGGCTCTCCACAACTTCTCTTGACAACTTAATCTAGTGCCTCGCTACTAGAGGCACTTTCTGAGTAAAGAGTTCTGAGTAAAGAATTTTTTCTTGGTATCTAATCTAAATCTTTTCTCTTTTTTGTTTAAAAGTATTCCCCCTTGTCCTATCATTAGCTATTTAATAAAATAGATAAAATGTAATATAAGTAAATAAAACATAATAAAATTGAGAATAGCCACACATTGAGACAGTTTAGGACAGATAGTAAAACTTGACTTCTGTATTTATAATGAGTTAACCTGTCTTCCTAAGCTTTGACCTATCTTCATGGAACAGGAGTAGATAGCTTGTAGTGACTTTTCCAATGGAAGATCAAGTGCATGCACAATTTGCCTGCTCTGTGTTGTTGTTAAGGTACAAGTTTTAAATGGAAAATCTCCTGATATGCTGCTATTTTAGTTCTGAGGAAATATGCTGGTGATGAAGTTAAGCACCTGAGTGCTAAGTGGTTTTGGATTACAACATTTGTTTCAAACAGATTATAGATTTTGTAAGTGCACCCTGGATGTAATGTGTAAAGATTTCCACTTGTGAAAGATGTGCATTGAGCATTATGCAAATAAGCCATTGCTTACTCAGATGGTAGAATAATCTCTTTGTCCTGACATGACAAGTAAAGTATGTTTCCACTTGTTATCCCCATCTGTCACAAGATGATAAACCTCATATCTGTAAAAGTCTTATCTGAATGTATTTGTTTACATCTTGCTGTGCTGGCCACCATCATGTATCATTTTCATTGTGTAACCAAGTAGTTGCATTTTGTTTTTTGTCAGCCAGGAGGCAACTGGAATTACTTGATTTTTCCACATAGGTCTAGTTGGGAAAAGCATTTCAGTTGGGAAAAACATTTGGTTTAACACATCCCTGTTCTACACATCACAGAAATATGTTTATCAAGCATAAGCTTAAGAGCTCTTCCAAACAGATATGCATTTCTGAATCAGAGCTATGGTATTTCAAGTTGTTTCATTTGCAATTAAGTTATATTCAGTGCTGATTGCACAATATAAAAACCCACTAATATTTCACTTGCTGCATAATTTTTAGAGATAAAGACCTCTTCACATTGAAATACAGCCTATGAATCCATTTACTGCGTGAGAACCTGATTTATGTAGGGCATATGATTTCCTTGTGGCTTTGTACCGGTGCAAGTGGGCTGATTATATTTATTTCTGTTTTTTTTTTTCTTTTTTTGTTTTCTCTAACAGCGGGGACAACGTATATCTTTAGCAAAGGTGGTGGACAGATCACTTACACGTGGCCTCCCAACGACCGGCCGAGCACTCGAGCAGACAGACTGGCAATAGGGTTTAGCACTGTGCAAAAAGAGGCTGTGCTGGTGCGAGTGGACAGCTCTACTGGCCTTGGAGATTATTTAGAGCTGCATATTGTAAGTAATCATCTCACCAAAGGCGTGAGATTTCTTCTTGTCTTGCCTGTGCTTGCGTTCGCGGGGGTTTCAATTTGTTTTGCCGGAGTGCGGTTATAGCAATTAATGAACGCTTTGGGGTCAATGGTGGGCTAAATGACGATTGTTTGTTGCAGATGATGTTGTACAGGGTCTCAGACATTCTCAAAATGCCCTTTTTTTTGCTACAGTGCTACTTTTCATAGCTTTTCAATTAAAAATCATACTGAGATGCTACCTGTACAGATAGAGCAGTTTATTGCAGTGTAATTACATGGAACAGAATTTAGCAGTGTCAGAGGAAGGTATGTTTATCCTGGGGGGTTTAATCTGGAATCTAATAGTGGAATTGCAGTGTTTCACAGCTGACTGTGCTTTTTGTTATTATTAGAATTTGTCCTCTGATTTCACCATTATTTTGTGATGATAAATCTTAAGAATGAAGACTGTCAGGCTAGGAAGTCTTAGAAAGTAATTTCAGCTGCCTTAAAGCAAGGAACTAGCAGTCAAAATTGAAAGCATATGGAGTTTTATGGCGTCATAAATAAGTGATCAATTGAGAAAAACATAACTAGAGCAGTATAAAATTTTGTTGTTTAGATTAGTCTGAACTTTGTAAATGCGTTCGTTTGATTTTTGTTTTAGAAGGTCTCTACTTTCAGGAAGAGTTGAGTTCCTTTTGAATGAAATTACTTATTGATCTGTAACCAATTACACTTTTACCCTCAGAAAGCATTCAGCAGTGATCATTTTCAAAATTAAATGGGATTATGGTATTCAATTTTCCCAGACTCCTTTTTCTGCAAAGGCACTCTTACATTGTGGACAAAGGTGATTTTTTTATTTATTTACTGACTCGAGTAAATAAAGAAGGAAAACCCTAAATAAAATTCAGAGGTTGTCTATACCCTTATCTTACATTGAATCACACAGATGAAGTAGTTGGCTGGTTTTGTGCAATCTTAGTTTGAAAATGTGAACAAAGCAACTTCTCCCAGGTGCCAGAAAAACTGAGAGCTTACATATTTCAAGGCAAGTATTGTGTTGCTGGATAGAATTTAAATATTTGCTTTGCAAACACCAGGTGCCTTGTTATAATTTACCTCTTTATTTGCCATCTCAGAGCAAATCCACCCTCTGTGGTCAACTGAGTTACCTCCTTCTTGCAGGCTTTTTTTTTTGTTCATTAGCATACAAAGAAATGTTGTCCTTATAATTTTACTATACCTGAAGTCTATCAAAGCTATCATATTTGTTTGCTCTTCCATCTAGCCATGATATTTCTATTTTAAAGCAAACATTATGCTCATTAATGATGAGTTGGAGATGAAAAATTATTGCCTGCTCATAAATGTTTGTAGTTTTTAATTTTTTTTTCTCAAATAACTTGCTTATACCCATGCTGTAGCAAAAGATGGTTAAAAAAAAAAAGAATAATTGGGAGTTTTCTATGGTCAGAAACACTACCAGCTCAATAGGGATGGGGGAAATGGTAAATTATATTTTAGTCATTCTTTTGAAATTCCTGAGAAGCAGTAAAGCCTTTTATCATCCTGCGCTATGAGGTGATACTGGCCTCCCCCTGCAGCCTTTGCAAGGGACTTTGGGAACCTCCCTGAAGCCTGTTCTGCTTCAGAGCAAAATGGTGACTGTGTGAAATTTCCCAGGAATGAGGTTTGACCTCTGAGAGCAGCTTCAGAGTAGTCTGTCTCTAGAGTGGAGGCACTGAGGGATCGACCTGAAATCCTAAGACATTTGGCAAGGACTTTCATGACAGTTGTCAGTGACAGATAAAGCTTGGAAAACTATTGGGATATAATTTCCCAGAATCTAATTCAAATAAGGATAATATTCAAAGGGAAGTTGAAAGGAAGAATTTTCAAAAGCACTAGTGACACCAAAGACCATATATCTCATTAAAGTCAGTTGAGCTGCAGATATTTCTGAGAATTTTACCTGAGATCCATTTTAGCTCAGAAGGATATTGTGTGAGATATCACAGTTCTAGAAATGAAGAGAACATAGAAACAGGGAGGTCTACATATGTGTTATACTTGAAAAATAGTTAATTTTTTTTTAATGTTTCCATATTGGCAGCTACTGTGTTAAACCAGCCCTAATCAAAACAGTAGGAGGGGTTTGTCATTCAAAACTTCCTTCTTTCACAAGGTGTAGATGCAACTAGGGGTGTCTTATCTACTAAACAACCAGAAACGTGCTATGGATAGTGGAAGGAGATAAAGCTAGAAGGAGGGAAGTGTTTAATTCTGCATGTTCTTTTGCATGTACCCACTCACTGTTGAATATGCATGAGCAAAAAGTGCCTGTGTACCTGGAGATGCAATGTGCATGGATGACTCACCTGTGTGTTTTCCAGGGCAAAAAAAGTTGCCCTGGAACTATTGCTTTAAAAAAATGTAGATTATAGCCCTCAATAGCATGTTGGGGAGGGTGCTTGAGAGCTTTGAGGTAGCTTGCTCTTAACTTTCTTCATTCTAGAAATGGAAGAGGAAATTATAAGTTAGATTATGGTACTTCAGTGTGTGCTTGCCCTCTTTATTATTCTGTTTACTTACAGACAGTGTAAACCTAATAATGAAATCAAGCTTTAATAATGAAATCAAATTCTGATTTTGAAAATTGCTGCTTGATCATCTGAATCACACTTTTGGTGTTAAGTTAGGAACATATTTATTTAAAATAATCATTTAACCTCTCAAAATAGCCATTGTTATGAGAAACATTTTTAAAAATGTGTCTGCATTGCTTCCAGATGCTTAACAGTTCCAGTGCAAATATTTTATATTCCAAGATAGATTATTATAAAATTCCACCTGTACTGTAGCAGCATAAATGTAAAGGACTGTTTGTGTGTATGACACCTATGCCGAACAGTACTTCAGGAAAGGGATTTTAAAATGTTTTAGTCATCCAGAGCTGCAGCAATTGGCTTTCATTTCAATCATTGGACTTCTCATTTGGAAGTGGGCTCCTGTGCTGTCTCTGCTGGGTGATCTAGTTCAAGAGGAAATAGATATCCTGCCTACAAGTCTACTGCCACTTCCTCTCCTGTTGATGGATAAATGAAGGACAAGTAGCTCTGATAATTACTGCAAGCTTCCTTTTTTTTCTTTTCATGACATGGCCTGCATCCATCTCCATGTCACATGGAAAAAGGCAGCAGCTTTTCGTGCAGTGTTCAATTAATCACCATGTGCACTCCTTCCCTTACCTTTTTGTCTGATTTTTAGTGCCTTTAGGTAATTCTGTCAGTGATTCCTGCTCCTACCTCCACTTTTCTTCTCTTCCTACCCTGTTATGTCCCACATCATTAGAAAGCAAAGTGTACAAACATATGAATGTCATTGTCTTCCACTCTGCTGTTGCTACTTTGAATTTTTAGCTTTCCTATGGTGAGGAATAAAGTTAGACAAAGATATCATGTCAAAGGGCTAAGAAGTCCTGTTAAATTGCTCTTTCTGTCAGTGCTGGTAGCATAGGAAACTGTAATTCTCCTGTGTTGCACAAGGGGTGTTTGCTCTGTTTGAGAAGGATGTATTTCCATCAACAGACTCCAGCCATCATAAAAATATGTAAATTATAGCATGTTTTAATCTTTCATTGCTAAAATGAAAGACTTTATAACAAAATGTAACATTTTTTTTTATGACTGATAGAGTCAGCAATTTGTGTCTTCTTCGTCTGTGTCGTTTGTTTGAAAATCAAAGTATTTGCTGGGCACAAAGCAGCTGTTTTTATGGTGGTAGCTGATTTTGAAGTTAAGAACAAGAAGTTTGTATGGAGCACAAGGCCAGCAGAGCATTTAAAATTATAAAGCCTTGGCATTCCAAAGACACCCAGCCTAGGGCCCATGAACTACTTAAGCTGAACTGATCACTTCTAACTCAAGCAGGGCGAGAATGCATTAATTAATCTCACTTATAGGTATGGACCTGCTGAATTATGTGAAGTGGTGATGAACATTCTCATAGGAAACATTCAGAGCTCTAAAATAAGGAATAAGGCAGATGTGGCAATGTTTTGAATGTTGTCCTAACCCTCTCTGGGAGGAAAGTGGGGCAAAATGCCCTGTCATTCCAGTGAGAGACAGTGGCTGTTTGTAATTAGGATACAGAAAACATATCAAAATAAAAAGAAATAAAGCTCAGGGTAGATGGTAGTAGATATTTTGGTTTCATTATATTTCATGTCACTAGGAAACAATATTTTAGAGTAAATGCTAACCAATAAGATTAATACTGTGATGATAAAGCATGGAAAACTGCTTCAAAAGATTTGCTAGCACATTACCTGAAAAAGTAGGGTATGGTTAAAACAGATGGCATCAATATATGCAAGGCACAACACAATTAACCTGAAATACTGTGAAGATGTAGCATTACTGGAATGATGGATTAATCAATATTGTCCTTAGACTTCCAAGATGTGTTTGTGAGGCTTTCAGAGTTAGAATTAATGACTGAGGTGAACAGTCACGGGAGCAGAAGGATTGTTTGACTTACAGAAAAGGGAGTTTTGGATAATGAGTAAATTCAGTTCATGCTCTTTGTCCCAAATATTAACATACTACATATATTAAAATATATATTGTAGAAATGGCATTTTTTAATTTTATTTTTTCCAACTTTCAGCAAACTTAAAATGAGTATTATTTCCTATTCCCCTCCCTCTGTCTCTTAGTTATACATATGCAGTATGCTCTGCTACATCAAGCTTTAAATAGCTGACTCTGTTAGACTTTTTTTGTACATATCCATAAAATATGGATAGTTGTAACTTATGCAAGTATAATGACCTTCCCTCAAGTGAACAGAAGGAGAAAAAACTCAAGTATTCTGTATTTGAGCGTACCAGGGAAAGAACTGCAATATATTATGATAAATGCATTCGTTGTTCTCTTTTGAATACTTCACATGTCTTAGGCTTAATGTCTAATGGAAAGTCAATTGATTTTTATTGACTTGGTTGTATTTGGATCAATTCATAGAGAGCTGGATGTACTTTCAGTGAGATTGATGAAAAAAAATAGCTTTGACTTTAGTGGTTTGTATTGGAGCTAATTAATTTTCCCAGGAAGAGTTTAATAATATTTAAAAAATATTTATAGAATATGATTTCTTCTAACAATCACCATTCAAATCTAGAATTTGTTATTATTAGATGCATACTTATGGAAAGCAACGATTTGGGAAGGCCAATGTTGGCTTGTATATTCATGAAATAGTAATGAGTTTAAAATTGAATTATTCACGTCCCAGAAGGGATTCTAAAAAAAAAAAAAAAAGACAGACCTAGTTTTCAGAAATCTGATATTTTAGAAGTGCTGAACATGCACAACAGTGGCTGAAGTCAATGGAAGCTGAATGTAGTCAGCACCTCTGAAAACCAGGTCATCATCATATCAGTTAGGTGGGCATCAGGGATCACTTTGGAGCCCTGGAAAGACTTTAGGACATTGTTTATCAGAGTTGTGGTTTTTAATATTCTGCTACCTTGAAGTACAGGAACATTTAATAAGGCTGATGTTATAGAGTTCTGTTATTATTTGATATTTCCTTATTATGCTTATAGAGGCAACATTTATTTGTGGTTTCTTTCTTCATTTATATATGTGAATGTAAAATGCTGTAGTAATTTTAAGTATTATAGGCAGTGGTTGTTTTCTTTGGGAAACAAAAATCTCAGCAACCAGACTATATGTTAACCTTTAAACTGAAATAAAAAAGACTATGGAAGAAGGATTTCCAGACTTGTTTATGGGTTTGAGTAAAAAAAAGCCAGTGCAATCAAAGAAGACTCATTAATGGAACTAGACAGGTAGGTGAGAATGCAATTCAATGCACACAAACATTAAGTTAATTAGAATGGGAGCAATGAATTAATCTAGGGAATTTGTACTAAATGCAGCAATCATTTACCTCACTGATCAGGTTAAAGATCTAACTTTGTAGGAAAGAAAATAAATGAATCACTGAGATGGTCAAGTCATGCCTTGAAACCATGCTGTTAAGTTATTCTTTTGTATCAGCAGAGGCAAAGATTAAAAAAAGCTCTGAAAAGGGCTTTTATTATATAAGCAATTTGTTAATGCCTTGTCTCGAATAGTCTGCACAATCTGTTATTGCACATTGAGCAACAGTGGTCTGTTCTTGCCATAAACAGGCCAAATTGCTGAGGAAAGGTTGTGGAAATGTGCTAATTCTGGCATAGAACAGACTGATACCTTACTGTATGAAAAATATGAATGGAATTTGTACAGATTATATAATTAAGCAGTTTGACTCTGATATTGCCATCAGGGAGCACTGCAAGGAGAAATCCTGATGTTTTGGGGAAGATGCAGTATACCAGTGTGGTAGGGATGATTTCCCAGCCTGGTTCCTCAGCCTAGAAATGTGCTTGAGGGAGGCAGCTCCTCTCCTTTTCTTCCTCTATCTTGGGATAAAATAGAAATTCTCACTTCCCTCTATCTAGCAAATAACTCCTTTATGCATCCTGCTCCTTTTGTGCTTTTGGGAGAATACAAGCTTCCTTCCCAAAAAAGGAAGCTGTGTGATGGGATCACCACCTGCCAGACCCTTGACCAGAAAAAATTGCACATCCAGTAGGACCCAGCTTCTCAGCTAAAGTTCCACGTCAGTGGCACAATGCTCCAGCCCTCAACAGTGATGAACCTCCTCAAGTGTTTCCTTCTAGAAAAGGTGTAAAGCCTGGCTGATGGTGGGTAGATCTTTAAAACACTTCTGGTGGGCCCACATACATAAACAATATGGAAAGAATTGCATTTGGACATGGTGTTGTATGAAGTTATTGTACACGTCAGGTAGTAGATTCTAAATTCCCTTCTGATCCTGCATATATCAAAATTACCCTGGAAATTGAATCCATCTGTTGGCAGAACTGTTTAAGATCCAGAACTTTGGTACTGAATTTGATGGCAAGTTCTTCCTATGACTTTATTGTTGCAAACTGTGCACAAATGGGACCTTAGGTCTGGCACGAGGAGAGAACATAAACATGGAACTTAATTTTCTTTCTGACCTTAAAAAAGCACCAAGATTAGGAATAGAAGGGGTTTGGCCTGGGTCATGTTATATTAATAACAAAAAATCTGCATTTTTAAGAATTCAAGGGGACCAGTTTGGAAGACCAAGCACAAGACCAAGCATATTTAATTAGCACAAACTTGAAGAGGCTCGTGACCTCCTCATGAAGCTCCTCTAATTTTTTACATTGTCACTTTTAAAGCTCTGAAGTGCTGTATAGATTACATCCTGTCATATTTTCAAGGATTATTTTTTTCTCTTCCCTTTCCCTTGTTCCCCAACTTGTTCTTCTGCCATGTCTTTGAACACAAACTCCTGTGTTGTGCAAATTCAGCGATCCCAGTGAAATCCCAGTAAAACAAGTGGCAAACATCCAGGGGTCTCAGGGATTGCATACATTTTCTTTCCCATGAAATGAGGCATAGGAAGGACAGGAGAGTCATCTCAGGTGGTGACTGTATGGAGTACTCACATGGAAGAACTTGATGAGAACCATTGCTCAGTTCCTCTTAATTAAAAAACAAAAGCAGCAACAACATGTGGCCAGAATTAGGAGGCATATCCATGGGTATCAAGGCTTTTCACATATAAATAACAAATTTCTGACTTCAGAAAGGAGGACACAGGAATTAGTTTATGATGTACAAATAAATAAGTAGACCATCTTGCCTCCCACCATTCCTAGTTAATGTTATCTCCTCTCATTGACGTTTTAGATCCATCATTATCTAATCACATACTTGTATTTTAAAATTCCTGACACTGGCTACTAGCCAACATCCTTCTGTATGAAGGTTGTAGATATTTTAATAACTTGGCACCAACTCTGCCAGAACATTGCCATGTATAAAAAGCACCGATGAAAAATTTAGCAGACGTTTTAGCAACTTTATTAAGATTAAAAGGATACTTGACTATTTGAAGTAGCAGAGCCATTGAGGTGTTCACTGTAACCTGGCTGATCATCCAAATGAAGAAGCAACTGAAATACAGGAAATTATTGTCATTATTTGGAGAATAAGAGCTCTGGATGACTGAGAGTGAAGTTCAAGAGCAGGCTACTTTTGTCCACTTATTCTTTGGAGGTAATATTCTGCTTATTACATTTAGACATAGATATAATACTGTCTATATTATATGTTTATTTTTATATGTATGTAAAATTAGCATATGCAGTTTGTTACATGTAAGAGAGTCAGCCCTGATAATAGTTCCAAGCTTATTCCTTTCTAGTTCTTGTCTAATTTTAGAGAAGCCAAGGAGATTTGTACTCCATCCCTGCTGGACATGCCTGGCTCAACACCAGGTGGAAGGAATGTGTACCCAGTCTGTCAGAAGCTGTGGCAGTGCAGGCAGAGGACAGGTTTGGGCTGACAGTGTGGTTTGGGAAAAAAAAAAAGAGAAAAAACAGGCACACAGGAGCAATGGCATCACGTTCAGCATATCCTAGACTGTGCTTTTAGCTCCTAATGGCAGCTTGAATAAGGAACAGTGACTCTCAGACTGGCGTTGACCCACTGAAGAAGGACCAGGTTTGCACAGGACAGATCAGAGTTTGTTTCCTGCAAATAAAAGCCAAATCCAAGATCTGGCTGATTAACTCCCTGTCTTTTGGATTTATGAGCCCTAAGTGAGGATAAGGATGAAGTGTGCACTGCAGCACAAAGTACCAGTGTAGTGGTTTCTCAGTGGATATGCAGTATGAACAATATTATTTTTTACTGAGAGTGGTCGGCCTATTGATGCAGAGCAAGATGAGGGCAAAAGTGCTGCTGGAGACCTGAACAGATTCTGATCTAACTCCAAGTAATCCTCATCCCATCACTTCCACTATTGATTTGTTTGAAAATATTGCAGAAATATGAGTAAGTGTGAGCAGGATCTGCATCAAGCCAGAAAACTACTGGTGGAAGGTGAGGTGCAGGAGCAATTTTACAGCGCCTGCTGCATTCATTCAGTCATTTGGTTAAGTAAATATTGCTAATGTAGTTAATCACTTTGTGCAAATAAGGAAAGCTCATCTTAATACTATTCTGGTTTTGTGAGATACTACCTTAATTGTAACTCACAATTAGTTAATTAGACCACTTACTTAATTCAGGTTTTGCTCACTGAAGCCTTAGTGTCATCATGAAATGGAAAACTTCTTCTCATATTTAATCCTAGCTTGCTTTTTTCCTTATAGATTGTTTTATGTTGTTTCTTGAGCCTTTTTCTGTTTCATTACACCACTGTATCAGTGAGGAGAAACTGGAATAAAATCACTGGGTGGGTGTAGGGGAGGGTGGAACTGGACACACAGGGCTTGGCTCCTACATTACATCCAATTAATTTACTTAACTCTTGTAGTCCTTGGCACTAGCTCATTGCACCAGGCTTACACAGGAAACAGAGCCAGAGCAGGAAATTTGTGTTTTCTGAAACCCTGGCTGCCAGTTGTATCTTCATCTTCTTTTCACTTACTTGCCTATACTCTTTAATCACTTTCTCTCTCACCTTGACACCCCTGACACGAGTGCATCTCCACTGCTGCTGGATCACTGAGCAGCCCATGGCTTTCTCTCCCAGCAACAACCATAGGTGTACAATATTTGCCTTCTCTCCTTCTCTTTGAATCCAGCAGTGATTCTTCCCAATTGACAGCAGGCTGCTGCTGCTGCTAAGTCTTTTTTTTTTTTTCCTTTTTTTTTTTTTTTTTTTTTTTTCCGCTTGGATCATACCACTCAGAGGAATTCCTGCAACAGTAATAGACAGGATAAAGATTTAATGAACTGATACTGTCAATGTTCTGTGTTCTGGTGGCTTATGTTTAATGTAACAATCTAACAATCCTGCTAACAACAGGTGAATTTCCCTGTTTAAGTGTTTGGAGAGGCTTAAATATCTGCCTGTTTGTGAAAGCCCATTTGCACTGAAACATGCTAATGCTTCAGAGGGTGGATTAGCTGAAGGAACTGACTGATGCATTTCCTGCCTGTCGATAATTACCTAGTTCACGTTGAATAGGGGATGCTGAGGAACAAAGCAAAGACACAGCCCTTCAGTTTTGCCAGCTCTCCGTGAAATTATCCCCAAGCCTTCACTGCAGCAGCACCAAGCTGCTAACGTGGCTTTTAACTTCTCGTGCTGGAATTTCTAGGTGATGATCTATGCTCAGTCAAGGGTGAAATGTAAGTCCAGATGTTCCCTCGGGGAGATGTAAATCACACTTGCTGCGGCAGCATTGCACGTTCTTTGTGGGCTGGAGAAGCTGCCTGTAAAGGACTGGGAATTCTTCCCTCTGTTATTCCACCTTTGGGTTAGGTACTCCTCTTCATCCCAGGCCTCTGGATTGAAGGATGAGGATGAAGCATTACAGCAGATATCATCATGCTCCACTTTGGTCCAGAATCTCTTATTTTTAGTTCAGCCCTCCCCCTTGATGGACTTGCAACTTACTGCCCACAAACTGAATACAACATGCTGCCTTCTTCCTGTCTGCTGAGACACCCCATTAATGCCCTTTTTCCCCACATGGGGCTTTTTTCCCTGACCCAGTGAATTCCAGGGGACAATGGAGAGTTCCTGCAGCAAAAGCACTCAGCGTTTCCCTGGCATTTTGCAGATGGAATTTTTAAGGCTGTCAGTGTAGCAGCACCTCCTCATTTAGGGACAAGCACAAAGAGCATTATCACACGTGAAGCTACTTTACAGTAACTTCTACCAACCAAAATAAAAAGCGGAAAGCTTATTCTAGAGCCCTAATAACCACTCAGCATATTTGATAATGCCACTGCTGTCGGTATCAAGCTCACCACGATGTTTAATAGCTGAACAGATGCAGCTCACTAGAGCACCACATGGTAGGCAGCAGCAGGGAGTCCCATTTGACAAGTTGGTTTTGGTTTATTTCCTTCCCAGAGAGCCTTCCCTCATATCCCAGGTTTGTGTTTTGATTTGCTAGTCAGCAAACAGGAAAAGGCAAGGGAATTCTCTACTGCTTGTTTCCAAAGCAAATGGGGTTGGCTAGTGAATGTTCTATGAAATTCCTAATTAAGCTCATATAAGCAATGTTTTAATGTCAAATTGCCCACCCTTGGTCTGGAAAGAGTTGGGTTTTAGCAGGAAGCACATACACATATGCATGGACTGTTTGTAGGATAGCAGCTATGAGGGGTTTTGGAGGTGACTTCCCGTTTGAGGATTTTTTTATTTTCTTTTAATTGCAAGATTTTGTGTAGACATCTGCAAGTCACTTTGCACAGTGAGCAGTAACTCTTGGCTGTAGTAGTGCCATGGGATGCTGCAGTTGTTTGGTGCTTCTAGATTTGCTCTCCATGGAACAATACAGAGGAACATTTTGTAAGACTTTTCAACCTTCTAATTGCTTGCCTACAAAAACACCTGAGTATGTACTTTGAGCCTAAAAGAAGATTGCTCTGCTGTTAATACATTCTAAAAAATCAGTGGATAATGCAATGGAGATAATAAAACCATGGCTATATGATTTAGGTATTTCTTTCCAGGAAACATATAAGAATAATATAATTAAGATGAGAATAAGACTAAAAGTGCTGCAAAAATCATGTTTTCCACCACATATTGCCTGGTCCATAAATAAACACAGAAACTCCCTTGGTTATATTTTTTTTATTAATGGGGTTATATAATTAAAGATAGGTGCTGCCAAGGGCTAAATTAATGGGCAATGCCTTCCCCAGAGCTAAAAACTTGTCACAACTTAGTGCTCAGCTGAGATTCTCCTTTGGAAGATATTTAAGATTTCTGGGGTTTTATTCCTAATCTACTTTTTGAGTATTTTGCTGGCTATTTAAACTGATATTCTTAAAGCATTGATTTTCTTTTCTTTCCTCTTGCTTTTCACTGCATATTCAAACTCAAAAAAAGCCACCGGCACATCTCCTTGTCACAGCTGTAGTGTGGTACATGATGACACCAAGCTGTGCTAGTGTGGGAGGAGGGGAGACAGGGGTTGCAAGCACTGTGGAGAACTGATTAAAATTCAAAATGAGCTTGATAAAGTGGAGAAATAATCTGAAATCAGGAAGATGAATTTCTACAAAGGAAAGCGCCGATTCCTGTACCTTAAGATGGAAAAATCAAATGCACGGCTATAAAATGAGGAATAATTGTGGCCTAGAAGTAGTTCTACAGAAAAGATTGGGAAGTTACAGCTGATTGCAATTTGCTGCAGACACAGACAAGCATCAATCTGGGATGCACTGACAACACGGAGGGTGGCAGAGGAGGAAAAGTTTGGTGTTAGCACAGTTCTGCTGGGATCTTAGCTGAAGAAGGATGTCTAGTTCTGAGTACTTGGCTTTTCAAAAGGAGGTAGGGAGAGAAGGCAGCTACTAAAAGAATCAGCAATATACTCTAGTTTTTTGAATGCTCTAGTTTATTAAATTCCCCAGAAGAAAATGAAGAATGGGCTTTGTTTTGTTCATAAAAGAGAAGACAGAGAGTCGCTGGTCATGAAAGCACACATACAGCGCATATAGGTTATTAACAATCACAGCTCTGGTTAATCTGTGTTGCCTGTCTGTCAGCATAAGGTGAGAAATGACTGGTTTAATTGCAACAATGCTACTGGGTATTGGAAAAGATTTCCTGCTTGATGGCTAGCAGTGAAGCTGGCTCTGTGGGCAGGCCCTGTTAATTTATGCTTTCGAGATCAGGCTCTGCTCCTATTGGTATTGGGGACGCCATGGCGACTTCTGCTGTGTGTTTTTGCTAAAGTTAGCCTGCACGTGTTCACTGTTGCCAGCAAGGGGTGGGTAGAGCAGGTTCTCCTTAGGTTGCAGGCTCCAATTTATGCTGCAGTTTTTAACTGGAAGGCTTAGGTCCAGGAATGATCTAAGAGGAATTCTTGGATGTAACCACAGTGAGGTTCCCTGATGTTGTTCCTAAAGACCCAGAAATGGGCGTTAGAGAGCTGCTGCTGTTGAGCATTTTTTTTTTTAATATCCATTGGTCTAGGTGTCAGCAGCAAACTCCAAGATTGTGCAGCAGCACCAGAAACTACTTCTCTCTCTGTCTCTACCATGTGACGGTGTTCACAGGGGTCTTTGGATGAGGGAAGAGACAAGGATTTGACTCCATATTTCAAAAGGCTTGATTTATTATTTTATGATAAATATTACATGAAGACTACACTAAAAGAATAGAAGAAAAGGTTCTCAGAAGACTGGGTAAGCTAAGAATAGAAAGGAATGAATGATAACAAAGGCTTGTGGCTCAGAGAGCCAGCCAGCTGGGCTGTGATTGGCCATTAATTCCAAACATCCACATGAGACCAATCACAGATGCACCTGTTGCATTCCACAGCAGCAGATAATCAGTGTTTACATTTTGTTCCTGAGGCCTCTCAGCCTCTCAGAAGGAAAAAATCCTAAGGAAAGGATTTTTAATGAAAAGATGTCTGCAACACTACCATACCAACATCCCCTCTTTTTTTAACACTGGAGAGCTGCTTTGCTGCTAAATGTGGGGAAGAAACGTGGCTCTGTGAGGCTGGGAGCTGCTCTGCAGCCCTGCAGGGCCTGTTGCTGTGTTCTCCCCTGACTGTTGGCATGCGCCTCCTCGTCAGCTTGTGGGAAAGGTGCTGGTGATGTAACTAAGTTTGCCTCCTCGCCCACCTCTCAAATGTTAGCAAGTATTTGCTTTGGTTGATGTGTAGGAGTGGTGAGGTAATTTGAACCATCCTGGTGGAAATCCAAAATAACCCCAGTGGGCTAAATAGATTGCTGAGCAAAACACATTTGGTTATATTGCGAAAATAACGTGCAATTGGGGTAAATTTATTTTGCAGCTTTTTGAGCTATTTGGCCAGTTCACTGGCTGCAGACTTAGCTGTGCAGCTCTGTGAAATGGTTTTTAAGGTTTCTTCTCACAATAGCGCATGAAGTTTATCTAAAAGATAAAAGTCACTCACAAGTCATGGAGGATAAGCTTTCTTGTTTTCTTGTTTAATTCTAATGTAAACTTTCTAGTTAATTAACATTGTTGGCTATTTGTGATGCAGCTTTCTAATGATTTTAATGGAATGTTGATTTTAAAAAATCCTTTGGCTATTAAGAGTTATCACAGCTTTGGGCTCATATTATAAAAACTCAGTCTGCTTTAAGCATGGAAGAGGTTTTATCTCTTTGGCATTGTTCTCTGGGTCTAAATCTCAATTTTCTATGTGTGCTGCTGTCAGCTGACTGTGTCCTGGGGTTTCCGCTGGAGCATCCCCGTTTAGTCACCCTGTCTAACCTCCTTCTCCCCCAAGCTGTACCATGCAGCTTCACCAGCTTATTTTGCACTTCTGCAGTCACAAAGGCAGATCGTGGTTTTGCTTCATTGACCCAAAATATTAGAAGTTGTCCAGACTGATAATGTACGTCCTTTCATTCAGTTGGAAGAAAAACAATGAATAAATTTGTTGCTGTGGCTGTCAGGATTGCCACTTTATCTGTCTTGTAATGGAGATATTGCTCAGCATTTCTAATTATGATATTAATCTTCACTATCTCCTGCTACATGGGTAATATCAGGATAGTGGTGCATAGAATTTATTACTTTTGACCCTCAGAGGCACCAGTCACAGGCACTTCTGGTTTGCTGGCAAACCTAATTGGTTCCCTACAGTCCTTCCTTTTCACACTGAAAATATTTGAGAGTTTTGTGCTGCTTTTTTTCCTGTAGTGTACAGTAACATGAAGAATCAAGACAGGGAAATGGTTTTGCATGAATCATATTCTCCCACACATGTACCACAGATAGGATTATCACAACCATTGCTAACATTGTAAGCATTTTTTTTGAAAGTACAGCCAAGGCTGATTTGTACATCAGGAAAGTTTTAGAGAGCTTACTGGTTTGGAGTATGTTGTAATTGTTTTTTAATTGCAAGAGAGCTCCTGATCACAGGCACCTGTGGCACGTTAGTTGAAAGGTATGGAGAAAGCAGAACAGTCATGAAATCTTCAGGACGTGGAGAACGTCGTGGAGCCTTCCTTGCACCCTAGTTTTGTTGTGGTTCCTTTTGGGTCTGAAGGATTCTGAGTGATGTTAAATTATTGTATCAAGGGAAAAGTCAGTGCTTCTCCTCTTGGTCCTATTGGGGAGGTAACAACAGGGCTCTGACACTCGGGGTTGTTTTTTAGGCAGATAGCAGGTTCCTCTGCTGGTATTCAGCTGGCTTTTTTATAAATTTCCTGGTTGGGATACTCAGATCTTTTTCTTTTCATTGTTGTTTTTTTGGGTTGTTTGGTTTGGTTTTTTTTTTTGTTTTGTTTTTTTTTTTTTTTTTTTTTTTTTTTTTTTTTGTTTTGTTTTGTTTTGTTTTTTTCCCTATCTTAAGCACATACACCACTCTCAGGGAAAACTTTATGGGATTTCAGACTTGTTATTTTGATCTCAGATAGGTTAAAACTACTCAACCTGAACCTTGCAGAGGAAAATCAAGGGTTACCCATTTACTGTCTGTGAGCTCCTGTTCACTGCCAGGAACTGCTGCAGCAAGAGAAACACCAGTGGTGTGATCCAGGCAGTAGTGCTCTGTAAGCTGGAAAATTGAGTTTTCTCCTAGTCTCATTTCTCAATGGAAACCAGAATACAGAAAATTTTCAGGATTGTGATAGAATGTGCCAGGCAGAATGCAAAGGGTCTCTCCTTAGCACCAATAACCAACTAGTGCTACCTTCAGTGGGACTGGAAAAAACCTGGATTCAAATTCTTTCCCCACCTAGTTCAGACTGGGATCTGATCCAGACTTCCACACTGTGGCTTCAGAAGTCAACTTTTGACTCACCTTGGTAACTGAATCTTTGTGTCATTCTTTACTTTTAGAAATGTACAAGGTTTATTTTTCTTGCTGTGTGCCAGGAAGGAGAGGGGTTTGAAAATTTTCTTTTTGAATAAATATATCAACAAAAATGTTTTCTAGTTACTTGTGGTGAAAGCACATCTTCTATATATTGATGATAAAATGGTCTTTTTTATGATCATTGCAATTGTGATTGCTGTTGATGTCTTTTTCTAAAATCTGGATCCATAAGGTAACAAATTCCTGAGATTTTTAATCAAAATTCAGGATGGAGGCCTATTTCATGTTTTGTTAAAATAAACAGAAAGGATTCCTAACTGTTGTTTCTAGAATAACTTAGAAGTGCAGGAGGCAAGAAACTTTTGGAGCACTGCAAGAGTTGCCCATCACTGGGGACAGATTAAAAGAAAAATGTCATGGTGCATCTGCTCTTAACATGAAACGTGGCACATCCACAATTCCTAGAACCCAAGGTATATTTCTAAAGGTCAAAATCTTTCTAAATCCATTAATACTTCAGAATTTATCATCTTTTAGCACAATTGAATGTGTCTGGAAATGTGGACAAGGACATGATGATTAAGCTCTGTAGTGATGGAAAAGACAGAGAAATTAGGTGACACATTCTCTTACATGTTGTAGTGGGTATTTTTCTAGCTATCAAAGGAGTTTACAAAAGTTTTATTACAAATTCTAGCTACCTGAGATGCTTTAAATCTGAATTATGTCTCCTAGTTTCTTGATTTATTAACATAGGCAACATAATAGCTCTCTGTACCAATCACTTGTTATAAAACTCAGAAAAAAAGAAAAAGACAACCAGTAATTGCAACCAAAAATTAATATGTTAGAATGAAAGATATTTTTAAAAGATAATT
This sequence comes from Ammodramus savannarum pratensis, assembly GCA_020466415.1. Lineage (NCBI taxonomy): Eukaryota > Metazoa > Chordata > Aves > Passeriformes > Passerellidae > Ammodramus > Ammodramus savannarum. The sequence continues at coordinate 34,255,228 of JAHXMQ010012337.1, forward strand.
AAATGATTTAAAAATAAGTAGCCTTTTACAAGCCAGCTGCAAGTCCCCATTGTGTTTCCTGCTCAAAATGAATTCCTGCTGTAAGTATTTCAAGGCAGTAAAGTTAGACAGAGAGCTAATTTGTTGGGTTGGGTTTCTATTGCTTTTCATGCAATTAAGAGGGTCTTTGACATAAGTGTAAATGAGGAAAACTCACACTGCTCTTGAGGCAAAACATTTTGGTCACTTTTTCCTCACCTCGCATTCTCTGAATAATAGAAAATAAGTAAGTGTGGTTGCCAGTAATAACTATGTTCCTTGAAAATTCAAAATAGTCTTTTGACAAAGACTGTAAGACTTTGCCAAATTTGTTCCACTCTATTCTCTCTTCCAAGATATTTCTAGTGGAGCAGGTACTCAATGCATAATAGAAATCTGTCATGCAGGGCTTGTGTATTTTGAGCCTTCAAGAAATGCAAGCTTTTCAATTGCAGACTTGCCACATAAAGATTTCTTACTCATGGGAACAGAAAAAGAAATGGTTCTAGCATTAGAGAGAGGTAATCCAGAGGATCACCTGACTAACATGCAGCTCCTTGATTTTAGGTACTAATCTTATTATTAAATGAAAATAAAAATGGAATGAAGTTTCTTGGGCGTTACATCACTGCCCCGTTGGCCTTTTTTTGGTTATGAATTTAGGCTTTTAAAGTAATGACAGAAATGTAATCACAATATATAAATTAGAAGCAAGAGACATAGGATGAGTTGTTTCATACTTTTTTGCCTTTTTTTTCTTCATTAGGCAAAAGATTGTGTTTGTTCTACATTCTGGTACTGTTCCAGACATGTGTAGTAGAAGCTAATTCCAATTTCAATTGTTTTAGTAAAAATGCATTTAGAAAACATAGTTCATACCAAAAGCAGATATCTGAAGTTTGTTATGTTGGCATAAAAAAGCAGAAATCTTGGATTCATTTGATAATCTTTGGAGGTTGGTGCTTCTTGGTCACTTTTTCAACATTTTCTGCAAGATCATGAACAGTAGGTGCTTATTTATTATTAGTAGAAGTGGTATTTTAAGGAATGCAGTGTAAGCTATATCTTACAGGACAGCCAATGCAGAGAAAAATGGTTCTGCAAGACTATAGGAAGGGGAATGAGCAGTGAAAATATTCCTGGGCACCATCTCAGTACAAATGCACCAGAAAAGTGCCTCTCTGGAGAAATGAAGGCCTGGAAGAAGATTTATAATCCCTGTGTAACTTTGAGGATCGCTTGTTAAAAGACAAAAACAAAATGCAAGGGTTCAGAGTTTCAAGTTTAGTTGCAACACTTATTTGAATATACAAATCAGGAGCCCTACCTGTGTCCCCCTTTTAAACAAAGCTTGCATGGATGCCTCAGTGGTGCAGTACCAACCAAATGAGGGAAATGGGTTTTAAGATTTGCCCTGTGGTTCTCATTGGAAAGTACAAATGCATTTTTAATTCATACCTGTGGGTTCTGCACAAAAAATACCCTGAGGAAAAGGTATCAGATGTGATTGCTGGAAAATTTGTGATAACTGCATTATGCATCAAAATTATTATATTGGATGACAATTTCTATTATTTTACACAAAGTCCATTCAATTTAATTATAATTTACCACTCAACTATACCATTCTCTTCATGCTAATCTTCAAATTATTCTTGTTTTTGCTCTAATAGCTATTTATGAGTCATAGAAAGCACACCTAATTAATACCTCTGCACATTGCTAGAATTAAACATTAATCAGATTTGATTTTTAGAGTAATGTGCTACCAGTCTTCTAATCTTCTAAGTTACGACCTGATAAAAATTTCATTACCCTGGTTGAAAAGTTCTCAATGGGGAAGGGATTTCCATTTAGTGCATGTAATACTTAGTGGTGTCTTCCATGCAAATTTTAGACTCCTTTTTTAGCACACTCTACATAAATTGAAGTAGTGACACAAGTAAACTGATCTTCTACAGATAAATTAAAAAAAAAATAAAAATCAGTTGTGAGCTTGTCAGGAGGATCTAACTGAATGATGATTTTTTTATTAGCATGGGAGGAACAGCATTTAGTCAGCATATTTCATTCTTCCTTTTCTGTTTAGAAGAGAAAGCCAGTAGATGTAAGCATGAAACAATGCATAAACTTTCCAAAAGCCACCTTAACAGGGTTCGTGCAAGCATGCTTGGTTTAGTCTTTGCATTTTCTTTTATTTTTTACTTTCTAAATGTGATGGGGGGGAAGAAAAACAAAACACCACAATTGTTTCCCAGAATGTCAGAACAGACAGATGACTGTTGTGTTGAGCAGTGTTTGCTGTCAAATCACTCACTGTGGCTCCTCCACTCCTGATCTCTGCCACACAATGCCCTGTTCCCCCCTGCTCCAGCTCCTGGTAAATCTGGGGATATATGACAAGGAGTGGACAGGTGGGGAATTAACTTTATCACATCCCTGAAACTTATCTCCGACTCTATTAACTTGCTTCCAATGGTGAAAAATCCTTTTTGCATCCTCAGAAGTTCAGAGCAACAATGTGGAATGAGCTCCGTGTCATAGGTTAGCTCTCCCAGATCATCTGCAGCTTAGAGGTATTTCTTACACTTTTTTTCTTCAGAGAGCTAAAACCCTTCTCTTCATTCAATAGAAAAGCTAAAAGATAATTTGATCTAGGCAAGGGCACAGCAAAGACAGTAGATAATGTATTAGCACAGCTTTGGGTTGGAACTGGAGAGATTCCAGCTTTCATCCTGATCCTTAACAGGTTTAATTAACACTGTTTCTTACTCAGGCTTATTGCACTGCCAGCCCAGATTTGTTTAATGCTCTAGCATTTCTACCCCATGCAAAGAGTTTATAAAGGCAGCATCCTCTTTTGAATTACTTTTGTTGAAATAACTGTGATTTCATGCATGTTTTCTTGGATATTTCCCAGAAACTTTAGACTATTCAACCAGTTATATCAAAATGATGGGACCAATTCTCGTGGGGGTAGTGGGTAGCTATGAAGCTGTCCTTTTCCTAAACTGAACACATTTCTGGCTCAGAACAAACAGGAATATAATTGGAATTATATTCACAACAGAAAAACATGACCTATCCTTTGTCTATGGGATGGGGTAGGGTGGGAACAGTGACCAAGGTTGCTGTGAACATCACACAGGCTGTGGACTAAAAAATACACTAAGATATGCCATGTCCCCATAAAAAGTATATTTTCCTTATTTCCTTCAAGTCTATAGGAAGGATGCTAAATGTGACTTATGCTGTTTTCTAGAGCCCATAATGTAGTGGAAGAGATAAAAATCCCTTTATTGTACTGTCTTGTCACAATTGAAGGCTATGTCCCATGTCATTGGGTGTTTTCCCCCCTTAAATTGCACATACTGAGGACTCATCTTTTTAAGATGTAGCTACCAATGGTTCCCTTCTGATACATCTCTGTAGAAATATTCATGGTCATTTGATTATTTATGTCAAGGTTCAGTGCCTCTCTGATTCAATTCTTTAGGTATTACATCACTCACTATTGTATCTCGGCAATGCTTGCCCTCAAACCTTTACTAAGCCCTTTTCCAAAAAGGTTGGTTTTGGTTGGGTGCCTTTTTTTTTTAACTTTTTTTTTTTTTTTTAAATTTCCAAAACTTTAATACCTAATACTCTAATATTCAATACCTAGTATTTTGGTGAGATCACCAAGGAATTCCACTGGAAAGATCAATCATAATGATTAAGGATGCTTTTAGGAGGAAGAGAATAATTTAATGTCTTGAAGACTATTTGGAATAAGGGAGTAAGATGTCACTCAGAAATTAAAAATAACTTTTAAAAAAGTCAAACCAGTCACTTCTCCTATACCTCCAAAGACAGAGCTCTGAATTAACTTCCCTCTAGATCCCTCCCCCAGAACTACTTTTTCTAGGCTTAACATCTGCTGGTTATTTCAAATAGCTGTGGGCACAGGGCAAGGCTTCCAAGAAGTAAAAATTTAATGTTACACTTGGCTCTAGTTAATATTAGCTGATAAGGAACAGACTCTGGCACTGTTCAGAGGCTCTCTGCCACATCAATGATGGGAAAAAGGAGTGTGAAATAAGTGTGGAGTACATGCCCTGGCATGGAGACTTCAGCACTCTGGTCTTGAATCCTCTAGCATGTTTTCTTACAAAAACATTCAACATCTGATATTTACCCCAAACCAAAGCATGAACTGGCAGCTTAAATTTTTAAAGGGTGTTTCTTTCTGGCAGTTCCTAAACTGAAAACATTGGTGTGCTTTTCTTTGTCAATATAGAGTTTATTGCCCCAATCAGCATTAACAGCCTAAAGTCATGTTGTTTGTTTTTAATTCAGCCAAGCTGCTACCAAAAAAAGTTGTACTCCAAACTGTAAAAACAACAACAACAACAAATGGACAAGGTCAAATTGTCTTGTGTGTGTGACCTACCTGGAGGACTCAAGGACCCTTTTTGCCTCCAGTTCTTAAAAAAATAAATAGCTTTACTTGCCAAGTTTTCTCTGAATTTTGGATTGTTCAATGCAATTTTGAGCAGCATTTTAATGGTCGAATATTCCAAGCTTGCACTTTGGATTTACTGGAAATGCTGATCATCTTTAGACATACTTTTTAAAAGGCACTTTTAATGAGAATAAAATTTGTAGAACATTAAACCAAAATATTATCGCTGGTAGGGAAAAAATTAAAAATACATGGTTATTGCTGTGGAGGGACTTTTGTCCATTACTGCTGTTGCATGATTTTAGAGCAATGCTGGGCCATAAATAGGAAACTTTTACACTTGTACATACAATTTTCTTTAACAATCAGACCTAAATTGTGGTTTGTTCTTGCAATGCAAGTGATGAGCTTTGCTTGCCTGGTTTTCAGCAGTCACTTGGGCAATGTGTAAATCAAAGATTGCATTTGGATTTTTTTTTAGGGGGCTGTTTAAATTTTTTTGAGGTTTATTGTTTTCTGATTTATCTCATCCTCACAGATTTGGGCATGAACTACTGTAGCTCCCATTTATGCCAGTGCAGGTGTGTCTTTGTCTGTAGGACCTTGCACAACAGAAATCTGTCATGGACTTGAGTATCTTTCTAGGCTGTTACTCTCACATGTAAGAACCTAATGCTCAGGAAGGACTATTTTGCCCATCAGACATTAATGCAAAGTATGACAGGTTATTATTTTGCTTGATTTGTAGCTTGATTTGCAACACAGACCCCAAACAGAAATGCTGACCTCTCCAGATAACGTCAGTAATGTAACAGTTTTATTATTCATTTAAATATCCCTAGGGCAGTAACCTTTCTTTTATTACTTTAAAATAATTTTTGGAATTAAGCCCATGTTTTTGTGTTTGTCTCCTAGTTCTAAGCCTTGGGCAAGATGTAGGGCTGGGCAGAAGATGACCAGCATAATGCATCTTGATAACCATGACAGGTTTCTCTTGGCCAAGATAAAATATGGCTGTTCCACCTGGATAGTAAATGAAAAAGACAAAGCAGTGTAACGTTTGCTTATGCTTCTAGCAGTAAGATTTATTTTTTTCTCCTGTATTTTCTAGTTTGAGCAAGTTGGTGCCTTGTCCAGAAATGGCCTTTTATTATCATGATAGTTTGAAAAGTCCATTATGGCTGACGGAGATTTTGGATTTTCTTGGAAAGGAGCTTGATTTCTCAAGAAAACGTGTCTGTAATCGTCATGTCCACCAGTCAATCCTATTTTTTCTCCAACCACATTTGAACCTCATGTTAGAAAAAATTAGTAGAAGTCTAAGTTATCGAAGGTATTAAGTTCTTGCCTTTTTTTCCTGCTTCTTTTCTTTTTTGGTTTGGATTTTGTTTGTTTGTTTGGGTTTTTCCCTTTTCTTTTTTTTCTTTTGGTGAAAATCAGCAGTTCAGTAATGGAGGGAGACCTGTTAATCTCCCACTGGGAGAAAGGTAAGGAAAACTCAGATCTGATCTGTTCTTTTTGGCAGTAGCTGAATGATCAATCAGCAGCAGAGCATTCTGGCCAGTTTGTGTGTAAGTCCAGCCTGGGGAAGGCATTTGCTGTCTTTTACTGACAGGGAAAGACAGAATACAGTGGGAGGAAAAAAGAAAGAAGAATATTATTGGAGAAACAAGAAAAGTAAATCATTTAAGCGGCTATAGGGGATCTTGAGGGGAGACTGTTGACATGGAAGGGTTAGAGAAGCATCAGAGGAAATTGTACCTACAGAGGAACAGTCTTGTGAAGATGCCATGAAATAGAAAGCCAAGAGTAGCTCTCCATGTTTTTGTCTTTTAAATGTGGCAAAATCCTCCCTTTTGGTTACAAAATACTCTACTGATAAAGCAGCACACTAATTAGAGCAGAAATCCCCACAGCATTTTTCACGTTTAAGTACTATTTTATGTTGTTTTTTGGAGCTTAGCAACAATTGTATGATAGTTTATTACCCCTGCATAAACTGGTTCTAACCCAGCAGTTATGCTGCATTTTCCTAATTTCCTCTGGGGAACACACCTAGCCTGGCTCATACCAAGCTACCAAGTAATTTTGAAAATTGTGTTTAATTGGTTTGCAAATGGAATAAGAGAGCTATAGCTGTACTATGTTCTAACCAAAATAAATAAGCCCAAACATCAAAAAAAATAAACCTTGGTGAAATTTAAAAGCAGATTAGCAAAGTTTTTGGTATTAAAATCATTACTAGGAGTTGTCATCCAAAACAATGTTTAATAAGAGTTTATTTTACCAGGAATGGCATCAGTCTCAAATTCTTGCAGAGGTGATTAAAAACTTCTGGGACTTCTTGTGAATTTTCAAGCTAACAGAGAGACCTGTGATACATGAAGCTGAAAATAAAGTATTTCCAAATAGGTTAAAATAGCTTTTAAAATTCAGTGGGTTTTATAGCTTGCTCTCAATTCTTAAGTACCTTGAATTTCATCTGCCTATAATTGTAATAGCTTGAGTGAAGGTAAAAGCACACAGTGCTATGAGTAATGCTCAGATGCAGAATTTACAGTATTCTCATTGCTTTGTTGGGTCAAGACTATGTAAGCTGTAGGAATATTAATATATTGGATGGCTGTATGGTACAGCAAGGGGAAAATTAATGAGGCAGATTCAGTGTGATTTCAGGCATCTGACAAAGCTGGTTTATAGCTGCAGATAGTGGATAGGTTATGCATGAGCTTCTTCCAGCTAAAAATAATAGTTCACATAATTACCCAGTGTGGGGGGCCACAGGAAAATATCACCATGATATACATTAAGAGACACTGAAGTATTAGCAGAGAAGCTTCTAGGGTGTATACTTTATTGATGCCTGCTTTCATTGCTAAACCAAAATATTTATGGCAATGTGTAATGAACAGATTATCATTCATAAAATATGCAGTCATAAAAATGAGGAATAGTGGGATTATTAGCAGCTTTCAGCAGTAGAGAGGCTGTCTCTTAATGGTTTCCTCTTTCTCTAGCCATTAGCACTGCAGCTGTGAATTATAGTAGTGCATTTTATTGGATTCACTAGAAGAATCTGTCCGGGCAAAAAATAATAATTAAAAAAAACCAACCCAAACAAACAAGGAAATTATAACAAGAGGGCTCCTTTTTAAACTGCCCTCGTAATTACAGTTGCAATTCTGATAGTAACATCCAGAATTTAGTCTGCAATTTTGACTGTAACACATAACAGTGATGGTCATATATTGAAGAGAAACTGATACTTGCATAAACTGATCTTGTAATCACTCATTTCCTAGTACCAAATTCTTGCTATCTGTACACATAAGTAAACATTGCATGTGAGCACTTGCTGAAGTCAGCTCATGCTGTGAGTGGATTATTTGCATTAGTAAGCATTTTTATTTAACTCTTGATGAAATGGGTGCACTTGGTCAAACAGAAGTGCATGGCACATCACTCTCACTGTTATTTTATTTCTGTCTCCATTATTGAGTTTGAAATCTGTTTCTGTTAGGATCTGTAGAAATCATCACCAAGGCCAAAAATAAAATACATAAGCAAACATAACCCAGCATAGCGACTGCAAACTAAAACTGCTTTCATGTAGAGCAGTAATTCTAATTAATTCATCAGTAATTCTAATTAAAATCTGTTGTAAAAAGACCAAGGCTGCAATCATGCTTTATGAAAAGGTTAGAAAGGTACAAGGTGAAAATAAACATAGAGATAAGGCATGTGTTTTCCATACTGAGGAGATTTATGATCATGACAACTCCAGTCACTCTTCCTAAATTACTTCACCCTTTCAATAGTTATAACTTGAAGTACATGAATTAAAGTAATAGCTTGTACTTGCATGTAATGAGAAAGAACTGAGAATATTAACAAAAATGAGAGAGCATAGTATATGTAAGCTAATAGAAGTGTACAGCTCTATAAGTCTATAGATAAATGGAGTACCAGGTTTTGGAGACTATTGCAGGATCAACCCAGGTTAGCTGACTTTTGTGGGCATTTCAGCAGAAGGGTTTTCTGAATAAACAGTTTAAGGGATGGAATGTAAGAAAATAAAGATAGTGCAGAAGGTAATCTCACACCTAAGGAGTTGCAGGTGTACTAATCACCAGAGATTAGGAACAGCCCTGCCCTTAACAGGCCACAGCTGTGTCCAATAATGATGAGTGCCACAAAAGAGTGGGTTAGCTGGGTGTGAGGAGAGAACTGGAGTTTGTTGGCTGTGCTGTGAAGAAGAAGGAGTCAGTGCTGTGAGGAAATGTCCATGAGAAATCACCAAGAAGGTATAGGACTTTTGCAATATGATGACAACAGAAGGTCATGTTAAGTATTTTGGAAAGCTACATGCTCAGTCAACAATTTGGAGGTGTTTTTTTAAGAAAAAATTAAGGAGATTCATGCTTGATTTTCTTATGGAGTACAATGGGAAGGCTGCTGGGAGAGAGTAGAAGGCAAAGAACGACATACATTAGACATATATTTTAAGGAAGACTGAAGTGGGCAATGATCTAGCCAGAGCTGGAGAACCTCTATAGCTGAATTCTTACTGGTTAAGTGATTAATTAATACAACTGGGTTTTTTTCCATCTCTATTTGGGTTACACCTTATTTTCTGTGAAGGTGAGATATTTTAATTATAGATTTGAAAACTTTAGTGTTCCTGGTGATTTGAAACTGGATTGAAACTCTGGTGTTCTTCAAATTTACCTGAATAAGGCACTAGGAAACTTAAAGCTGATATTTTAAGGTCTGGAACTTGTATATATGAGATTTCTTTTCATGGTAGATGCATTTTTACTAGGCCTTAAGCTGAAATGAAGGCAGAAATGGCCAACAAACTGATCTAAAATAGCTTGGTTTGGCACATAACTTGACATGGCTCTCCCTCATTTGCTAAAATGCAAATGCTCTGTCAAATGTGATGTTTCTAATGCTTTTTGGTAAGCCAAGCAGAAGGAAGGGAACTGAAATAAAAGTTGCTATAGAATTTTCTCCATTGGGTTTCTGTGCTGGATTGATGAAGTCAAAATTTTAATTGGGAATTCTCAGGTTTTGTTAACACCTGCATTTTTGCTTTTTCAGTGGGTACTGGGGAGGGAGCAGATGTTTTTCTTGTTGGACAGAGGATGGACTCAGGCAGTCACTCAACACAAGGCAGACAGGCTCAAGCTTTCCTCACATCTTACCCAGACAAATAATTCCAATTGTCCCATATTCCTTGTGCACATTCTCATTGTCAAACAAATGGCATTTCAGGCTGCTTTCAGAATTTTTACTGCTTTATCTAATTACTCAATTTTTATGTTGATTAGGAACTGAAAATGTCTTCACTGAACATGGATATTTCTTCTCCGGCTTTCTCTGCACCCACTAACTCATGCTTTAGTTCTTACTTCTCTGACAGCTATAAAACCTGAGTTATTTTTATAATCTAGGGAGTTAAATGTTTTATTGCAGTTCTAAATTTGTGTGGATCAGCGTTTGAAGTGGAGATTTACGATGGTGGTGCTGAGAGAATTCTAACCATTAGCATGCAAACAGCTCTTGGACACTGGTGGTGTCTCCGTTCCATCGGTGTTGCTCTGCCAGCCCTGTGGGTTTTGGGAGTGGGAGGCTGCACGTGCCTGTAAGCTAAGAAGGGGTTGGGTAGGTGCAGAGCAGCTGTGGTAGCAGCATGGCTCTTTATTGATGAGAAACCTCAGGAGGAAATGGTGTGGAAGGGAAAATGAGCTGGGCCGAACGTGGTTTCAGATTGCAGGAGGCAGCTGTTGTGTGATGTGTGCGGTGGTGACACCCAACAGCATTGAGCCACCTCTGCCTCTGTGAGGTCACCTGCTCTGAAAATTTAATGGGAAATCCATGACTCCCAGACTCATGACCTTGTCCAAATGTTAGTGGTAGACACAGGTTTGATTTAGATTGCAGATTTGCACTCCTCATCAAGTGCAAACCAGCTGAATTTGGCTGGAGTGGAGCTGTCCTCAATCTTAGTGCACAGTTCCAGTTTATGGATGGACTATACCTGAATTAACAACAACTGCAGCTCAGGAGAGGCAGGTCTGTAGAGAAGGATGGGTGGTGTAGGGACCTGAACCAACACTGCACGGATTTCTGCAGATTTTTCTTCAGGCTGCCATTAGCCTGGTTCAGGGAACTACTGAACATCCATCCACTGGTGACAAGAGCACTCCTGAAGCTCAGCATGGCTTTGTCCCAAATCCACCCAGTTCAGGAATGCTTGGACATCATGCTTTGACTCCCATCTTGGCCAGAGTGGGAACACAAGGGAGATTTGTTTCAGTAGGGAAGCCCTGATGTGGGGTAAGGAGCTGTACCCAAGCCCTGCAGAGGGTACTCAGCTGTTGGCCACTTGGACAGGCAGGACACCTGCCTTTCAGAATGGTGTCCTGTAGTTTTGACTTTGCAATGATTAACCCAAAGAGGAGAGGATCAAGTCCTTTCCTGATTCTGGAAGATGGCTGGAGGAAGAAATGTTCATTAATGTCCTTCATTAGCACAACTGTACTGGCTCCACCAAAGAATTCAGCTCTATTTCTTTGACTAACACCACTTTAACAAAAGCAAGAGTGAATCTCCAAAACCCTTGTATCAGTGTAAGGCAAATCCTGTTGCAAAATTATTTTTTTTCTTTTTGACCAGTGATGACTTAGTTTCTGGCATATTTTGTGTAAAGATTTTTGACAGGTGGTCAAAATGAGGCTATAGTTAACATATGTCTTGCTATATTTTGCAGGTACTGCGCTAATGTGTGTGTGTCTAACTCCTACAAAGATCAAGTGACATTAATGCTTCACAAGTTCCAGATACTGGATTAAATTCAAACTCTTGTTTAGGTAAAAGTTATTCCTACAGGCACCAAAAGACCAGTGAAATAAAGTTGCAGAATTTTCTAGAATTTATAGTTATATTTGTACACTTTGGAGCAGCACAGACACAATGTGTAGGTAGTCTAATAAGCCTTTTTCTGAGCGTGGCATCATTGCTGATAGCAAATGTGCAAGAATGTTCTCAAAATGAAAATTAACTGCAACAAACAAGGAGTAAGAATGGCTACAGTAATTGAAATGTACTAATGAAACTCTGTAGTTTGTTCCTATTATGAGTAGTCAAAAATCATGCATAATTCAGGAGTGCAGTTGCTAACAGTAGGCTCACATAAGATCATTTAAATTTGTTTCTTTGGCCATGAGAAGATGATCTTTGAAGGGATCCCTTATGAGGTTCTGCTTGGTCCTGTCAGCATCTTGGGAAGAGAGGGTTCTATTTTCCCCCTTGCATCAGTGAATATTTATGGAATGTAAAATAGGAATAACTTTAATTATGTATGGGGAAGGAAATATATGCAGTCCTGAGCAAGATACTTCATTGTAAAATCTACCTGAAACTCTGACAGGTAGTATGCTTATGTACTAATTCAAGAATTAAGTTCTCTTTTCTGCTGTGGATATATAGGTTTATATTCATCTCTTTGTAATATTTTATTGTTTCGATTTCAAGATTCTCGTTAATTTTAATAATCTTGACTCTGTTGCTATTCCTTTTGTTATGTCAAGAGAGAAGCCTACAGCAGTTTGCAGTCTAAACAGCTAAGGGACAATAAATGTGGGAGAAAGGGAACGATCACCATTCTTAATTTCGTGTGCATTATTAGATCTTGCTTGGTATTGCACAAAATCTACATAACAAAACAGAGATAAGCATACCTGTTTGCCTCTCTAAAATCAAGTCCTCTCCAATGTGTTCAAAAATAAAATAATTAGAGAAGCTATGCCCAATCTTGGCTTATGTTCACAATTGCTTCACCCATAGTGTCCTCTAAAGGGTAGAAATCATTCCTTCCATCTGCTTCTTGTTTTGGAAGATTTCTCAGAAAATGCTGAGTTTTCCAACACAGAGAGGTACTTCAGTCTACAGAACTTCAGAGACTCTTATTTTTGCTTTCATGTTACATTATAAGAAAAATGTTTGACAGATTTTCTTCATATGAATGAAATGCTAAGTGCCAATTACTGACAGGTTTTAGTTGCACATAGAAATTAGCAGCTGGGAAGTTAAGCAAATTGTAAGATTAGGGCCAGGATATATTAAAGCTTTCAATAAAGAAAAAAAATGTTCAAGAAAACTGAAAATTTGCTTGAAAGAGTGTCATTTGATCTGAATTTCTTAGGAGAGGTACAGTAGCAAAAACCACTTTGAAGTTAAAAATCTGGCTTGTACTAAATAATAAATCTCGCAGATTTGTTTTGGAGGTGGAAAATAATAATAATAAGGTTGGGATTTTTTTTTTTTTTTAATGCCCAAGTTGAGTAGAAATCTTTCACATGTTGTTACTCAGTATGTCAGTGTGCTGTGGGTGTTGAAGGATGGGGGCTGTGCAGGCATGTGCAGCAGATGTACAGCATGTGGGGAAAAGCTGAATCCACACTGAGTCAACAAACACAGCCTACTTTAGCTGCAGACAAAATGCATACAAGATATGCAGTGCAAGGGAGCTGTGCTGAGAAAATTACAGTCATCATTTAATGATGTAGTTCATAAAAGCTTCAAAATATTGGCATGATGCGTCCTTCTGTGGTCATCCTTCTGCTTTGCTGCAACAGAAGAGTTGGTTTATTTTTAGAAGGAAATACGTCAAAAAAGGAAATGTAGTGGAGTGAGTGCTGTGTGATCTGTGATGCTGCTCCCAGGAACCAGGGAGGCAGAATCTGGAGGAAGCCTAGCTCTTGGGAAGGACTGAAGCAGGTGATTCAGGATAGCAGTGCAGGAATAAAACCCCCATAATTCAACAAAAGTCAAATTGTGATGAGTGTCCCTCATCCAATTGCATTGGTGACCTCCTGAGCAGGGAACACACACAGAGAAATTCTTGGGACACCCAAGGCTTTTAGCTCCTGGTTGGCCTCTCTGCATCTTGGCTGACGTGCTTTGATTAAAGCAGAGACACGCTGGGGAAATGTCTGCATTGCTTCTTGAGGAATAGGGAGGATTTAGGCAAAAAGACACGTGTGCTAATTGCAGCTCTGTAATGGATCTGTTTTTCTGTTGGATACTGAAATCCGAAGTCAAAACACTCCCATAAAAAGGTAATAAACGGAGATGTTTTATTGTATTTTTATGGCCTCAGTCTGCCATCAGTAACTGAGCATCCACTTTTTTCCTATTCCATGCAATTTGCTTGATTAGTGAATTGTATCACTGTCTTTCTGGGGAGACATTTAGTGTGTTTTTCTGTATTTTTGGGAACTCTGAACAGATACGTGGTAGAAACACAGCTCACGTCTGAGGGAGGAAAAATAAATTGGACTGCTTTTCTCATATTTTTTCATGAAACACAGCGAAGTATTGGAAAGTAAAGTCATCTGACACTGCTTGCAAACTGAAATATCATTTGACAGTAGTTCAGAGCAGGCAAGAAATCCTCTCCTCATTACTGTGCAGTGCACTCTGGATATATCTGCAGATTCCTGTGCAATTTGAGTACTTTTAAGATAGTGAACTAAAAATGAAATTATATGTCAATGAAAGCATTTTAATAGTTACACTGAAAGTGCCATATTCCATATTTTTTCTAATGTTTCATATTTTATGAACTTTGATGCTTTAGTTGCTAACAAGGGAGTAATTTCAGACTTTCCATGCAAGAAATTTCTCTTTTATAAATAGTAGTTGTAATAATATAGCTACAGTTTAATAAGTAATATGCTATTGTGTGCAGTGGAAGTGCCGAATGCAGTGTTCCTTTTCACAGAACTTTTAGGCTGCAAACTATTTTGCCAGGCTAGAAAGGAATTCTGTGAATGCTGGAGTGAATGCTTGTATGTTACTGTTGACACACAAACATTTCTATGTATTATGAAGTGCATCAATATCTTAGGAAGTTACTGATTAAAATCAAACAGCTAGAAAACTGTGTACTGAACAGCTGGGTGTGTTCCTTCTCCTACTAGGTTTGGTTTTATGGTTTTCCACCTTCAAGTGCAGATCCAATGAGGAGCAAGGCTTTTTGCACAAGGTGCAGATATTGAATTTCCATTTGCGTGCTAAGCTGTTCAGTTTCTGATGCCTTTAAAGATCACTGAAAGAGATTACAAATTACCTGAAGAATTGTTAGTTAAAAAGCACTGTCCAAAAATCAGCTGATTAAATTCCAGGTGATGTGAAAATGGCAGACCAGGGAATCTGTGGGAAAATCAAGTCTTTCAGTAACTCAGGTTGCTTCCAGGGACCTATATTCTTTATCCTTTTAGTCCTTTGCTTACTGAAATGAAAAGGCATTGAAGAAACATAATTTTCAAATATTCTAAGAACTTGGTCCAAAATTTAGTTGAACCCAAGATGTCTCCCTATCTTGTAATTCAGAAATTTCAGTAGTATTTATTTTTGTCTCTATCCTGAGAATCAAACTGTTTCCATTGAGTAGGTTTCTCTGGCACAAAGGTGTGACATGTAAGAGGGTTTTCAGGTGGCAGCTTGTTTTTGCTCCTATTCATGAGGGTCTGGGTGCTGTTGGAAATCCCAATTCATTTGTGGCAATGAAGCTCAAAGACAAAAGGCAGGCTCAGGAAATTTGAGTTCCTTTAAA
Organism: Ammodramus savannarum pratensis; assembly: GCA_020466415.1. Taxonomy (NCBI): domain Eukaryota; kingdom Metazoa; phylum Chordata; class Aves; order Passeriformes; family Passerellidae; genus Ammodramus; species Ammodramus savannarum. Next base: position 34,270,314 of record JAHXMQ010012337.1, read on the forward strand.
GTATGTCTGTCAAGGCTAGTAAATGTCCAAGATTAAACATGAGTAAGACTGGCATGTTTCCAAATGAAAAATATTGAATTTGCTTCTTGGCCTTCAGGAATCTGGCAAATAACAAGTGTGAGAAAAGCAATCACAAATTCCACTCGCTTCTTCTAATTATTGTCCTTCCAGGCAACATGGTTCTGAAAACTATCTTAAGGTTTTGTGATAATGTCAGAACTAATTTTTTCATTCACAAGGAATAAAATGAGCCATGCTTAAGACACCATGTGCTAGTGCCTAGCATGCTCTGAGAGAGCAGCACATGAACCCATCAGATTCAACTGCAGACAAATAATGGCAAGAAAGTTTGGGATTCTGTAGTCCTAACACTGAGGATGCCTTCATGTCAATAGGAAACAGCTGCAATTCAGGATGACAAGTCCTTCTGGCCCACCACAATGCAGGCACACTATCATTTTATTATGCATGTCAACTCTGTATCTTATCTTTTGTTCACTGATATGTTATGCAAGAAAACTGTGGAGAACTATCAGAAGTGTAGTAAAAATAAATTGCACAAGAAAAAAGAAGAAAAAATGGTTAAGACAAATAGCACATATGGGAAAAGATACATAAAGAAGGAAAAAAATCTCTTCAGGCTCTGTGTATTTAGCAAGTGCATAATCACAATATTAAAGACTATGATTTAAGGATTAGGATACTAAGTCTTAAAAGATGCTGTAAGACTCATTTTGCTTCATAAAGGATTATGTTTGCAGAGTTTTAAATAATAGTAAGTTTATAATACGGAAGAAAAAAAAGTCAAAAGAAAAAGAAAGACTGGAATACATTGAGTTATTTTGTGTAGATGTGTTCCCTCAGCCATTCTTCTATCAGATATGCCCAGGAGAGGACATGTCCTCCCTCCATTCTGGGAAAACCCATCACTGATGGGGAGCACCTTTTTATTTGGTTGGCTGGTGTTGGTTTTTTGTCTTTCCTCAGCTATCAGAGAGGGAGACATCTTCAGTATGTTTCAGTAAATCAGTAGATCCTGGAACCTGTGACTTGAAGCAATCCACAGGTGACCTTTTTGTATCAGACTTTTCTAGGCTGACCATCTCCCAGCAAGCCAGACACTGCTGCCTGGAGATTCTTTAGTGGCCCTGCCCTCTGATTTGGATATGGCCTTGGCATCTGCCACTGCACTTGTAGGCACATTGCTGCATCAGAGAGGCAGGTGGAGAACATCTTTAATCCACTGGAGTAGTATTGCTCCTCTGGTTCAGTCATCCCTTACACTTTGTTGAGATGCAAAGTTATGAGGAATTCTTGACAACTGCTGCAGCTTTGTTCAGGGTAAAGCTTATTAGTTCAGCCATATCTCAACTTACAAGTCCATGTAAGGGTGATTTTTAAAAGAAAATGCTGATACTACTATGGCAGCAACACTTTGTTACCATATTTTTTAGGCTGAAGCATTTGAGCTTATTTCTCCTGATAATATTTAGCTTAAGAAACCATTGAGGTATGGATTTTTTTTTCTTTTTTGAAAAGTAGTTTTGAGTACTGAAAAAAAGATAGCCCATTAAATTTTGATATCTCTGCAATCTAGCTTCATCAAGCTGATGAGGAATGGATTGCATCAGAGTATGAAGTACATTCTTTAAAATATTTATTTTTGAGTAGTTGCCTGCTAATAAGTTCCTCTTTGCTAGGTAAAGAATGGCCTTAAATAAATCTTGGTGAAGGACTTGTTTTTAACACATTTTGAAAGCAAATAGAAAAGGAACATCAATAGCAGGAAAATCAAGCACCAGCTGCCCTTCTGGCAAGCAGAAATTCCATTTTTTCTGATTTCTGTTACAGTTGTCAGTAATGTTGACAGCTGCTAAATGTAAACCCTGGTACTGTAATAAATGTTTGCAATTAACATCTATGCTTCTGTTGGCAACTCTTAGTCTGTTGTCATATGAGAAGCAGATCCTCTTAAGAAATATCTAACTGTCCTGCAGTAATTCTAATGGTAAAAGTAATAGGAGTTCTGATCACCATTTTAAATTTTTATCCATGAAGAAATCTCTTTAAGGGATCACTTTTCAGCTGGAAATTGTAGCTTCTAATATTTTGCATAATTTAATTTAGAGCAAGCTTTATCATATTTAGTAATAAAGCATTATATAAGCAAGGTATAAACTTTATCTTCTTTTGTATTTTGTGAAGGACTTTGTTGTAATTAGAAGATGAGGATCAAATACTTCCTTGTCCAGAATTATTGGCAGAATTCCCACTGCCTTCAGCAGTGCCAGAATTTCATGCTTAGTTGCATAGATGTGTTTCACACAGAGCTCTGTGTTTGGATATCATGGCTCTTCACAGACACCTTGGTGGTGATGGTGGTGGTGTTTACCTTCATGGATTGCTGACTTTGGCTGTGTTTATGGAGATGAAACAGAGCATGGGAGATGGGAGCAATCCATTCTGCCTTACATCTCACAAGGCACTGATGCTGTTTTCAGCAGCATGAGGAGTGTGTTCTGTTGATTTTCTTTTCCTGGGAAAGCAGGCTTTGTCCCACTTAAGAAACAGGCTCATGTGGATGTCCACTAATCTGTCCTGCTGTAGCTGATTAATAATACTGGACTACATCTTTACTGAAATCCTTTCTCTGCCTCTGACTTGGGCACCTTCCAAGTGCTCTGCTGTTACACTTCCATCACTGGAGTGAGGCAGGATTATCGGCCCCATTGTCTGCTCTGAGTGCATGCCACAAAATCACGTGCAGACACGCACAGACTCCACCAAAATCCTACAAGGCCTTTTCCTGAGAGCTGCAGCCCCTGTGAGGGCTGGGATGTAGAGTGGGATCTTGCTGCTCCAAGAGGAGCAGACTGAGCAGGCTGTGAATCCAAGCTGCTCCTGGCTTGGGTACAGCCGTGTAGGATGCCTGTCTGAAGTCATTGCTTTGGAAGGTGCTTCTGGATACAGCTCTAAGTTGTGCAGCGTTGTAAAACATATCAAACTCCTTCTGTCAGTTTATCAGCATGTATGCATTATCAGGTGTGCTGCTGGATTCACTCCAATGAGCAGCACATGGCTGCTGGGCTCAGCATATGACTGCAGTGCCTTCTTTCCCTATGGCCTCAGAGTTGTGCCCTTTATGCCTCTTCAGAGATCTGCACAACCCTGATAATGATCTTCAGAGCCTCAGTTTGTCTGTAGATGGTATGTGTTTTGTCTGTCTTGTACAGGGACTTGCTGTGGCTGTTTTCATCCCATAAATTTGCTGTGTGGAAGTATCCGAATGGTGGGTGTGAATGGTACATGAAATCCCTGATAGAAATCTGTGTGGGTCTCTGTGTAGAGAGACCACACAGAATTATCTGGTAGACAGGTGTTATGTGCTCCTTTTCTTTTACACTGAAGATACTGACATTTGGGTGCTAATTTGTTTTTTATCAATATAAAAATGAACAAAAATAAATATATATTCATATATATATAAATATAAAAAATTGTCAAAATGGATATATAAATAATACATAAATATAGAAATTTGTCAAAATGGATATATATTGATTTACCCATCTTGACCATTTATAGAAAATAGTCAAAACCGTGGTTACGTTTGTCCTTGCTTGGGGATCTGATACAGGGTTCCTGCAGCCTGCCCTTTTCTGTGTTTTCATGGTCTCTGGTAGCTGGACACAGTTGGGAGCTGTCAGCCAGGTGAGCAGCTGGAAGATATGGCAGCTGACTCTGTGTGCTCACTCTTCCAGGACTTATCCATTGTGCATGTCACACTCACATCTCTTCCAATCTTTATCATCTTATCTTTCCACCAGATCCTGTGTGACAGTTTTCTTCCCTATGGTGTGCCCTAAACACAGATGTAAATGCCAGAGGAGATGGGAAAGAAGAGAAAAACATCCTTAATGCAAGGAAAAGTAGGCCAGGTATTTTCTGAGTTTTAGGCCCAGGTCTCTAATACCCAGGGAATTCATTCTGTATTCACTGGCAGCACTGGGTTGCTGATTGTACTTTGTGCCATCATTTTCACTTGCAGAGAATGATATTTACAAGTTTAAAAAAAATACCATGGCATAGTGGTTGACTTAGAACTGTCCTAGGTGTGTGACTATAGCCAGTGCAGAGCAACAAAATCACAAAATGGTTTGGTTTGGAAAGGCCCTTGAAAGATCATATGGTTCCAACTACTGCAACCAATCACCTCAGGATTCTGGGATGCATCTCATCAGGCCCACAGGCTTAAATATATAATAGAGAGTTCAGTCCTCTGTGTATTATTTGGCATAAATATTTCTTTTTCACTGACTACAAGATTGTACTTATCCTCATAATAGGACAATTAAAACACTAAAATAATATCTGATATGCTGAGAGACATAGCTTTGACCTTCCAATATTTCTAGACAGCAGAGCTGTTTCGAGTTCTTGATGGAAGTTGACTTACACTCAAATGAGGAGCTGTGAACTAGAGAAATCAGAAGGAGATGGTGGATAATCCATTTAAGCCCTTGTCATTTAATGACTGTAATAAAGAACCAGCTGGTCTGTGTGCACACACACTCCCTTCTCTGAGGTGTTACAGAGTACGGCTCTCAGTCCTGCTCTGGAGTGGGCAGGGTTGTACTCTACATTATCTGCAGTGCCATAATCCCATGGGGTTTTGGCCCCATAGCTGCATCCCCAAGGACCTGAATAATTGCCCAGCTCTTCAGAGGGGACTGCAGAGCTGGGAGTCACTATTTTTGATCAGTCACAAGTTCAGGATCTGGCCACATATTCACTCACATAGCAGAAAGAGGGGTGATGCGCTGAGCTGACTTCTCACTGCTGTGGAACGCAGTTAATTAAAAAAGAAAAAGGTCTGCTTTCCTACATTTGATGTTTGTCAACTTGACTTTTATTCCTCTGAACTGGAATTCACCCTGAGGTGAAGCTGAGAATTCATGAAGAACAGATATTTAAGGCTGGTCCAAGACAAAGTACCTGTGAGCCTGCATTGTGATGTCCGGGTTCTGCTGTTGGCAGGATCACAAGAAAAGGAAATACCATTAGTAAATGTGCTGAGCAAACTGGAAAAAGTTGCATTTTTAGCCCCTTATCAGAATTTTACAGCTTTTCCTATTTTCAGAAGAACTTAATTATCTGTTTCTTATGTAAACATTTCTTTATGAACCCAAGGCACTATCTCAGTATTTCTTTGTTAAGGGATGAGGTCTAGAGTTAGCTTGTGACAGATTCATAAAAGGGAATTCTGAATTAGGAGGGGAAAAAGATTATGGTTACTCATATGTTTCTAATTAATTTCCTCACTATCATCTTTATAATGAGGAGCATGAACAAAATATGTGCATATCTTACCCTTGATTTAAAAAAAAATAAATAAAAGAGAAAAGCTAGTAGAAAGTTTTCAACACATTCAGGCTACAATATAAGAGGTTGAAAAGGACTAGTGTTTTGTTTGCTTAAAAAATAGTCTTGTTTGTTCAGACCAAATACAAAAATTTTTGTGACCTTCTGTGTGGTGTGGAAAGAGCTGGAAGGAGAGTGGAAAACTGAAATGAGAACTGTAATGTAAAAATATATTCATTTTAATTGATACTTTTTAGAAGAAAAGGAAAATTTAAATAAGGATAAGAGACTGGGGGCAGAGGGGTCATGATTCATTTTGGGGAGGGAAGGGTTGTAAATAGTAACAAAGTACAGGAAGGAACCTCACTAATTTGATTTCATGGAACCTGTTAGATTCAAGGAGAAGTGAACTTCATGTGTTGCTCTGGACATCAGTGAATCCTTATCTTTTTTAGGAAAGGAACTGGCTTCAGGATCAACTGTTTCAGTTAACAGCTGTACCTTTTTAAAGATCTTAGTATTTGGAGTATTCTTGCTTGTGTGGCCATGCAAAAGATAAGCCATTTACCATAAAAAAGTAAAGTATAGACATAGAGGATCTAAAATTGGAAAGCATACAAAAAGATTTTGGTTGAAGATATTTATTTGAAAATACTGTAAAAATTATAATTAGTGCCGTATTCCATTAAAAAATATTTATGGGCTATTGCTTTGTGTGTGATAATCCAGGGAAATGCCTCTTGATTTACATTGCAAAAAATCATTAAGTACTCTTTGGGGACTATTTTGGGATGGTCACAGGGAAAAAGGGATCCTACATCTGCTGGTAGAGATGGGGAAGATATCTATCCTGGCTGAGTAACCTCCCTGTGGTGCAACACTGGTTGGTACCTCCACAGAGGGAACAGAAAGGAAGCAATTGGGATCCTCCCTATATGGAATGGGATGGGATAATAATGGATAAAGCACCTAAATACCTGTTGGACACACCCCTTCTGCAAGTATTGAAGTTCATCAGCTGTAGAATCAAGAGCAGGAGCAGGTTGGACAACTCATTCCCAGTTAGGAGTGAGCTTCTAGGAGCTCCTCAATGATATTTTCCTCTCTGTGCCACTGTGGAAAGGGGGAATGACCTCTGGTATTTGGGATGCAGAGCTCTTGGTGGATGTTTCTGGTGGAGATGCCTTTGTTACAAATCTGTAAACCAAAGCCCCAGTGAAAAGCGATCAAGAGGCAACTGAAGTGTTATTTATCTTTTCCAGGAAATGGAATTCTACCTGCTACCTTTCACAGCACTTGTTCAGCACTTGGTAACTGCTTATGTGCTTTCACAAGTCAGAACTTTAATTCCTATAAATAGTGGGAAGAATGAAAATTATAATTTCCATTCTCCTTGAATTAATGAGGGCTCACAATGCAGATTTTGTGAGCGTGTTGGAAAATGCTAGGCTTACATGGAGCAGACAGATTGCTATGAGAGTCAGTGACTGCGTATTTTGAAGCACTGTTTAGAACAAATAACTCTTAGTTCTGTATAATCTTTCTTCATATTGACAGGCAAACGTCAAACTGTATGGAAACCTCAGGAAATTTTCAGAGCTGACATCATCTGTTTCCAGTCCTTATAAAGCAGTGAGGGAAACAAGCTGATTTTGTTATATGAAATTTCTTCAGGAGGAGAAAGGGAAGTTTGTTGTCTTCTGAGCAGGTTGATAACTTTGTTTGTCAGTGAAGAAAGATGCTGAAGGTTAGAAAATGTGACAGGGATTGATCAAAATGCCTGCTGGAATGCAGAATGTGGAGCATTCCAGTGACATGTTCTGCAACATCTTGAACAAAACATAGGAATCTGTGCAAATTCCTTGAGAACAGGCTCTGAAGGGTGTAAAAATTTAAGTTCTTAATAAATAATCCCATGTTTGGCTTAACCTGGGTGTAGACTGGGCAGAATGAATCATTGGTGTGGTGGCCTGTTCAGGTCTGACCACGCTTCTGCAGCCAGGGCTGGGTTCAATGGTGTGGTTTGGTGCTCCTGAAGAGCTCAGGCTGATTTCTGCTTGTGATGGAAGGTATTCTCCCTGGAGCAGCTGCTTGCTCACACTTTGTCAGGATAGCCCTGATTACTCTGATAAACATTGCCAAGGAATGTGGTGTTGGTGGTGTTTGCAGGAGTCTTAGGATGAGGGAAGAGATGAGAATGTTGACTCCATGTTTCAGAAGGCTTCATTTATTATTTTATGATATATAGTATATTGAAACTATACTAAAATAATAGAAGAAAGGATTTCATCAGAAGGCTAGCTAAGAATAGAAAAGGAATGATAACAAAGGCTTGTGACTGACTGAGACACTCTGGACAGCTGGGCTGTGATTGGCCATTAATTAGAAACAACCACATGAGACCAATCACAGATCTACCTGTTGCCTTCTACAGCAGCAGATAACCATTGTTTACATTTTGTTCCTGAGGCCTCGCAGCTTCTCAGGAGAAAAAAATCCCCAAGGAAAGGATTTTTCATACAACATATCTGTGACAGTCTGATGTTGGGCAGGTCTGGGTGCCCAACAAACTTAAACCTTCTTATGATGAGTAGGGGATGATTCCAGGTGGTGCTGAGCTTGGGACCAAGCTGGAGCCTAGACCTGGACCTGCTGCCTGCTGTGATGGCACTGATCAGCAGTTCCTGGTAGAAGTTAGCTGGTAACAAGAAGTTCCCACTGGCATTGCAAGAAAAATTATTCCGTTTCTAACTTATTTATAAAATAACAGCATATCATAAACCTCCCCAGTCACACTCTGAGTTCTAATAACAGATCTCAGTGACAGACTGCTTTTTCATTAGTTTGAAACTCACCAGTCCTCAAATTGATATCTCAACTGATTTAGGAAATTGCAATTTGCTGTTTGCCATGCTTTAGTCGAGGAAAAGGGCTGTTGGACGTGGAGAGATTCAGCACATAAATATAGGGTTCTAATACCAAGTGTATTCCATCCTGGACTGTCCTGCCTGGGTTTCAGCCGTGGCTCCAGAAAGTTGCAGATGTCCCTGGATCCAATGTCAAACCTGCCAGACCCAGGCAGATGTCTCAAATGCCTAGTCTGGCTCAAAGGCATGTGTTTAAAGTTAGTGGGTCAATATTCAAGTAACAATAATATGTTCAACATTGCAATGCAAACCAAAAATATTAGTATACAAATAGTTTCTCCCATTTGACTCTGTTGCAATGAAAGAATGAGAAATTTATGCAAGGACTTCAATCACTTTTTTTAGAAACATATTCTCATTTTGAATTAAATGGATAATCTCCTATTAACTCCAAACAAGAAAAAAACAGGATTTATCTGTAGTTTATTAATGAGAAATAACTTGCCTTATTTTTCTAGTTTGATGGAAAATTTTGGAGACTTGCACAGATCTTCTTGATGAGATCAAAACTGGAATAACAATTGAGTGAACATTTGCCCAAGACATTGTTGCAATTTCCAACCAATGATGCCAAGTGAAATAATTTTGATGTAAGGAGTTGTTCATTGACATGCTATTGCAAGCAGCCTGCATTGTTGTTAATATCCATATACTTTGTATTGCACTGGTCTGCATTAATTTTCATCATTTTTGCACTTGTGGATAGTGCTTAAGACTAATTTATAGATTATGTGGTGTCATATTGACTTAAATAGACTGTATTTTGAACATTCTGAACATTATGAACATTCTCTAGTAAAATAATTTAATTACATTGGAATTTAATGCTATTACAGTGGATAATTGACTGCAGATCAAAACCATAATGTACAACACCTACCTGGAATGTGCACCAAATCAATTGGCTCAGCATTGAAGTTGTTCAATGTGCTTCTTTTTAAAAGGTTGCAGCCCAAGGAGTCTCATTCTGGTCTCTGCTCATCCAGCAATCAGATGAGTTTAAAAACACAGCTCACCTGTAGTTTAATCTCAGCTCTGTTTGTCACATCTTTTGTGTGTCCTAAAAGGAAACAGGCTTCAGTCTCAGAAGTGAAGAGACACTGTTGTTATTGTACAGAAAAGGCATGCAATTTTTTTTTTTGCCAGCAATTGGGAAGGAATGAGTTTTTATCCCATCAAATTCAGTGTCAAATCTAGCTCTGACTAAGAGCCAGAGCTTCCTCCAGGTGCTTTCATGCCAACAGAAAGGCATCCAGATCTCTGGAGTCCTTGTTATGGTTTGCTGTTCCAGCATCAGTTTCTCGTTCAAAAGATTTTTTTTTTTGTTTTATTTTTAGTTTCCCTTGCGTTATACCAAAACAAGTAGTCATAGAGGCTGTGAGATGAATTTTCACTAAGAAAACAAGTTAAGCTTGAACAGATTCTATCTGGTAGCTTAAAAATAAAAAGCAAGCCATTTTCGAACCCAACCAAAGTGCAGATGTTGGTGTAACTTTGGTTCTGTCTCTTTTGACCTCAGGATAATAGAAGTAAAAATAACTTTATCAGAGCATGAGAGGAACAGCTTATAATGCTGCAAAAAGGAACACCAGATTAATCTTGGCTAGTGATTGATAAATTCCTCCTGCTGGTTTTCTTGACAGTCTTACATATATGAGGGGATACTTTTGCTTGACCTCTTCTGTGTCCCTGATAAAGTGTGATGAGTTTTTTTTTCTCCTGGTGGTAAGATTCTACAAGATTATGTACCTTTTCTGATAAGGGGATGTTCAAATCATCTAAGCTGGTGAATACCAATTGCTATAGGTTTGGTATCTTGAGTTTCAAAATCAAAAATCATACCCTGAGATACATTAAGCGCTGCTCTTATTTTCCTGATTTTGGGCATTTGTGTGCACCCTGCAGAAAACACCCTTGGGTCTACAAACTTTTTGTTACAGAGGCCCCAAGGCACAGCTCAGTTGAAATGAGGCCTGGGCTGGTTCTGCCCAGCTTCTCTTTGATCAGGTCATTCTGGCAGCCTTGACAAAACAAGGCAGCACAGAAAGCCATTAAACCATTGACAGCTTTACACCCTTGTAAAGCAGCTAGGGGTGAAAACCAGAGTGATGAGCTCCTCATGTGGGAGCTGGGTATGAAGAAAGCCAAACAGGTGGCAGTTTATGCCAATCTCCCAGACTGGGGGACAGTACATAGCTGAGATGTAGCTTGTAGTACATGCACATGTTGCAGAAGGCCTAGCCCAAGGTGAAACCACAACATGTCAAGTCCGGGCCACCAGCCTGAACTTGAAGACATTGAGCACCTGGAGTTTTATCTTCTTTGTCTTCTTTTATGACAGTGTGGTGCAAGTATTGTATAAATGGTGTATAAGCCTATAAAAGTGTGCAAGTCCAGTACAGTGAAAACCTTAGGGCTGACATTTGTAAAAAGACAGGCTTAGGTTGCATTCCTTTTTCATTCTTCCACTGATTATTTTTCATAGTTAGTCTAGCTTGATTCTGCTGTAATTTCTTCACTGAATTCTTCTGTCTTTGTGTGAAGAACAGTTTTGGTAACTCACTCAAAATTTTTAATTTTCTTAATTCAGTTATTTGCTCAGAGGGTTTTTAAGGCCAAAAAGATTGCTCTCCCAATTTGATCTTTCCGAAAATATGCTTTGGATATAAAATTAATGATTTTGTTTTAACTAGAAAAAAAAAGAAGGTTTATTTTTTTATTAGTATGAAGGGTTTATTTTTATTAATTTTGCTAAAGGAATTTTTAAAGTTGGCCTTTGCCTCTCTGCTAATAGTTCTCTTATGAAAGAATGTGGTTAGAATCTCATTACTTCTTAAACAAAAAAAAAAAAATCACCTTATTTTTCAATAAAGAAAATTTTAACTTAGAAGAAAATTCTCAAAAGAGGACCTTCCATGGTGTAAAAAATTGTTCCCATCTCTGTGACTCAAACCAAGTGGTGCAAGTACTTTGGTCAGATTCCCACTGTGAGAGAGCTCCTTCCTACAAGTAACTTGTTGAATTCTCTGAACCTTCAATAAACCCAGCAGAGTGATTATTGGTTAGAAATGCCATCAGTAAGATTTACATGAAGCTTAAAGCACCTAGAATTCCATGAAAGTAGAAGTTCAGAAATCACTACCAAGTCTGACCTGGATACATCACTCTTGCTAACTTGAATGTACATTGTAGAATCAGTATTCAAGAGGTTCTTGTTCAAAACATTTGCATTTTGGTGAGAATTTTCCTGACAGAGCAAATAATTGACTGGTGAAGATTTACTTTTTTGACTGTATCCATTGTTACAATAACCCCACCGAACTTGCTGCAAGTCTGAAAGGCAGCACGATGTTAATTAATAATTATGTAGGTACAGAAGGGAAATTTATAAGAATTTTAAATGTTTTATGAATGGATCAATAATTATTTCTTTTTCTGTGAGGTGATATAGTGCTAGTTGCTTAGGAATAATAGAAATAAATGCAGGCCACAAAAAGAGTGGGAAAACCCCTACATTTTGTATGACTAAAAAAGGGTTCATGGCTTTAGTTAAAAATGAGATGTGCAATACTCTCTGATTTTATTATTTATTCAGTTTTCTTTTCTGTATTGCACCCAAATAAACAATAGTAAGGACTCTTTCTGCACTGGAAGTTATACTTTGAAGGCAGCAAATCTTCCCAGATTATTATCCCACTAAAATTAGCTTATCCCTGTAAAACTGGGTACCAAAATACTTGGGAGGAGGCATTGTCTGATTTCCTCCCTCCCTCCTGAGGAGCTTTTCTCCTGCAGACACAGACTTTCCTGAAGTGACTGGGAGGTCCTGGTTGGACTCAGCAAGTGTCAGAAGTATCAGAAAGTTTGTAAGGACTGAGTGGGTGTTTTTTTCCCTCCCATCCTGCTGTATCTGGAGGACTTAATGGGATAAAAGAGGTACTGCTTTGTCAATAGCTTGTACATTTTGACAGTACCTCGAGAACAACAAAGCTCTGATGGGGAAACCTTTTCTTTTGACCTCTAAGCCAAAATTTCTCCTTCCATGGAGGAAAGAAATTAACTAAAAAAAAGAAAGCAAGAAAAAAAAAAAAAAAAAGACAGCAACCCTTCATCCCTAGATGCAACATTTTACTTCTCCTTGATCAGCATTGGCAGCTGTTCATTTGCTGCCTGAGTGAATTCAGAAGAAGTCATTTACCTTACAAGTGATGAATGCTGTATGGCACTTGCTCGTCTCTATCTTACCAGCATTTACTCTCAGCCTGACAAAAGCCTCCTATTTATTTCTGGATCTGCTAGTAATATCTCATTGAACTAATTATTTATCATGTTTCTGAATGGTGTGAGAAAGGCAATCCTCTGATAGAGGCAGCAGCTCTGTGCCACATTCAGATGAATTCATGAGGGAAAGAATAACCCGAGCAATGATGTTGGTGTTACCAGAAAAAACAGGGTTTCACATTTGAGCAGCAAGTATTATTAGGCAGCAAGTTGTCTGCTCTGAAACAGATTAACTTTTATTGCACTGCAATTTATTTACTTACCATCCTATTTTCACTTTGAATCTACTCCTCCATCCACAACAAGACTTTTATTTTTTTTGGCTGATATTCTTCCTCTCGTGCTTGACACATTGGAGTTAAACACAGTGACTTGGAGAGAGAGAAATGAGCATTACTGTTTATTGAGAAGTTAAGGAGACTACTGTGGTATTTTCTTGCTTGTTGTCTTTTTAAATTCAAATTTGCAAGACTGAATTGAACTATTTCAACATAATTTCATTTTGATTGCCATTTTCTGTAGCGCACATGGGATTTTTGTACTCTGGCTGTGAATGTTAGTTACAAAGTAGTAATGGGCAGCCTCTCCAATAAATGTGCTGCACATAAAAGGATTAAAAATGTGCATTTCAGTTTTTACTTGCTAATACTCAGCTAATCTGTAATGCTTTAGAAGGCAATAGATGCAAACACTGACTGATAGATACAGGCAGTGCTCTGAAGCCACAACTGCAAGAGGGAAAGTCATGGTATCAACCACACAGAAGAGTAATAAAAGTGTAAAATATCCTGGGTAAATGTGGTTGCCTTCATTGTATTTGCAGATGTTTGGTCCCCTAGTAACTAAATCTGAAGGATTTTAAGCAATGGAATCAGGCACTTGTCAAGAAGATGGGAGAAGGCATTACACAGTCACTATATGAGCAGCAATTTTTAGTATAAATGGTCACAGTGACAGTAGATGCACATAAAATTTATTTCAGCTGGGAGTGTGTCTCTTTGTTTTTCCCCCCTGTCAAATGAAAAGGGTTTTATTCAGAAAGAATGCATAATGTAGTATTTGAGTGCACTGCTTTGTACCTCCTGCAGGAAATTTAGGTTAAAAGCTGAGTTTTAGAGAAGCTGAAAGCCCAAATTTTTGATTGCTTCGAACCACAAAGCAAATGTGTATAAGTGTTTGAACCAACAAGGATATAATAAAGGATATGACTTTGTTATACTTCAAAATATATTTCTCTTTGAAAGATGAAGAGCTAATCTGATGGAGGAATTTAATAAAATGGTTCTTACTAGGTGTTGCTCACTTGGTTTTGAAACATTTGCTCCAGGGAAGTCATGTCCTGTTAACAAAGTTTGCTGCTTTTAGAATTACTTTCCTGGTTCCTGTAAGAAATCATTAACCTCCAAAAGGAGCTATTCCAACTAAAGTTTCCATCAATATGTGTGTTGCACCAGCAGAAAAATGCACTTGCAGGCTTGCAGACTTTTGGATGATTAGCTGAAGCATAGTCTTGGGGAGAACTCCTGCTGTTCCTTCCATGCACAGAAGATTTGGCTTAGAGAAATTGCATTACCTTTTTTTGTCTTTTTTTCTTCTCTGGAATTTTTGCTTATTAATCTTTCCTTGTGGGAAAAGCTAGCATTCATAGGTTTAAAAGAAAATCTCTCATTTGGAGGTGAAGAACAGAAGAGCCAGAGTGAGCATGATGGCCAGGGTTCAAAAGCAACATTAGTTAGGAAGATGAGGCTCATGTATTACAGAGTTTTGTGACGCATTACCCCATTAACAAGGTTAAAAAGTAGGATTTCAGTTACTTTTCCAGGATATTTTAACCCTTTGGGAAGCTCTATTAGATGGCAGAAGTGGGCAAAGTGATGCATTTTGAGGACGTGGGCGTTTGCAGGAGATGCAAACAAGCAAGAGCTGTGCTATTGATCTTTCTCTTATTTTCTGTCTGATTATTCCCAAAGTAAGAAGCAAGCACTCTCAGGAGCACTCTCATGCTTTCAATGGTGCTTTCTCAGATATTTAAGTCTAGACTTCATGGGAAGATTGTGGGGTTGGATGGGGGAACAGCTTTCAGATTGAAATAGTCAGCAGACTTAAATGTCTGGGTGTAAGTCAGCACTTTCTGGGGAATGCAAGTCATCTGAACTCAATGCAGATGGGGAACAGTCTTGTTTTATATCCTGAATAATTGATTTTCTATTTTCTATTTGGTTTTTTTTTTTTTTTTTTTTTTGTGTCTCAGCTCTTTCTAAGTTTTTTCTTCTTGTTGCTTCAGTTTTTCAGCTCTTTCAGCACATTGCATGCAGGACACTGGCAGACTGGTCCCATATTAAAGTCACCCAAAGGTTATAACTTCAGAGTATGCTTGAAAAGCTCATTATTCCCATTATACATTCCACTGTCTTTAATTGTGCTTGCATCTTTGCTCCAAAGTAATTCAGATTTCTCATAAATTTCTCTTTAGTTTAAAGTACTTAAGTTTAGGTTGTTGTGTGTATTCCATCATCTTGTCCATTTTAGAGCTCAATCATTGAAAAAAATGTATTTGACAATATTGATCCCTCAAATTGCTTCCCTGTAAGTAATCTTCTTTCTAAAAGGCAGCCATTAATTATGCCTTTTTTCTCTCTTAGGTAGTTATTAATTCAGAACTCATTATCTTTTTCTCCTTTTTCTCAGAATAATCTCACATGAAAGGTCTTGACCAACATGAAATAAATTTTTAAATGATCAATTCTGAACGTAGCTACAGGCTCCCACTTGTTTACCATTTAAGAACGCTGCGAAAGAACAGATTGCAAACTGCAAACCTTCATTACAAAGCCAGTCCTCTGCTTTATTCAGCCTGTACTTATCACATGTTATTCCAGCTTTACCCCATGCTTTAGGACTGATCATGCAGGTTGGTGATGGGGCTGCCTTGCAGATATTTTTTGGCTGTACTGGGTTGTGGCCAGTCCTGGTGCCAAAGACAGCTCTGTTCCTTGGCTTGGGAAGTGTTTGAACCCTGAGCCACTTGGTGGTGCAGTGAGAATTAACTTTATTTTTGTTTTGGAAGATGGATCATGTGGGAATTGCTTGCCGTACTCCTTAGGATTAACAGCTTTTTTCCTTGGCTCTGCTCCTTTTCCTTTATAGTCTTCAGGCACTCAGCAAACTGTCTGGCCCTGGGCATTTAATTTCTCAAGCTGTTGTGTAGATTTGTGTCTCTGGCACGATGCTGTAATTTCCTTCTAAGTTTGGATCCTCCTGTTATAAATAAAGTCATCCAAATTGTTCAACTCTTTGTCATCTTGATGCCTTTCATTTCTGCCTTTATCCTTTAATAGCCAGTCTACAAAGGACTGATTTTCCTCCAGGCGTTTCTTCTCTTGGCTGACAAAGACCCAGACCTGCAGTCCATGCACCAGCCTTGATGCTGAACAATCCCTTGTTTCCTTTAATAAAATGATAAGACATGATTAATGAAATGAAAAAATGAAATAAAGGAAGTGCTAGGATCCCACTGCTTAGGCAGGGATGGGATCCTGGTGGGGTTTATCTGCTGTGAACTTTAGTCCACGTCATTATCTACAGCTCCTTTAAACAACATACATCCGATTTACCAATTAATTGGTTGAGAAATCTGACCCTTCTCATCCTGTCATGCACCAGTAAACATTTTGTCATCATATCATTGAGTTATGCATAAATTTCCCTTGCCATACTTCAGTGCCATACTTCAGCTAGACTTCCTGGCACAATTTTTGACTAAACGGTAATAAAGAGCTGGAATCTGGTTATAAATGGGAAATATGATTATTTCTCCTGCTGCTAAAGACATCTGATTCTTGCTGCATGATAACTCTAAAGGCTCAAATCTGGTGGCATCATCCCAGTATGAGCACTGAAGCATTTCAGTAATCCTATGAAAGCAGTTTCTGTTTGTTCTCTTTTGTTACAAGTAATTTTTACCTCATCAAGCCCTACACCAGAATTCACTTATGCCCATTTGACCCTTTTTATTCTTTTGTATATAGGAAGATGGGGTCAAACTCATTTTAGGTATCTTAGGGCCTTTGTATGCATGCTCTTCAATGATTGATCCTTTAACATTCCTGGAACATGTTCTGGCTGGCTCAGTCACAGGAGCATGATTGGAAATGCTGGAAGAGGCTCTGACACCCAAAACCAGGCAAGATTTCCATGCCCAGAGAAAGATCAAAGGAGGGAATAATTTCTACCCCTTTCTCCTTTTCTGGAGACCTCTGGATTGAAGAGATAGCAGGAACACCCTTTTTGTGCTGTTCTTTAAAACAGGAGAGCAGGAAGTTTGTGAAGTGTCTTAGCCTCACCACAAGTAGAAGATCTACAAGAACTCTTAGGAGTTGCTGGAATGAATATTGATCTAATGAAAATGCTTTCCTAAGTGCCAGGTGTCACATCATCCTTCCCCACTTGCCCAGCATTATTTCCAGCCCACACTTTTTGTCTGCCCTTTGTTTTCATTCCTGCTATCTTTAAGAAACATCCATTTGTAATCAATTCTGTAATTACCGGGTGTGATCTTGATTTTTAGAGGAAATAGCCTTAGTAATTCCTCTGCCTTTCTTTGATCTCTCTTGTAGTTTTAGTTGTGAGATTAATAAGCAGAAGTTTCCACTGCTGGATAATTTTTAGGTATTTATGGCTGCTATAGCTATATTTTCTCAGCTTTGCTCCTTTTAACCAACCTCTTGAAAGCCTTAAACATTTAAAATTTAGCCATTTGATATTCATCACAGCTGCTGGTCCCTGATGATTGCTGTCTATTAGTTCTTCATGCACAATTGCACACTCATAGCAACTGCCATGCAATGCTTCTTTCACGTTATCTTGTAAAGACAATGTTACCTTTTCTGCATATTGCACAAGATGTAATTGAGAAGAGCTTTCTTGCTTTTATGCTGCAGAATTCCCATACAGAGTCAGTATTTTTCTTTAAGTTGCCTTTCGTGTGTTCTTTAAGTAGCCAGTTCTGGGAAAGATGGCATAAGAGGGGTTTCATAAGGTTTATTTATGCAAAGCTGATCTGTCAGCAGTATATGCACAAGGTTTACTGGAAAAGTTGCAGTTTGCCAAGTCAGAGCTATGTTTCCAGTAAGGTAAGGAATGAAGTCTCTTCAAAACTGTCACTGAATGACAGGCTTTGCCTACCGTAGGCTGTGTGATGAACAGAGGGGAGTTATTTTGGGCTGTGATTTTGAACATTGGCATGGTTGTGTACAAGAAGCTTCATAAGACTAGCACAGTATTCCTTTCCCATCTGGTATATTCGTGTTTTCGTGGTAATAAATAAAAGTGTGCTTTCAAAATGGGGAACCATTTGAATTAAACCATGTCTAAATATTTTCAGACGTGAAAATACAGTTTTCAGACCTGGAATGAAAATTGCATCACGACATACTTGTATATTCAAGATATTGGCTTTTGTTTAACTTTGGCTATGAACTTAAGTCTGACCAATTGTTGCTTTCTAAATAATTGAAAGCTGATTTTCCTTTTTTTTTTTTTTAATTCTTGAAATTTTGTCATAGAAGAGGTTCCTATACTAACTATTAAATATTTGTAACATTTACATTCAAATAATTGGTAGCTTTGTCTTGCTAAAAGTTGTGCAAAGAAGTTCTGAAAGCAACAGAAAAAGAAATAAATGAGGTTCTAAATTTTCTACTAAGGAAAACCTGTGTGTCTAGCTATGCATTATCAATTGGGACCTGTAAAAACAATAATGTCATGCAAAGATTTGATTTGCTCCATGCAAGGTAGCTGCTATGCATTGCACTGGTCCACCCTGGGCTTAGAAACACAGCACTGTCCTAATCAAATCTCTGTACTGGTTCTGTTCTCCAGTTGGGCAATTGCAGACAAGCACCAAGGCAAAGGGCTTTGAAGCTGAGGATGTCTGTTTAATTAGCCTAAGATTCATTGCTTTCCCTCTTCTTAATTAAGCTAAGGTAATCATGAAATCTGTTTGACAACTGTACTCTCAAATGTTGCTCATCTATTTGATAAATGGGCAGGTAGAGGATAATTAGTTTCAGTCCTTTTGCTAATTTTCCAAAATGAAAGAAGAAAGAGGTAATTTAGGAAGATATTTTAGAGTCTCTTTTCTACAAAAATTGGGTAGTAATAGGAAAATTGAACAGAACAGAATTTGCAAGCTTCAACCAAACTCACAGCCAAAGAGAAAATCCCCACAATTTAACAAGACATCTAAATTTCCCAGTTT
The DNA here is from genome assembly GCA_020466415.1 of Ammodramus savannarum pratensis. Classification (NCBI taxonomy): domain Eukaryota; kingdom Metazoa; phylum Chordata; class Aves; order Passeriformes; family Passerellidae; genus Ammodramus; species Ammodramus savannarum. The sequence goes on from JAHXMQ010012337.1 coordinate 34,289,142, forward strand.
TGCTGTGCTTGAGGCATCTGAATATTTTCATAGGCTGAGGACTTCAGCTTCCTTCCCCAGAGTGTTAGCAAAGAGCCATTGAATGAGTTCGGTACATGACCAAACACACAGTTTTCCAATATTTGATTTCTTTTGCTGGTGTGAGGATGTTGCCTTAACATGATCATTATATGTGAATAAATGTCGCCGTGTGGTGTTAAAATATTTAGATAAATGACTGAAGGAAAGTCAAAGAGACAAATCAAACTATTTCCTTTCAAAGTGTTTTTGGTACACCAATATTAAAATATAGCTTGTGACTCATTAATGAGGAGAATATTCCCATGGGATTGTCCCAATAGTCAGGCACTCTGCAATATTCTTCATAATGCAAGATGGTTCTAGATCATGGACCATGAAAATATGAATACACAAAGCCTGCACTGAGATTTGTTTTCATATTTAAGTTCATCCTTTTGCTAGAGTGAAGTAGTATTGAACTGAATTTGACAATAAAATCCATGAAAATTCTTACCTTGATCACTAAATGTATAAATTCCTTATGGAAGGCCCTATGAAGGCAGAGTAGGGACTAAAGGTAGTAGGAGGGGAATAAGCAGGATGACCCAAAGACATTGTGACCTTTAGTATTTAAAGGAGTAGCAGCAATGCTGTAAACTGTTAGAGGATTAGAAAACTTCAAATGTGTAAATACATCCATTTGGATTTTGCAGTCTTGTCCATAGCATGAGCATTAGACTTGTGCAAGATTAGTGGTCAGAATGTTTCTTATCGTGATTCACTTATAAATGATAATAAGTATTACATCAGCTGCCAGAGTCCTGCTTGTTTCATGTCTGATCTTGTCAAATAAATGTTTTATTAAGAAATGGATTTTGAGAAAAACGACCTTGTTCCCTTTTAACTCTGCTGGACTGGCCGTTCAGTATTTACATACTGTAGTGAGAGAAAACAATGAGTTAGCTCTGAGACACAGTTCCTTCAGTTTTGCTCCAACATTTTTCCAGGTCTGGGTTTCTACTTTCTCCATGCTGGGGATCAGAGTGCATTCCTGCCCCCTTTGTGCAGGCTAGAAGGAGCATCTGCTAAGGACTGCTCTCCACTTTGTGCTGTTAACAGTGATGAATTTGTGCTGCTTTGTTGCTGGTGTTGATCACGATTGGACCTCAGAGAAACAGATGTTTGCATGAATCTCTTCTGAAGACAGAACTACTGATAGATACTTACTAGCATGGGAAAGAAAAATCTGCCTAATATGACTTATTTGGAGCAAATGCTTTGGAGTACTTGCTTGTAATGTCCAAATCTATCTACCCAGGCTATGTGCTTTTGTGCTTCTAGTCTTTCCAACTTCAGCTCCTATGCCATATTTTTCAATACATCAGCCACCCTGAAATATCCAAAAATAAAAATAAATATAAGTCATCTGGTGGGTCACTTCCAGTATTTCAAAGATTCTCTTCTGTCTTGATCTTGAGTATCAGATATCACTAACACTCTTTGAAAGATTGTACTTTTTTGCTTCCACTTGCTTTTCAAAAACATCCAAGTGACCCTGGAATCCTGCTGGGGAAAAATGGCATTTTCCCAGCAAGCTGCAGTGTTCCTAGGGGACCCACACAGGATACATGCTCTTTCATCTCACTCTTAAGAAATTTAGACCTATAATTTACAGAGCTAGTTTGAAGCTTTGTTTTCCCTTTCATTCCCTTTTCTTTTCTTACAATATATTTCTCATTCTGGGAGAACAGAACATTGTCTCAAGTAGTCCTGCTTCAGCAGAGCAAGTCTGTCTTTTCAAGGACAGATCATTAATTCCTGGTGTGTCCTGTTAAATTTTGCATGCCGATATCATCGCACTCGCTGACAGAGATGTTTTGGAATCTTGTTCCCCACTACCTCTATAGCCAGCCCTCAAGAATAATTTTTTTTCCATTTGGTTCATGTGTTGTTGCTGGGTTGTGGTTATTTTTTTGTTGTGCTGGTGGTGGTGGTTTTGTTTCCTCTTCCTGCTGTGTGTATTTTAATCGTTCTTGTGTCTCTGGAGAATCTCAGCTCCCATTCCTCCCCAGGGTCACCTACATAGAAACCTTCAGCAAACTTTGCATTTCTCAAGCAGATTATTTCCTTCACATGCTTGGTATTTCACAGCCATAAGTGATAACCTTGGGAATGATTTCCCAGATAAACGTTGTTGTTGATGAGGAAAGCACATGGCTCTTCAAACCAGGCGGTTGTGAGGAGGAGTTAACCAGGTCATTGTCTTGAACCATGAAGTCATGCTGTGGAGTGCTCTGATGTCATCCTTTTTAGTAATTACCTGATAGCTTTTGGAAACTAGCATGCACAGTGGAATAATCAGAGATTGAAGCAGCTTTTTCCTGGAAAGTACTGGGCCGTCTTCCTCTCATTCTGTTTTATTCTTTCTTCTTTATGTGCTGAGTTAGGAGAGAAAGAAGTTGTTGAAATGTTTGATATGTGCTTTGTTCACTGTTGTATTACTGAAATAAGTGATTCATGCTTTCTGGTGTTTGAATTTCCAAGGAATCTGAGCGCCTATGGTTCTTACAGCCTTCAGTTCTGCAGTTGGGAGCACTAAACTTTAACCATCCAATTTTTTAGATCTTATGTATTTCTCCTCATTGCCTAAAAGTTATGTCATGTTCAGAGATGTTTAGATTTCAGTTTAATCTCCTGCACAAAGGGGAATTTAATCCAACAAGACATGGAAGACAAACTAAACTTTGTGTTGCTTTGCTCTAAGTAATCTGAACATGTGCTCAATGCACCTTTTCTCATTTCTGCAAGAGGTCATTGTTGGGAGCACTTGCTCATTTCTGATGCTAACTCCATCTTGCCATGGATCTTGGAGATTGCTTTTTCTAGTATGCCCTAGCTCTTCTAGGTGTGTGCCTTTATGAGAATCTCAGCTGTTGTTTAATGTTGGGTGTCAGTGAATCCCTCTGTTGGAAGCAAATTTGGAAACACGTGCCCTGCTGCCCAGAAAACTGCAAAAAAATATACAAGTAAATATTTAATCCAGTCTTGTGCTTAGAGTGAGTGGTTCATGATTTCTCGATGACTGAGTTAGAATCTGTCTTATAAACAAAGCCTAAAGAGAAAAGAGTTTTTCTTGCTGAATTTCTAGTGCACAAAGTAATACAAAATTGACAGAATTTTGTCAAAAAATCTTTGCTTACTGGTATAATTTTTATAACCAAAAACTGAAAGAGGATGTATGGATAAGGGCTAATGGCTGTGGCATGAGAAACACTAGAAAAGATGGAGGAGAAAGAAATGGTTCACCCAAACTTTCTCTTCCCCCTGGTTCTATGCACAGACCAGAATAGAAATTCACTTCTTGGGCTGTATTGGAGGTGGAGCCACTGGATACCTGTTTCCAGTGATGTACAATTGTGCTTTTATTCCTTCAATCGGAATGCTAAGATGCACATTTATAAGACAACTTGAAGCTGTGGAGCTACATTCTGAATTGGTTGTACATTCTGAATTGGATGCCAGAGCTATATGGCTGAAGTCTAAATTGGAGTTAATTTTTGGTCTAAATTGGTGTTTATTTTGCACACTGGCAGAGTTTTACTGCCATTGCTCTTCTTCTCTCCATGTTTTTTTGGATGTTGATAGTTCATAGCTAAACTTTAAAAATAATGATATTATAGCTACAATGGTTGCTTATCCAGTGTGTAAATGGGCTAAATTACTGAAGATGTTGTTCTGAGACTCTTTTATTAGACACAATAAAATCCAGGTTCTCATTACTTTTCCTGTAGAATATGCAGCTACTCCAAAGAAAATGCCAGATTTTATTCTAATCTGAGTAGCTGCATACTCGGATCAGAAATGGCTCTAGATCTTCCATTTCATGGGGGAAAATTCACCTTAAGATTTTACATGCTCTATGAGTGTTAATTGTTCTTTTTTCATTACATTGGTAAAATATTTTCTTAAGTGTATTATGCTAATTTTCTTTGGGTTGAAGTCAGCCACATTTATTCTAGTGGTGCAGGGTCCTAAAATTTGCCTTGTGTATTTTATGGATTTGAAACACTGCCCTTCCTCTCTTGGATCACATCAAACTCAGGTCATTGATGCTGGGAGAACACCTAAGATATCTTTTCCCAAGATTCCCCAGCACCATCCTGAAAACATATTTTAAAATTTTCTTTTCCCCTTCCTTCTTGCTGTTGGGCTTCTTTCAGACATCTTTTCTCTTGACTGTTCATGGTAAAGCTCCTACCCTTATTTGTATGCAGGCCTCTGGTAAAGTCTAAATCTGAAATTTTAATTTTCTCTAATATTTTTCTTTTTTTTCCTTTTTTCCCCTTTAAATATAATGCCCAGGTCTACTGCTCAAGGGAATATTTTGCCTAGGCTGGTATAGAAAAACATCTGTGCTTCTTTTTTTATTGCAAATTCTCTCGGCAGCACAAACAGCTAGGCACTTAAAGATAATGAAATGAAGGCTCTGAGTCTGCAGCTAATGACAAAGTTGCAGAAATTGCATTTTTTTCATCTGCCTGCTTTTCCCAACATCCTAGATTTTTGTTTCAAGTCCCAGTTTGGATGACTTCTGGCCTCATGTAAAATATTCATTAACTGCAGTCACAAAGGTTCTGTTAAATACAACAGAGCTCTTCTGCAACTTAGTGATTTTTTTTTAATTTTTTTTTTTTTTAATTTCTGCCACCGCCAACCCTGCAGAAAAATCCAAGCAGAATGCTTTATTATTTTGCAGAAAGGGAGTCTAAACCTCCTGTTGCATTTTCTACAGGTAGGCATTGTTGCAGCAGTGGCGCTGTGGTTGTGCAGTCATAGTTGTGCTTTGAGACCCCAGACATCCTGGTGTAACTCCCAGAGATGCTGCAGAGACAGACCAAAGAGGTTGTTATGGATCAGGACAGCAGGATGAAGGATTCATATCAGGTTCTCAGTGACTTCTCTCCTCCCAGGCTGTAAATACCTTGTTTGCCCTGATTTTTGGTTGGCAGAGAGCAGGCACAGCAGGGGAAAGCCTGCTCCTTACACACCAAACCATCCTAAATTATAATTATCAAACTGGGCTCACAACAGGTATTTTTCAGACTAAATCCTCAGATTGTGTTGTATTGTTTTAAGCTACAAAATTGCCCAGCATTAATAACGATTAGCATGGTATTTAACTAGAGAGAGCATTAAATTAACTTTTCTTCCATAAACACATGCTGTATCTAACATGAAAGGCGCCTTTGCCTAGAGCTTAACTGGTACCAATAGAAATAACAGAGCTAATTAATGTCAGCTCATAAAACTAATGACTGTGTTCTTTCCAAGTGGTAGCACCCGTTCATTTGGTGGCATGTGCAGCTTCTTTTCTTTCAGTCAGTTGGCTTTGAATTTTTTCTAAATTAGAAGACTTCCCTGGAGTTTTTACTTTATGCTCTTCATCTGGCAGGCCCAGAAAACCTATTTCTCTATTTCTCTTCAAACAAACCCAAACCAGGACTAGGCAACTATGATTCATCCTCTGATTTTTTTATTTGTTGTTATTATTATCTCTGTATATTGTTTTACTTTAGTCTTACTTCTCTTTGGAACTTTTAAAAATTCTAAACTAAGTATTTTCTATTCTCAGTGATCATCAGGGTAGGTCTTTTTGTGTGACTAAGTTTTCAAAACCTCATATTGGAATTTGCATGTCTATGTCAGCACTTACACAGGGCAGGCATTCAGGTATGGAGAAGCTTTTCAAGGCCTCTTATTTTGGAATTTCAGCATTTCTGCAAGGGATTCTTGCCCCTGGGGATAAGCTCTGTTAAATTCAATTGAGTTCCTGCCATGCTAAGAATACATTTTTCTTTGCTGTGGGGCAAACTGTGCTAAAGCTTCAGGCTCCTGGCTATACAGTTGCCAGAAGCAAAATTCCAGCTGAGTTCAGTGATGTTATCCCACCCAAAGCCTAAAACTACCATTCACTTATCCACTGATTATCACCCAATGGAAAGAAAAGTAGTTATGGGCTTGTAGCAAGAGAGGGAGAAAGGAGTGCTCTTAAAAATTCAAGAATTGCAAGGAGAGGAATACTGAGGCCTGTGAAGACATCCAAGGCATTTGTGGTTCTGCAGAGCTGGAATAATTTGAGCTTTGCAGATGTGCCAAGCTTTTGGGAACTGAGGTTCGAGTCAGTGGGATTGCATGAAAGAACTTGCTCTCCAGAAACACCTGATGTAAAGCAGCTGTGAGAGCTAGAATTCCCTGCTGGAACAACAGCAAATTAAAAACTCCAGATGATATCATAAGGGTGTTCAGCTCAGTTAGAAAGGATCGTCCCTGCTGCTTCTGTCAAATATTGATTGAAGACAGTGTTGCCTTATCACAAGTCCTAACCACAAATAAACCCATGTGAAAAATTTCTTCTATAAAATGTGCTTTTAATCCCACTTTATAGACTCAGCAGCAGGAATACAGCAGAGTTTTGTTTAGTTCCACTCTTCACCCAGTTGTACAGTTGCTGTCTATTGCCAGTAGTGTCTCCATAGCTTCTTGACTAATGAAAACAATTTGTTTAAAATTAGATGACAATAAAATGCATGGAAAGGCAAAGTTTCCCTCTTAACTCAGATTATACCACAATATTTCATCATCAGGCAGCTCAACTTGATTGTTATAGGTTTCAAAAACTAGCTTCAATAAGCAGCATAAAATTGTTCTTCTGAGAGCAAAAAATTCTTCAAGAGAAGAATTGCTTAGGTTTGTGGCACTGGCATATGAGGAAACAGTTAAAACCCTTCCTTTGGTAGATGGAGTGCTGAGGGTTTCATGAAGGACATGTTCTTTTAAAAGACTGCTTTTTAAATGAGTTTAAATGGGCTTGATGTTATGCTTTACACAATGTCAGTGAAACAGGTACCACTAAACTTGCAGCTTTGGTGATTACCATCCTGGTAATCACAGTTCCTCCTACCCTGAGGGTCTCTCAAAAGAGTTGCATTTAAAAAATACCTGGTGAAAAGCCTTCCACTGGCTTGAGCAATAGTTTAAAAAAACTTGAACCCAAAAAGTGCAGAATCAAACTTCAAGGTAGTATTTCAGCCCCTGGCCCTACCCCACTAGCCTATCAAAATAAATTATTAGGCATTTTTCTAGTTCATGTAACAACATCTTCTTTCTGCAGAAGCTAATTTTAAGAAATATGAGTGGTTAATTATGTTGTGGTGAGTTTCCTCATAGTCTCTAAAGCTAAGGAGATAAGAGGAAAAGGACTAAGGATCTCTGCTAGCCTTCTCCAACATATGAACAACTCTCATTGTCTGGATAGCCCTATGGATGGAAAGTTTGGGTGTCTCACTTTTCCTGGTAAACCTGTAATAGTATAGAGCTGAGTTGCCATCAGCCAACATCTTGCTGGGAGCTAGAATGGCCAACACAAGGGATCCCTGTCTTCCCTGTCCTAAAAGGCAAGGGGCCACTTCAATGGCAATGCTTGGTTTGCCCATGGGATCAGCCTGGACCGGCTGGAGCCCTTTGGGAAGGAGTAGAAACCTTGCTGGGCTTTCAGCCCCTTTTCTGTGAGTTTCAGTGGTTCCAGCAGGAGGTCTCTATCAATACCCCAGTGCAGAACCTCATGGTCTCAGACCTGTTCCCTGGCTTGTTTGCCAGTCCTGCTTCATTTTTTGGAAATCAGTTATGACATGGGGGTTCCTCTGTGTGACACCAGCCAGGCAGCTCATTTTGATCCTCTGTGCTGGGTATTGCACCCCTGTAGTGTGGTGGTTTTTGTTTGGCAGCTTTGTCTGTTCCTTAAGAATATTATTTTTAGCTTCATAACTATTGGGGAAGAAGAACAATTGGGAGAAGCAAAGGGAAAGGAGTTGCAGAAATGTTCACAAATGCACTACTGTTGCCAAAGGTAGCTGTTTTCCTGCCAGTCATTTTTCCTTTTGTTCCTTTGAACTGAATGCCTAATGTTCATTTAGCTGAATATTTCAAAAAAGTCACCTTTGCCACCAGAATTTATCATCTATATTTTCCTCCTTGCATCATGTTTAAATCTCTCTACTTAGATTTTGTTATTTGGCATATATTTATTTATTTACTTGTTTATTTACAGCTTTATGCCATTAAGCCGCCTGCCACCACACCAATAAATGGGTAAAGAAATGAATGTGTTGAAAGAAACTGTCTGCACTGTGATTTATGCAGAAGTAGAGGACTCTTTCAGGTTCTTAAGAGGTGCATCAGAGCTTTGAAAGTGACAGGCTTGAACAGTGAATTGAGTTTCCTTGATGGAGCTGACCTCCAGGAATTGCTTCCTTTTCAACTACAAGAATAAAAACTTTACCTAGTTCCAAAGTTTCTCGCTTTCTTTTAGTGTTCTTTTCTTTTCTTAAACTGCTCTTGAAAAATGTTAGAAGGCTAGGACCTCAGAAAAGGTGTTTTTGTACCATTTTGCTGTTTTGCTTTTTCTTATGCTCTGGCTTTGATGGATTTGCTAAGGAACTGGAGCTACCCAGGCTTGCTCGCTCGATGAATCACTTTATGTTTTTGGATCTCAAGCTTTATTCTTCTCTGTTTCTAGCAATTCCTTTCAGAGATGAAGAATATGGCAGTAAAGACACCTCAAAAACATGATTCCTAAATTTCATGTGTAATAAAGTATACATAAAGCTGTACTGAGTTCAGCCTGAAGGAGCAGTGACCCAAAGATTCTTCAAAACTCTGCAGCATGCATTTCACAAAACAGCCTATAAGGAGAAGTGGGAAAATAACATTGAGGGCTACTTCATTTCAACTTGGTTTCTTTATTCCATTCATAAGGAAAATTGTCCTCTACTTCACTCTATCTATCCAACTTCTGGGCAATTTGGAGCTAACATAAATAAATGGGAATTGCTGTAAGTGAAGCATTGTTCAGCCTTTATGTAGTTACAAAATGAGTAGGAGCTAAGAAAGTATTCAAAATGCAGGTGCAAAAAACTCAAGAACAAAAGCAGTATTTTTATTATCCAGTCTAGCTCCCCAGTTTCCAGTAAGTGCTCTTAGGTTATTGTCAGTGGAATGATTTGACTGAAAACAAATTAGAAAATTCCTGTGTGTGTCACTCTCCTACAGAAAGGTGTAATATGCTATAAACACCAAGTAACCAGGTATTGCTTTGTCATTAGACTTTCCTACCCTGAGTCTCTTGATTTTTTCTGAAAGAGAATTTTGTGGCTTCACTGTCTTTAGGTGGAAGTTTCTTCCAGGGACAGCATTGTGTTGTTTAAAGAGCATTGTACTGGTAAAAAGCTACTAGGAGGTTGTGAGCCGTTCTCTGGGAGAGCTTCTTGATGTGTGATTACTTTAAAAGACTCTGTAAATTGTTCTTCTGCAGTGGTATGGATGGAGGACAACTAGATCCAGGGCTGGTCCTCAGCAGTTTGAGACACTGTTGTAATTTCTTCTAAAAATCTTCTAATTAATTTTTTCTTTAAGTGCTCTGGTGCAACACTGGAAAACAGGACTCAGAGAGAGCTTAGTGAAATAATGCTTAAAATCTGAATCAAAAATATCCTAGTGTGATTACCCAAAAATACCCAGTGTGATTAATTGTCACACTGGCCAAGAGAGAGATGAAAGGAAACCCAGCTTTCACTGTCTGTGGAAATGTCTGGTTTAAACTATGGTGCCTCAGGTGGCTGGGGAAGGTTACCCAGAGTTTTAAGGAATGCTCTTTTGAATTCTTAAATGCTTCAGTGCACCATGGAGCACCATCAGAGCAAATACTGCCCTCACTGGTAACTCTGAGCTGTGCTTTCCAATGGCCCATTAAGCCCTGATGCCCAGCCACATGAGCAATATCTCAAAGAATGTCTAAATTAAGTAGCAGATAGAGTCACTCTTGACTGCAGCTGGCCTGAGATTAATGACACTCAAGTCTTCCCCTGTGAATACCTGAATAAAAATCATATGCTATTGGTTTTCATTTTTTTTTTCTTTTCTGTTTCCCCCTTTGGCCAAACCAGAAGCCAAGAGCAGAAGATATTTTGTATTCAGTGTCTATTCCACAGCCAATTGCTACAGTCATTGAGTTCCAAACAGGACTGTGTTTTTAATGGATTTATGGTATCTATTTTTCTTATCTAATATTAAAGATATCTGTCTCAATGCTTTTGGTAAGCTTTCAAGGATTATATCAACTTTCATGTTTGCAGTTTGGGATACAAAGGCTATTCAAGCTGTCTGTAAATGTACTGCTTGGAGGTCAGGAGAAATCTATTGTGGCATCGTGGAGCTCCCTCTTAAGATGATTTACTGAGCTGAGAAGTCAAAGGAGAGATGTTCACTGAAAGCTACCTGAGGTTTCTCTGCATTGCACAGTTTGTGGGTGCATACCTGAGCAGGAGAAGCAATTTCTGCAAGATTTGTTTAGCTTGTCCTTTTTCTAAATGATTCATTCATTATTTTTAACACCAGCATAATCAAAAAGAGATGATACAGTAAAATAGCTCATGTCTGAAACTGAGTTTACTATGGGCTTTCCATATAATAATTAGTATATCATCTTTGCATTTCCATTTGCTTACAAGAGAAGTATATGCAAAAAAACCAGAAAAGGAAGTAAAGGAAAAAAAAAAAAAGAAATAAAAAGGAATATTTCTGTGCCTGAAGGATACATTTTGAATGAGCATGGCACATTCAGCTCCTGTAGAGTGTGGCTGTAGTCTATAAATGTATAAATGACTAATGTATATTGATACTGTCAGTAACAATTGAAAGTCTCCTACTCTTCTGACCACAAGAAAATGCATTCTGGCTTTTGTTCTCCAGTCATTGTGGCTTTTCCACTCTACCCATAGGGAAAACAGCCTCAAAACCCAGTGAAACAGAAAGGATTGCTGGAGAGGAGAGTGTTCAGAGAATGCTTCTCTTTGTCCTTCTTTCTGTTTTGCTTTTTCCCCAAGATGGCTTAATCTGTCCTCTACTACAAAGCCTGTGATAGTCCTAAACTCTGCACCTACACGGGCACTCATAACTTGCCCAAACATGCCAGCCCTGTTGGAATTACCCCAACCATTTTTAAATTGCATTCCCACTGCTGCATAGTTCAGAAACCTCAACTTTTTTATCAGGTTTGTCATGGTGCCAATAAGAATTATATGAAATATGATAAGCAAAGCAAGTTTTCTCACCTGTTTCTTTTTGCACCTTCAGGAGCCCAAAGGTAGAATCTAAAACCTCAGTGGTTTGACTGTGAGCAGTTCTGGTGAGATTGATCAAATTTCTGTATTGACAGTGGCTTTTAGGTGAAAAAGCTTCCTTCTTCTTTTATTCTTACTTCAGAAGATGCTAGAAAATGGTCTGCAGCATCTAGGAAGGCAGCTGCAGTGGAAGAAAAAGAGAAAAGATGAGGTGGAATAGTAGTATTTTTGGACACTAAAAACCATGTTGTCCTCACTTGAACTAATGTGTTCAGAGCAGCAGCCACAACAAGAGGGATGAGAGTGAAATGACCTCTAATTCAATCAATTTTGCAGGACTAAAGTCCTTAAGAGTGAAGATGGAGGGTAAGGAATGCTGGGCAAATCTTGGGTTAGATGGGAACAGTGTAATGGTAATGAAAAGGATCAGCACTGCGATGGGGTTAAAAAATGTTCATTCTCCAAGTGCTGAAGTCTCTGCAGGAACCCTGAACAGTTCCAGGAATGAAGTGGGCTCAGAGGTTGAGACAATGAGAGATATTCATCTGAAGGGTCACACCACTTTTGGCTACAAAAGAGAATGGGAGAGCACTTGAGAGACTTGACCTAGGAGAAATATTTGATTGGGATGAAGATGGCAATAAAAACAAAAGGTTGGAGCCTGAATTTTCTTTTGTGTAGTATCATTGACATCAGCCAGGTTACTGCAAAGTAGAGACAATAAAGCTTTGTCTTAGGTTAGATTAAAACTATGAAGCACATTTGAGGATCTATGGGTTTACATCAAGCATCAGCTTTTTAGCTTGAACTGCCACTTGACATCTGCTTCAGCAATAATTGTCATGATGGTGGGCTTGCAGGATGTTTTTGTGCTGGTCTTATTTCTTCTGCAAGTTTTTCTGGTCCTGACTTCTAGACATATTTGGGATTGAATGGCTGGTTTGGGTTAGTTTCCCCGCTTTCAAAAGTCTTTGCCCTACTTGAAACAGAACTGCAAATCAGGCTTTGTCTCAGTTTCTTCCACAGTGACCCAGCTCTGGAATGGTGGTGCATTTCTGAGGATGAGGATCTTGCAGGAATGTGTGCACAGTGAGGACAGCATTGTCTGCAGATCCCTCTGGGTAAACTGCCAGGACAGGGACTCTGACACCTCCCATTCTGCAGCATTGCACTTTTCTTTCTTTGTCTCTGAATTCTTTAGAGCTTCTGCAAGAAACATCAAAAGAGGATTATCAAGTGCTTTGTACTGATGATATGCTGCAATATTTCTTTTTCTCTTTGGCACTTTTAAGCTAGTTCTGACAAAGACTTCTGTTGTTTTTTTGGTGGGTTTGTTTGGTTGGTTGTTTTTCAGTTTTAGTTTGGTGTATCTTTTGTCCTTGGAAGTTTGGTGGTTTTCTCTTTTATCTTTTATTTTGATAGCATGGTTGTTTCTCATAACTGTTTTATGTCTGATTCCTAAACAGTTCATGTGTGCATTTTACACATGTATGAATGGAGTGTTATAATTGACTTTCCTGAGATAGCTGGGGGGAAAGAAGGGGATCAGTAGAGATACCAGAAAGCAAGAATGTTTTCTTCAAGTGCCAGCACTTCTGCCTTCAGTTTCAGTGTCCTTTGCTGGTTAAAAGCTACCTTATCCTCTTACATGGGAGATGTTAGACATAATGAGTGTGGTCTGTTTGGCAATTTGTGTTCTTTAACCACTGGCGTTGATTGCTTGTTTAACAGCAAACACCCTCGAGTGAAATCCTCCTATCTGACACTCTCCCTTGGTGTGTTTAGCTTTCACTTATGCAAAGCTAACAAGAAGCAAAATCTTATTCAGAGCCCAGGTTTGTTGAGAATTAGGTTCTGCGCTCTTAGTGTGTTTATTGAATCATCTGCTAACTGATGAAGACAAAAAAGTATTGTGATTAATGCAATGAAGGGCATGTTTACTACTACTGCCATTTTATTTATTCCATATGCACTTTTGATTTTTCTCTGTGGACTGCATTATTTCAATGCAATATTCTTATGTTACTGCCAGAGGTATGTAGGAAATACTCTGTTAGATGCTCCAAAAAGATAGAGGGGTGATTGATTATGTTGTGGATATATCCTGTGGCTCAGAGAAAAAGCTCATCCCTGGGTTTATCCAATGTACATGTTCCCCCCCAAGTGCAGGGAGACATCTCATGATTTTAGGAGGCATGAGACGTTAGTGATAAAAGATAAAAATGAAAAATTACAGCATATGTTTGTTTATTGCAAAAAATAATAAATATTGGATGTTAGGTAGGGATATAGTTTTCTGTGACCTCTTTTCGAAGAGGCAGTAGGAGAGCATGTGCTCTTTGTCATCTTGGAGGGTCACCTGACAGTTCCATAAACATTTTCTGTGGCTGAATTATAGCTAATTTTGGTAAGTGATTACAGTCACTGAAGCTTTTCACTATTCAACTTTTACCAGTCTTCTGGAACAAGGAAGAACTCTGTCAATGTGGTCATGTGTCCTCCTTCACCTTACACTTGAGTAAATTTTGGCCTTTTAAAAATCTTCATATTTAAGAATGAGATAGATCTTTTATATCATGAAAGAACATTTCTGAATGATTTTTCTGTGCTGTACTTTACCACTGATTCACCCTAGTGTCCACTGGCTTTCAGCAACCCTCTCCAGGCCATTTAAAGAGATTATTGTTTGGAGCAATATTATTATATTCTTTGATATTACAGCTAAGTGGAAAAAAAGCTAATGCAATTATTTTCTCATTGGAAAATGCTGTTCCATCAAACTAGTCTCAATGCATTAGATTTGTTTATTTTCTCTCTGAAGATTTTGAAATTTGCAGGTTTCATGCTGCTTTGAACAACAGAGCTCTGAAATCCAAACTCCTTTATCAAACAGAATTTCCATTCTCTTTACATCTCATCTTCAATTACGGGCAAAGACTTCTGATTTCCTGCAGGCTCAAGGCAGGAGGCTAAAGATCATCAGCTGCACTAATGTCCACTGCTGGTTAATCCATTATTAGTATTATTATTTGAATCACAGCAGTGCTTAAATGACTTAATCAAGAATGTGATCCATGTGTGCCTGTGCACACACATATAAATAACAGGAAATAGTTTTGATCAAATGCCTGACTGAGCAAGCAAGAGAAGGGTAAAAGTTTGAGAGGCAGTGGTGAGGACCACAGAGTGTGACATTGTAAAAAGGGACATGATGAAATCCCTAGTGCTGCTCTGAAAGAATTCTCATTGTGAAAAAGTTGGGTTTGTTTTTTTTTTTTTTTTTTCTGTTTTCCCGTTGACTTTGCAGCGCTTCTTTAAAATTTCCTCCCTTTTTACAATGTCCTCTGGTACTGTTCTTTGTTCACCTGATTCTCATGGTGCCCCCAGTGGCTAATGGAACCAGGACTGACTGAAGGGACTACAAAGCAGAGCTATTGCCTTTCCTTTTATTGCTAATGATTTCAGCTCCTGGCAGATGGCCTAATTGCCAGAACCAAAGGAAGCTCATGAAAATCATAGCGATGGAACTGGCCCTGTGACTTTCAGTAAGATACATGGCTTATAAGAACACTCAGTGCATTGGCACAGTAAACATTATTGGTGCTTAAATGTTCTCAAAAGGGTTTGAATAATGGGTTTATTAAATGTAATTTACAGCCAGCTATAACTTAAAGAAATGAAGCAAAATATGTTTAGCAATTTCCTTGCATGCTTTCTTCCGGGCAGCCACGAGCATAACCACTATATCTGAACCAGAAATTTACTTCACTGATGCCTTCACTTCTCTCCTCAGGTACATAAATTCTCATTAATGTTATTGAACAACCTGCAGATATGAGACACACACACACATATATTCCAGGGAAAGGGACTTGTACATATTGATTCCAATTGACTTGTTTTGGGAATATTGTATTAAGTATTTTCTATCAGATTTGTTTGATTCCTTGGCTTGCCTACTTGCCAAGTTTAATATTAAAGTCGTAGGGTGAAAAGACATATATTAAAAAACTTGTTAGATGGCAAATGTGGAATTAGAGTTTATTACTTGTACTGCCTGTAGCCATCCCTCTGCTCCACCTTTTCTGCTGTTCATCTTATTCTTGCCATCTTTTGGAAAAATTTGATATCCCTCTCTAAATGTAGTAGAGACAGAGAAGGAAAAAACAGTTACTTATCTTCTGTGTTTCCCTAAATTTTTATCAGACACTGACTTTGGTTGTGCTGCAGCCCCTTGGGGTGTCTGTCCCTGTGGCCATAACTCAGTAAGTGGCTCCCTGCATCTCTTACTGCACAGTGAGATTGTTGGTACAACCTGATAGGCTTGCAGGGTAGAGCTGCTGTGATAGCAGCTCCAGCAGGGTTTTAATAAGGCCAGGGAGCACAGGGATAAAAGTTACCAGTACATGTTTTTATTTGCTTGCCTTAGTGTTATTTGTTGCTGATTTATGGTACATGTGCAGTTTTCTGTCCTCTTCCCTTTTCCAGAATATAAATGAGGATCTCATTAAATTTAAAGCTCAGCTGTGCTGGGAAAATATTACTCAAGTCAGAATCTTCACTAATATCTTTACATATGAGTAAACATCGATACTGTCTTTGCCTGCCTGCTTCAGAGCTGCCCCAATTTAATCAAAGCATTTTATGTCTGGGAGACCTGGTTATCGTGCAGTGCTGTCTTCTGTGAAGCCTGGGAATTTTTCCAGCCTGATACTGCTTGCACATAGGCATCTATTTGCTATAGGACAGGCACAGGTCAGAGTGAAACAAAGAGGGTTTTGCTCTGAATTGCAGAGAATTCCTATGGCACTGACATCAGTGTGGTGGGAGGTGAAAATCCTGCTCCCAGCTTACAGGCAGAGCAGCTGATTTGCACAGGCAGTTCACAGAGCTGCCCCAGATTTAGATCCTTTCCTTGATTTGAGTGACTGGGAAGCAGACAGGGCTGAGGAAGCAAACTAAGGAGATTCCTCATTGCCTCATGCCTCCCTCCCAGCAAGGGCTGCTGCCAACAGAGTGAGTTCAGGGCATGGATTTACTCTGTGGAAATTTGCAATAGGAAGAGGTCTGAGAGCACAGGATAAGTTGCTCAAAGAGCATGTTTCAAAACCAGAAAGACGAGGCTGCCTTTGTAGAGGTGAAGCAGAGCAGGTTCTTCTTCACCCATGCTTGTTTGCCTAATTCTTGCTTGGCTGAAGTGGGAAGAGAAGTTTAATCCTCTTTCCTTTCCCATTCTCAAAATAGTGTCACTTCCAGAGACATGTCTGATGCAGTGTTTGCTGAGCTTCCCATTAAAAGCTGTGTTGTTGCTTGAGAGAGTTGTGAACAATGGCAACTGCACAGAATCCATCTGCTGAGTCAGAACAACATTTAATTATAAAAAATAATTGCGCTCATTTCTGCTTATTGCAAATGGTGTTTTTTATTCTGCAGAAATTAGTGGTGTGAATGCCTATTAGTGCAAGTTTTTCTTTGTAGCTAATTCAGTAGAGTTCTTTTCTCAAGCAGCACATGCTTTATTGCCTTTCAGCATGTGAACTATGACACTTGCATCATTACATTATGTGAATCTACCAAAAAAAAAAAAAAAAACAAAACTTGACCCTTTTAAGCTCCTCAGCTGGCTTGAACTTTAAGCTGTGTTTTTCATTGTTGGAGATGTAACTTAAAAAAACAAAAAGAAATTGAAATTTCTGCATAACATTACTCTGATAGCTAAATTCTTAAAATAAAGGAATGGCTATTATGAGACTTGTAATAAAGTAACAGGGGTCAGAAGCATGACCTATCAAGTTTTTGTTTGCTCTGGAAACTGCTGTTGTTACTTTAGAGTATAATTTTTACATCCTTCCTATGATATTGTTTAGGGAGCAGCTAAAATGTAGTTAACCTATTAGAAAAAGGCCCAGTTTCTCTTTCTCAGTACAATTATGGGATACAATATGATTTCAAAAGCTGTATTCCTTTCTCCTTAAGGAGAAAACATTTGCATGGAGAACAATTTTCCTTGAGTGTTACATTAACACTTTTGACTGGAGAAAGAGGACAATTTCTGTAGTTATATCATTCCTAAAATAAGATGTGATCTATGAAAAAAAAAATAAAATCTTCTGCTACTATAAGATTTATATACTGGCTTGAATTAAAGCAAGTTGCCCAGGCATGTTTCAGTCCTTCATTGATCCCATTGAAGTGGTTTATGCCAGACATGGTGAAAATGGCTTTGCCACTCCTGGTTACTGAATTGAACTGCAGAACTTCTGTCATAAGGGGTGCACACCAGCTTATCATTCAGAACACGGCTGTTATTCTTGGGAATTGCCTACCAGAAGGTAAAATTCTTAACAGTCAGCTGAAGCTAACAAATACAGTCAAATATTTTGTATTGCTCTGCTCCTTAAGTCCCCAAAGATTTTTTTTTAAACCTGGAAAAATTTGCCTTTGTGTTTTGGGTGATGATTTTCTGCAAGTGATGAAGGCACCTCACAGCCCCTGACAAGTTTCTGCAATTCTCCATTATCACCTTAGATAACAGAAGACAAGGTATTTTTCCTTCATTGTTGTATTCAGATAAGAAAGGGAGGAATCCACAGCAAGTGCAAATAGAGCCCTGTAAAAGCAGGGGATTCAGTACACAGGAGACAGCCAGCACTCAGAAAGCAGCCTTTGGTGGGATGAATGTTCTGGCTATTACAGTAATTTTTGCCATCTTTGTGTTGCACGGCAGAGTTGCACATGAATAGTCATGGGCAGTACAGCTTCATCCCTGAGGGATGTGGCTGGGAGATGCTCCCACAGGATCACCATCCCTGCTCCCTCTGCTTCACTGAGGCTTCCTCCTTTTTCTGTGCAACACTACACAAAAACAGGCATTTCACTGTTCCTTTGTTAGTGATTTGCACACTAGCCACAACCCAAAACAAATCAACCTTATGTTATGCTTTTTGCCTCGTGTGAAAGTTGGTGAGCTTCTAATGTTCATTAACCCCTCTGTTAATTAGCCACCAGTTGTGAACAATAACAATATATTCAGTTCACTTTAGAAGAAAGCACTCAAGCAGTGTCCCTAGTCCTTCATAGTGAGGGTGTATTTCTCTGCATTTGTTTTGGGATGAGTTGTCCTGATATGTTACTGTGAATGACATCAGAATTGAACAGACTGGCCTTATTGTATCTTCATAATGACTGCAATAGCCTGAATTAGCCTGGCCCATGCCCTCTGTTGTCCTCTGCTTTGTCACAGTTGCCGTGTCTATCACTTCTTGCAGTCGTCTTCTACACCAGAATTAATCACCTGTACATTTTTCATGTGAATTCCAGGAATTATTCAGAGGCCAATGCCCATAGTCTGTTATCTCACACTTGCCAACAGCCTGAAATCTGCTCGAAACAGTCACTGGAAAGCCATAGTTCATTTTGTTGTCACCTAATTGCGTGCACCTGCTGGTGACAGCAGTAAAATGTGATATCTCTGACACGATGGCAGCAGATGGCATGCTCAGAAGAACTGCTTCCATTTTTCTTCCTAATGAGCATAGTCTTTTCTCTCCTTTTGCCTTTTTGCTGTGCAGGGAAGATCCAGAGATATACTGGGAAAGATGATGGCTGTGGCAGTGGAGCTGAATGCGACACTTCTGCTTTTCTCACACTTTTCCTAATAATGTGTCAATCAAATATTCATGCCTGAAACTTTCTTTTTAATGGAATTAGTAGAAGAAAAGACTTTTAGAACCAAAAGGCCTCACAGGAGCTCTGTAGTAGTGGTGGTACATTCAGCACATGTAAAGCTACAAAAAGGCAAGAATTCCAGAGAGAACAAATTTCAATTGTTTTCATTGCTTTTAGATGCTCATGACTAAACATGGCCTTGTCAATATGAAAGTTTGTCCTCTTCCATTTTTGGTTGGTTATTGGGATGAGATTTCCTTTCTTTATAAGCTTAGTCTCTCTTTACCCTGACTATTGTACCAGGAATTTAAAAACTGTACCCAGGTGAATGGTAATGCTGACAGGATTTACACTTTCTAATGAGATACAACTAGCATTGCCAGCTCGATGCATTCCAACTGGAAATGTGCTTAATCAGAGGAAAAAATAGAAAAATTGGTCTTAAATATATTTTCTGGCAGGCTGTTTTTTGAGGGGGTTAAAATGCTTATACATCAGAAACTAATATGCCTTGGAAATAAGGTCCTTTC
Source organism: Ammodramus savannarum pratensis (assembly GCA_020466415.1). Lineage (NCBI taxonomy): Eukaryota > Metazoa > Chordata > Aves > Passeriformes > Passerellidae > Ammodramus > Ammodramus savannarum. The sequence goes on from JAHXMQ010012337.1 coordinate 34,308,517, forward strand.
ATGAAAAACTAGTTCTGAAAAAAACAATTTATTTTTTCAAGGAAGGTATTTAAGGTATTTATTTAAGGCAAGAATTGGCAATTGAGAAACTAAATGTTATTTTGAATGGTGTGATGATATGCTGCTGTTTAAATTTATATTATGGAATCTTCAGCATCCTAGTGGTGCTCTGTCTCCCACATACCAGTCACAGACTGGAATTTTATAGTCTGTGGCTCTCCTGTGGTGGAACAGAAAATCTGGGGTGGCATCATAGTTTCAGAGTGGGCTTATATGAAGATCATCCTAAGACATCACTGCATGTTTCTGCTCTTTATGTTGTTAGGGAGCTGTGACCTGATACTGGGCTGCTTGTCATGGAATCATAGAATCATTAAGGGTGGAAAAGACTTCCAAGATCATTAAGCCCAGTCTTTGACCAAACACCACTAAGCCAACTAAACCATAGCACTAAGTTCCACATTCAGCCATTTCTGGAACACTTCCAGGGATGGTGACTCCACCACACCCCTGGCAGCCTGTCAGTGAAGAAATTTTTCCTGATTTCCAACTTGAACCTCCCCTCATGCAGCTACAGGCCATCTCCTGAGAGAAGAGACTGACCTGGCTACAACCTCCTTTCATTTGTAGGGAGCAATAATGTCTTTTTTATATTGTGACACCCAAACTGTCCCCAGCACTCGAGGTGAGGCTGCCCCAGTGCAGAGCAGAGGGGACAATCCCCTCCCTTGCCCAGCTGATGCTGCCCCTGATGTCCCCAGGACAGGTCTGTCCCTCCTGGCTGCCAGGGCACTGCTGCCCCATGTTCAACTTGCCATGGACCAGGATCCCCAGGTCCCTTTCTGTGATTTCCAGCACCTCTTTCTCCAGTCTGTCTGTATATCCAGGGCTATCCTGAACCTGATACAGAATTTGGAACTTGCCCCTGTTAAACTTGAACTTGATCTAAACTGGGAGTCACCAAAGCCCTCTGGCACACTGCAGCTGTGGAACTGCAGTGGTCTTTATGGAGGTGTTGGAGTTCATGTGAATAGATGATTCTGCAGACAAAATTCTGCTGCATAATGCTTTAATCAGTTGTTTGCTGGTGTAAGTGCAGAAAGCTTTCATTTCTGCTGAGTTTGATTCTATCTTATTGTTTTTGCAACAAGTATAACAAAAAGGTTCATCTGGTGGTTCCCACTGCTGAGCTGTATTTTGTTTAGGACTTTCAAAAGCACTTTAAATGGCTTAGGAGTACAACTTCCATTAATAGCCATTTAAGCATTTTTGTGAACAACTTCTCATCATTCAGCCCATAATTCTCCCAGAGGAATGACTCAGGTAATGTTTGCTATATAAAGCTCCCTGAATCTGAGCTGAGGATGGTTTAACAAGTGGGGGTTTATTTAAAGCATTCTTTGGACTTTGCTGCTCCATGCTGATCAACGCTGCTGGTGGTGCAGATAAATACATTGTGCAAATGAGCAAATATGAGCCTCATCAAAGCCTACTGAAGGCCATCAAAAATCTCCCACTGTGAGCAGCATTCACTCAGACTCACAACAAATAAATACAGAGAAAAGGCAAAGAGATTGTACCACTGATTTCCCTTTATTTCTGTAGTTGAATAATTGTATATTTCAGTGTTAATTATTTCCCAGCTCACTAACACGTGTGTGGACACACATTCCCTCCCCACACCAGTTGTCCCCTTTCTCCAGTGGGAAAGGTTCTAACTATCCCAGCGTATTGCAAGGCTCCTCTTTGAGGAGAGGGAGGTTATTTGGGGTCTTGATGCAGGTGGTTGGAAGCAATTGATAGAACTTAAAGTCACAGCCAGATCCCAACCCAAAACTCACCTCAAGCCCCTGCACCACACAAGCTTCAGATTCGCTCTTCTGTCAGCAGATCCCTCCCTGGGCAAGCTCAGATGCAAATTATCCTGCCCAGTTCAAGACAGGAAAGGGCTCTACTGGTCCCACTCCATCTTTTCCCATCCCCTGGCATGTTTGTCCCTCTTGAAACACAGATTGATATTTCCTTGCAGATGCATTTTTCATAATACCTAGATAATATGTGCAGGAATTGCTGGTGGGGTGAAACACTTGGTTTCTTTAAATTCTCCAGCTCAGCTGAGTTTTATTCAAGTGCAGTGCTGCAATTTAGGTATTAGTTGAGAGGCATCTTCAAGACATATAGTTTTTGTTTTCCCTTTAATCAGGCTCTAAATCTAAATAAATAAATATGTAGCAGCAAATGCTCTGTGGTATATTTGGTGAGATTAACAATCTTCCAGTAGCATAACAGCTCATGATAGTTTCTGCTATTTATGTTCCTGCTGAGAGAAGAGGAAAAGCAGCTAGTTCAGTGAGCAAATTATGAAGTATGTGGGTTAATTAAGTGCCTGTCATAAAGCTGATTGTTGCTTCTTCTCATCCTCTCTCTTTCTGCTAACAAAGCTCTTAAAACTACAAAGCTTGGAAGACTGAACCTTCCTCTTTGTTTTTCAGTACACACCCATATTCAGAAGGAAAAAAAAAGAAAAAAAAATCTAGTTAAATGTTTATTTTTACCAGTCCAAGTACACACAGTGAATAAGTTAAGGTATGGAAGTAATAAAACTGCTTATTCAGGCATATAAATCCTCAAAGTTTTCAATTCCATTTCTACTAACAAGGTATTTTTAAGCTTGGATTACTGCAGATTTTCATGATGCTTTACTCTTATAACCTCTGTGTCTTCTTGATAGAGACAATTTTACCTTCTATTCAATATAAACAAGAGGCAAGGGATCAAATACGCCTTTCTGCATATCCATGTTCACTATTTTATGTATCTCCCTAAAGCTATACATTTGTTCAAGAGATTATTAAGGTGGTTTTTATACAAAAAAAAAAATGAGCTTTTGATTCCATTTTTCCCCTTGTCCAGTAAGGAATTTTGTGTTTGGAGTTAGGAGCTATGCTTATAGCTGAGAAATAAAACTAAATAAACCCTCAAAAATAATCAAGAAAAACCCCAAGAAAAAAAACCAGTTTGTACCTATGATCCAATAATTGATTTGCAGAGAGGAGAGGGAGTCATAGAGAGCATGAGAGTGAGCACTGAAGGCATTTTCTACCCCATGTTTAGGCAACACTAAGACTCTGGTAAGATCTAATCAGGAAATGTGATTGCAGATGCAGCTTCTCTGTGTATTTTCCCTTCCATTTAAATACACTCCTACCCCAATTCTAAATATAACTTCTCAAAGGGGAGATGGCAGAAATGTTTTCCAGACATAATATGAACATGATTAATCAATATATATCTCGTTTGCCTTGGCTTAAATTTCCTTTGGAAAAGACTTCAGATTTTGCTGTATAAAAGGAAAAAGTGCAAAGGCACACAAAAGATCCTCTCTTTTTCCAAGTGTCCTGACTTGCACTTTGCAGATCGAGATGTGTGATTAGAAGTTCTTCCCGTTCTTGCCAATCTCTGTGGGTTCTGTTATCATATTTTTGGGAGCAGCGCCACGTCCTTGCATCTTCTCTGGCATTGTAAATGTTGTCCCTGTTGTACAAGGGATGAACTGAAATGGAGATGGTAAAATTACTCTGCCAGCAGACAGCACTAGAAAGTATTAAGCTGGGAGTCTCCAAACCCTGAGACTCTCTTGCTTCTCTATGTATCCTCTGGAAGAGCGAGACAAGCGTTGGCAGGTGCAGGCAAGTCCTTCACATCCATCTGAGCTGTGTTTATTCCACGAGGGTTTGAGGTTCAGTTGTATTTAATAATAAACACCAGCCATTTGCTGCCCTGCAGAATCTGTAATGGGATGCTGGCAATCATATCCTGAAGACTGTGAAAGGGTTTTTTTGTTTGTTTGGGTATTTTTTTAAAATGACTATATGTATTTATTATTAAATACGAGGTGGTATTTAATAATAAATTTTAGGGGACAAGTGATGGCACTTTCCTCTGTCATCCTCCTTCACTGTTGGTAACAAACCTGGAGAAACTCTCAGTGAAAGACTGTGGCAACAGTCAAATAGCTGTTTCCAAAGATTACTATATTGAATTAAACACTGGTCCCACCCTTAGAAAGTGGTGCAAGAAGTAGCTGTAAAATGGAGCAGCTTCTTCAGGCATAGGAACAGCAGTACAAAATCTCAGGAAATCTTTGGTGCTTCCAGTCCCTATTCTCGTTTTGGATGCTCTGCTCCAAAATATAGGTCCAGAAGGGAATTGTTTTGTCAAATGTTTGAAATGCAGTGAATGTTTTTTATCCCCTTAGCTGCAGTGTGGCTCTACCCAGACTTGATTTATTCTCACATATTGAATGTCTGAATTATCAGGCACTGGTCAAGTGCATAGGCCTTCTATGTTTTGCTGCATTTCCCTGGAAATATTGACAATATAATTTCAGCAGGTCATTTTGTTACATATGTAGCAAAAGAATATTTACCTGTGTCTCCCACTCTACAATTTAAGAAACTGTTATCAGTTCACACTCCTAGTTTAAGGTGAGAGACCGAGTGCAAGCCAGAAATGTATATCCAGGCAGAAATGTGACTATATTGTGGGTAGATGTAACCAAACCATTCTAGGTCATATGAAAACAGCAGTAATAAAACTGGGTTGCAGTGTTTTATGCAGCACTAGCTCCTGGCAGTTTTGCATCTGAGAGCCTTAGACACTCTTGAAAGTTTATCACTCCATCTTTAGAGCTTTTGCTGGCAGGAGAAAGTGGCCCAATCTGTTCTTCAGACACACCTCCAGCCTGAAAATGTTGGTGTCAACCCAAAGGTGCTGACTGATGTGTTGTCCCACCTGATGGTGACCAGAGGCCCTGGGCTGGAGTGGGAATGAGCTCTTTTTTATCATTGCAAGGAGGAGGGAAAACAAGTGAGGTGATTAGAGAAGGGAGGGACAATATATAGCTCAGTCTCATGTCATCCTTTCTTAGGGTGGCCTAGCCCTGACTTTTGAAATGCTTGTAGGGAAGGGAGACCTGCACGGTGCAAGGCGAGCAAGGATCCCATCCCCTTAGCCCTGAGCGCTAAGGAACCATCAGTGGTCTATCAACATGTTATAGATGAGCTAACTTCAAGAAATAAAAAATAAATCCACATAGTTAATTGTTAGAAATCTGTTTCCCAGCAATAAAAAGAACTACCCAGCCCATTTCTTCCTGTGATTTTGTTTCCAGCAGAATCTGAAACCCTCAGTTTTGATTATTGCTGTTGGGAATCATGTGTGCTGAGTTTTATGTGGTCCAAGATCAGATGGAGCAGGCTGAGGCTGACCACAATCAACTCCTGAGTAGCTTAACCAGAGAAGCTGCAGTCTTGGCTTTTCCCACAATGGCTATACTGGCCAGTGCCACTTGCACATTTGTGTCACACATCAATAGGAATTTGCAGCTGAAAAGGTCTTTTTAAAATAAGAAAGAAAAAAAAAATCAATAGCTTTTTGTGACTGCCTGAAGCTTTATGATTTGGCTCACTGGGTTGGTTAGAACTGTTTGCTGAAGTCTTCTAGTGGCAGCAATAAGGTATGAAATACTTTTTTCTTCAGAAAATATCTACATTGAACTTTTTTCTATGTCTACATAATATTAAATGATTTTTTGCAGCCTGTGCAATTATTCAATATGTATTTCTGCATTATTTTCACTGTTTGCATTTGTTATTTTGCACTTATATACTTTTTAAAGCAGAGCAAATTATTACCAACAATATCCATCAAGGGATTGTCTGAGGGGACAGAAAGGCATTCTCCTTGGCAAATAAGTTTGGGGCTTTTTGTGGAGCAAAAGGACATTATGTGGGTTGCAAGGTATATTTATTAGAAGGAATAAGGGCAAATAGAGGGCAAGCTTTAATTTCATAATGCGATGCCACTGATTCATAGGGAACCTCTTCAGAACTGTGTTTGAGAAGATCTTATAACACCATAATGTGTTGTAATTGCAATCATTAATGTGTTTTCAAAGATCCCTGAAGGCCCTGTCAGCATCTGCTAACCTGACCCTTCGCATTACAATTCTCTTCTGTATGGCTTTTTCTTCAGGAGCAGGGCAGGTGTGGAGTGAGGTCACTGCTTTGTCAGGCTCCTTGCCCCAGAAAGGGGAGCCAAGGAAGCTGGAAAACTTGAGCTTCTCCAGGAAACCTTGGGTGGGAGGGAAGGAGGGGAGAGGGAAAGCTGGAAACTGTGTAGAAACTTCCATGAAGCAGATATATTTCTGCTTTTGGAATGGTTGTGGAGGACAGTGATGGGAATTGCTTGGTGGGAAGGCCTGGATTTACCAGAGCAGAAGGTATCCCAGTATTCCACTCACTGGAGTGGAAAGTATCCCAGCCCTCAATGACACAGTTTGGAATAACAGCAGAGTGGTTCCTAAACGTGGCCCAAATCCCACTGAGCTGAACTCTGTCACTCTGTCCAACAACAGCTTTTCTGTTTTTACTGCTGTAAATATGATGCAAAAAGGTTTCACGAGTGTTTGGAATCTAGTTCATAATGTGGATTTATAATCAACAGATTATGAATTGTCAGGAAAGAAATGCTGAAGTTATAAATCATAAACTACATCTGTGAGGCTAAAAGCTGCTTCTACTGTGCTTCTTCTCACATTTTTGTTTATTTTTACACAGAAAAAAACCTTACACCCATTGCCCAACAGATATAGGAATGACAAATGAGTGAGATGCTGGGTGTGGAAGGTTTTCCTCCATGTCTTAGGTTCCTTTATTAAAAAACTATGACAGCATTAAGTGCTTTATAGTTGGAAATGTACTTTTCCCTCTTTTGATGATTTTTTGTCTAAAGCTTTGAAAACAAGTGTCTCTAATGGATCATAGGCCATGTGAGCCACATCCTGAGGCTTCATATTGAGTTTCATTACTTTCTAAGACTAAACAATTGTTTACATCTATTTTTTCCTCTTTTTATCTATCTCACTTACTAACAGTCAAGCTAAAACCTTTCCTTCCTCAATATCAATGCTAATAAGTGAATAAAGGTAAATACAGGAAGCAGTGAAACAGTGAATCTGTGATACTTTTCCAAATACAACAACTTTAGCCATATGCCAGAGAGGCTTTTTTTTTTTTTAATAGGAAAATTATCTTTTGAAATAATTATTATCAGGGAAATGAGAAGGAACAGAAGCCAGCTACCATTCCTTGGAGTACACCCAGGTATAGAGAAGTACCTGTGACAGCACAAGATTTCCTGTGTGTCTGAGTACTTCTCTGTCTGGGAATGCATCCTGCTCTTTCACTGGGATCACCACCACAGGCAGGAATTTAAGAGGCTGAGAATTGCCCCAATCCCACTAGCAGTGCAATCTTTGAAAGAATTGCTTCAGCAGGATAACAGGAGAAAAATTCAGGAGTCATTAATTTTAATTACTTATGACACTTGGGTCTTCCTCAGAACAGATACGCTTGTTTCAGAAGGCAACATTTTAATTTCTTTTTCCCTGAAAAAATAAAAATATAATTGAACAGTGTGAACTGAGCTGCAAATCAGTTGTTCTGTAGGAAAAAAATGTGTTCACACAGAAAGTGAGGAATGAATTAAGCTGTCTGCCTCAGAACTTGACCCTAATTAAGGTGATTCTCCTTGATAAGTAATTAATCAGGAATCCTTCCTCTTACCCCTCTGCATGGAGAGTGGGCAGGAGGAGGGGCTGTTTCACCTCATAATTCCCCTATATACATCTGCATATGTCAATTATAGAGATATGCAACCATTCATGGAGGTATCTGCAGGTCCTGATGGGTTTGTATTGGTGAGAGCAGGTGGAGAAGGTGGATTGTCAGCATCTACATTTCTGCTTCAAGGTCAGTGTTTGAGTAGGGTACACAGCACAGAAAATAACCACAATTAGAATTATCCAGGCATTAAAGTAACTCCTCCTGTAATATAAGAAGTGGAGCTTTGTGGTGGAGCAGCTCTGGTGGATTCTTTGCTTGTGCTGTGTTCTGTAAGCTGCAGTTTGTGGAGTTTCCCCTCAGCAGGGTGGGCACAGCACTTGCACAGTGCTCTCCCTGGGCTGAGAGAGGAGATGGGAGAATGTTTATAGGGAGATCTGTCTATCACAAATGCCCTCTGCATTGGCAGAGCCAAGAAACCTGTTAGCAATTGCACTGGCAAAGCAAAAGTGGCAAAAAACTAGAACTTCACCACAGGTGAAAAAATGTGTTCCTGATGTCCTCTAATGGTGTTACTGCTTAATGAGACTGTTGGTGGGTAAAGAACAATTTGGAAAAAAATAAGAGAAGGAAAAGAAATAGGGTTTTCTTTTTACAGCCTTTAAGTTATCTAATTTAGCACAGAAGAATGTCAGAAAGGCAGTATGTGTGCACAGCCATGCACACACACCTGCCTTGCCTGGTGCTCTGCTGAAGCCAATTTGAGTCTAATGTGTTTGAATAAATTGCTCCAGTGGTTTGCTCACCCATGTGGAAATCTCACCTCTGTGACACTGGCAAAGTCAGCAAGACATTGTGTTATCTGGTACAGATCACAAGATATAGCAAACATAAGCTTCCCATAAGGCTATTTAAGATGCAGACATTTTTCCCCTGCTATGCTTTTAGGAAGTCACATTTCCAATGGGTCTCAGTAGGTTTTTTGATTTTTTTTTCCCCCTTTCAGAGATGCCCATTCTTTTCTCTGCCATCCTAATGTAGTTGCAAAATCTTATCTGATCAAATAGCAGTGAAATTATTCATTTTTTTTTCTTTTCCAAATAGCCCTTTACTATCATTAGGCTGTGGAAATATGAAAAGGAAAATAGTTATATGTGTGGTTTCGACTAAGCTCTTTCTAGCAAAACCTTGGTCTTAGTAAAGACAGAATTTTAAAAGAAACACAAAATGGAAAGCACATAATTTGCATCAGCTGTCTTTCAAATATTTTACCATCACATCTCTTGCACAGTGAAATGTGTGAGAATAGCAGTATGAGGCAGAAGCTCTGAAAAACTGACAAGCAGCTCTAATGAGAGATGCTCTGTTTTTAGCATGTTACTATTTCTAAAGCAGCCATGACTTCTGTGGAGCCCCTTCTGACTTTTAACTTTCCAAGGTAAATATCTGGCGAGTATAATAAAAAACAATAAATGAAGAAAGTAGCTGCAGTAAGAGCAGAAATCAGGAGCACACTACCAATGAGGGTAGAATGCTGCCCTAAACCATTGATTACTGGCTGCCCAACATGCCCTATTTCCAAAATTATGATTTCCAGCAGTAATCAAAGCCTGCTCTAAGTGAAGAGATTGTAGAGTTTGCATCCTTTTAGTTAAAAGGATGATGCTGTTCCCTTCCCGTGTGCCATTTGAAGATAATGATGCATTTTGCAATGTTGGCTGTTAATGGCTATTGTTTTACATCAGCAAATACTTATATATTGTTAAGCAAATACTTAGTTATTGTTAGGGATTTTTGAATACAATATTGCATTCATGAACATGAATATATTTGGACATCGTTCAAGCCTGATACTGACCATTCCAGTAAGAGCAACACTCATTAAAATTCCCTGTTTCAGAGAGCCTGACAGTACAGAGCTCTGTTATAGGCAAAGCTCCCTTGGAGTGGGTTAAATTCAGTTTTGATCTTTTTCTGATTTCCTTGAGGTCAGCTTTTCCAGTTTTCTGGCAGATTTCTTCTTAAATACAATTAAGGAATTTCTTGATAATTGAGGAGCATATTATCAAAGATGCTCATGCTATTTTGCTATGCTTCCCCCCCAGAGATTTCTTCCTTGTAGAGGCTTTTCACAAACACTAATGATTTCTTGTACAGAACCCTTTCATTTGTAATGCTTCTCTTCCACAGGGTGGTGTTTTGTTTTGTGTTTTTGAGTTTTTTTTAAGATGCCAAAACAATGTCTTTCAAACCTTGGGAGTTGTTAGCAGCAAGAGCAGAGAATGTAGAGGTAGCTATGAGATTTTGCTTTCCCCTTCCAGCTACCTGAGGGATTTCACAATCCAGTCAAAGAACACTGTTTGATCACTTCCTGTGCTACATGTATTCCGTGTAAGGATTTTTACATGCTCTATAGCATTAAGTGATCAAAAGAAGTGAGATCCTCTGTTGTAGCATTGATAATAGGCTACTCTGCACTGCCTAGCACAGCACACCAGTAAATTGTCAAGTTGGTTTTGATTCTGAAAGATCTTCAAGATGAAGAAAGGTGAGATAAAGAAAACTACTACCATGGAGGAAAATATACATGGCATTAAAGCTTGCCATAGAATGGCTCAACACTTGAGGATGAAAGGAAGAAAGCTGGCAACAGAAATTACAGGATTGCTCAGAAATTGGGACAACAGCCAGGACTTGCCTTCCTTCCAGGGAGCCCAAGTGCTACCTGTGGCATGTTGTATCTCTGCTGGCTGGGAACAGCACAGGTTACATATCCTTGCGTGAGGATTTTTCATTTCAGTTCTACATTTGTCTCATAGACCTATAGCTGACTTTTGTGTTAGTGTGTGTTGTCTTTTGTTTGTTTTATTTTTGCTGAATGACTTTTCAGTTATAAATTGCTTCAGATAAACAATTTTCTGAAGTGAGAATATCATGCTTTCATTTTAAAGATAGGAGGCAAAAAATATTCATCTAAGTTCACTATTCAGATGCCTAACTTTTAAATCACCATGTGGTCTGGATCTTTTTCCTTTTCCTTTCAGTTTTCTGCCATGTAAACCCATGCCACTAATGAGTACTTAGCAGCCAAGATGAATTAGGAACATGTTATTTCCACCTGGTGACCCCCAAAGAAAGAGAACAATATTTAGGAAACTATTCTGGAACTGCATTTGCATGCAGGCAATCAAAACAATAAAGGAATGCAAAGTGTGTATTTAAAAAGTCTTTAAAAAGGGCCTTTTCCCAGTGGTTGTGGTAGGAATCTGGAAATATTCAAGACCCTTGTTAATATTAAAGGGGAGCTTGTCAAAGGTATGAATGACAGGCAGGTGTTCATTTTTCATTAAAGCTCAATAGGAGTTGGCTGTCCAATGCCATTATTGGTTTTTAATAATTCCTTACAGGCTTTTAGTATGAAAAGTCCTTTGACTCAGATTCTCAAAAAATTATTACTGGTGCTTTCATGGGCATGTGTGTTGATCAAATGGCCATTAATCATTTAGCATGAAAGCCTGCTAGAGAATTTGCTGATTCTTCACTTCTGGTCCCAGTTATGCGTCCTACTCACTCTGGCTTTGAATTTGTTTCAGACACACCAATTATCAGAAGAGTTCTCTGAAACCTTTCTAAACACAGAAATCAGTGCCCTTAAGCCAGGACAACTTCCAGTGTGGATTAGATTGTACTGATATCAAGGTGCTACTCGTTTGTTTTACTACTGGCAACATACAACCTTTGTATGACTCTATCAAGTTCCAGGACCCTGTTTTCATAACCTTTGTATAAAAGCACTATGAAAAACTGGAAAGCAAGCCTGATTTTCAAATCTCATTGTGCCCATTCGGAAGCAATTTTTGAGTAGCTGGAGTTTCCAGCAAGCATGGAATTCCTCAGGCTGAGCATCCCCTGTATTTGAGGTACTCAGTATGTCTGCCCACATGGAAAATAAGTGTACAGAGCAAAGCCATGTCCTGTGAGCTACCTTGGCCAGTAGTTTAGACTTTGTTTCCTTCAAATTATGCTCTGTTTGGTGAACAACATCTCTTCAAACCATCCAAAGCATCTCACCATGACCAAAACCCCTGCGTGAGATGCTGGCAAGGTCAAGGTATTTCAGCGAAACATTCTATTTTGAAAGAAATACCACAATAATGGCTGGCTATTTAAATTGTTCTTTACTACATGTTTTCTCAGAAAAACTTAATTTTGTGTACTGCAGTAATGATGGTGAGTGGATAATAAGATGCAGTATGTTGCTGCTGTGGGCTCTATCCATACTTTCATACTTCTACTACATACTTTCATAATTTCTGCGTTTCAAGGGTTGGCTGTTCAGGTAATTGTATTGTCTCAGGAATTCATCATCAGGGTAACCTGAAATCATACACCTATAATACATAGCAGTGAGGACTGCAATATTTGAAACTAAACAGGAAGACTGCAGACTAAGAGTTGAAGTGTCAGAACTGTAGATTTATAAATATTTCTGTATTTTCTGCTTGCTGAGCTTTATGTATAAATTGAATGTCTATAACACTTCAAAGGAGACTGTGAGGACAATTATTTTAAAGCAGAAAAGTTATTAAGTAATAAAGCACAAGTAATTTTTTTCACAGTGGTAAAGGGTAGTTGCTTCCTGCCCCAAAATTCTGGGTCAGTGAGTGATTGCTTTCATGATATCTTCTTTCCAGAAATTTTGTTCTGTATGTCACACAGGTGGCACTTGGGGACATAAAATTTGTTATGCCATGTGTTGCTCCTTCCACCTAGTGAGCCACTTAGGTGGCTCTCTTTCTAGCTGCACCTCAGTTGTAAATTAGTGGGATGCTGAGGCCATACTTCATTTACATCATTTAAGGGTCATTGGTTTAAGGCTAGAAGATGCTTAATTTTTATTGACCAGTGCTTAAGAGAGCAGTAGCTCTGGTAGCATCTGTATATATTTGCATACATAATGTTGTTACAGTGACAGTGCTATTTCTTACACGTCAACCAGGTGAACAATGAATTTTTATTATTTCCGTATCAATTTAGAAAGCCTGGATGACTTAATGGTGTGAAATTGGGGTCATGTAAAGGTTTATTAAAGGGTCTTACAGAAATTATGAGTAAAACAGGAGAGTGAAATATGATGCATGTTTTTCCCTCTACGTCTCTTTTACAAAATTCATGGGACAACTAATTGAGCATCCTGAAGCTAGAGGAGGGAAAAAAAGTTGTTGCTGTATATCTTCGATTATCGATCTGTTGTTCAAGCGCTTTGTGCTGTCTCTGGAAGGATCCTGGTGTAGATGAAAAAGGTGTGTTTGTGCTTAGGTGAGCATGCACGGGTGCTGCAGGCAATACTGGCAGCATTTCTGGCTCTGCAGACATTTTTCCTCTGTGGATAATCTGAGCAGTGGCACAGCACAGTGCTGGGCAGCATTTTGGTGCCAGGACTGCATTTCCACCAGGTGTGTGTAAATGGGTAGTGCAGATCTGACCACTCTTCTCACAGGAACCCAAGGGCCACATTTGGATTCCAGCCACCACTCGAGCCCAGTGATGATTTAACATGATTTCCAGTTATTCCTTTTGCTCTGCCAAGAGCATCTTGCAAGGCTTTGGGATTTAAGCTTTTCTGTAAAATTATCAGAACTGATATCTTGGATTAAAATGAAAAACATTGGTCATTTTGTTTGGGTTTGCGGTTTTTGTTTGTTTTGCTGTTGTTTGGGTTTTCTCTCATAACCTAAGGTCTACAAAGATGTGAATTTTAGAAATAAACAAATACTGGGAAAGTAAATGCTGCAAATAAATGGTGAGAACTTGCAAGAAAGAATGTTGGGAATAGCTTAGTGTCCTCACCAGGAAACTAGAAAAAGGGGAAGTTTGGTTTGTTTGTTTTGTTTTCTTTGCTTTTCCACGCTAGCTACACATTACCAGCTTTTAGGAAAAGAAAGAAAAAACAAATAGTTTCCCACTTGTCAGATGCCAAAATACTGAGTACCAGGTGGATGCATCCTATCAGACATCAACAGAAATCTTTGCATCCTTGCTTAAGTGCCAACCTCTGAGCAGTAACTTTGCTCACCAGCACTCTGATAGAGGTTTCACGCCCCTCCTGGATTTTCTGCAGTATGTCAAGCACTGTAATGCTGAAAGCCTTTCTGAAATGCCTTTCTGAATTTATGAAAGGGCACAAAACCTGACTGTAAATACTCGAGGTATGACAGGAGAATGCCTGTTTCTGTTGTGTCTTGACATTGCAGTTTACTAAGGGGTTAATGTTGGAAAAAATAGGTTGGATATTTGTCCCTTCTCATAGAGAAAAGCAATACCAAAAAAAAAAAAAAAATTGCATTAGGTTAATAATGTAAAACTCAAGAGAATGAATTTAAAACTCAATATTCAGAAAACTCTTATATTCAATATAAGAGATGCCTTCATTCAAAGAACTCTTCCTAGATGATTTATATTTTCTGTGTCTTTTCCAGGAAGTATTTCCTCTGGAAGATACCAGACGGTAATAAGAAATAATGTTGGATTATTAGACTAAAAATATATATAGTTACTGCATTAATCTTGGAGTTCAAGTGTATCTTCTGTCTGTTGTGTATCCCTCACCACCTGGAGCAAGCAGTAATATTTTAAAATATGCATTTCCTTACAGGACTAAAAAAACCCACATATTATTTTAATTATTTTGCACAACTTTCCATCATATAGAATATTAAGCTCTGATTACATTTGAGTGAAAATTATCTCAGTCTTAATAAAACTCATGCAACTTACATTTCAATAAAATCAAAGTAAACCTTCACTTAGTTCTAAGACTTTGTTACTGCCTTTACCAGACAGTGGTGCCTCAGGGGCTGATGATATAAAATTCAAGCTGGCACACTTTAATTTTTTCTTCTCAATTTGTCCACCTGTGGGAGTCCCAGTGTTATTGCTTTTCCTTGGAAGTGGTTAAGGGTTGTAAGTATTATGAGCTTATGTTGTCTGAAGTCTGTTGTAAAACTACTGTTGTGCCAAATTTGCATCACTCATGTTTGACCAGTTCCAGAGTTATTGCTACAGACAGCAGCAAAGCATTGCTGATGTTATAGGAAATATCAATTTTATACATATATATATATATATATATATATATATATAATTGTGTGTGAGAGTGTATATCTATATATATAATAGTAGTATTGGTTGCATTTTGGCAGATTGGTAGCACTGAAGTAGAGTCCAACAGGGAATAAATTGCAGTGTCAGCTGCTGGCTTGATTTGCATTCCACCTTTATTGCTTGGTTCTCAGGTTTATCAGCATTCCTGGTGCCTCATCAGAAGTCTGTTAAGTATTTAGAGTACACAATTCATAAAATAGGCTTGAAAATACTCCACTGGAGTTGCTAGATTACAGCAGTTGCTGCCAGAGCTTTTGAAGACAAAACATTTTGAAGTGATTGGTGTGTACATGTGCACACTTACACATCCTACACTGGTAGAGCAATCAAAGCTCCCAACGTTTCAGAGCACATCAGGAGCATAGAACTGGAGCTGTCTCACAGTTTTTACCGACTGTTTTGAAGCCATTAACATATTTATCCTTAGCCTGTGAGCTTGGACAGCAGAATTTAGCCTATACACAAAGCCTACATTACATGTTGCAGTAATGTACAAGCCAACAACAAATTAACTTATCTGCCTGTGTAGGTACTGTAGAAATAAAAGCCAACCTGGCCTCAGAAACAGGACAGCTATGTGGCCAAAGCACCTCCAAACCAAAAGTTTGGTGTTTCTGGGGAGCTGCTGGCTGGGGCTCAGAGTGTGTGTGGATGAATCCAAGGTCCCTGTGCTGCATTGCCCCAGGGAGAAGGGGTGGATTTAGCATTACTAATACTACCTTTGGGTCTGAGGTTCAAAATAATTTCTGTAGACACAATGTTTGAGCTGCTTCTTGAAATGCATCCCTCCTCTCTTTTTGGAAACTCTCCCACCTCCTGCACAATTCTGTTATTGTGGCCTTAGCAGTATGGAATAGATTGAGGCACAGTAGGAAAAGGAATTGGTTCCATTTCCATATTCTCTCACAACTGGGTGAGACTGAGGAAAAGAAAACACAGGCTGAGAACCACAAACAGTGCAGTGGACTTCTATGGGCTATGTGTGCAGAGCTGATTTTTACCAGGGGAGCTCTGAAATGATCATCTTTGCTTGTGGGCAAGAAAATGTTTGTTTGTGGGAATGTGAGCCTGTGCTGTTTTTGGTCATTGGCGGGGATAGCACCACTCAACAGCAATGCTGACTTGTTGCAGGATTTAGTGATGCACAAACATTTCTGTAGTGCCCATCTGCAGGATGCTGAAGAGGGAACCTCTCACTCAGCATTTGTCTGAGGCTGTTTCTGACAGGAAGGATGACTTCTTAGATTATTTTGAATGAATGAGTGATAAAGGAAAATTTCTACCAGTTTACTATGCAACTGAGGCTGGCAAAGCGAAAAATTTAGTAGGCTTCAGTTTTATCAGTACCTTTCCTTTCTGCACTACTATTACTATATATATACTATGCTACATATTGCTTAAAAAAAAAAAAAAAAAAAAAAAAAAAAAAAAAAAAAAAAAAAAGAGGAAATATAAAAACCTTAATAAAAGGCTCCAGGCCCACTAGATTAAGCATTAAGGCTGAGGGCTGAGATCAAGTTATCTCAACAGGTTACTGTATGCCAGCTGATCCACAATAATTCTGTGTGCACATGGTCTTAACCTAAGACAGATGAAAAATAATGCAACAAAAACAAATGAAAAATAATGTTATCTTGCAGTGGGGAAGGTGTGCAGTGAGTCAAATTCCTGCATGGTAATGCAATGGCTTAGTAAACCCTCTATCTACATAGAAAGGGGATTATTGCAGCATCATGTTTTGTTTTGTGGTTCTAAAGGGCTGTGCACAATGGGGTTGTAATTCATATAATGTTTGATGTGATGTCCAGAAGGCAAACTTAAATATTAATATAATAATCAGGAAGTCTTCAATTTGAAACACAGATTTGTTTCCTTGTTTTATGGAGGTGTGACTGAGATGCCCACAGGTGCTGCTGGAGAAGTGTGTAAAAAATCAAATGTAACCTTTAAAAATGGATTTTTTTTATGGTTTTAGAGACACAAATACATTACAAATAAAGACAAAAGAATCACTGTAATATGTTACCAGCTTTTAGGGTGATGTTTGCTCTTGCGTCTGCATGCTTGGTGTCTGTGCACAGTATTTGTGTAAAAACATAGGGAAGTCAGGAAAACTTGAGTTTTTTTCAACAGAAGGTATATATCTATAAAGGGAGGCTCAAAGTCTGCTTTCAAGTCTGCAAAGCATTCATTTCATTTGCCAATACCTGGTCATTTGTAAATGGTAACTTGGCTGCAGCCCCACATGCTTCAACTTTGGGAAAACTGCTGATATAAGTGCTGTATGTGCCACTTCTTTTTACCCCCACCATTTCTATTCACTTTAAAGCTGTTTTGTTTCCTTTGTCATTTTAAAAAAATATCTAAAATAATATGTGCATATAAATATATATAGCAAATAAGAAAACTGGTATGTAAGGTGTAGGTTACGAATAGTGTAATTATGAATCATGGTAAAATTAGTCAGCTTTATTTAATCCTCAGAGCCTTTTATTTCTTGAAAGTACTATGAAAAGCTGCATACACCATTATCATTAAGTGCTGGTTTTTCAAAAATTAGTAAAAGAGGAGATTGCTTTAAAGCAGTACAATGTTACATGTCTTTGTATATATTTCTGTGTAAAGAGAATAAGCCTATGAATGAAACAGGAGAAACAAGTTACTGCATCCATGGGGAAAAAAATGGGTGAAATTTATTCTGAGTCTAGTTGAAGCAGCTGAAATTAAGAAGAGCTACAGTTACTTTTCCAGGATAACTGAGAAATTGCTCTGCAACTCACACCAGAGGCAAAAGAAGATGAGCATGAATTGGATAAGGTGGATCCCATATTGACACTCTATAGACATGGGAATGTCTATAGAGTAGGACCAGCGAATGGAGAAATATTAAAACAATCCACATGGGAAAAAAAAGAGGAATGTTTAAAACGTTGTTCAATCAACTGAGCCAACAAGAAATATTTTTCAGACTCATGCTGCAAATCTCATGAGGGAATGCTCCTTTAGTTGTTTCAGCAAAGGTCATAGCTGAGGAGCTGTGTGTGGTGCCAGAACATTGAGGAACTCCAGAGGTGCTCAGCAGCTGCTCAGCTGTGTAACTGCAGCATGCAAGCAGTGCTGGAAAACAAAGTCAGATGTTTGAAGAGAGAATAAAATAACGTGGACAAATTCTTGAGTTCTTTGCTTGGGGGACTTGCAAAGACAAGGAGCTGCAGAGTACACTCACTGCAGGAGGCAGTGCTAGGGTAGCAAGGCAAAGAGAGAGCAGAAACAAGAGTTCTGTTAGAGAGGTGAAACTGGTTCTGGGAGATTTAATGTGAATGGCCAAGACATACAAAGCAAAATATTTCATTGTGTTTCATCTGATTGTGTAAGAACTTTTTTAAACTTTTTTAAATTTAAAGAAGGATATACCAGCTCCGAAAACATGAAATTTCATGTTGAATTACCAATTATTATAAATAAGTCCCTATTCTCATACTGTGCAGTGCTTTTCTTTTTTTCTCTTCAGTGTAATGAATACCTTAATTGAAGAGTAGAATTGATTTTATGGGAGATAAAAAAATTCAAAGCCCTTAAGTTAACTTTAATAGACATTAAAAGACTTTGTTAAAATGCAGGTGTCCCGTTAGAGTGAACATTTTAACAATTAAAAGTCACTAAAAATGAAAACCTGGTGATATGACAATCATTTGGAAAATCTACTCCTTTGCTCTCAGGTATTGGTGTGCATGGAAAGTCCTCATAGCCCTAAAGAACACTCAAACACAGAAGTTTATAGACAAATCCCAGCAAAAAAGGAAAAAAGGAGTGTCTGGCCTTAGTGAGAACACTACCACATCCCTGTGTCAGCAAATGCCTTTTCCTGCTCTCTGGCTCTGAACAGGGAAGTCCTTGTTAATCAGCCAGTGTGATCTTGGCTAATGATTCAGAATCACTACAATGTGATGCCAAAAATCTCTCCAAGTGAAAAAAAAAGTCTCCTTCTTTGTTATCATTTTTGAAGGCTCTAAGTATGAATGAGGTTTAAAAAAAGAAAAAGCAGGACTGGAACTTGGCTTTTAAGGCCAGAAAATTCTTGTATCTCTTCCAAGTGACACTGTAAGGCTTTCTGTTTTGAAAGTCTAAAAGGAAAATTTTTTGTTTAATCTTCATGGAGGTGAGGGAGAGGACAAAGAAACCTTGAGCTTTCCTCCATCTTCCCCCATCCTCATCTTGATCTGAATCTCTTGGAAAAGGAGAGAGCTCAATTTGGTGAAGCAACTCATTGGGAATATCAATTACCCTTCAAAAGCGTGTCCCAGACTTCCTAAGCTGTCAGAAGGTTTGTCACCGCCACGCACGAACCTTCAGAAGTTACATCTGAGGAGGGAAGACGTTGTTAGAAATCTTCCCCTGCATGACACAATTCCTTCTTATACAACTCCTAATTAGTTCTTTTTTTCTTCTTCTTCCTTTTTTTTTTTTTTTTTTTCCTTCCCCTCCCAACTCTGCAGCACCAGGGAAAAATTGGAGTTAAGTTTAATGTCGGGACGGACGACATCGCCATCGAGGAGATGAACGCCATCATCAACGACGGGAAGTACCACGTGGTGCGCTTCACCCGGAGCGGTGGCAATGCCACCCTGCAGGTGGACAACTGGCCTGTCATCGAGCGCTACCCAGCAGGTAAGGCCTCACACACACACCTGGCACTAACAGGGTGGGGGGTTTGCCTGGATTTTTTGGCCTCGTTTTGCTCCCCTCCTAATGCGCTATCAGCTCCTTTGAGGTGTTTCGGTAGCTGCAGAAGTAGTTGAAAGAACCCTGAGCAGTGCAGTTTATGATGATGGCGTTTCCTAAGTGAATTTTAAAAGCCCAAATTCGAGTTATTACTGGAAGTGGGGAAAATGCAGTTATGGAGGCATGAAGTAGTAGTTTTGTTTCTTGCTGTCGTTTGTTTTTATTGCACTTTTGGTTTAGCGGGGGAAAAAAAAGGCTTTGACAAAAGCTACACATTTTAAAGTGACTCACAAGCCTATCCCCAAGTGATGGGGTGAAACATTTACTGAGGAAAAGGTTGTCTGTGTTCTTTTGATTACAAGATTACAGCAATCTGAAGCTTATGAATTTAGCAGAAGTCTTCCAGCAGACACAAACCAAACAACGTTGCAGTTATCAATTGCACAACCAACCACCCAAACTGAGGTGCGTTAACTCCAAATGCAAACTACAGGATATTATTTATGCAGATTATGTTGGTTACTTGAAGAGAACCACTAGTACGATGGCAGAACTATCTTGAGCAGGCCCATATTTAATTTTATGCAAATTTTATGCACTGAGGATTACTATGATGCTGATTTTATTCGTTTTTAAAAGCACAGGTTTATCAGATACACAGTCCCTTTCTTATTGAGTAGGACAACTGAGCCATTAATGGTAACTTATGCATCTGCATCTTATCTCCTAACAGTAGCTCTGTGTGTTTATATTAAGCAAAAGGCAGCAAATCTAGATGTGTAAATGAAGGCACATATGCAAACCAGAATGCCGATTGCACAAATGACAGTTCTGATTTACTGCTTTAAAAACAGAAAATTCTTCATTTTTGGGGGTGGAGTGCAACAGGAGGGTGTGTTTCACTAGTAAGGAAAGCATAAGCCATTCCCTCAGCTAATTATTAGTATTTAGGATGGGGATTTTTGATATTCCTGTCATTTCAGTTGTAGTCCAGTTATTTTAAAAAATAAAAATATTATTAAAAAATTCGCATGTGAAATATAACCCTTCAGATAATTTCTTGGAAATAATTCAGAATATATGAAATAATGAAAGTATGCATTGGGAAAGAAACTATGTATAGCAGAAGTTGTCAAAAAACCCACCTGTGTGCTGATGTGCTATGAATGAATGGCAGCTCTTGGAATTAGAGCCATTAATGGTTTCTAAGTTAGACACATCTATGAGAGGTGATAAACTCTTGAGGGAAAGGGGCATACTGAATGAAATACATTCAGTGATCTTTCAGATATTCCTTTTTCCCCTGTGGCCCCCTAGCTTTCTCCTTTTGCAGTGGTTGGTAAATGTTGCTGAAATAAGGTGTAAGCTGGGGAGGACTTGTCATAGTTTGTGCTCAAGACCTACTCAGTACACAGGGAAAAATAGGCTTGAGGTAGTTTTTTGTTTATTTTGGTTTTTACCAAATGCTAAGCATGAATTCACCTCCTCCAAGCTGAGGAGTGATGCATCCCAACAAAGAGGAAGTCAGGCAAACATGCCAGGAGGTCTGTGTGGATGAACAGGGAGATCCTGGACAGGCTCAAACACAAAAAGAAGTCTTGAGTTCTGAAGCTAGTGGCACATAGAGCTTGTTTATCCTGAGCAAAGATCAATTTAGAAAATAGGATGACTTCCTTAGGATGGGATTGGTGGAGTAGAAGAAAGTTAGACATTTTCTTTGAAAAAAGAAAACAAAATATTAGATTTTTATTGAGTTTCCATCAGCGCTCTATGTGCAGGCTGCATTTCAAGGCATTCTCAGTTGCTTCATTAGCTGCAGTACAGAATCCCTTGGCTTGTTTTAGTGTTGGATCTTCTATGATCGCTGTTGGCCTGTAATTTTCTTTGACTTTCCCATAGTAGTATTTTATGACTCTTGTATGCCATAGCATTGCTTTTGGCTGCTATCCTCCCCCTTTTCACCTTCCATCTCTTCTCCCCTCCCAGAAAGCAGCCATCAAGCCACACCTTTCTCATCTCTTACTATGCTGCTCCATCAGATATGCCAGTCTTGTTGTTTTTTTAATTAATAGCAAAAACCAAGATTAAGCAGCCTAATTAGTAAAGTTGCTACACTTACGTATGCTGGAATATTTTTTTTCAAAGGTAAAATTTAATAATCAGTTTGTTGTCTAAAGCATATCAACTGATTAGGTCTTCCTTGTTGAGGAAAGATTTTTCTCAGAATTACTCTTCAGGTTGGCATGCCTGATTACAAGACATTGGTTGTTTGTGTTTGGTGCCTTAAAATTCTGGGTGAATATTTTCTAAGAGAATTTTCTGGTCAGAGACTCAGGAATTTCCAGTTTCATTGTCTGTGTATCCTTCATCAGGCCCCTTGTAACTGCTGTGGATATGGATAGCCAAGGCCCAAAATCAGCAGGTACCTTGCAAAAAAAATATCACATGGCAATACTTCACAGAGCTTCCATGGTGGCCTTGTGTTTTTTATCCAAGAGCTGCATAAAATGCAGAAGAGTGACTCTGGAAGATGAAGAGAATGTAGTCTATCTCTCCTGTGACAACATTCTTGATCCCACTAGATTTGAGTTTGCTCTGGGCCAATGCACCTTCAATTTATATCTGAGTGGGTGTGGAATGAGAGAGCTGTAAAAGGAAAAGAGGCAGGGGTCAGTGGTAGAGGATGATTATCCTAGTTAAGGTGGATGGTTGTTTTGTGAAATGTAGTTGGCAAAGATGTGTTTCAGTCCTAGACAAATGAGAAGATTTCAGTATCCTGAAATGGCTGGATGATTTTCAGAAACAGATTTACATATGTATGTTCTTCCAGACTACCACCAAAGTGTTTTTTTTACCTTGAAGTTTCTTTCCTGTCACTTTTCTGACTAAAATAAAATGCCAGCGCTATGAGGATGTATACTTTGATTTCTGCCCTTTATTAAATGTTGATTCTGTTTTCCCCATTTCTTGTGTTTGTAGCTGGTGCATAGCCCTGTGATTGTGAGTGGCACACTGTAGTTTTTTGATAGTTGATTAAGATGCCCATATTTTCACTTGATTTATTTATTCCATCTGTCTTAAGTAAATTCAGTGCTATGTCTCTTTGCTGAATTATCACCATCCCTCTGCACCTTCTCAAAGAACTTTAGTGTTTCATCTTGACCTCTTTTTCAGACAGTAAATTCACATTAACTTCTCTGGATGCAGCCTAATTTATGATCATATTAAACTGCAATGAGAAAACTGCTGACTATTCAGTCAGAGCTCCTAATAAATACACTATCCCCATTTCCATGCAAATCCTTTCTACTCCTTGTGGCTTATCTTGTCTGCTTCACTGTCTAGTTTTAATTTCCCTTCCCAATGGTCTGGCTGCTGTTGTGGGGATGGAAATGCTCCACAATAGCAACTCCAGCTGCTTCTGTGAAGAGGCTGCTCTTGTAACTTCAGTTAGGTAAAAATTCTACACTTTCAGTTCCCTAAGGTTGCATAAAACAAAGAACTTGTTAATTTGTGTCAAAATGAACTAAGAATTTTGGTAAAATTAAAAAAAAATAAAAAAGAAGAAAAAAAGAAAATTGTTTTAGTAATATGAAAATATTAATTTCAGTGTTTTCTGAATAAAATGTTCTGACTTTTCATGTCAGGATTGCCCAGTGTTTACAGGGGACTCAGATAATCTGAGAACAAAGCATTTTATTTAATTTGAAACAACATGTTCATCCTTACCTGAAAGAAAATATATTTCAAATGAAATCAAAAAGGGAAGAGGGGGAAAACCCCTCACAGTAGTGCTCATGACCATATCTATTTATCATGAAAAACAGTTTTCTTAATTATCTGATTTTTGTTAGCTGGTAGTCGAATGTGTATATTTTACTAGTCAGAGAAAGTATGTCAAAACAAGGTAGAGGACATTTTAAAGCCACAATAACCACTACTTTTTGTGAAAGAATTTCAGAATCACTTTTCTGACACTAACTCTGTGCTTTCTGTGGTCAAAGGCAGTTTGCCCAATGATGATTCCTTTAAAACACACAGCACAACAAATCATTTTACCAGCGAGGATTTTCTCTTCATGACTTCCACCGTAAATCAGAGTGATGTAAATCTTCTATCTAGAAAATGACCTATTAGATATTGGGCGATGGGTCTATGATTTCAAAGCTCCTCAGTCTGCTGAGAATGCTCAGCATTCCTAGGCCCCTGCAGCAGTTTGGAAGATACTGTCTGATGTAGGAAAATATCTAAAACGATGCCCTCCCAGTCATCCCTGGATCTCTGCTTAGCCTCAGAAAAGCAGAACTTTATTGTAGCTGTCCTCATGTTACCCCATGGGTCAGGACGTGTCAGGGATGTGTCTGACAGACCAGGATCTGACAGCATGGGCATGTCACTCACACTGCTTGCAGAAAAGAGCCTGTCCAAAGCATTGCCAGACTGCTGGAACAGATGCATCTCTGTGATTAGGAAGTGTAAATCATGATAGAGCACAGACACCAAAGAACCTGTGTGAGAGACCATGGATGCTGGCAGAAAAGGAAACTGATATTATGCCAGTGCCTGTGCAATATGGCAATCACCAGCTTGAAGGGCTTTGATATAATATAGAATAATTCTGTACTGGGTTTTGGGATTTTTTTGGGTTTGTTTTTTTTTTGTTTGTTTGTTTGTTTTGTTTTTGTTTTTTTGTTTGTTTTTGTTTTTGTTCATTTGAATTAGGGTTTTTTTGGTGGTTTGGTTTTGATTAAAGAGCTGAGATTACACGTGTTGTCTTTAGAGACTGTCTCAGGATCTGTGGGATCAAAGTTGTTCCTGCAGAACATCCAAGGGCTAGGGGAAAGGGACATGACATTTAAATGCTTCTCTTGGTGCCTATATTCTAGAAAATAGAAAAAGTGTCTGTCATCTTTTCATGGGGAACATGTGACTTTAAGATAAATGCTAAGAGTCAGCTATTACCATGTATCCTATTTAGGATAAATAGCATCCATTTGTCTTGTTTATTCTGTGTTCAGATTGACTATGAAATTAACAGGAGACATTTGTGTCAGTACATTTGTTTCTCCAGGAATGGATTAGCATTTCCCAAGCAATCAATGTACTTGCCTAACTTGCTTACTATTGGCTTGGAAATAGCTTCCAAATTCAAGCACCTACAACCTCTTCTGAAGAGGACCAAAGGTGTTTTTCATGTACAAGTTTGGTGGTATGGAGACATCTCAAGCCATTTCACAAATGTGTTTTGAATATTCTAACAAAAGGGATAGTCAGCCTGTTATCACCACATCCACAATGGTCAAGGTGATGTAGGAATCTAACAAGTAAATGATCATTTAGTGTCTGCCTTGCCTTGTGCCATAGAGAAAATTTTCACATCTCTCTGGCCACTGCTGTTTGGACACAGGACTTTCAGGGTGTTTCACAGGAAAATAGCAGAAGCTTCTGATTGCTATTTACTTGTCCAGCAACACATATTCTGCACCTTTTTTCTCACTGGGTTCCTCTTTTGGATAAAAGAATCCATCTTGATTCTCTCTTATGTGTGTCCTTTTGCTCTGGCCAGAGTTTTGACTCATACCAGTCAGATCTGTAGTCCCTCTATCTTCATGGTAAGACAAAGAAGATATGAGCAAACACCACCATCTGATAAGCTGCAAAGCTTACAAACCTGGAGGAATCTCTCATTGCTTGTTCCCAAAAACAAAATAAAAACTACCCTTACACTCAGGAGGGAAGTCCAATGGAAAAGACTTAAGTTCTGTTCACAGCAATTAAGTTTCTGTGAAACACAAACTGCCCCATGTCTCCTGGTTTGGATGTCATTTTCCTGCTGTGGGAAACCAGTGGTGCCAGTGAAATAACAACACCTCATAAGATTACTTCCCTTGGAGATAACAGTGTTTGGAAAAATTGTGAGGATTTCTCAGGAGCTCTCCATCTGGGAATATGTAGAAGATGAACGTGCAAGTAAACACTTTATGTAAAAATTTATGCCACATGTTCAAAATCAGGCTTTAGAAGTGGAAGATGTGGATCTAAAATATTTAGTCGATGGAATTAGTAAAAAGAGAATGGGAAAACACCAGCTAAGTCAGTAGTTTTTTAGTGACCAACTAAAGTCTCACCTCCCTGGTTTGGAAAACAAAACTCATCAGTGTTATTTATGGCCTTTCATGTGTCCATGGAGTCACATCTCCCTGGGGTTCTGTCTGTGCTGAGGTCTCCACCTGGGAAGGTCTGCTGGTACCTGTTATAGTTAAACCTTCTCTGGTTTCATAGGAAATAATGGGTATAAATATGAATGAGTTAACATACTTGGGGTTTTTGATTTGCAAAAAGTCTTTGATGAAGTTCCATGTGAAAATATTCAGGAAGAATTTACCCAGCCCTGGTGGTAAAGGTCGAGTTCTTTGATGGATCAGACTTCCTCTTAGGGAGAACAGGGTTACAGATTCCCACCTAATGAAAATCAAAGGAGTAAATAAATTGATTTTCAATGGGAGTATGATCATTTAAACCTTGTTATATATTGAATAACATTGATTTTTTTAATATAAAAGTTAGAAACCATACAGGCTGTGAGACAAATTCAAGATTACTAGAGAAAAAAAAAATTAGTGAATGAAGAATTAAAAATTTTGTCCTTCCTTTAACAAGCAATGAAAAAACAAAATGGAAAAATGAAAGGTAGAAAAAAATCTAAAAATGTATTTTGAAATAAAAGCATTTAATAATCCCAAATTTTTACATTTTTGAAATTCAGAAATTATTGATTTTGTGCAATTTATTTGCATTTTTTCTAGAATGAGAGATTTTGCAAAATCTTCATTGGCTTAAACATTTTAATCAAACAAAGAATTTTCTATTCTTATAGAGATTTAAAACAACAACTGACACTGTTGAATATGCATCATAGCAGTAAAAGTAAAGTTGATCTATGAAAGATAATGCACATGGGTGAGATAATCTGAATTTTCGTAGAAAATATTTGTAATTGGTTGCACTGGCTCAAGACAAAGATTTAATGCTGTACACAGCTCATGGATTATTTAATTACCAGTCAAAAAACAAGTTCTGAGAATGTTTAGAATGCTAAAGAAAATATTAATGGAACTGTATTTGAATCAATGGGCCACTTTCCCTGTAAAGGATTAGTGGCTTGGATGGCTTTTTTTCCCATTCCAATTTCCTTTTTTTTCCCTGCATTTGTATTTAAAGTAAGGTTAGTGATAGAAGACCTTAAGAAATTAGAAATTAAAATGTACTGGGTCAAGTCTGCTTCTTTGCATAAATTGTTTCTCTTAGAGAGTAGCTTAGAAGAACCATCCTACCCTTAAGAAATCCTTTTGCTTTCAGTCCAAGCACTTTCCAGTTCATCCCACTTTATTCTTACATGTCTTTTTCAGAATAGTTTCCTCATTTCTCTGCTCATCGTAATAACCTTCCTTCAATGTTTTTTTTTGTTTTGAATTTGGTTTTCAACTGCCCATGTGTTTGAAAATGGACAGTATGAGAACACTAGGACCTCCAGGATATATTAAGACAGTAACGCAGGTATTAATTTGGCATTTTAAGACCTTAATTTTCTTTTTCGTACCTCAGAACTGGAAAGCCCCATGTCATTCTGTAGCTTACTACCTGCTGAATGTCTTTCCTCATGAATTCTCTATCAGAGTGTCCCAGCTTAGGGCAAGAAGGGGTGTGACTGGTCCTGTATCTTAAGTGTGTGACCTGCACTTTGTAGTGTAAGCTTTGGTGTCACTCTGGTAATTCAGAAGGGCTCTGTTCTTCTTGACTGATATCTGCAGCTCCTTCAGCATTACCACCATGTCTGCTTTCATGTCATCTACAGATTTCATTGTGTGGATGGCACTTCATACTGAGATCAGTGAAGAAAATACAAAAGATGATTTATTGCCAAGCTCAGCTTGGGTACTTCCTAAGGAGTTCCACCAAGGTAGTTTTTCTGGGAGAAAACCATTGTTTTTCCTTCCAGTTGTATCTGCAGTGGCTTCTGTGGTAGCTCCTATGACACAGTCTAATGCAATTTGGGAATTCACAGTGATATTCCTTGTTAACTCCACGTGGAACTCAGCATTGAGTTTATCACATTTCTGTGACTAAAACACACGCAGGCCTTCCACTCATTCAACTAGATGGCATCAGTTCCCCAAAATATGTGGAGAGCTTTGGTACATCTGACCCACCTACTATGTCTTGAGGCCTCTTATTTTTCAAATACAGTAATTTAGTAGGGAACAGAAGGTGTAGAATATGGTACAGTTGACACGTTGGCAGGTCTGAATGTGACAACAAGGGCTGCTTATCATCTATGTGAGTGATTCACTGAGAAGCTAAAGAGGATGCTGAATGAAGTGGGAGATTCAGGGAGGAGACAGCTCCAGGGCTGGTTCCTGGAAGGAGAAGCATCCTGGGAAGATGGGTGTGCATCAAGTGTGATGCTAGGCAAGCAGCCCTTGAATTCAGAACCTGTCAATAGCTACAGCAGCAGCATGTCAGTCTCTACATGAGACAGAGGAAGGAGGAGAGAACAAGCCCTTGTTAGATGCTGTTCTTCATGTTTTTGGGGTTTTTTTTATTCAACTTTTTACTGTACACTTTTCACACTCCTGTATTTTTTCCAGAGTTAATCCATTATTTGCTACATGACATCATATCAAATGCTTTACTGAAATCCAGAAAATTAGATATACTTCATTTCCTTCATCTAGAAAATGAGTTAGCTTGTCCAGTACAGCAGTTAAACTAGCCTAACATGATTTGGTCAAGTTTTGCGTTTTATCTTATTTTCCAATTGCTTTCATGTCTTTAATTATTTATTTTAAAATTTGTTCTAAAGCAGCATGCATGGCTAAAGTCAGACTAAATACTTCAACTGGGTAGTTTTTAAATTCTACTTATGTAAAGCTATTACATTGTCTGTTCCCTGCTACAAGAAAAAACACATCTAATTGGATACCTGGATTTAAAAACTCCTGTCTACTTCTTTTTAAGTTCTGGGATAGAGATAATCTTTCTCACTTTCTGGCCACACAAGTTCAGTCAGAATATGTACATTGCTATTTTTAGAGCTATGGAGATCTGTACTAAACACATTCCTGTTAGTCAATTCAGTCTGCTCCCTTAGATCACCATCAGCCTCCCTATAAAGTAATTCTCCTTGACTCTATGATCTCTTTTTGTTTATAGCACTATAGAATCTCTGGCTTTTGAATTTAGTTTACTGTCTTTGAGAGGTTCTTTGGGTCAATTCTGGCAGCATTTTTTGAGTATTTATTTATTTTTCTAATTCTGAAAGGCACTGCTTTCTTTACTGAGCAAGTTTGGTGTTTTAACTTCCTGTAACATAGCCTGTGATAGTGCAGTTGTTCTGTCTAGATGATCTCCCCTGGTATATTTTAACCTTGCAGGTGCAAACTCAAAAAAAAAAAAAAAATCATCATTTAAATATTTTATAGAACTTCCAGGTGTCATTCCTGGCTGAATCTAGCCCCTTACACTGATTGCATAATCTGACTTCCTTCAGGTTATCAAATTTTTGTTCTTTTTAAATCAAGAATCTGATTTACAGGCTTATTTTTAGTTGTCCTTTTAAGTCAACTCTTGATCACTCAATCAAAAAATGTTTCCTACAATTAACTTTTCTATGATGTCTCCAATACTTAGCCAAAGCAAAGATAAAATTGTATTATTTTTTGTTGATTTTGTCTGGACAAAATCCTCAATAAGGATTTACTATTATAGGAAGGTGAAATCTACCTATATTCATGTTATGATGTCCAGTTATAAAATTAATAAAATGAGGCATTATACCAGAGTGTAAAATAATGGTATGGGGAACTAAAAATAAGATGAGGAGTTATTTAAAACTCAATTCACTAAGTTCTCCAGAATAAAGACAGAAGAAACTATTCTGGAAGCAGGAATCAAAATACATGAAAAATTCATCTAAGTTACTGAGACACAAACCAGCAGTCAAGTGATGGATGTAACTAGGCCAGTGTGCTACCTTTCCTTTGTAATTGCACAACTGATTTCTTGCATGTTTTTCTCATTTCATACAGCTCTGACTGCTCTTTGGTTATGTTTAAATGTATTTGTCAGCATGCACACAGGTCTCAAATTCTGTATCAATTTAATGTTGATGTGAAAGATTGATGTTAAAAAAAATGGAAATTTTCCCATTCTCTTTGGGTGAGCCTCTGCTGCAGCTTTCTCAAAGTCAAGGAATTTTTTTTTTTTTTTTTTGCTTTAAAAAAAGCACTTCTGCCCTTTGAGAGATTATGAAATTGTTCTATCCTGCTGCTGTCTTTAAATAAAGAACCTAGGTGATACCCAAACAAAGCACTAAAGTAAGTCTCTTTTCAAAAAGTGGTTTCAGTAAAATTTCCCAAATCAGCTTTTTAATTTGACAGCTTATCAGGCCTTTCTGTCAGATAATGCAATATAATAATGCTTCTCTGAGTCTGCAGACAGATTTCTTTTTTCCCCCTTTATTTTTCATCTTGGATATCCTGGTGAAACACAAAAGCTCATCCCTTCTTAGGCTTGTTAGATCCTGTAATTAAATTCAGATCTTGATAAAATGTGTGGCACAGTTGTCATTACTTGATCACAGAACGTATAACACCTTTCAGTTAGATACAGCAAGATGGCACAATGGAAGGAGAAAGAAAATGTCAAATGAGCAGTGATTCAGAAAAGCGTTTTTCAAATACTGAAAGAAACAGAAATGTGCTCTTTTTGTGTCTTTTGGCAGAAGATGGGCCAATGCCTGCTTTCCATAATTAGGCACAGGGTGATAGGGAAATGGAATTTCTGAAGACAACAAGCTCCAGGGATTCAAGCTAGAGGAATAAAATGGGAATGAAAACAGATCTAAGAATGAGACACTGCAAATCTGTCTCAGCTGGTCCCTTTCACCCTTTCAGGAAACCCTTATCTATTAACAGTTCCCAAAAGTCAGGTCACAAAAGATGAAATATTGCCAATACTTAGAGGTTCTTTTACAAACTTATATTTGTCTTGACATAGGTTTTCTGTGTAACCTGCAGCATCATACTTGCCCAATCCAGTAGGGTAAGCTAGAAATGGAGGATTAGCATCTTGTCAGTCAAAGAAGAGAACAATTTACTCAAACTCTTCCCCAAGGAATTTTAGCTGCATAGTTTCCTTAACAATATAATGCTGGTATCTCTGATGGCATCAATGATTTAAAAGAAATTTGTCATTCTTCTTTTTCTTTCTCAGGGGCAGGACTGTGTTGTCAGTGCAGAGATTTGAACAGATTCCTTTGCTTCTCTCTCCTTCCAGCCCCCAGTTGGGTTTGTAACTATCTCATTACACAGGACTTTATATAACGTGTCACTCACTGGGCCAAACCAAGGATTCTCTAACCCCACTGGAATGATTTCTGTGTGGCACTGAAGTTGGTGTGTTTGTGACAGTGCCCCTGTCCTGATGTGCCTCCCTGGATGAGCACACTCCTGTGCCAGCTCTGAGGCTCCCACTGGAGCTCCCAGTGGCTGGCTGAGCATGCAGGAGCAGAGTGCAATGCTGTGTGCCTCTCCTGCAGTGCTCTCTATTTCCATTATCCTCTGGGGCAAGCCTGGAGTCAGTCTGCAGTGGGAGCCTTTCTCAGGACAGAGAAAATCAATGTGGTGTTGAGCCTTCCAACCAGACAATCTATCATATGGAGAACGAAATTAATTTCTCTGCAGTGCTGTTGTGTTTTAGGTGCTCTCAGAAGATGAGGTATATTTTTATTTGGGGCACATTCGTGCATGTGTCCCCAATATATTTTACTGCTGGCATGAGGTGTGACAGCAGTATAGTGCTTTATGTCTGCAGGATAAGAACTTCCATTAAACTAACTAATTCAGGAATAGTCACTATAATTCATACTGCAGCAGGGAAAACAACAACTTGCTCTGTCCTGGATATATTTTCCAGAGAGAGAACTGCATTAAGCAGGTATCCAGAAGGATGCAAATCATTGCTGCCTGGAACACATGAGCATGCACATTCTTTAGACTCTCTTTTTCCCCTTTGTGCCCTGTGAACATGGGAGAGAAGCTGCACACCCATCTCTTCATCTTGTGGTGTGATTAGATTTCTGCAGTCTTAAGCCCTGCTATTAAAAAAAAAAAAAACCAAAACAAACAAAAAACATCTTCCAACTGCAGCATCTACACTGTCAAAATATTTCTTTTATTTAATACTTTGGATTTGAGATTAATGTTGCACCTTAATGTTGTTAATGTTGCACCTTAGCTGCAACAATACAATTTCTGTTGTATTATAGCGTGCATATACAATTAAGTTCAGTGTGTTCCAGGAGTTTCAAAGAGCTGCCTTGACCCTAGCAGTGTATAGCTAAGCCAAAGTATAGTTGTGTTTTTGTTGTTTTCTTTTTCTTAGTCTTTCCTACCTGTCAAAAAAGAAAACCTTGTATGATTTATATAACCTAGAACTCTTATGAGCTTCACAAGGGAAAGGTTGTGTAGTATACAGCATTTCAAATAAATTTGAAGCAGAAATTGAATATCCCTCATTGTATCAGGAGCATGAAACATTGTAAAGGGCATCCTAATTTCAGACCCTTTCATGCAGAAGTTAACTGTTAAAGGCAGTGAAATTATGCTCTTAGAAATTGGTTTAATTGAGATGTGAATGGTTTATTTTCCTCAGTGAACTATTTCTAAGGCATTAAATGGCTTTTCTGGTGCAGCATTGGGTATAGTGGACATTAAAAAAATGAATGAAACACACTATCATCAAGGTTAAGTATATATAAAGACAATTTTGATTTTCCTGTTTTACAGATCTGATGGGCATTAATAGAGCAGAGGTTTAAATTTTTTTAAATTACAGTTTATACAATAGGGAGAGAATAATAAATATGTCCTTTGCAAAAGAAAAAATGGTGCTAAAAATATAACTGTAGCTGAGTACAGGGCTCAATCTTGAAAGCGCACACTCATTTTCAGAGCTTGGTAATTGCCTCATAGCAATTTTTAACCAAAGGATTCTTTAGCATCCTATTTTAGGGTCCCAATCCTGGAGCTTCTCTCGTGTAAATTCAAGTGAGTTTCTGTCTGAACTAAACTACAAACTCAGTTATGGCTGCACTATCAGTTCCAGAAAGCTGTGATGGATATGGGACACATGAAGGATTTAGAGAGGTTTCAGACTCAGTTTCAGCATTCCTCCTCCCCTTTTATTAAGTTCTCTGGTTCTCATTGGTATCCTGTGTGTAAAATCATCCTCTAAGAGCCAAATTAGAATCAGAGAGGAGCAGCACTGCAGAGGGCAGTGTGGCAGTGACTTTGGGGACCCTGCAAATCACAGCCACACATCTCATTTTCAATCCCAAAGTTGGTGGATATTCCTCATCCAAGTGGTGAGTAGTGACTAGAGTTAGTCAGCCTGAGGTAATAAGCTCAGAATTGCATAAAACTGATGGTTCTCAGTGAGGGGCACTCACTGACTGGGACTTCCCCCAACCACTGGGGTTCTCTACTGGCTCTAAAACGCTTACGGCAATGCAAACAGTGTCCTGGAGAAATAGAGTTCCAAGAAGGCTCTTGTGGGGGGGCTCATCTTCCAAGTTTTTCCACATGAAACACCACACTAGGCTGTGGAAAAGGAGTTCATGGAAATGGCTTTGTGGGCACAAAAGGCTAAAGCATTAAGAATTGGGGAGGATTTTAGCACCTTTTGCAGCACTTTGGAACAAGCTCTGGAACTCGTATCAAAGTCTGTACCTGGGGTCTGTGGTTCTATGGAAGAAAACAAATTGGTGTGTGTGTGTTATGAGAACCCCGGAGAGGCACAATCTTAAGAGATTTATACTGTCAAAAAGAAAACTATGCAGTGACTTGATTACAGCCTGAGTGCTTTTAGGAGGAAAAAAACAGTAGATGCTTATAGTGCTCTTTAGCTGTTCCTAGAAAGCTGTAACCAGAGCTAAGAAATTCATGGAAGAAATGAGCACAGAATTTCAACAGTGAGCCTTGGTAGTCACTTCTGAGATATTTACCTCATGGTGTGTCACCACATCAGGAGAAGGTGGTTCCCTGGAAATCCTAATTGAGCTGGTTATAAATTAACCAAAGAATACTTTCATGGCTGAATACCTGCTTTAGTCATATCCTTTGATGTGCAGTTGGCATTAGTGCTACGTCTTAGGAGTGTACTATCAAAACACTCCTAAGGATATTGCTATGGCACCACTGTGTTCATAATGCTGATATAGCAAATAACTTTCCAGGAATTAAAGTCAGAGCAGGAAAGAAATAAAAGTTTCTAGGCATCATTTCTATACCCAGAAACATTGCTGTGCTAATCAAAAGCTATGTGGTGCCTTAAATACGTCAGTCCTATTGCATCAAACTGAGAATGTGCTTGCAAAAGAGCAGAAAGAGAATACTGGAAATATTACTTAAACCCTAATAAAATACTTATCTTTCTCTTTCTCAGCTTTGTATATTTATACATCCATAAAGCCTGATAAATTCCTGTAAGGAATGATTTTTAGTTAACTGCTTGCTTATCCATTCCATCTGATAGCTCACAGTTTGTTGCATGTAATTTTTGCAGTAGCTGACTTCAGTTAAAGAGCATTCCACGGAGTGAGCCTGCATGCAGTTCTTCCAGCTGAGCTGGAGAGATGAGCCATGCTGCAGGAGTGTGTCAAAAATAATCTGCTGCCTGTACACTTCCCTTATCTGTCATAGCTCTGTGGATGCAAGCACCACGGGTGTTCTGTGCAGAAAACAAAATGGGATGTTACTCCAGTCCTTGTCAGAATCCCATTTTAGCCCTGCACTTTATTGGTGGTAACAACCCACCCTGGCAGTTAGACATATTTCAGTGCTAATTGAATATACTTCAGCCTCATACTTTCTAAGTTTCAGTGTTCTGCTTTAGAAGCAGTGGCAAACATAGGAATAAAGGCAAGGACAGGAGGCAGCTGCCTTTTCCCATGGAATCCACTGAGTCCATGCCAGTACTTTCATAGGTAATGATGAAAAGTAGATTGATGGACTGATGTTGTCCTTCCTGCTCAGAGGCCTGAATTTTGTCTTGTAATATGCTTATTAGTCTGGAATGAATTAATATTTTATTAGAAAGTCATCTGCCCATTTTAGCTGTTAGTGTATTATCTGCTTTGAATTAGATGCTTATTTAATACTTCACTTTGCTCAGTACCATCATTTAGAAATAAAAATAATTTAAATAGCATAATACATTATATTTAATAATGCATTAGTGCTTCATGTTAGAGAAGCTACAAGAGTTCATAAAGCTGGAAAGATGATAATAGCCTTATTTAATTTCAATATGGTGGGTTTCAGTATGTTTTTAAAAGGTCAAGTAGTTCCCTGAGAAAAAGTAGATGTGTAAATCGTGCTAGCAGAGCTATTTTATTTCTAAAGTTGATATTTTTCCCATTTAACATTTCATAAGTGTTTCAAAGCAGAAGTCAGGTCTACACTGTGGGTATCGCATCACCAAATGGATTTTTGTAAAACAAAATGGAAAATTAAACATATTGACAGCTGAACAGTGATAATCTATTTCCTTGCAAATTCATATATACTTAAATAATTCAATACTGATTGTTTCTGCATCCTGATGTTTCAGCTCAGATTTTCTCTGAAAACCAAGCCAATAAATTTGGGCTTACATGACAGTTAGCTGCTGGCTTTGCACTGCCCATCCAAAATGTGTCCTAGTTAGGTTTGAAAACAGAGCAGCTCCTCATATCAAGGTGAGTCCTGGGCAAGAGCCTGAAGCACAGGGATGTCTTGCTTTAGCTGATGCAGGATCCACACGTGTTAGGACTGCTTTGGAGTCACTGGCTTTCCTTTCTTGAGGCCCAAGGCTTCCTTGACACCATCTGTCACTTGGAAACATGCCAGGAGAGATCTGCACAAAGATGTCTTCAGGCCGTGATTTAGGAAAGCACCAGAGAATTGCTTCTGTGCTCAATGCTCAGTGTGTCTTCATGGACTTTTGAGTAATAGGGTGCACCGAAATGGAGTTTCCATGAATGCGATTTGTGCCAACACTGGCAGCATTTGGGCTCTCCATGGATGTGGTTTGTGCCAACACTGGCAGCCCTTCTCCTGCCTATTCCCCACACAGGTCTTCACGCAGCAGTGGGGCTTTGTTCCGTTTTAAACACAGACTATGGGAAGTCAGGAAGCAGAGGTATCAGGAGAGTGATAAATGTGTTATGGTAACCAGGCTTTCCTTTCCTTGAGAACCTCCTAAACCATTCAAGAAGGAAAATATAGGAGAGTTTTGAATAGAGAAATTCAGAGTATCTGAGCACTGAAATGTTCTTCAAAATTTCCATCTCAAAACAAAATCAAATGCTTCGCAGTAGTTCTTAGTATTGTAGGCTGTACTACAGCAAAAAAAACCAACAAACCAAACATATATATATTTATTTATTTATACATACATATATAAAAAAAATAATCACAAGGGGAAAAACCTTAGCTAACTGGAAATGTGTTGCAGATTATTAGAAAATGAGCTGTGTTTTATAAAAAGTTAAAATGATATGCAAAATATCTTAGTTTACAGGGGAATTATTAGTGACTTTTTAAAAAAGATATTATAAGTAGGAAATCAGATAATTTCAATTTTTAACAGATAAGATTAAACCTCTTCTGGGAGTCTGCTGACAGCCATTATGCCTTTCTATGGTGGTGGTCTTGTTGTAGTTCTGCAGTCCTAAAGCACTCCTTTGTTTTTATCTCAGTGAGCATCTGTTTCTATTATTTACAGTTTCTGTTTCTGTGTCTTGCCAAAAGCATTATATGTGCAAGTTTAAACTTTTCCATTTGAAATAGATTATTCTTTTATAGTAAAATGTCTGCAAGGTCTAAATACACAAATTGAAATGCCATTTTTGGACAGAACTGAAAGTCTCAAGCTTGCTTTGGCCACGGGCTAGGTTTTTTTCTTTTTTTTTTTTTTTTGCCCTCACTGCTGACACAGAACAGATTTATATCTCTTAAATGCCATTTTCTGTCTATATGGGCACATTTGGTTTTTTCTGCTTGGCAAAACCTGGTCCAAATAATGACATCTGTTTTCTTCCTGTTGGCTTGTGTGTAATTATGCTTGTCCCTAGGTGAACAAGCTGATACAGCCTGGGCAGGTGCAGCAAGTGTGACAAAGCACCTGCATGTCCCACGATTTTTGGGACATAGGTGTTAACTCCAGCATCTTCATGTTTTGTCAAAGAACATGAAGTCAACATATTTAAAATTTATGCTGCAGTGAAATTAGTTTGTGTGCTGTTGATGAATGTTGATGCTGAGTGCTTTGGATTTCATACAGTGTTTATGGATCTGGGCATGTAATGAGCATGAATTTATCTGTGCCCTACACTGCCCCTGAACAGTCTGCTAAAGCAGTCCAACTTCAGCAGATTTGGAGATCACAACTGAAGGCCAGTACTCTATTTTCTCTTATCAACCACATAACCCAGAGCAGGATTTAACTCCAGAAGATTTTTCCAATAGTTTCAGATAACTTTTCATGTGGCAAATTGTCCACAAATAACTTATGGGAAAAACAGATTTTTTCCAAAGTCTTTCACTGACTACAATAAAATGCAAGGATATGAGCAATGACCTTTGGCAGTTTGTCCTTATTCTGATCTCAGAATTTATGTGGTGATTAAACTTAATTAGGAGACTTACCACACAGCTAATAAGTCCTTTCTTATTGATGGCTTCTACCTGAATACTGGATATTCATGGAGTTACAGCCCAGTGGGAATTTAAAATGAGAGCTGAGCACAGTGTTTCCCATTTGCCATTGTTCATTTATGTAATGTATTGTTTCTGTCAAGAGAACTTCTATAAGCACCTCTTTTCTAGCATGAAATGAAGATCATCTAGATTGCTACTTGGAAAAAAGTCAGTAGAACACCCTCAGTAGCTGCTATCTCAGATCCAGCTAATTTTCAATGCAATGGGCTTGAAACATTCTCCATTTTTCAGTTGTTGAAAATCTATGGAATAAGAAACTGCTTACAGTCAACTTTTGGTTAAATTCATATAGAAAAGGTAACTTTAAATGCTGTGACATTATCATTTAGAAACAGTTCAGAGTTCTTTTACCTTGGAGAACTGCAAAATGTCACTCTTGGGGTAATGTGGGATATGGTACCATACTTACAACAATTCATTCCTCTTCAATGATTTCTATCAGTTGTCCTGCCTATTTCAGCAGCAGCCCTATAATATTAGCTCCTTTAATACTACACAGGCAGTACAAAGGATCTTTGTAAAACTCCAGATAACAAAATATGACCTTTAATTTATCAAACAAGTCTTATGTTTTCTTATCTGCTTCTTGTTGCTTTTCATCTTCTCTTGCTTGTTTTTGATATAATACATCAATCTCTCAAAATAAGCCATCCAACACTGCACAAACTGAGACACTGCATTATAGTGAGGAAGTGAGAGTCAGGAAGAGCACACTCTTCATTTAATTAGTAATTAATCCAGTGAAAAATAATCAAAAACAAGAACAGGGCAGAAGGTAGTTGATTCGAAGTGAAATCAACTTCTCCCCCTGCGAGGTTAATGAGAGTTCACAGTTTAATCCTGTAGAAAGTTGTAAAAATATTAATTGCTTTGTTTAATACTCAAGTGTGAAATAAGGAGCTTACAGGTGAATAAGATGTTTTGGTACAGTCTGTAAGATGAATGGACATCTTTCAATAGATGTGGTAATTGTAATCTTAAAGGCAAACCTGAGTTTTACTTTGTTTTTAGCAATGCTATAAGCCCCTAGTGAGAGATTTTACTCTTCTATGAAGACTGCTATCAGTCATTCTGTGGGCAAATAGTCTCTTTGGATGCTTAATAGTCATTGTAAGGAATTTGGGAATTCCTGTAGGGTGCAAAGGGTCATATTATACTATGGTCATTTAGTATGAGCTTGCCAGGTTTGGCACTTCAAAATTTAAAGTGGTACTTCATGGTGGTTTCTCTCTTTATAGGTTAAATATTTCTTGAGAAGGTAAGGCATTGAAGAGCTGCCCTCTTACTTGTTTGTACAGGTTCTTTCTCTAACTTAAGAGCTTCTTTTCACTTTTACCTTCTCACTGAGCTGTTGGTAAGGTTTGTTAAAAATATTTATATTCTGCAAATCTGGGTCTACCTTCCCTCCAAGTGCTGGAGGAAGCCCAAATCAGCCTTCTGGGTATGTAACTCCTCATACAACACCTTCAAGACTGACCACTGCATCCTCCTGTGTCTCTCCCCACACCCTGTGACAAGGAGAGCAGCAGAAAAGGACATACACCTTCATCTGGTCCATCCAGAGCTGATTCCTGGATCCAGCACTGGCTAGACAAGTCTGTAAGAACTCAGCAAAAACAGAGGTCAGAGCAGTGTCCCCCACTAACACAGTGACTTTCTGAGCTGAACTTGGACCTCTTGCCTACCCCATGCAACTCATACTGTGCAATGTGTGCACAATAATGGAAATAAATGGTATCAAAGTGTCACAGACATCTTTTTATGAAAAATCCTTTCCTTAGGATTTTTCCTACTGAGAAGCTGGGAGGCCTCAGGAACAAAATGCAAACATTGATTATCTGCTACTGTGGAATGCAACAGGTGCATCTGTGATTGGCCCATGTTGGATGTTTGTAATTAATGGCCAATCACAGTCAGCTGGCTTGGACAGAGAGCCGAGCCACAAACCTTTGTTATCATTCCTTTCTATTCTTAGCTTAGCTGGCCTTCTGAGGAGAACCTTTTCTTCTATTCTTTTAGTATAGTTTTAATGTAATATATATAATAAAATATTAAATCAGCCTTCGGAACATAGAGCCAAAATCCTCATCTCTTCCTTCGACATAAGACCCCTGTGACCACCGTCGTAATAAAAGAACTTTAGTATAGGAAATTAATGAGATTGGGATTTAATTTCCTGGCTATGTGAGACTGTTTGTGGACTGTTTGCCCCCATATCCCACCCTGAGCTGCTGTGGCTTCCTCTCATGCCATGAAACTGAAATTTCAGTCAGATTTCATCCCTAACTGCATCTGGGGGAGTGATGTGGTCTCTGCCTTCCTCTTGAAGATGTCAGGGGAGTCATCATTCAGAAAGAGCAGTGTCAAGATCATGATGAGCAAAAACAGGGAGAGAGAGTTGTTTATAAATGGAGAGAGACCTTGCTTTCATCACTTTGTTATTTATTTCCCTAACAGATCACTGGGACTAACAATGTGAATTTGTATTCTGTTAAAGGGTTTGTTTCAAAGAAAATGCTCTCTAGTCTAGCTTGCTCTTCACAGACTCATGATTTTCAACCTTCTTACTTATTCCCTTTCAAGGATGCTGCTATTTCACATCAATAACTGACACCTTTATTTCAGAGCACAAAATAGAATTACACTCCAGCCCTGACAATATAATAAATCAGGAGGGATAAAATACATATTAGTGAAGTTCAGATAGTTGGTTTGTCCCAGCTGACCTATAGATATAAAGGTATGATTAAAGTTTTTTTTGGACTGCTTCTTCTCAGTTGTGACACAAGATTTAACTCTGACTCAAAGATTTGACCTTTGCTGCACTTCTCTGCTTAACCTTGATTCTTTGGAATTATTGTTATTCCCTTGAAGCCTTTCTGCCAGTATGGAATTAACACTCTGTTGTGACAAAATATTGTGTATTTGGCAGAAGAATGAAGCCATCTAGAATTCAATCAGGTTAGACAATGTCATGGTGCACATCCTGAGTGAATCATTTCCACCCAGCTTTTTTAATCAAAGAAATCTTGGCCATAGAGCCTGGAAGAGTAATGCTGGATAGTCACATAGCTGTCTACAATTAAATTTTAGGCACATCAGGTGCTTTTTTTTTTTGTTTTTTTTTTGTTTTTTTGTTTTTAATGAATTACAATTGAAAGGGTCCCTGCCAGAGCACTTAATCTTTCTGATGGGTAACAGAATAAAATCTCAAAGCCGCAGGTTTATTTAGAGCATGAAAAAATTTATTAACCTTCTTGGAAGTGTTTTCACTGAAGAAGTTCCTTGTGGTTCACCATATTGGTAAAAACAAGCATAAATAAAGGAAGGTAGAAAAACGTGAACTGAATACTCCTGAGGAAAACAGTCTGTGGTATTTATGATTTCTCTGCTGGGGATGAGATTATGAGGGATGTGGGAAACACATACAGCTTTACTGGGTCTATCCAGATTTGTTGTATGACCCAAACCAGATGATTGGGAAGAAGCAGTTATGAAAACTATGTGTGTTTTTCATTATACAGTAAATAGGACTTTTGTTGCTTTTAATGGATTTTATGTTATTTTCAGTTCTGTGAATATTTTTTTTCATGTAGTTGTTATGTGTCTACTGGTTTCATCATTACTAAATCCATGTGTTCTCCTTGAAACTAAATCCAGATAAGTTCCACACCATTTCCCTCTAGCCTTGCCATTTATATTATATACTAGAAGAATTTAGACTAACGTAATAGTGTCAAATTGAGAGGTATTTCACAGTGCATTTTTCCTCTGATGAGGAATGGGCTAATGTAATCAGCAATTATTTTTTTGTGTGTGACCTTTACAAATCAAATTGTTATTTTCTTGCTTTTCATTTGAATTTTGCTCCCAGTGGTGCAGGACTGCTGCAGCTAGTATGAAACATAATTTATTGACAGAATCACATTATAATAGTCTCAGAAACCATACATATTGTATGTTTTAATGAAATAATTCAAAGAAATGTGTAAACTGACCAAGATTAAATTTATGCTGTTAGTTCACAGAGGAGTTTCCAGGATCATCATAGAGATGCTCTGGAGCAGCTGCAGCGTAGTGAGAGTGGACCTTGCCTAGGATAAATCTCATGTTAGTCATGGAATTACAACAGAGAGTTTCAGTAGCACTGAGGATCCCATCTGGAGGCTGCAGGGGCTTCTCTTACCACATGGTCCTGATCTACACCCACTGGGTGAATAAACATAGTTTAATGCCTCCCCACTATATGCAATTGTGAACACTTAGCCGTAATTTCCTTTTGGGAACTAGAGAGAGTTTGTTCATGAAAGGCATCCAGTGAGTAACCGTGTGTGAAACTGATGAGTGAATGATGATCTCTACCCATGAGACTTATTTCCATTATGTTAATGTATTCCTTATGCCCACAGACCTCTTCTGAACAACTTAGCCTTTCTTATAAATGACACAGAAGAGTTTCACCCACTCCCCCATTTTTTTAAAATATAGATAAGCAAAAAAAAAAAAGGGTAGGCAACACTAACTAAAACTCATGATTCATTAACTGTAAGTTAGGGAAACCATTTAGAAATAGGATGTTCTCTCACTTATTCAGTGACGCAAGTGATAAAGCCTCAATAAAAACTGTCAAAATATCTTATTGAAAAAATAAATGTGTTAAAAGTAACTGACTATCCGAAAATATAAATTGTTACCTCGCTGGTTAAGGTATACATATATGCACACATATTTTGATGGAAGATACAAATCCAGAACAGAAACATGTAAGACCATACATTTTTTTCCTTTTATTTTTTTCTTTTTTTTTTTTCTTGTGTTGATCACATGACCTTTTTATGGAGCTTTTTTTCTGGTACTTCTCAAATTTCCATTCAGTCACAGGAAGTTTGCTGTAAGAAAAGGAGGCCAGGATGAAGAGAAGCAATTTTAAAGATCAAAACAAGAGAAAAAAAATTAAAACTTTCTGTATTCTCACATCATTGGAGTGGTTGTGTTGTGATGTATTTAATTCTTAATTTTCACTTTCTTGGAGAAGTAAAAAAGAGAAAGTTTCCATAAAACGTTTGATGTTCCGTTTCAGTCCTGTTTTATGGAAAATGTATTTAAAAGCTGAGAACAGAGAGAAATGCACATACAAACATAATGTGTATATTTTATATATATGCATATGTGTCCATGTAGTTTTTAATATGACATGCACTTAGCTGTTCACATAGTATATTTACTCAGAGAAATTGTGGAACCACCCTCTGTGGTTGTCCAAAGAAGTTGTGGATGCCCCATCATTGGAAGGGCTCAAGATCAGGTCAAATGGGCTTTGAGCAACCTGACCCTAGTGAAAGGTGTCTTTACTCATAGGAGAGGGGAGGGAAGAGATGATCTTCAAACATCCCTTGCAATGATGTCAACCCAAACCATTTTATGATTAGATTTTGGAAAGGGATGGAACAGGAAAATCTCCACAAAAGCAAGTAGGTCAACTTCTGCCATGGTGAATGATGTCCATGCTAAACCAAGTAAGGGAGTCATGAAACATGGAAAACAGCAGTTCTCAGCACTGTAGAATAAATATCTGCATAAAACCACCATGGTTTCATTTGCAATTCTTTGGGGCTATTGTACTGACTCTTCCCTGCAAGATTGTTATGGCTTGTAATTTTGTGACAAAGTGGAACACTGATCTCCTAAATTTGGATAATATTTCTGTTTGGCAGTTAGCAGTAGGGTCCTTCTAGCTCAAGAACATATCTTTCTGAGGAGTATGTGGGCTTACTGCAGTGTGCTTACATTTCCACTGCAGATACAGGACTTGGTTTCTTGGTTGGTTTGGTGGATTTTGAAGTCAAAGAAAATATGCACGTTTGAGCCACTAAGATTGACTTTGTATTTGGACATGATTTATGAACGACTGCTTTTTACCCATCTTGCCCTTCTTATCTCTCAGATTCTTTACTAATATGAACCAATAGAATGAAAGAAAAAGATATTGTTGTTGTAAGACTCTGCTGCCTCCAAATGCCTACACATTGAAGGAAATATGTAGGTTTGCCATTCTCCTAAGTAGCTTTTTAAGTGGTATTCTGAGGTATCACAACTAGATCGCTCAA
Organism: Ammodramus savannarum pratensis; assembly: GCA_020466415.1. Taxonomy (NCBI): domain Eukaryota; kingdom Metazoa; phylum Chordata; class Aves; order Passeriformes; family Passerellidae; genus Ammodramus; species Ammodramus savannarum. Next base: position 34,351,957 of record JAHXMQ010012337.1, read on the forward strand.
ACACAAAAAACTATAATTGCAAATAAATATATAAAATATTTTGCTAATTATTCCTTATCTGCTATTTTTCTGACTGTACCAGCCTTATTTCATCTCACTGTTTTAGTTAAAGCAGTGAGAGATCTCTGCACTGACTGAGAATAGATACAGTTGGCAAATATGACAAAGTTTGTCCTTTGTATTGCTGGGTTCTGGTTAGTTCTTAACTTATGAAACCCCACCACAGATGGCCTCTTGCTAAATTTTAAAACACTTGCATGTTTCAGAACCAGGCTACCTTTCAGCAGGTCACTTTTGTCAAAGCCTTGGTGTTCCTTCAAGACATTGTCAAGGAATCTTAAGAAAACGTACAAACTGTGAATGCCTTGGTCTGTTCTGTGCCATGTATTTGAATCTCTGAATTTTATTTAAATGAAGCAAAGAAATGTGTATTTTTTCTGCTTAGGAATAAGTTACAGCAGGACTATTATTAGACAGAAGAAGTAAGTGTGCCTTAGATGGTGATTAAGAGTTGTGTTCTTCTTCTTTAAATGACTAACCTGGAGCGAGAGGTTGGATGTCTTTTGAAAACTTAAACCTGTTTCACCTGAACATGTTTAACTAGTTAATAAGAAACATCAAAAAAGACAAAACCCTGAGGTCAACTATCATTTTTTTGTAAAGCCATTCGATGATGTTTAAATTTGTTTTTTGGGTCTGTCTATAACATAAGTTTAATAACCTAGCTCAAATGCAGATTTCTAATTTTCAATTAACATAGGAATAATTTTGTTTGCTAAAATAAAATAAATGAATGAATGAAAAGTCTGAACCATGAAATGTTCTAGGTAGCACTTTTTAAAATTCCAAATTTCAAAAAATCATGTGGCAACTGTATAGCTCAAGCTTTAAGTATTAACTTTTAACCTTTGACCTTACAGATTTTAACCAATGAAATGTCTCTTTAAACTTTAAAGGAAACAATGATAACGAGCGCCTGGCGATTGCTAGACAGCGAATTCCATATCGACTTGGTCGAGTAGTTGATGAATGGCTACTCGACAAAGGTAAAAAACATTGATTAAAACTTCAAATAAAAAAATAATTTGAACATAACCAAGTAGTGCTTCATTGTAACACTAATAAACATAAAAAATAAATTTCAGTAAAACTAAATTAAAACAAATTTTAAAAAGTAAAATATAGAGTAATATTTGCATACCTTGTATAATAATTTCTATACATTTCTAGAAGTACCAGCTGTTTAATAATCCTACCCTGTTAACTTAAGGTTAAAGGGACTGTTAAATATAATCCACTAACTCAATCTATGAAGGTACTCATAGCAAACATTAACCAAAAATTATAAATCATTCATAGATTATATTACATGTTCCAGCATCTAAATTATTAACTAAAAATATCTGTAGTTATGATATCTTCATTATGGTCCTGAAAAAAATTTGTTTAAACTGTAGGTTTCTTAAATAGTGGGCAATATGAATTGCCAATCAAAATGAAGTCCCTTTAACGTTTGCAACCTTCTAAGGGGATTTTGGAACAAACACTAATTAAAACAGATCTTAAAGTTGTGTGCATGCTTTTTGTGAGCAGAAACCAAATAGTCACTAAAGTGACTATTCTATTTACTAAGAGTGGTAATGTTGCTGAGGATTTCTCTGTTTAATGGAAATGTGCCATGATTTCTCCATCGGTATGTGTATCATTTCTGAAGCCGCTTTTACATCTAAAATCTTTTATTTTAATTGATAGCCTTGCTGAAAGCCAATCAGACATCTATTTCTGAATCTGCTTCTGAGATACTTAGAGTAAACCATGTGTTTCTTTTCAGTGTGTATGTTGAAGGGAAATAAAACATTTAACTACAAAAATGAAATATTTAATTAAAAATTTAAATATTCACTTACTTAAAGATGCAACAAATTACTGCATAAATTCTTTAAAACTCACTTGACCTAGTGACTTGATGGCATATATATAAACTTTGTGTGTATATACATATTTGTATATGTCTATACATACATAAACTCATTTGTACATAAAGCTACAGGCTCTATGTGTGGCAAAAAAACCAACAAAGTTTTAAATGTTGGCAGACTTGAAGAAAAAGTTATCTTAAGGAATTAGAGAACCTGGCATTCTTGAGACACACCAAAAGGTTAACACTGCATTCAGGTAAAAAGGAGAGGGGTATATCTTGTAATGCCAAACACATTTGCAAATATATTTGATTGGCCTTTTAGCAAAAAACATATAAATCTCAAAACGTCGTAAATTAAGAAAAATGCAAACACTCTCAAAATTTATGCATTTCATGGACACCTCATTAAAAAGCAATGAATTATTAGTCAAATCCTTTTCTTATAGTTTATTGCTCTCATTTTTCACCCCATGACAATCTGTTATCACTCGTGTAGAGTACAGCGTTCACAGTCAACATTTTTGCATGTATATAATATCTTCACAGGGCGTCAGCTCACAATCTTCAATAGCCAAGCAACCATAAAAATTGGAGGCAAGGAACGTGGCCACCCTTTCCAAGGCCAGCTCTCTGGTCTTTACTACAATGGCTTGAAAGTTCTGAATATGGCAGCAGAAAATGATGCCAACATCATGATAGAAGGGAATGTGAGACTTGTTGGTGAAGTGCCTTCCTCTATGACAACCGAATCCACAGCCACCGCCATGCAGTCGGAGATGTCCACGTCAGTCATGGAAACCACCACCACCTTGGCCACCAGCACCGCCAGAAGAGGAAAGGCTCCGACCAAAGAACCCATTGGTCAGGTTAGTCACCCTTCCTCTCCTTTTGCAAATATTTTCCCACCTCTGAGCGTGGCTTCCTTTGTCCCATTCCCTCTGCTGATGAAATTGTTTCCCCTTAAAGAAATGCATGAGTTCCTGTTGAATGTTCTGTACTGTAGACATCTCATGGATGTGATGCTCACCAGCATTTTGAGGGAAAGTAAGGGCTTTGATTTTCTTCTAAGTTAGGCAAACCTACAGTTCAGATTGCTCTGGTGCTGAGTTACATTCCTCTGTCATCCATCTTCATAGTGGTGCATATTTTTAAGTACCCTTTCTTCCTTTGATGGCTTACATTGATTACTTTCAGTGCAGGAACGGAGGATGTCTGGAATTAGAGATAATGAAATGAAGTGGTGACTTTATCCATGAGATAGAGAAAAGACACCCAGTTTTAAGAGAGAACAGGAAGGAGGTGTGAAGACAAAAAGCTGCAAGAGGCTGGAAAAGAGGGAATTAGCACTTTCTCTAGTCCCATGATTGATCATCTTCCCTGGCAGTATTCCTCACAAGAGGCAATGGCAGCCGGGGGAATTAAGAGCACTCTGCACCATGGGAGACTCAGGCTCCAAGTCATGGGCTGTTGTTTATTGTTTGTTGAGGTTATTTGCATCTCATGAATTTGGTGATATATTAAGTAGCTTTCAGGTTTTGTCAGGATCTCTGTATAATATGTGGGGGAATTTACTTATTGGGAAAGGAGGGAAGAAAAGAATGTGAATGAATTAACCTTCATCTTGTGTATTTCCTTGAGTAACAGCAGTCAGGCATTGTGCTTTAAAAACCTAAAACTTCTTTTACATTTATTCTTTCTTTAAAAAAAAACAAGAAAAAAAAAACAAACAAAAAACAGACAAATACAAACAAAACCCCTCAACCAAACCAAGAAAAATAAAAAAAGTACGCTGCTAAAAGCTTTTCTTATGTCCTTTTGGTTCACATGCTTGTGTGCCCACTGTGGCACCAAGCCATGACAGACAGCTGCACTCCTGAGATCCAGAAGTAGGACAAGGAACACGGAAAGCACCGTGAGGGAGAGACAGGGTGTGCTGAATTAGGTTCATTTGCTCAGGAATGAAGCACATGCAGGTTAGCCAGAGGCTGAGGTCAGGTTGTCTGTTTTCTGTGCAAAACCTCAAGTCATAGAGTGAATTGGGGCATCAAATTTGACACTTCAGCTTTTCTGTCTGTAGTATTTTTGTATGCTTTGAACTATGGATCAAAAACTGTGGTAAAGTAAACATAAAAATTGTTATTTAGCAAACCTGAAGCAGTACATTTAAGTCAAAAATGAGCCTTAAAACAAAAGCATTTTTACTTGCAGGTTGCAGGAGGTTTTAAATAATTATTGTAGAGAGTTACAGTTTTAATAAATAGCAATAGATTTTCTTAGTTCTTAATTCTGTTTTAAATAGTATCTTGCACTCTATTATCCAACTAGTCTGACCTCAGTATTTGCAGGAACAAAATCTAAGACTTCACCAAATTCACCAAAGGGAAGATATGTCTCTAAAATGTAGAACACACACATGATGTGAAATAATTAGAGCTAAATTATTGTTACTAAATTAAAATTAAACAAGTTTAGCTGTTCAAGTTCCCAGCATACTGTTGGCCTCTGCCACTCTTTCATGTTACTCCCAGGCACAATTTTGGAGGAAAAATGTCACAGGGGCCATTCTCATTTGTCACCTTGCATGATCTGTAGGCAGCAGGGATATACTGGTACAATTACTTTGCCAGTTGGCCTCAGGTTCTGGGAGTATTCCCCAGTATAATTTGCACACTATTTGCATGTTTAGCCAATAATACTTATATTTTTGAGGTTTTCCGGTGGGATATTTTTGGAAGAAAATTTTCTTAAGCTAACAACTGTGGTGAGGTGTAAATTTTTCTGAAGAGGGGAAACAAAACAATTTGGGCAAAATGACTTTCCAAAGCTTTTCTGTTTCTAGGCCTGAAATAAGATATGGCCCTTTTTGACTCTATCAGAACATCTGTTCAGTTTTTTAGAGAAGCTCACTGCCACTGGGGCTGAGTGGCCTCTTGTGCCGTTTCCTCATCCCTTTCTGGCTGAAGTGGCTGTGCCAAAATGCCATGAGCTCTTTGACAGACCACCCTGAGGAGCTTCCAGCAGGCTCCAGGACCTCCCAGAGGTGCAGAGCACGGCTGCAAACCAAGTTTTGTGCTAAAGTTTTTGAATGTGAAAGTTTTGATCAGCCTCTCTCACCTGTTAGCCTGGCTGGAGCAAGGGCTTCATGCATCTGATGGGAAACTCCTGATTTAGGAGCCTGAAAGCAACATCTGTGAGGAAAGCATTCCATAGGAACATCACTGCAGCACTTGGGGCATCCTGAGTGTATAAATGAGCCCTTCTTGACTTCATCTATGTCTGAATGTCCTGCCTGGTGGAATCTCTGTGTGTCATTTCATACACTTAATTAGTCAGGGACTGCACTGGAGCAGAGTTTGCCATCAGGCCCATGGTTGGATTTTGGGAGATTGATAACATCCCAAAGTCAGAGCGGAAATTTGTCTGCAGGATGCTATACTACTCATGCCACAAAGACCTAAGAAGGTACTGAATCACCTTAGGGACATAATCTCTTCATTCACACCTGGTTCTTATTCTACCTGGATATAATAATTTCTGAGCTTGTGACCCATAGGGCTCCCATGGGTCTGTTCTGCAGGGTGCTGAGTAATCACTTTCCACCTTAATGTCACTGGACATGAAGGCACTCACCATGTCATGAAAAAAAATCCACCTTTGATTTCTTCATTCTCTTTCATTTTTGTCCTTTACTTTTTTTTTTTTTTCTCCTGATTTTTGCTTACATATAACCTCTGCAATGGTGTCAACTACACTGACATATGGTAATGCACAAGAAGAAAAGTTACCTCTCCAGCATTAATTAGGTTACTGAGGAAAATATGCAGCTCAACAGCAATTGCTAATGTAAAAAAAAAATCTTACATTACTGCAAACCACTGCATGGCTGAAATAGAATAGAAGCAAATGATCTAATCAGTCAGAGATTGTTTGCTCCATTTGCAGAGGTATTGAATTCAATTAAAGATTGAAATACTTAAAGAAGATCATTTAAATCTCTATTTATAGGAAAGGTTCTTTTAAAAAGCCTACAATGTTTTATTGATGGAGTCTCTGCTCCCTCACAGATATTAACAAAAGCAATATATGATGCAAGATCCACATGGGACTTCCAGAAAGTGTGTTGAATACTGTTGTGCATGATTTTAGATGAAGGAGGTCTTAGTGTTCCTGAGAAAGAAATGCTTTTTGCTGAAGACTCTAAATTAAGGTTTTCCCAGCTTGAAAATATTTTAACAATGGGTGTTTTGGTGATGACAGACATCTTAATTATTGCACAAGGAAATATAAATTTTTCCAAGGGGAGAAAGGTACTCAAAGCTTATTGAATGCCAGTAGTAGGTGAATGCCTGATTTTCCTTAGCGCCTTAAATCCTCCCCCCTACTCCCCCATTGATTGTAATGGCATTCAAGCTTTCAGCCTCCATGCAGGGCACTGGGTAAACACAGTGAGTTCCTGCCTCCAGTATCTCATAGAATAAACATAGGTATCAGGTAAGAAGGAGGGGGGAAAAAAGAGGAAATCAGGAGGCAGGAGGAAGAGGGACATGAAGCAAGCATGGTGTTGTTTCAGTGTTAACAAGTGTGCAGATTCACAGCCATTGTGGAAGGGACACTTTACTGCCCTGTGGTTTGTTTTTTTTTTGATCCAGTCTTTTCAGACAGCTGCAGGATCAGCACAGAGCTGCAGCAGATTCTGTATCTTCTGCCAAGCATTGGTGCAGAATTGGCACCAGCTGGGTGGGCAGTGAGATGTTTCCTGTGCTCCACACTTTGCCATTGGCACCTGGGGGAAACCCCAGCCATTGGCAGGGGAGCTGAGGATTGAAGGAGAGTCCTTTGCCCTCTCCACACTGCATGGAGAGAGGCTCAACATTTTGCATACCTTTATGAGCATGGAAAGAAAACCCCCAGCTTAATTTTTGTGAGAACAGGACTTGTGTTACATGAAAATATGTGTTGCTAACTTTTAGGGAACCTGAAGTATTCACTCAGCCTCACAAGTCATTAATTTCTTCTAAGAGTATCACCTTTTAATGAAGTTGTTCAGCAAAATGATACAGTTAAGTTCTTCCTTCTTATTGCCTTTTATTTTTAACACTTTAAAAAAGTCTAATTTGCAAGTTTTTCTGTTCAGTCATGAAGGTGATAAACATCTTTTAAAACTGAAAATAAGGATTCTCGTGTTGTAGAACTCCAGGAGATGAAATGTTGAGCTAAACACTGAGTACTGCAAGGCTTGCAATAAAAATTGCAAGAGTTGGCAGAAGCCTGAAAGGCTTCAAAAGGACCTAGAGAATGGGTTTTGCTTGAATTAGGAAAGCCCAATCAGGCCTTTAGTATTTCTTTGGCAAGGCTTTGTGAATCTGTATTAACTGGAAATCATAAATGAAGTGATAGTAAATCAAGAATAATATGCTCATTTCTCATCCCTTTCTAAGGCTTTGATTATGACAGCCTATCCACAGACCAGCCTCTAGTCTCATGCACTGGAAACCATTTCTGAAAATTGTGTGCAAAATAGCTTTTTAAAATTTTCCATAACATGTTCTGGCAGTCCTCCTTGTTCTTATCAATAACACTAAGCCACTTTAGCCAGAAATTGCTCTATACTGTGAGATGATTGCATGTTTGGGAACAATAGGCACTGATTTTTGGTCAGGCAGAACTAAATCAATGAAGTGCAATTTGGTCAGTTGCCTTGGAGGTCATACATCAGGTGAACAGTAGGTTTCTTTACATATATTGAAGCAGCAGATTTAAATGGCATTCATTGTGGCAGGGACAATGACAGGCTTGGCTCAGGGACTTCACCTGCCAAATAAAAACAAGCACTGCAGAAAACAGGGGAGTTATCCATGGAAAGAGTTCAATTTTAAGAATGGTTGTTGAACACATGACCTCTACACAGGACAGCAAATGTGAGCATGCTTTATGGAGATTCACTGATCATTAAATGAATGAAGATAACATTAATAGGAGGATGAGTTTTTTCCCACACATTTTAGTTAAAAATTATGTGCTGAATGGTTTGCAAAGTCCTGTTTCTATGCACAAGTGTGTTCTTTTCATATATCTGCTTCCACTTCTTTCCCTGGATGGTCACACCAGATTTCAAGGTTCATCAGTCCCAGCAGGCAAAGCTCTTCCCCAGGGCTCTGATAAATAGTGAGGATTTGACTCAACAGATGCTCACTAGTGCAAAGTGAATCCCACAGCTACCAGTGTCCCAGTGCTCAGCATCCATACATCTCCCTTAGCTTGGGAAATTTGAGTGTTCAGGACAAATCTTATTTACAGTAGGATCTCTGTGCAAAATGGTAGTTGTGAGGATGTCAGTTGCAGGTAGACAAATTTATCTAGGTGTATGAAACCCCTGCACTTTCACTTGTTTTGTTTTGGGGTTTTTTTTTTTTTTTTTTTTTTTTTTTTTTTTTTTTTTTTTTTTTTTTTTTTTTTTTTTTTTTTTTTTTTTTTTTGTTTAAAATATCATATTAAGAATTTTAAGATTCTTCTAGTGATTTTTGATCATTCGATTAATTGTTTTAAAACATGATTGTCAACATCACTGGCACTCAAGATGTCTAACAAATTTAAAAAAGGGCACTGAACATTAAACTTATCAATCTTTGTTTTAATATTTGCTACCTGATCACATTAGATTTTCCCATTTTAATGAAAAATATTTCCATATTGAATATTGGCTTTTCAGCTGGAGTACTGGAGTTGTGTAAATAGGGTGGCTTTAGAAAATTCAGTACAACTGCCTCTTGAACCGACTCATTGTTCCATTGTCTTCAAGTATTACTTATATAATCTCATGGTTGTCTGTCTGTCCCTCTCAATAAATATTGCATTCCTTGACCAATTCAGTCAAATCTGGTGCAGCATGAAGATCTCAAGGATATTAAAGTCCCAGAGAAGCTAAATTGTGTCAGTTCTGGCACCCATCCTGGTCTCCTGTTGCATATTGCAGAGCCAGGTGTTCCCCTGCTTTGTGTTTAAAAAGCAGAGATGAAAAAGAAGAACAAATTGTGTGTGTGTGTGCTTAGGATGAGTTTCTCAGAAGTTCCTCAGACTCATTAATGTTTCTATATTTTATCAATGTTTTTGAAAATCTTATCATATAGCACTTTAATATATAAATATTCTAACAGTATCCTTAATTGTGCCAAGCTCAGAGGATCAGATTTGCTGTTTGTTGTTGTTGGCATTTGTTGGAGAGAAATAGTTCATAGAGGCTCTTTGGGGCACAGTGGGGCACCAAAGCCAAATCCCAACCAGTTGTATGGGAAACTACAGGCACAGAAACATCTGAACATGGTCAGCAATGCTATTTCATTCCTACTGCACTGCACAATCCAGAAGAGACTTCTGGTTTGTCTTTGGCTCTCTTGTGGATTTACTTCATGAGGCACCATCCAGGTGGGATGGGTTTCCAGCCCCTCCAAAAGGAAGCCAAACCATGGAATTTCTGTTCAGCCAGTGGGATATATCTAAAACCTTGTGCACTGCTTTGAAACTACCCCCTGTGTTGTATATACACCGGGAAAAAAATCTGCTTGTAAATGAAATTACAGCAGTGTTAATAATCCCAAGAATGGCAAGATGCTTGCATAAATTGCTGGTTAATTAGTTGCAAAAAAATTTTCTTTTTAAGTTCAGTTGGAGAGAAAAGGATCTCAGGCCACTTGCTGCTTTAATTTTGTTGTTCTTTCATGTTTAAATGACCAAGTAAATTTATAACAATTTGCTTTACAACATTTTGTTTTAACCCAGATTAATCCTATCCAGTCTCAAATTCTGACACATTACCAATTTTAAATGCAGTGAAATTTAATAGAGCAGTCATCTTGGTACCAATGTTTTTTCATAGTGTGCTGCCTTTCTTTATTCCTAGTAAGTTGCTCATGTCATGTTAGGACAGTAATATTTCTAAACCATCCCTTTGCATTATATGGGACAGCATCAAACTGTTGCTGAGCAAACAACACATTTAGCAGTGATTTGTTGCTGGTGGAAAATATTTCCCTTGCAGTTACATCTCTTTGTGTCAATCTCTTTTCTTAGAAAGGGTCCTTACATGAAGAAAAGCTTGGTTCCATCTCAAATTCTTCAGTTTGAGGAGCAGTGCCTTCCACTGTTCCTTCTCAGTGCCTGCCAGCACACTAAATAAACAGGATTACACAGAGATGGGATTGTTTCACCCAGGTGGAACAAAAGGTTGGTGCTGAGCTGGTGACCCTTAACTGCACCATCACATGGCTGTTATGCTTTTTTCTACATTTTGGGCAGCTGAAAAAGGCTGGGTGTGTTACAGTCACTGATTCTCAGTAGCCTTGAAGGATAGAAATCCTTGTATTGTGTCTCAGAGCTTCTGTATTCTCGTGAAAAGAAAGCGAGAGTCGTTCAGTCCCCTTATCACTTTCTGGAGCCCTGCTAAGCCTGAAGATCTCGTTAACCACTTCCTTTGGTGCATTTTTATGATTGCAGTGCTGTGTGTTTTACAAGCTTGGCTCACACAATTTCCTTTCAGAAAGCGTGGAATAATACATTCTGTTTCCTTTGTGTGCGATTCCTGAGAGCTGAGGGGAAGAAAAGCAAACTGAGTCAGGGTGAGACCTTCTTCTGTGAGTGGTGAGAGCCCAGAGCAGGGACCCTGCCACAACAAAGCTTATTCCAAGTGCTGCCACACTTGCAGCCCCCCCAGTGCCCTGCAGCAGGGCCAGTCCTGCTGCTGCAGCCAGCCAGTGGGTTCCAAGGGTTTCCAGAGCACATGGGAGATGAATTTTCTTTCCATATCTAATTAATCAGGCTAATTGCCGCAAGTTGCAGCATGCAACCTGCTTTTATGTGCAGCTGGCAAGGATCTGATTACAAGAGTCTGTTCTGTGATGTGTTGTTGAGCATCAAGCATGTATCAGAGCTCTTCAAAATGTAGGTGATACAACTGCATTAAATACTGAAAATTTCTTCTAAACACAAGGGTGACAGCAATGTGAGAAACCTTTCTGCTCATTTGCAGTTATTAAGACCAAATCTTCATTCACAGGCATGCCTGCTTCACAGTCTGCAGATCATTTTCTTTAATCAAACAATTCTTGGGACATTCAGTTAATTTATTATAGAAGGTTTCTTCAAAACTCTATTTTTCCCCATGGGTAGTATCAACATCCTATGTCTATCCTGAATAACTCAATAAGTACTTTGTGATTTATTGAGTTATTTAATTTAATCTGTTAGCTAAATTTGTCTTTAAATATTTGTTTTCATTCAGTAATCAACAGTTGATTCGAACAGCTGAAACTTATGTTTTGTTTATATGCTGGCATTACTTCAGAATTAGATACTTCCTAAGAGTTATGTCTTGATGCTCTGCCTAGAACATCTGCAATTCTGTTATGAATAACTTTGCATGCAGTGTTTATTTCTTTGCATAGTTTTCCTTTCACTTAATGAACCTCTGTTGAAATGTCTCTTTTTTTGCAGTATGGTTTCGCAAGCACACACATATATTTATACACACCCAGACACACAGATGCACATTTTTAAAAGCCAGATGAAGCTATTACATTGGAAATTTTTTACTGAAGGCTAGCAGTAGAGTCTCCAAAGGGACTTAAGGAAGAAAGCTATGAGACCTGCCAGTTTCTCCAAAGAGGGAACATAAATGATGGGCAGAGATGTCTGCATTGAGGAAGAGAAGAATGGAAATTTTTCCTCAGATCCAACTATGCCACTCTCTCCTAGAAGTGCACAGGAGCATGGGGTGAGAAATAGGAACCTTTTTCTTAAAGTCCACTCCAGAAGATCTGATTATATATTCCTCTCCATTAATAAATAACCGAGCACTTCCCAGCTGTGAGATGATGATGAGCTGAGGATCAAATCCATTCTTGGCTTTGATGTGTTCAGATGCATCATCACTTCAGGTTGTGTCTGTCTCTAAAAACACAGTGGTGCAAGTACCAGGTTTTGGGAGAACAGGTAGGAGGTAGAAGTAGTTCTGGAAAGGGCAGAAACCATGAGGGAGGAAGCCTGAGTGAAGAGATTCCATGGTGCTGATATCCCCTCAGATCCCGGAGGAAAGAGGCTCACAAGGGGAACAAAACACTTGAAGCTTCTGTGTTGTCTTGTTAGGTCTATAAATCCAGCCACATATTAAATGTTTGTGGCTTTGTGGGTGGATCCTGTGTACAGGAAAGACTGAAGAGGTCGACAAGGATTTTGAAATGGCCGTCAGCTTGCAGGCTTGTCTCAGCTCCCAGCATAATGCTATAAATACAGAGATGATTCTGACATGAATTAGGAAAAAAAAGGATGAAGTCAGAAAAAATGGCCTTAGCCATATCTCATATGACAGTTACATATTATTTTCAGGTTTTTAAAGCAGGACATCGTTATCTGTGCTGAGTGATGCTGGGAACAGCACGAGTGAGGTTCTGATGTCCATGTAGCTGTAGCTGATTCCACTGACTAATAGATAATTTGCTTTTCTCTTCCTGTCCAAATTCTCTTGTGATTTTCACAAATGTGCCAGTATTAATAAATTCCAAAGAGAGAAATATTCCCCCTTCTTTATGTCTATTTCAGGCCATATTTTGGAAAAATGAGTGTAGATCCTGTCTCCGTATTTCACGAGGCCACAAATTCTCTAAAATTAAGTGTCTGGGAATTTTACTGAATGCTTTAGACTTAATGCCTTCAGAAAAGCTGATAATTCCTTACATTAATATGAAGACTTAGTTGCTTAATTCCAAGCTCCCAGAGTCATTAAACATGACAGTCTGAATGCATTTTCTGTAGCTCAATGGACTTGGTAATTAACTGATGTAATCCATACCAAAGCATTATCAATACCTTCATATCCCACAGGGTAGGATGGTAGTGGTAGCTAGATATGTGTTGCCTTCTAAAAATTAAGTATTTGCATACATATTTGAGTGTATAAACATAATTTTTTTGGTTACATTTTTATGGTGAGGTGATGTCCAATTACAACTAAGATAGCATGGATGCTTATAATATTTCCCTGATAATGATATTAACATTTTTTGTCCCTAGGGTGGGTGATGGTTTCTTATGTCACCATACATGCGAATAATCTTAGAAATAATATTTTCTAAAGCAATTAAAATGGCCACATATTATAGTTAAATGAGGCATAAGGCAGTTTGTTATTTTCCTTATGAAATGACAGTCATGGTTAAAAGCACATGCAGGAGAGAAGAGGTCAGGATGTGGTTATTGCCTTCCCCAATGATTGATGGAAGAATCATTTTTGATTACCAAAAATAGTTTTTCAATTTTTAGCAGCAGCATACCGAGAATAAAAAAGAAAGACTTCTTTTCAAACCTATTTCTGTGTGATTTTTTAAGGTTATTACTCCTCATAGTTAAGTACAGGCAAATTTAAAAAAACAAAAGAGAAAGTTTTAAAATGAAAATCAAAATGAGAGCAGTGTTTGAAAAGTGTTTTGTGTGTATTATAATCATCTAATTAGACATAAACCTGTAAATGGCTGAGATCAGCCCAATGTTTTCAGTCAACTGTTTGAAAAGCTTTGCAAATCTCTTGAGGCAGTTCCTCCTCTGCAATCCTAACTGAGTTCAATATTCAACATTTTGCAATAATTTTTGTAGTGCTGAGTCCACACAGAAATAGAGAACATTATCTACGTTTTTAGTGTTATACAGGTAAGCCTCTAAAGAAAATCCAACAATTAATTTAATCCAATATTTAACATCTTTGTATAATAAATTATTATTTATAAATTAATAATAGCTATCAGCTTGCTTAGCCTGTGAATAGACTGAAGTGCTTTTTTTTTTTTTCCATAAGAGGGAGGTAACAGATGTCTGACATGGTAATTCCACCATATGGCAATTCCATTTTCTTTCTAGTGCAATATTAATATAATCATGATGAACGCTGAGCAATGTTGTTCATCTTAGTAGGTGGAAGTTTCAGCATTGTTGAAGAAACAACTAGGTTTGATTTTAGCTTAGAGTTGAACATTAGAGGAGGTGTATTCTTGTTTTGCCTCTAGAGTCCTGGGTTGGTAGTAAAATGAGCTGTATAACTCAACAAGAATGGTTTTGTAATACAGTGTGCCTTCTTTTCTTTATTTCTTTTTTAATTTCTGCTGTTTTGAATATATAACTGTTCATATTTCAGCTTGTACTCAGGGTTTAAGCACGTTTTCCACAGAATTATTACTTAAAAATTTTGCTCATGCATTTGCTCATCAAATTTTGCTCATTATATTGCAAATTTTGCTCATGTTCAGGTGTCTAACAAACCAAACCAAATGGCAAGTTAACCTTATGGCAAGGCAAGGTCATCAGTAAAAAACTCTACTCACATGACCTAGGGAGATGGAGCCAAAGGGTTTTTCCTCCTTTTGAAGAAAGAAAAATAGATCAATATTACAGGAAGTGCATTCAGGTGTTTCACTTACGGAACAAGGAGAGTCCATATGCCCATGGGAGAAAATAGGAATGTAGAGTAAAACTCCTTGCTGGCATTCCTTGGTCAAAGAAGCAAAAAATGCAGTGGCAGAGGTGAAAGTCACTGTGTGAGCACAATTTTATTTAGAAATACTAACAGTAAGATAGAACTGTAATGGTGCATTTCCTGACTATTGGCTGTAATCATGGAAATTGCTTTATTTTTTCAGTAGTGTAAAAGGAAATTTTATAAAATCTATTGTTGATGACTAAGGTACATGAGATTTTTCAGGTAATGCTTGTGGGGCTTCAGTATGCAGAGGAATTCCAGTTCAAGACAGTATTTAAATATATGTGTTTTCTTTAAACATGTTCTTAAGTAAATGCTGGGATTGGAAGGGATTTAAACATGTTCTTTTCAAGTCTTCTTGAATCAAGTTGTTCCTTGAAATTAGAAATAATTATGTCTGTTCTGGTGCCATCTTAACCTAGGTCTAAGCTAAAAGGTAAAATCTCAGTTCTCATTCATTCCCTACAGAAGAAGTTCTGTTTTCTTTCATTTTTCTAATTAAGATGTGCCATGAGGAGTGATTCTGATATCTCAGCCACTTTTCTGTAACAGTGAAAACTAGAAATGAATGAAGTGTTTTATTTCTATCCAAGCAGAGCACCCGTGAATTACATTCTACAAAATCTCACCCACAGGTGATAGGGCACCTAAAGTGTACTCTGATTTGCAGGTTTTAAATGGCTCATTAATTATCAATGTCAGCATTCTATTAATTGTGATTCTTTGTGGCCAGCAGAGCATTTACTGGTGATCTTTAGAAAAGATGGCTCATTACTTTGTCAGCTCTCCTCCTTTTTTCCCACTTGATGTACCACACTACTGACAGTTAAAAATACATGAATAATTGATAGATTGTTTTCCTACATAATCTGCTGTCATATTTGCCTCAAGAACCTGCATTTAACTTCCTGTGGGAGAGGAGTGATCTGTCGAACCTTGAATAGAAGGTATTTAAGGGCTGTGAGGCCTTTCTTTGTAAAGATGAAGTTTGGACAAAGAAGACCCTGAGAAGTTAGATAGGAGTAATTAATCTTCTTAGAATATCCCATAGTTATAAGAGTTTTGGTGAAGCTTAAGAAGATTCAGGGTGCTACCACATAAAACATGAATACACATAACCATAAACAAAAGCAGACCTCAGATATGTCAATATTTTGGCCTTTCTCCAGTACAAACTTTGATGGCTCTCTGTCACAGACATCTTTTCATGAAAATCTTTTCCTTAGGATTTTTCCTCCTGAGAAGCTGAGAGGCCTCAGGAACAAAATGTAAACATTGATTATCTGCTGCTGTGGAATGCAACAGGTGGATCTTTGGTTGGCCCATGTTGATTGTTTCTAATTAATGGCCAACCACACCCCAGCTGGCTTGGACAGAGAGTCTGAGCCACAAACCTTTGTTATCATTCTTTGCTATTCTGTTCTTAGCTAGCCTTCTGATGAAATCCTTTCTTCTGTTCTTTTAGTATAGTTTTAATGTAATATATATAATAAAATAATAGATCAAGCCTTCTGAAACATGGAGTCAGATCCTCATCTCTTCCCTCACCCTGAGACCCCTGTGAAGACTGTCACAGCTCTCTCCAAGTTTCCATTCCTGACTTTGACAAAGAACTGGGATAAAGTGGCTGCTGCTACAAATGATGCCAGTCCTTTTCTTGCCCAGGCTGGCAGTAAATCTCTTATTTAATGCTGGATTTCACTTGTGCTCTGGGAACTGGGGTGCAAAGTTCCATTGCAAGCACAGAGGGTTGCAGAAGGTATTGCATGGAACAACTTGTAGCCACTCTTGACCAAGAGGAAACTGCAAATAGTGAACTAGAGAGGAAATGCCCTGGGCTGTGCTGACAAGTTTCTTAGTATTGTCACAGCACCTAAATGTTTGTTTCTCTGAGAGGATTTGTTTCTCAAAGGACAAAAAAGCTATTAGTATCATTGAAAGCATCCAAACAGCTAATTCTTAATTTTCTTGTTTGCTTACAAATGAATGCGCTCTGAGAGTTGGATCAGAAATGTGTATTATCCTGGCACCAGACATGGACAGAAAGTAAATGATAAGAGATCCTTGACTTTGGCAAATAAAAAAACCTCTTTGATAACTACTTCAAATACCAAGCCAAATTCTCAATCACTGTGGTACAACTCACAACTCCATTGACTTCAGTTATGGGCATCAGTGTAGCTGAGAGGAGAATGTGAGTTGCAAAATTCTAACTTTCTTGTTGTGTACAAAAAAAAAAAAAAAAAAAAAAAAAAAAAAAAAAAAAAAAAAAAAAAAAAAAAAAGAATGAAAGACCTCTTGGGATTGGGATTTCAAATGAAAAATAGGCAAAGAGACAGTGATCCACCTGGGTTTGCAGTCCATCCTTAACCACCAGCTCGTCAGGTACACCCTAATATTGTGTGCTATGTGTGGCATCTGCAAATGAGCAAAGATTTAGGCCCAAAGTCAGTGTTCTTTTATACAGGACAAATTAGGAGCAATAGAATTATGCTTGGATAAGACTCTCTTTTCCTGAATAATATTTTAGCATCTCAGGCAGTGCATTTAATTGCTGAACAAATGTTCTGATTCAGATATTGTTGGAAGTTGAGCAGTGTTTGAAGTCATGTGGGACTCGACACAGTTGCCTACACAGAGGCCTATAATGCCAATTTGGCTGCTTTTGTGGCAGGATCTCAAAACTTTTGGAAGATCCTCCCTCCAGATTTTCTGTTCTTTTGCTCAAAAGAGGATGAAACTCCTAACTTAATGTCAATAACACTAATATGTAACTTCTAACTAGAGTGTCACTTTGACTTTTGCTAGGGAGAAGGAATTGCTCTGCTTGTTTTGCCAAAGTAACCAGTTCAAATTCAGCAATCAGCAGAAACAGGGCAGGGGAGAGCTTGGGTCCCAGTTGAGTTTTACCATATATAAAAAATCAGCAAATGGTTACAGATTTACAATGCACACAGCCCTGAACTGCATTCATCAGCCTTTTCATTAAAAAAAAAAAAAAATCATACCGCTGAAGAGAAGAAAGTATTTCAGGTTAAGCTGCAGTCCTAGTTTTTCAAACAAACAGGTTTTTTTTTCTTCTCTCATATGAGGAGGGTAAAAAAGGTAATTGTATTTTGTATGGTGATAGAGAATTTGTGCTGGTTTCAACCAGCTGCTGAAATCAGTGATAAGAGGCACTGGCCTCCCTCACTACTGCTGGATAAAAAGCTGCTGCTGAGTCTATTTCTCAAGCTTAAGCCAAATTGCTTTGAAAGCTTGTGAAATTCAATTTGCAAGAGAATGGAGGATCCTCTCCATGTAATTTCAAAATGTGAAAAATAGTAATTGCTTTTACTTCATTCAGACTATCTGTGTAGGTAGAATGGCTGCAATCCTTTGGGCTCCAGCCTCCACTGGAGCCACTGGAGTCAGGAAGAGGTTGAACCCACACCAAAGTGTAGGAGATGCTGGACCCCACATCTTTTTGTCACATCCTCTCCCTTTGGTGGGCAGGCACATCTGCTGAATGGCTGTGCCTCCTATCTGCTCAAGGCTTTGCATCTGGACACATCACACAAAAAAAGAGTTTGTTGCGATAGCTCTGTCTTTAATTGAGCATGTTTGTGTTTGTTTCTTCAGCGTGGAGGATAATCCTGTGTATGAATAGTCTGGCTTGATCTCAGCTTTATAAAGTGTTTAAGTTTCTGCCATTTGGTAGCAAACATAAGTATTAGTGCATTTCTCACAAGCCTCCTGTCAGGAGCCATCCTTGAGCCTATGGCTGGCTTGCCTGCTGGTAATCTTTCCCCGTGCTTGAAGAGCTGACAAAAGCATCTGGGTCTCCCTGGCAGTAATTAGGGCAAGCCAACTGCCTGCTGTGCTGGAAAGGAGCTCTGAGTTTTGATGAAATGCAGATACAAACTGCAAGCTGGCTGGTTACCCATGCATTGTTTCCTTTATGCAGGTCTGTACCTCTGCACAGAGGAACCACTGCAGTTCCTTGTGTTTAACTGAGACTCTTATCTCATGGGATTTCTTTTAACTCAGAAATTCCACTAAACTCTGGTGTTATCTCGAGAGCACCAAGCTCAGAGTGAGGCATTGTTTGTTTTTTTTCTTTTTGTTTTTCCTTCTCTTGCACAGCTGTAAATGTAGAATTGCCTTTACAAATAAATCAACAGCTTCAGTTTTCAACCACTGAGCTTCAAAAAACTAATGGAGGTACCTTCCTTTACCCCAAAAAACTTCATAAGACAGAGCAGCAGTTCTCTTGATGTCAAGTCATTGAGTGTTAAGTATTGATGAAGTTCCCTCCAAAGTAAAACATATAAGCCTGTAGGTGGAAAAAATATATCCTCAGGCTGCATTTTAGTAATTTTGTGTCCAGGAAGCCTACCTCTCCTCAAAGTCATTGAACAGAAGCAGGAGAAGGGATGCTTAGGATATATTTTACTGACACTCACAGCATCCAGTGTGCATTTGTGCTTGCAGGCCTGAACAGCTTTGTTTGCCATGGAGATGATTTGTACACTAAGGGTGTAAGTGGTGTGTTGTCAATGACCACATGCCCAGCAAAAACGTGTTGGGAGCAGCAGCTAGTTATGAAAATGTATCTATTTGGATTTGGAGAGTTTTGTTTGTTGTGTGTTGGGTTTCTTTTTCTGTTTGTTTGGGGCTTTTTGTTTTGTTTGCTTTTTTTTTTTTCCTTCTGTTGGAGAGAGTAATGGTTTAATTTGTGAGTAAAATCCTGCCTGGCTCCTCTTAACTTAGGGCAAAGTAGTCCTAGGGTCTGAAGATGCCCTGAGCTCCTGCTTTGTCTACAGTTCTGTCTCTGTGACAATCTTTATTGGTCTTGACACTCCTTTCCTTGATATCCATTACAGTGGCATTACAAGGATTCTGTTCTTTTCCTAAGAGATAAAGCATCATCTTCTGATTTAAATGATAAGAAATAGAAATCTTACACTATAAAATAAGAGATTTTGTTTTCTATAAATCAGTAAATCACCTGAAGGCTTTTCTTTTTTTTTTTTAAATCTTTGTCTTATTTTATTACTTCCTGATTATCAGATCATCTCCTTGCATTTCTTCTCATGTTGTATCATCATCATTTCTTGATCTCTGCAGGAAGCAGAGCGTCCCCTCCCTCATCATAAGCATTAGCACTCCACCGTAGACTGACTGCAGCAGATGCTATTAAGTCCTGCAGTTATTTTTTCTTTTCTTTTCAGAGGTAATTATCAACAAATGCTGATTTATTTCTTTTTAAGATCATAAATGCATTTGCCACAGCACTGCACCTTTGCTGTCACTCATGCTCAGTTCCACCATGGTGTGCCCTGAATCTGTTTTGTGATACATGACACTATTATATCTCAGGGAGATTTGCTCTTCCCTTCCCTATGTAGTATGATTAATTTATATGCAGTCAGTCCATGCTTGGAATGAAATAAGTTTTCATCTTTCTGCCTTTTTTCATGTTTTTGTGCTCAGTGGTTTTTTTTTTGTTTTTTTTTTTTTTTTCCTGAAAGGAAGGTTTCTGCAAAGTTGTTTTGGCATTTATTTTCACTGAGAAGCTTAGTTAAATAATTGAAACAGCCAAGAAATGGCTTAGAAAAGGGACAAAATGTATTTTCTTGTTTTGCTTCATGAGCAACTGAGTTTGAATACCGATGCAGACACTAAAGTAAATTAGATTATCTCAGTTCAGTATTCTGCACCACAGTTCCAATCCCCATCATTGTCCCAATCCCCATATCTACAAGATGGAAAGATTAAGTAATAATGAAGACATGTCACTGCACCTGCTTTCACAGTATCAGCCTACACAGAGTAAATTCATCCATAGTTTTGCTTGTCCCCCTCTGGCATTATCTGTTGTTCCCAGCTCCCAGATGAGGGCTCGATCAAGATCCCCACAGACTCTAAAACCACATTTCTAATTGTTGGCTGTTCATGTTTGCCTACAGATTTTGAAAACAAGCTGCTTTTAAAGGTCCCTCTACACAAAGTAAACTGTAAGCATCTGAGTTGATGTGTGGCTTCATTTGTTAGCACACCACTAAAGTGTAACACTGGTGAAATGCTGAACATCTGGCACATAAGGCACTTTGGCGGCTACAGCGCTGTGGCTGGCACGGGCATTTTCTTAAAGGGTGTTTTGGAAAGGGTAAGAGCTCACCATGACAAGGATTTCAGCCCTGTGTGTAGCCTCTGAGTCCTCCAGAGCCGCCCCACAGCAGCTTGTGTGCTGCACAATCCAGGTTGTCTTGCAGCTTCTGGCCTTGCCTGTGGCATCCTCTGCGCATCCAGCTCAGCACAGCCCTTGGCTCCTGCTGGCACAACTTTGACTTCCCCAATGACTTCTAAGGATAGGTGAGCTGAGCATATGATGAACACATCACATATGTGATGTGGCAACAGAGGAAATAAACTCAGGAAAATGCAACAAGTCCAGAAAAAAGGATAAAGCTCTGATCCCTTGCATTGTTCTGCCCTCTGAATAAATTACAGCCATGTCAAAGCTTTGTTGTGCTTTGGCATTGGCATGGCATCTGGCTTCTAGTCTCTTTCCTTATTCCAGCTATTTTTTTTCTCTTTAAATTCTTCCTCCTTTATCAGTCAGCATTGTTGATGTAAGCTTTATTTTTTAACATTTTTTTCCTGCTTCACTGTTCTGCACTGTGATGATGCTCCCCTTTGCTGTCATCCAGCTGTTTTGATTTTGGCTGGTTTTGTTGTTTTGGATTTTTTTTTTTTTTAATATTAAATGGCTCCTTGTTGTTAAGGTCATGAGCCACCAACATCACTGAGAGAGTCTGAGTTCCATGGCAGCCATGTGATTGACTGGATATCATCTCACTGAAAGGTCATAGTATGCTTTAGAGGGTGCTTTCCCCTTGTCTTAGCAGCATTTTGGATAGGTTGTTTTGCTTTGTGCAATTCCAGACTCTTGGCTTGAACTTACAGTTTTCCTTATTCTGTTAGTGGAAACTATATTTCATATTAAGCATAATTTATTGCACTCAACAGCTGCTGTTATGATGCATCAGAAATGGCCTGTCATGATTGATATGTTTACACTGAACCACAGCATCTGGAATGATTTCCCCATGCATTCCTGTCCTCATCTGCTCAGATCTGGAGCTTTGGGAAACCAAGACACGTTAGATGAGGAGATGGGGAGTGGGAGGGAAGAATCCTACAGACCCTGTAGCTCTTCCTGACTTCTGCTCATTCTTCTACTAATAGCAAGAAAGATCTGCAGATGAAAAGCAGGGCAAGATGTCCCTGGAGATTGAAATTCTGTTTGAGTGCTGAAATCAGCTCATGTCCCCTGTTGATCTGCAGTGGCCCAGACACAGTTATCCTTTGGCTTGGTGCTGATTCGTGCAGTGGCAGCAGTGAGGATATCTCCTGCTGTTTCCAAGAAAAGGACCAAATATCAGCCCTTCTCTATATATCAGTAGTCTAGGCATTAAATTCATTGCT
This sequence comes from Ammodramus savannarum pratensis, assembly GCA_020466415.1. Classification (NCBI taxonomy): domain Eukaryota; kingdom Metazoa; phylum Chordata; class Aves; order Passeriformes; family Passerellidae; genus Ammodramus; species Ammodramus savannarum. Next base: position 34,373,868 of record JAHXMQ010012337.1, read on the forward strand.
GGCTCTTCTGCAGCAAGTCTTTTTAGGTGATGTAACAAAAGCATGAATAATAGAAGTATTTTAAGAGCCATTAAAAACTAGGCACAACCCTTATAGTGTTGCCATAAATTCCTCATTTTGCAACCCAGAGTTCATACTCTCAGGTTCAACACTCTAGACCAGAGAGCTAGAAGTGCATATTTTTAAAACTTGAAGTGAAAATTTAAAATATGCATTTGCAGTTCTAGAGTGTAAGGAACAGTGATTGATACCATTAAGACCTGGAGGTCTTACAATGAAAACTGGCCACATGTACATGTGCCAGAAAATAAGAAACTAAGGGTTTTGTAGGACTGTCACCTTAACATTTTATTAATACACTGATTTATTAGCGATATACATTAGTGTATTAATAAACTTCAGGAATGGCTGGTACTTTCATCTAGAATAGTTATTGTAATAGAAGGCTTCCCAGGTCATTTTTATTGCTCTCATGTGGGGCTGAAGGTGTTCTGGTACAATGGAGTTTGTATATTCAAGCCACTTTTAGACTTATGAGAAGGTCATTTGTTACAGACAATCTGTAGGAAATGGTGAGTCTGAACAGCTCTCCTACCCTCAGCTTTATAGCTTGTCTTTGAACATAAATGGAAGCTCCAAAAGAATAATAAAGCCCAAGCTGGTAAATAATATATGTCATCCTTGCTAATCTAGAAAAACTTTGCATGCCACTTCAGCCTGTAGATGTACCTCCCTCCATTGTCTGAGCAGAGACCTTTGTAAATCATTTGCCCCATTTAATAGATTACGAATGAATCGCTGTGAATTGGGCAGTTCTGGTGACTTCTGTTTTATTGGATGTAATCTTTCTCCTGTCATGAGTGTTCCAGAGAATCAGGTTGTTATGACCCACTGTTGATGGCAGAGATGTTATTCCCTTGCAGGAAAACTTCTCCTACAAGCAGTAAATTGAAGTTGAGAACTAAATTTATTCTGCCTAATACCTCATGCTGAATGGCTGAATTTCAAACCAGTCCCATAGCATCAACTTTGGTATAAATTTGACAACTGTGCATTTCCAGTATTTATCTGAGTTATATAATTTAATACAAAATATTGCAACTGTTTTTCTGCATGTACTGTGCTTTAAATAATTCAAGTATTTTATTAGCTATAGTAGTTTGTATGCCAATTGGTGTTTTGGGATTTGCCCAACATATTTTATGGTTGTATTGTACACAGTTTGAGTGTTTGCATGTTGTTGGTGCTCAATCTTTTTCATATCTTTCATGATACGGTTTTCAGACAACACCAAGAGGTGCCTTGATTTTATCAAACAAGGAGAGTGCATTTGAATTATAATCAGATTGAGAAATGAGAAAAACCTGAATTTAGCGGCCCCAGGTATTTAGATATCCTCACCTTTAAATAATGCCTTACAATTTTTGCAGATCGCAGAGAAGTCCAGTCAGTTTAAAAATCAAGAAAACTGCAGTAGTTATTTGGTTTTTTTTACAAGTTTGGGGTTGTCATAATTTTTCCAGATGAGAAGATGCCCTTATATTTACAGCACAAAATGCAGATGGAAAATCAACATGTATTTTTTTAATGTGGCTAGCTCAGTTCAATTTATATTAATGAATATTGATATTAATGACTATGGACACTGAAAGTGCTTTCATGTGAGAGGTTGCAAAGAGCAATTGTAGCTCAAGCCTGATTTCCTATGTGCCTCCTATGCCTATTTACTGGAAAGCAGACACTCTTAAGATCACATGGGACCAGATTCTGGCTCTGTTGAATCAAAGTGCCATAAATTGAGTAGCCATGTGTGTAGGCATCCAGAATAAACATGCATGGGAAAAATGAAAGTAGAAACCTTGGTCAGTCTCCTTAGTTATGAGGAGAGATAAACCCACCATTGAAAGTCCTTTTAGCCACTTCACAAGATACTTGTGAAGGCTTCTTTTTGAATTTCCCTTCTTTGACTTCTACTATATATTTCTCCTTTAAGGTTCAAGCATTTTTTGTGTCTCTGGTCTCTCTTTGACAAGTCCATTCTTCTAACCAGTTGTGTCAGGCTTCAGAGATGCTTTTAGAAACACCTGTCCTGTGGTATAGAAGCTTGACAGTCCTTCAATTTATATCTTTTGCTAGTAATTCACAAAATTCAAGTGTAGAGTCAGAGCCAACATGTTTCTTTTTTTTTTTTTTTTTCCTAGCATTGCTGCCAATCAATGTTAGAATAGAGAGATTCTCCAAGAGGATCAAACTTAGTGCCCAGAGAGGCGTGTTAATTGTGCAGAAAGCTGAAACATGAACCTTTCAACTTGCCTCACCATCCTTCTCCTGTGCCCATCTGCTTAACCTTTCAATTTCTGGGCATATTTTGCTCTTCACCTTTTCTTCCCACTGGACTCATAACAGTGCAGTGTATTTCTCCCAGTAGTTCCTGCCCAAAGGCATAAACCCAGCTAATGAATGATCTTGTCTCTGTGGCTTTGCTCTACCTCTCAAATAATCTCTTTTTGTCCCACATGGATAAGAAGAGTTGCCTTCACACAGGAATTTAATTTTTGTTTTTTGTTTTGGTTCACAACCAGTAATGAGATTTTGAGTTCTGGAGATACCAAAGAGGTGGCCCTTGGGGGCAAAGCCATCAATGTGCTGATGCCATGGCTGGGTCAGCAGGTGACCAGAGCTGCCCTGTGGGTCATCCACATGAACCACTGGCCACAAGATCTGTAGTCCCTCAAATGTGCAGGAGGGCAGATGTTCTCCATTGCCAATTATCCACAAAGAACAGACCTTATTTTAGAGTGTCCTGTCCCTCGGCTGGGAAATAGATGTAATTTTTATTCCTCTGTGTTGGTGATGCTTAAAAGGTTTTGTGAACATGTAAAATAAATCCATTTGGGATTTTGAGGTCTGATTGGCGGATTTTTTCACTTCAAATATCCTGGAGCTAGTATTCTCTTTGATGCCTTAAATTGTAACCATATAGGTTCAGTTTTAGCCTCCACATGAAATAAATAGGATGAAAGCAGGATTAGCTGAGCAGGAAGTCTTTTTAAGTAAGCTAAAGAAAACAGTACTTTCAATTTTTTTTTTTGTCTGAGAGGAAAGATTGGTAGAAGTTTTGGAAAATTGTCCTGAAATGCTTCATTTTCTCTATCGGGATGAGAAGGAGCACTATACTACACATCATCAAGATGTATTGTGATTGTCTTCCCATTATAAAATAATGTAATAAAATAACACTGAAAATGAAACAGAAAATGAAAAATTTGACACTGTACAGGAGAAAGGGCTCTTAATGTTTAATAGCTACCACTAAAGACCCTAATTCAGGCTACCAGTTCTGATGCTTCTGTAAGTAAGATGAGGTGTAAAACATTGTTTAAAACACACGTGCTGTGAGGCTGGGCTGTGCTTTGTGTTTCATGATTGATAAGGTATTGTCCCTAAATAAATCCTGCAATTCTAGCTGCAATGACACAAATAATAGAACATGAAGGTATGAAAGAAAATGGCAAATTTGAGTGATAGGAAAAGGAGCTATGCTTCATTTGGTCTTCAAAAATAAGGCACAGTGAAGATATGATTGCCTTTCTTGAAAGGTTGTATAGGATTTCTACCATATAAACCTCTCTCTACTCATGTTTTTTTGAGTGATTCAATGATTTGTGCACATTGTGCAGTGTATTTGTCATTTTGAGAGGTGTGTTAAGGAATGGTTCTGTAAAATTTTAAACGGTGTCATCAGATTCTGATTTGTTTGCAAGTTATGTATTGATGTATAAAGGTGGCAAAAACAGGCAGGGCACTGATCCTGAGAAAGACTGAAGCTCACAGAAGCAGTTGTCATTTTCTTTTTCTAATGGTCCATTTTTAATAGGCAAGCATCCAGCACCAGGCACTTAGAAGAAATTTATTCTTCTATGTTTGAAAAATAATATGAGCCTAAGTTACACTTACTGGACCTCTCCTACCCTTTAGCTGTCTGATGTTATTTATACTTCAAAATTATTTTCAACCTTTAGCCTAATGAAAGAAAAAGTATGCTTGTTTCTTTATAGCAAATATGTAAGTAGCAAACAGATTAAAAACACATTTACAGACAAAATATATCTTGAGTATACAAGAAAGACAGATTGACAAATACAATTGGCTTCTTGTGTTCTTTTCAAGTGGGGTTTAGCTAGTGCCTGTGTGGTTGTAATCTCTGTGAGGTTACTTTATTAACCAGAACACATGTTTTCAAGTGGCAGTCAAAAAGATGAGGGCTTGGGGTTAAAAGACTTTGAGGCATAATAATTCTTAATCAAAATCTCATTTGGAAAAAAATGGCACCTGGATTAAGCACAGCAGCGGGAGTCTTCCAGGGAGTGTACAGCAGCCTGTCTTGACAGTGATTTATGTTCCTTTCTGCCTGCCATGCCCAAGTATATTATCTAGGTTGACATGCATATGTACACATATCAAGCAAGGTCTCAGCACCTGCTGCAATGCCTGCACTGTATTTATCCTTGTTGATGCCTCGGAATATTGGTGGAGAGCGAAGGACGAGGTCCCTTGACACGTATCAGTGAGACGTGGCACGACACCATTCCAGCACAAGCTGGGCATATATTTAGACTCAGCAGCAGAAGTAATTAAGAGTGGAGTTTGATTGTCATCTGGCCTTGCAGTTGTTCTTGCCATGTGAGTCTGGCAACCTGTAACCTCACAAGTCAACAAGAAACCACTCAGCTCCCGTATTCTTTGACATTTCAGGAACTATTTCTGTGTAGACACGAAACAAGCACTCTGTGGGAAAAATATTACAATAATAGATGTGACTCCTGAAATCTTGACAAGTGCAGAATAATTTAGATTGTTCTGAAAATCTTGTGCATACATTTTCCTAAATTAAAAGTGTGCTGCACTATTTGAAATATACATACCCTGAGTATTGCTTCCTTAAGCACTGTAAAGAGGTCACTATATAATTTACTCAAAAATTATAACCTTCCAATAGGTTTTGAACCATCCTGTAAATTTAACTAGAAATACAGCATTCTGGCTTGGTGTTTTCTGAGGCACCACTGAAACGAAACCAAAAAATATTTACAAGTTAAATTTGATAGAATAATCTTTATATAATTGTCAGGTATCACTACAACTATATTAGATGGGATTTATTAGTAGAAGTTATTTATGCACTAGTTTGTCTTGTCTTAATCTCTTCTCTCTCCTCTACTCTCAATGCAGAGGCAAGCTTTTTCCACTTTGTTTTTTCTCTACATCCCCTTGTAAAAAGTCCCTCTCCACCTTTCTTGTAGGCCACAATTAGGTAGTGAAAGGTCACAATAAAATGTCTGTGGAGCCTTCTCCAGGCTGAATAACCCAAATTATCTCAGCCTTTTCTCTTAGGAGAGGTGCTCCAGCCCTCTGGTGATTTTTGGGGCCCTCCTCTGGATGTCCAACAAGTTGATGTCCTTCTAGTGTTGTGGGCCCCAGGAGGGATCTCACCAGACAGAGAATCACCAGCAGAGGGGCAGAATCCCCTCCCTCACCCTGCTGGCCATGCTGCCTTGGATGCAGAATGGATCCAAGGCACATCTGGCAGGATCTGGCTGGCTTTCTGGGCTGCAGGTGCACTTTGCTGGGTCACACCGAGCTTCTCATCAACCAACATCTCGAGTTCTTCTCCTCAGGGCTGCTCTCACTCCATTCTCCATCCAGCCCGTATTTGTGCTTAGGGTTGCCCTAACCCACAGGCAGGAACTTGTATTTGGCCTTATTGAACTTCATGAGGTTTGCCTGTGCCCAGATTTCAAGTCTATCCCTGTGGATGGCATCCTTTCCCTCCAGCCTGTTGACTCCACCACACAGCTCAATGTTGTCAGCAAACCTGCTGAGGGTGTGCTTGATCCCACTGTCCATGGCACTGACAAAGATGTTAAACAGACTGTGGGCAATAATTTTACCTTTTTTAAAAAAGTAATCTAAAGCTACTCCACTTGACATAAGCTTCTGTGCACCTAAATTAATTTTTCTTTGAAATCTCAGTGGCAGAGTTCTCGAGCTTGTAGTTTTCCCTGTCAAACCAGACATGAAGTTAAGCTGTGTCTGAGTAATTTCAACAATTCTCCACTAAGGAAGGTGTTTTTTTTCTGGATTGCATCTGAACCTCTTGTCACTGAAGAGTTTATTCATAATTTCCTTCTGTGATGGTACAATGTAGCTTTTTTCCATTATCTGAATTTATATGTGAGTTGTCAGGTTCCAGCCCTGCAATGCTGCACCAGAAAGAGCAGATTATACACAGGTCCTATTCTCTGCTTTGTTCAGGGGAATCATCAAGTTATTATCATCTAATTATTGCATGGAACATTTAACAGAATATATGTTATAATTGTGAATTTGACCAGGAGACATTAAGGAAAAATCTTAGTATTTCATCAAGCGAGCAGATCATACTTCAGAAGATGAGTGAGGTTATTTTCAGGAGTAATTTGTAGAAGTGGAGAGTTCAGCCTTGTTTCATGAAGTGCACAAGGCACATTACAAAGCCAATTTGAAGGATGGTATCCTAAAGTGATGAGGACATTTAGGAGAGGTTCAGCAGTGAAAGAAACAGTGGGTAAAAATCACAAATGGGCTGATCTTTGGTTGAAGATGTGAATTAATAGGAAGGCTATGAAATTTGCATCTGATTCTTGTTCAGGTTTAAGTATCTCTGTGGCAAAACCTCAAATCACAGGCACATCTCTGTGGAAATTTTTTGCACCGTACTCTGCCATATAGGGAATACCCCCAAAAGAGGTTTTTTTGTGGGGGAAAAACAGAGGTGTGAATACACCTGTGCGTACAGTGTTGAAGGTCCAGATTATTTTAACACAGGAAAGAGGCCTGACTCCATTAGAACATCCTTTGGATCCTAGAAAGAAGTAAACTGCAAGAGTTCATAAGTGAAATGATTTTTTATCAGAATAAGTGTGTTATTTGGGAAGACATATATGTTGCAAAGACTATATGTAAAGAAGTAAGCCAATTTACTCAGGATTTTAGTGAAATTTTTATGCCAAAAAAATCTGAAGCTTCTCTTCTTCTAAAAGAATTGTAAGTTAGGGCTACAGAGATGACAGAATACTTTCAGAGGAGACATTATGTGTTTTTGTATTATCCACTGATTAAGCAATATGAAATGTGTCCATTTTCCTCTGATTGCTTAGAGCCCCTTATAGAAACATGGAGTGTGTGTGCATGTGTCTGGGAGTGATTGTGAAACAGACATTTCTCAATGTTTCATCTCCCTGAGCTTCTGCTGTGAAGAGGTGGGTGAACAGAGCACATTCAAAATGCGTTTAGCAAATACAAACAAATGCACTTGAAGACACAGTCAGCAGTGCATGACATTGCCTCTCTGATGGTGCTCTGGCTGGAGAGAGGGTTGTTGTCTGCAGTGGAAAAGACAATGATGAGAAATGTGAGTTTGCACACCAGGGAAAAAGAAAACCCAAACCAAACAGATGAGGTAATGTTTTGCAAGAGTTTGAAAAGCAAAGGGACATGGGCAAATAAAAAAGCTTTAGTAGCATAATATATCTCACGTTGTTGTCTTTCTATGTTCGCTCTAACCCACGCAACAGACCATTTCTTAATTTTTGCATATGTGCTTCCTTTGTGTTTTTCATTAATTGTCCTATTTTTCATTATTAGTTGTATACTTCTAGATTTTTTTTCCTGTCCTGAAAAATTCTGCTTGACTGCACTCTGTATCCTTCCTCCCTTTTGCTTAGCTTATTTAATCATTACTATTTCTCCCGCTCCAAACCTATTCCCCCTTTTTTTTTGTTTCTGAAGCAACAACATTTCTCAAGCTGCCATTTCTCATTGAACTTTAGCAGCATCCTTGCAACTGCTATATCCCCATGGGTCTGTTGTTCTCTTGCAGTAATAAAAGCCTTTTTTTCTTTCCCCCTTCCTGAGATGACTGATGACTGATACTGAGATGACTGATTTCAGCAGTGAAACATTTCAAAGCAAGTTTCTAAGTCAGCATATGTAGAAGTGGGATTCTCCTGCCAATGCTATGAGTAGCTGTCTTTTTGAATGGATTATTTTTATATGGTGCATGCAAGTGTGGGTGCAGGAGGAGGCTTTATTGCTCTGGGCAGATCATGTGTGGTGTGAGCTGGTCCATGCCAGCAACATAACAGTGGCAATGGAAGTCTTTGTTCACTGGATGCTGAACCTCTCACTCAGCAAAGCCAAAACTCCAGCCTAGTTAGGCTGTTGGTTTGATAAACCGTTCTGTGACTGCCAGGGAAAAGGAAGAAGGATCTCAGAGAGGTTTGATGTGGGGTTTTCCAGTGAAAGTAAATTCATATGGAACCTGTCTTCTTTTGTATTTGTCCATATATTTCTGCTTTAAGAGGTTTTCCAATCTCCAGTGCCATTTTTTGCAAAAAAATGTATAATTTCTTTCACTCTGAAAATACAGGAGGAAGGGGAGAAAGGGGTCAAGAACAGAAGAGTCTAAAAGCTTTTAAGTGAAAGCAAATATAAAATATTCACTTATTTAAAAGAATCACAAAGATCATCCTTTGTCTCACTGTAAAGTTAGGGCTCTAAATATGAGTTTTCTTGTAATTTAGTCACCTGTCACAGAGGAACCAGATTTGCTTAGAGCTTTTGTTTGGGGGAGGTGTTTTTTATTCATTATAAAAAAACCCTAACCCTCATGTGATGGTGTTCACAGGGATCTCAGGTTGAGGGAAGAGATGAGGATCTGACTCCATGTTTCAGAAGGCTGATTTATTATTTTATGATATATATTGCATTAAAACTATACTAAAAGAATAGAAGAAAGGATTTCATCAGAAGGCTAGCTAAGAATAGAATAGGAAGGAATGATAACAAAGGTTTGTGGCTCGGCTCTCTGTCCGAGCCAGCTGGGCTGTGATTGGCCATTAATTACAAACATCCAACATGAGGCCAATCACAGATGCACCTGTTGCATTCCACAGCAGCAGATAATCAATGTTTACATTTTGTTCCTGAGGCCTCCCAGCTTCTCAGGAGGAAAAATCCTAAGGAAAGGATTTTTCATAAAAGATGTCTGCGACACCCTCAAGGCCTCTAATTATGGCAAGAAGGAAAGGCATTGGGTACCATTTCTTGTCGATGTCATAGGTGGAATGACATGTCTCAGACCTGGGAAAATTAGGTCAGCTAATTTTAGACTGTTGAGTCACCATTCAGTCACTTGGTCATGGCACTGGTCTACCCTGAAACAAAAACATGACATGATCTTGGCTAAGAAGATGTAGTAATTGCCTCTCAGAAAGGTGTCCTCTTTTTTGTAGCAAAGAATGTGTTACACCTGTCCAATTTCAGCACAGGGACTGTAATTAGTTGAGGTATTTCTTGGGTTTAAGCTGTGACAGTGTTCATGAGAAGTCACTGCTTGTAAGAGAAAAAGATACATGAACATAACCCTGTGTGCCACTATAAAATTACTATCTTTTTGCTTCTTGGACTGAAATAAGCCTATTTTGTAGGCTTTTGTGATAGGAATTTCTTTGGAGAACAGGATGTTTAACCACACATAAAATTACTAGCTGCATACCTTTGCAAATAGCTCATCTTATTCCTCAAGAGCTTGCTGGTTTACAGTTCCTCTTGAAAAACTCTCCTCCTATGTTCCAGCTATCAGGGAGTTTGGCTATTTCATTTTTAAAATGTTTCATTTCTGAATGTTGAATTCAGTCCTTCTAAAAGGAAATTATTTTTGTCACAGAAGTTGCTGGTTTTCATGTAATAAACCAGGAATGACAGTACTGTGGATTTGTGTAGCCCTCTCCTAACAGAAGACTTCTGATGCCAAAAAGGGCATGATCATTTTATCATATGCGGGGTTTTATCTTCATAGCCTGTCCTTGTCAGAGGATAAATGCTCTCAGAATGATCATCTTGTGCTTGAAAGGTCACAACTCCCACAAATTTATGAGGTCATGATCCTTAGTGTTGTCTCATTCATCAATCTCAATGAAATTATGGGAAGAAGCTTTCTGGCCAAAGTGGATTTTGTGCCATTGCCTCATCTCACTGCCTGTCTTGACTGGAATCAAATTCCTGAATATCTCCAGAACTTCTGGACCAAGCTGAATGGTCCCTTTGGAACTGGATGTCAGTGTATTTAATTGTTGGAATTAACTCTTCTGAAGGTACCTGGGAAGGGATTGTCTTTTAATCAGCAAAAATTGTTCCCATGAAGGCAAGAAGAGAGAGGAAGTTTATCTGCCAATACTTACACTTCCAAAAACAAAAGCCCTTAGTCAGAAGTTGATTTTTTGGCTCATTGTGTGAGCACATGCTTAAGGCATCTGTGTGGAGAGATTTGCCACAGTACGTTCTGTCAGGAAGGGCTCTGGGAGATACAAAATTTTGGTGTTTTCAAAACAATTAATCACAATAGGAAGATGTTTTTATTAGTTCTGTGACGCATTTATTGGGATTGGAGAGCTGAGGAGAGGCTGGCAAACACTAGGCAGACATCTCTAAGAAATTGTAAAAAGTGTTTTTGCAATCGATACAAGTTGTTTTAGAAATTTCATCCTTCAGTTCCCTTCTTATTTCTAGCTACTAAATCCCATGAAAAAGACATATCATTATCCTCTGCTCCACCAGTTCAGATGTTCAGAGCCTTTGATAAATTAACAGACTGGTTATTGAGAAAAATAAAATTAAAGTTCTGGATTGGATTTATGATTCTTATGCAAATGTAACTGCCACATTCTGTGGAGAAAACACATTTACACATTTAAAAGCCTGAAAATAGCAATAATCCTGTTCAGGAGCTACTCCAGTTAATACTTTCCTATATAGATTTGAGTATTCATTAATAACTTCTGGATTGTTATTAGAATTGTTTTATTGTAACATGTAATTTGCTTGAACTGACTACGTTTTTCTCAAAATGGTTTTAATTACAGAAATAAATGACAAAGCTTAGTGGAGATGCTTATACAACAGTGCAGTCATTTTCTGTGTGCCAACTGGAAGCTCATTTTTAACAGATGGAATTTACCAGTCTGCAAAGAAAGAACACAAAGCCTTAAAACTTTATCTGCCTTAAAAAAATATTAATATGGTGTCATACATGCTATTTCTTCTTGGCTTGTGCAATATTAATCAATTATCTGTTACAGCTGTAGAAAAAACCCAAAGAGTTGTTCATTTTACTGAGGATGCATTTTGCTATTAGGATCAATTTTATATGTCAACAAGATGTACCATTGTGGGTTAGAATAATGGTATGATTCCAAATATTCCCTTTTGTCTGTGGGGACTGAGACATTGATCATTCTTCCCTCTGGTGGTATGGACAGTGCTGTTGCAGATTATTTTGGCATCATCTTCCTCTCTTTTTTTTTTTTTTTGCTAGCATTCTGCCTGACTGTTCTTGTAGTTCTTGTTTTCTTTATAAATCAGTAGGTATAACCTTCTCCCAGATTCTGATTTGGGATAAAGGCCGTAGGTAGCTACAAGATGAAGCCAGGACTTCAGATGTGACCTACCAGGAACAGAAAACCAGCATTTTGCTTCTAGTTGATGAGCTGGTTGATTGCAAGTCTTGTCTCTTCTTTTGAGACTCACTAATGAACAGCAGTAAAAATTTAGCCCAGGAGTAGCTCAGAAAGCAGAGCTACTGATTAGGTATGACAGAAAGAAACAGGCATCACCAGGATGGTGAAAATGAGGGTGTGGAGCTGGATGACCCTGTGGACTGGGGTAGGAGTAGAGAGATGAACTCATCAGGACCACGTGCAAAATCACACCCTTCAGAATAACAAAGTATTGAGGTACAAGTTAATTGCTCATCAGTTAGAAATGAAAGAGGAGCAAAAGGCATGGGGAGTTCTAAATAACAACAGGATGAGTAAGCTGTGGTGGTGTGTCCATGGAAAAGGCAAATGTACTGCTGGTCCCTCTCAAGGGAGGGGGAACTGCCAAAGATCCTGTCCTACAAGATTAAAGAAAATCTATTTCTGCACCAGCCAGCCACCCCAGCTTTATGTGGCACTTGCAGCACACCAGTACCCTGCATCTAATGGAAATGTGTGTCCCATTGTATTTCAAAACCACACAATATTAAGATAATTACTATGGAGTGTAAGAATTGCTGAGACTTTACATCCTGCGTGTCTGATATGATCTTGTTCACATTTCCATCCTCTAAGAGAATGTGGCTTGTGCTGCATCCAGCTCTGGGGTCCCCAGCACAGGAAGGACATGGATCTGTTGGAGTGAGTCCAGAGCAGGGACACCAAGGTGAGCAGAAGGATGGAGCAACTCTCCTACAAGCAAAGGCTGAGAGAGCTGGGATGGTTTTGCCTGGAGAGGAGAAGGATTCAGGGTGACCTAATTGCAGCTTGCCTTGTCTCCTGGTGGGAGACTACAAGAAAGCTAAAGAGGGACTTTTTACAAGGGCACGTAATGCGTGGACAAGGGGAATGACTTCAAACTGAAAAAAGGAAGGTTTAGATCAGACATTTAGAAAAGATTCTTCCCTGTGAAGGTGGTGAGGAACTGGAACAGGTTTCCCAGAGAAGCTGTGGATTCTCCATCCTTGGAAGCATTCAAGGCCAGGTTGGATGAGGCTCTGAGCAACCTGGTCTAGTGAAAAGACAGAGGTCGGAACAAGGTGATCTTTAAGGTCCCTTCCAACCCAAAACATTCCATGGTTCTATGAAAATAATGACTAGAAATAAAAATTAATTACAGAGTGAGGGGAGAAAACTATTTATGCCAAAGTATTGAGGTGCCCTGAGAGGAAACTAGCCCACAGACAAAATTGAGTTGGGATTAATAAGAGGGTACTGAGAGAGTTGTGATCCAGTGGCTTGGTGTCAAACAGTGAAAAGTGAACTGGTGTGGTCAGTTGGTAAAAAGGTCCTGTGCTGGTTGTGCTAATGGTGTGCTTGAGCCAAGAGGATTTCTCCAGCTCTGTCTTCCTAGGAAGAGGAGTCTTGTGGAGGGGTCTGCTCCAACTGCTCCTGCTCAGAGAAAATGATCCTACTGAGAGGCAGACCCAAATAAGAATGACCTGGCATAGCATATGGCAAAAATATCTAAAGATTTTACAAATAAATAAATGTTAGGTCAGTAACCTGTACTCAGAGATTTTTTTCCTAGTGGAATTTTGACTTTGAAGGGATCTTAAGCCTTTTCTATGGACCTGTTGGACCTCAGGCTCCTCAGGGCTGACATTGTGCTTATACTTTGCACTAATAAAACATTTAGAAATATTTTCATAAATTAAATTAATTGGATTATAAGTCATGGACTCCACAGCAAAATAAGTTGAATGTGAAAATGTTATCAATTAGAAATGCACTGACTTGATTTTTTTGTTATATATACACATGCATTTGCATCTGTATCCTGTTTCACTTTTTTTTCCTAAGCCTACTCCCATCCTTCCATGTCTTATTTATTGATGATTTATGCATTTGCTACAGAGATATTTTGTTAAATATTGAGAAGTTTCTGATTTGAACTTGACTGTGATTTGAGCTGTAAATATTTCTTATGGACTTAAAAGCTTAAATTTAACATTAGGCTGATTTTATTTATCTTTATTGTTTTAATGTTGTAGCAAGACCAAGCAAGGAGAGACTTAGTTCATTAACAATGAATGAGGAAGTAGCACAGCTATGCTGTCAAGGAAATGAAAGTGCATATAAAATATGTTCAAGACTTTTTAATTAAGGGTTTTACACTGCATTGTCCTACTTTTTATTCTTTTGTCTTCTTTAAAGCACAGAAAACATTTTTGATCGACAAAGAATAATTATCCTGGTTGCTTTCAATTAAATAAGTATACACTTCAAAAATGCCAAATAAAATACACTGATATTGTTTGAAAAAAAATAGAGGGGGGTGGTCTGTGCAGATAACTCTGTTTCTGTAATCTGTGAATATATTAATATTGTGACAGACAGGATGTTCCTGGTTCTTTATTGTTAGAGTTAAGGTGACAAATCCACTCCTACAGTGGCATAAAGAAGGGCACTTTGATGGTAGCTGGGGAGCAGCTGGCTCTGCTGCCCAAGGATGCTGCTGGTCCAGCAGGGCTGTGCTGGGACTTCTGCACAAAGCTTCAGTGGAGAAACCTAAACGTGCTGGGGAGCCCTGAGGGAGGATAACGAGGTCCTTCCCTCCCTTTCTTGGAACACAAAAATCCCTTCCTGTGGCCATGGAGCTCATCCTGGCTCAGGCAGAGGTGCCACCTCCAGCTGCCAGAGCTGCCTGCCCTCCAGGGCTTAGCTGGGCAAAGCAGCTGTGAATTTTGCTGCAAAGAAAAGAAGGAAAACCAGATTTCCATTAGGCTTGTTTTGATTCCGCTACTTAAAACTAATCTCCGGTAGCTTTTTTTATTTTCTTGAAAGCTGCTTTGTACTGACTAGCCCTTGGTATTTGTCAGATTCTTTGTTTTCTCTGCATATTCCCTGCTGGCCTGCTCAGAAGCTCGTTAAATTATGAGGATTATTCAGAGCTGAACTGGATAATAAAATGGTCTATTGATTAGTACAGTTCTAATTAGTTGTCTCTTAGCATGAAAGAGAAATAAGATTTGATAGTAAACAAAGCAGAAAACAAATAGGGTGTTTCCAACATGTAGGATGTACATGCTTGTGTGTGGCCTTGTTCATGAGAATTGTAATTTCCAGTTTATCATCACGAGCCTATTTCACTGCTTACAGAACTGTGACCTGCACAAGCAAACTCTCTGACAGATAATCAGACAAAAAATAAAACTCAATTATTTTTTCTTCCAGTATGTACTGGAAGAATGATGTCATGATAAGCAATATGCTTTTGATTTTTCACGTCTTGTCATAGTAAAATAAAAGTTACAGCTAATTTGTGTTTTAACCAGGTTTGTAGTGATGGGAATGAATATAAATAGTGTGTCAGAGTTTTAGCTTGAATGGTGAACGCCAGTAATTAATGAAAACTTACTAATTGCATCGCATGCCTCCACACTGGTTCAATGTATAAAAATTACCTGTGGTCTTCTTTAAAAATGATGTGGATTGGTGTATTCCACCTTCAAAACAGTTTCTCTCACAGTGCATGTTTTTAAGGTGTGTGTGCAGATCTACAAGCCTTGAGTAGGAGTGGAGCATTGCTGACATCCTCTACCCCTTCCTTCAGTCACACTGTCTGGCGAGGTGAGAGTGACCCTGCTTGCAAAAGGGCTTCTCACTGAGCTTCCCAAAGAGGGAGAAAAGCAGAGGACAGACCATGGGATGTTTCAAAAAATAAGGATTGAAATCCTGGCATAAATGCTGTTGATTTTTGTAAGAACAGAGTTTTTCATCAGCCTTTTAATGCCTTTTCCATGATCCATAAAACTCTTGTTGTGAATTTCTATGGGCTCTGCATGTTTGCCTTGTTTGGACAGGAAAAGTGTGTGTATTTTTCTTTTTTTTAATATCTTTCTTTAAATGCAATTCACTTCTGACAAAAACCAACTAATTACCACACCTCCCTCTAACTCTGTGTAGTTCTTGCCCACTGCAAAATGGCTGAGAGAAAAGCATAATTTATTAAAGTGTGAAAATCATTTAATTCTCATGAAGTGTTCAAATTCCAGCTTTGTTGAGGATGGTTTTGCTTTGTTTTGTTTTGTTTTGTTTTGTTTTGTTAGACCTGTTCAGGTATCAAGGGCTCAGTTTCATGTTGTTATGCCCTTTTAGAGAATATGAGTTTCTCATTCAGAAATTAAGTAGTTCCCCTTGTTTTTAGTTCTGTCTGTGGGTTGAGCTGACAGTACTGTAGTTTGCACGACTCTTCTAGTTTTCTTCCATGGTAAAAGCCTTCCCTTTTAAACCTGGCTGCTGAGAGAGAGGCAGCTGGGCAGCCCTCTGCTTTTTAAAGGCAAGTAGTCTTGTCAGCCCATCGGTCTCCTCATTTCCCATCACCTGGAGGTTGATGTCATAGCAAGATATTCTCTCCAAAAGGTGAATTTCTTCATTACTTTCACAGCCTTCCTCTAGGCCTGTAATTAGAGCCCTCCTGATAACCAGCACATAGCTGCACCCATTAATTAGCCCTTCATTTGAAGATTTCTCTCTTAGTGTTCCCATCCTTGTCAGCTTAGAGCAGGTCCAGCTGCCTCCAGCCATTCTTTGAATCCGTTTTCCACGTCAGGCATCCTTCCCACAAAAAACCCAGCCACAGGATCAAGGAACCCCTGAGCAAGGAAACCAGGAGAGAGCCACCCTCCTCTCACACAAGGCAGGACAGCCACCACCACACCATGTGTGCTTTTGTGAGTGTCTGCAGGTATCCCACAGCTGATTTAGTCTGCTGTGGAGCACTCAAAAGAGACACGGCCCAGGCTGTGCTGTTTACCTGATGGAACAATCAAAACACCTCCTGAATAAAGCAGACACCCAGTCTCTGTGGGCTTCTCCACGTTAGGGGATAATGGAAGCATTTACTAACAGCCAAAGAAATTATTTATTAGGATATGAAACCTTTAATTTAGAAGGAAGGCTTCATGTTGTATTTTTTTTCCCCTTACACTCCCACTCTGCAAAATGTAGCAAGGCCAAAATTTAATGCATTTGCACATCTATTTCTGAGCTATGTGGGTGTCTCTCAAAAGGTATGATTTTGAAGTAGAACAAACAATATATTCGTAGCAATCTTCTTTGAACCAATGAGGTTTTAGAAACCCAAAGATCCAGATCAGTCAATCCCAGTATATTACATTCTCCACTCTGTTGGGTTTAGATTTAAACTCTTTTATAGATGTTGAAATTGCAAGAAGGATTCCCCAGCTGCCAAAAATGGCTCTGATGGAGCAGGACAAAATTACACATGGAGAAAATACACTGGAAACTGAGACTTTATCTTTCTTTCTATCTGCTCCCCTAACTACAGGCACAGCAAGTTTGTCTCATAGTATGGATTTCATCATCCTGTATACATTTTGGTGTAGTTTCCCCTGTTATCTGTACAGGAGGCTGACACAAGGGGACAAAACCCTTCCTGACCCTGCCAAAGGTGATGAGAGAATCTAAAAATTTCTGAAATACACAATCATATTGAAACATCAAATGTTGACAGAAGTATGAAATGGTATAAATAGCTTTATTGTTTACAGCATATCCTTGACTACAGTTGCTCACAGCTTATTTATTTGTGCACACACAAGATGTGCTTTATGTACCCAGGAGGAAAGAACACAAAGACCTTCATTTTTAATTCTTTTCCTTGTTCTTATTTGGGGGAAGAAAACGTGATCTCTGACATGCTCTCTCACAACAAAGAGCAGAAGGCAGATGTGGGCCTTCCTCTTCAGATACCACTTCCTCCCCAGCTTCTGCTTTCATGTTTACAGCTTCACGTGCTTCTCCTGCAAAGCACACATTGTTGCAGGTGCTGGAGTTCATTTTCCTCTCTTCTCTGGCTCCTGTTGCTGTTTGCAGGAAGAGAAAAACCTTTACATAATTTAAAAGTTTTCTCTTAGCTGTGCCAAGCTTGACCCTGTCTCTCAGGCTGACACTGCTGAGCCTCTGGAGATATTTCAGGTTCCCTAATAAACCCCTGTGCCTGAACTGACACTCACTGAAATGAGAATAACACCACCTGTACTACCACTAAAATAACAAATCAAAGAGATTTGTTGACAAAGAGATTGTCAACAATCCATTGTTGCTCTGTGGTTCCTTTGTTCCCTTATAAAGAAGAAGTAGGGGCTTCCCATGTGAATCACCTGTGGGGATTTAGAGCTAGTTTATTTAGGACTTTGTGACCTGTGCAGAGGGGCACTTGCTGCAGAAAGCAAGGCACATGATGTATTTCCAATTCTTTTAGACATGGACACTCATGTAAGGCAGCCTCAATACTTCCTAGCCTGAAACAGGGGGGTAAAACCCCTTTTCCCAGCCAGAAATTCATACCAAGAGTGAATACATTCTGCATGTGACACCTGGCATGCTTTGTGTAGCTATGGGGCAAAATGGAACCTTGTGAATAATTAGACAGTGTAATTCTGGATTATTTTTAATTAGAAAATCATGGGCAACGTACCTGAAAAGTTCAGGGTTTGTCTTATCTGTGATTATTTTTCCTTTCCCACAGAAGGGTATCACACATTGTTTCTTTGTGTCTGCTTTTGTGGCAATCTAGGAGAAAAAATTAATCCTCTTTGTTCTACAGGCATTCAGCTTTAAACATGCTGCAACAAATGTTTGATTTTGCCATTTCAAGAGTAGAGGTTTGCAACTGTTCACTCTTAATCATCCTTGGAAAAGATTTTGATACAAAGACATGACTTCTTTCCCCTTCCTACATCTGTATCTGTGTATCTTCCCATGTAATTTGCCCCCTCTATCCTAGAAAAGGCAATGAGTACTTATGACTACATCAGATAGGAATGAGCAATCAAGTAGTGCTAATATTTGCATGGGTAGGAAACATCATTTATGAAGACAATTGAGACAAAATAAAGGTGCTCTATATAATTAGGATAATAGCAGCATGTCATCATTTTCCCTGTGTATTATTATGACACTGTTGATTAACCAGGTGCAGAAGGATTTGGAAAGGCCAGAAAAAAAAATCTTAGGGAATCACAGTAGGAGCTAAGATGAAGTGAGACTGAAAATACATATGTGCCCAGAAAAAAAGAGTACATTTAATTTGTTTCTTGACAGTATAGAACTGGAGACTAAAGTCTGATGGCAGCCGTTAGTTCCAAACAGGTAGGATTGATCTAAATTATGGTTTCTTGAGGGAGCAATTTTTTTTTTTTTCCACTGACAGTTTTTCTGCTTCCATTTGCTTAAAGAAGGAGGAGGAGGATCCTGACCTTTTAAGCAGTGGAGGGCAGCTCTCTTGAAGATTTCCATCACTACTGAGCTTGTTTTCCTGTGATCCATGGCAATGGAGGTGTCTGCAAGCCAGCCTGATGGGTGCAGCCTGGCTGACAGCGTGATGGGAGGGTTCAGAACTCTGGGAAGGAAATTGCAGACTTCCTGCCAGAAGGGGGTAATTTTGTCACAGGTGCAAGCACACGAAGTGTCACAGGGATGACACAGAGTGTTGACAGTGATGCTCATTTCCCAGAGTTCAGCAGTTTAGCAGGGTGGAGTATTGCAGGAGTCCCCAGGGGTAAAGTGAAGGTGTCACGTTGATGAAATCCCAAATACCCTCCCAGCTGTGCCATGAAAACAGTTAAGGTTTCCTCCTCAGCACCTGCTCTCTCTGGATGAGAGAGAGCTGAGAATGAGATTGTGCACAAGCAATTACAAAATTAAATCTCACTCAGCAAACCCACATACACCTCAAAGGTGTTGAATATGTTTCCCAAGGGCAATATTGAGGGACTTGCAGGGGACAGGGCATCAGTGGAGGCCCACCTTGGCCATAAGAGAGATGTGACTCTCAAGCTGAAGTGGCAAATTAATCCCTAAGGATGCACAGACATTTATATTTAAAACTCACATAACTTTCACATTCATTAAGCACATTTGAAGTGGTGGATAGTGTATAAAATATCTCATTCTCATTTCAAGCAGCTTAATTTGTGCTTGCCCTTAGGCTGAAGTGTAAGAACTGAAGGCTTCCACCTGTGTCTAAATTGTACATGCAAATTTTTTTGATAAAATAGTATCTAAAAAAGACAATATAAAATAATTGGGGGCTTTTTTGTTCTTGAGTAGACCTTTTTCCTAGATAAATTACAATAAGTTTTTAAAACTGCCTATTCAGTGCGCTAGCAAGGATTTTAATGATGATATGTCTGTACAGTTCCTGTTTATTTAATGAAATATGTAGCATATTTAGATCTAAATCAAATCACAAGTTTGGCTTCTGCTGTTCTCAGTTGTGTATGGTGGGTTTAACATAATTTTTTTGTCTATGTTTTTCAAGCATAATGCTGTTTCTGCATTTTAGTAACTATAGAGATTTGTCTTTGTGATATTTACTACAGTGTCCCTTGATGTGAAACATATGCTATCCAACTCATTTCCTATCCCTCACTGCATTGACAAGCAAATTTTCAAGTGATATTTTAAATATATTTGGCAAAATTTATATTCAGCAAAACTCTCATCTACAGCTCAAGAGTGTGTAGTCAAGCAAATTCAGGTTCATTGCTTTTTTGCATTTAGTTTTATTTTTTTTGTAAATTTGGACTTGATTCAACAAAGCACTCAGGAGTTTACTTAAATGCAAAGTTGCAAGTACTTAAGTGTAAAGTCAAATCATTTCTAACTGCTTTGCCACACTAAGCCCATAAGTGCCTTCACATCCTTTGGGTAAAATTTATCCCAGCCACTGTCTATTGTATTTCCACATCACACCACAGCCCATCACACATGATACACAGACAGCTGCATCTCCATGAAAGGCAAAAAAACCCTGAACTTGGTTAGATGGAGGGTTGTACTCCAACAGAAGGAAATCTCTTGCAAGCTGTTTTTTTGCTGGACAGCCAGAGTCTGTAGGATAAGGCTTTCTGACCCAGCACAGCTCACAGCAAGCTGTGCTCCGCAGCATTTCCCCCTGGCACTTCAAGGCAAGGCTTCTCAAAGAGCATTTCATCCTCACAGACATCTGCTCAGCGTTTGAGAGGAGTTGGGGGTCTGTCATCCATCTTTATACCATTCCTTTTATTGCTGCTTTGGTTAGTGCCCTGAGTAACAGGACATATGACAGTCCATTACTGTTAATGGTGTTGTTGTGGAATCACACTTCTGAAAAATACTGCCTCAAGCAAAATGTTAGAGATAATTTGGTACTGTATTTTAGGAAGGGACATGCTGGGGTTAATGAAAGCTTGATTTGGTGAACGTGAAAGGAGCACATTGTTGATCCACTTGAAATGGTATTTATTATACTTATTTAGATAATTTTCTTAATTAAAATAGGAGTGGTTTTTTTTTAATTTGTTTTGCCCCCCAAATGAACTCCTTTCGTTGAGGACACAGCCCCTGCAGGAGTTGCTGTCAGGCAACCCAGGGAAATGGATGCTGATGCCAGAAGGGCAGGGGAGCACAGCTGCCAACCATGGACCATGGGCATTGTCCTTCCTGTCCTCTGTGCTGCTCCCTGAGCAGGGATGGGCAAACAAGGCTTGAAGGTTTGACCACTGCCACAAAACACTGGACAAGGAAACACACAATTATGGCCTGATGGTGTCCTCTGCCATCTTCCAAAAGGGGAAAGGTGCTGAGTCAAGGTTAGGGATTTATAGAGTGGCCTCAGAGGGTCAGGAATTGCTCTGAATGAAAAAGCTGAGAGATTTCCAGCTGTGAGAGTTATCAAAACATAATGTTCAGCTCCAGCTTTTAATTTTGCTGGCCCACGTTTAGAAAACAGTGTGTGGAACAGGAGAGCACAGAGCTGTCTGCTCCATCCACCAGCACACTGCCTTAAAGTTTGCCAGCTTTAGGGCCAGGAGTCAGGTTCCAGCATAAGGCAGTGCAAGAGCCTCAGGGCAATGACTTTCCTCTAATTAGCACCACGTGGCACAGACAGACATTTAACAAATGGGAATGCCACTTCCAACAAGCAGTGCAGTGTTTCTTTCAGCATTAACTGTTTTGGCTGTGGCTGAGTTGCAGCCAAATGAATGTACATGGAGAGCCCTGCCATGTCCAGCAAGCAGCCCTGCTATTTTTCAATTCACCAGGAAAAGAACACAGTAGACACCTTTTACACACACTTATCATTTAATAACTGAATATTAAAAATCTAGGCAAATTTACTGAGCCCCACAACCTCTAGTTGAGCCTGGCTCTGTTAAGAGGAGGGAGATGTTTTTCATGCAGAGTAGATCTTTCCAATCCATTTCAATTTATTTTTCATGAAGAATGGTATCAAGACACTGCCCATCAGCTTTGCTTTACTGCCAGCTGCTTTGGCCATTAGCAGTAACACGCAGAGGTGTCATTTATGAAACGGCATTGCAAGTTCAATATTCCTTTTGAAAAAGGCAAAACGCTGACACTGAATTGGGTGTGTTAAGGGTATGTCAGGGCAAGTTTTTTTATCATCTCTGAGCTCCTATCAGGGGAAATGTAAAGTTGGTATCACCTGACTTTTAAGTATTTTGCTTGTCTTTTTCCTCAGCATAGACATCCATTATTCAAAGTAGATTTTGAGGGCTTCTGGAAAAGCCGAAAGGTGGGCGCTTGCTATGTTACGACTGTTGGGATTCGTGAAAATTGTTAAGAGATAAATAAATAAATAAATAAATGGAAAAAAATCTCTCTGGGCCAAAAGAAAATGGTGCTGCTGTAAAAGGACTCTGCTGGCTAGACGCTGCGGCTGGATTTTGGGGGATCCGTGACTAGCTTGACAAACCTGTTCTCAGCAGTCTCTTGGTCGAGCTCGCTCCAGCACCTGTGCAGCGCTGGGCTGTGCGCGGCCAAGGAGAGGCAGATGTGCTTGGAGGGTTCCCACGCGGCATCCCGTGCCGTGCCGTGCCGTGCCGTGCCCGCTCGCTTCCAAGTGGGATGCGCCGCGTTGGGGCGGGGGGCGGCTCCAGCACGAAGGCGCGCGATCCCATTCCGCGGCGATTGTAGAGCTCTGCCGGATCATGGCTGGCTTGTTTGTAGGGCTTTTTTTTATTTTTATTTATTTATTTATTTGGTTTGTTTGTTGGGTTTTTTGGTTTTTTTTTTTTTTTTTTTTTTTTTTTTT
>JAHXMQ010012337.1:34396671-34461252 GCA_020466415.1 Ammodramus savannarum pratensis
AAAAGAGGAAAAAAAAAAAAAAAAAAAAAGCCGTAAGCACGCAGGGTAGCCAGGCAGACATGGATATGAGATGGCACTGTGAAAACTCGCAGGTAGCTTCTTCTCTCACAGCCGATGCAGCGCACAGGCGAAGCACTGCCGCATGCAGGGTTTAAGATACCTTTAGGCTGACAGCAAGGAGGAGAAAGAAAAAAAAAAAATCCAAACCAAAAAAAAAAGGCATTTGCACCGATTTACTGAAAATTACTTTTTTTTTAACTAAAAAAAAAAAAAATTAGAATATGTCTCCTTGGAGATTTCATGTCATTAATATCAAGATCAAATTTCTGCATGATATCGGTTTTAAATCTAGAAAAGCTTCTAAATTGTATTTTTTTTTTCTTTTCTGCTCCAAGAAAATAACGCTTTGGTACCCAGAGCACGGATGCTGCTGTTTTTAAATTTTTCTCGCCTGCTTTTTCTTAACAATAGGCTTTTTTTTTTTTTTTTGAGCATGTTTGCTACAAATGAGTCTAAAAAGGAAAGGAAAATCGAGAAGAATCAAATAAAAGCATGAATAAAACCTGCTTCAAATAGTTGCCAGGCTGCTTTCTTTTTAACAATCTAGCAATTATTTTGGATTAAATGATGCTTAAACCCTGACCATGCATGCTTTTCATCTTGGCTTAGAATATGTGTGTACGTGTGTGTGTACGTACGTGTGTACTTGTTTTGATTTGATTTTTTTGCAGTGAACATTTGCACAACGGGAATTCCTGTGAGTTATATGCATGCTTTGATAAGAAAAATTGCATATCAATGAATGACTGTATCTGATGGACTAAAATGTGGTGATATATAATGCAGAGTAGCTTCATTTTTAAATGAGTTGCTTCTAATCTTTTGGGGGAGGGTAAATCGCTGCATGCTTATGACAATGAAAGTGTTTGTGTATTTTCTCAAAGGTTGATTGTTTATTTGCTTGTTTCTAACACGAAGAGCGAGGTGTTTCCTTTTATTTATTTATCTGTTTGTTTTTCAAATAACAAACCCGCAAGGCATCTGATTTAAGCGAGCACGGGCTACAAAGCTTTCCCTGTTACCTGAAAACGAGAAGAAGGGTGTGTGTGTTTGTGTGAGTGCCCAGCTCCTCTGGGGAGGCTGGTGATCTTTTCAGCTCCTTATTCTCCCCAAGAAGAGTTAAAATGCTGTGGCTGTCTGGCGCCTGCGTGCACCATGGGAATTCTGCTGGCAAAGCCAGGGCTGGCATCAGGTGGGACAGGTGTGTCGTGATAGTGGAGAAAGGCAAAGGTGTGGGTGAGGGCTGCCAGAAGGGGTTAAAGGGTTTTTAAAGCAAGCAATCAGCAGCTTCCATCTGCACAGAAATATCATTTTCCCCCAGTAGCTAGAAAGGCAAGGGGAAAAGGGTTTTTTTGGTGCGTTTGTTTTCTTTCAAATGAGTCAGAGGAGAATAAAGCGGGGAGAGACGGTTCAGTTTTATTCTGGTTTACAGGTTGTAGCAATGTGTTGGGAGAGAAGTTATGGTATGGGAGGCTTTTTTCATGATTGTGAAAAGGCTGAACTGGATCCAAACTATCTGGCTTCATTCATTGCTGCAGTTGTGGGGCTGAGCATCAAACCTTCTCTCCTTTGGCGCGCAGGGTGTATTGTGTAATGCTGTTTGTGTTTGCTAGCTGGGCTTCCTCAGAGTTCTGCCATTAAGGGTTCTGCCTCAGAGTTCTGCCATTAAGCCTTTTGGGGTTTTTTATTGTATTCATTTAAATCACTTCATGTGCCATTCTGTACAGCAGCTCTTCTCTTATTGCTCTGGGCTAATCAATACCTGATTTTGCTCTTCCCATTAGCAGCTTACCGCAGGAAAAAAAATAAAATAAAAGGGTGGTTGTAACCATGCCCAATGGCTCTGGCCTGTTGGTGTCTTAGGCCACTCTTCAAGTTCAGGCTGAAAACTTTGTGAATTGAGTTTACCATTCCCAGCTCTCTTCCTAATAATCCTCCACACCACCTAGGCATCATATATAATTTGACACAGCTGACAGCATCCACTTAGGGGAAGCTGAGGGCTGAGCCAGAATGGAAATTGAATTGCATCTCAACTCCCTAATATTAATGATCCTTCCAGGTCAGCAGAGGAGTAATTGCCAGGGCAGCCTGAGGAATTGTCCATTAAACCTGCCTAGATGGCAGCTCACTTGTGGAGAGATGCATCTAGATGGCGTGTACAAAATGGAATTCATTTGCTTAATGTAAGGTCTGCTGGACTTATGAATATCTCAAAAGCCAACATGTGGTCTCAAGTTTAATACCAAGCAATTTTTCTGGTATTTTAACATTTCTTATAACTAAGGCTTGGCCAAATTGCCTTAGATGTGTCTGAAAAAGAAAATTCGCAGAAAAATCTGGTTGGTGATTGTATCTTGAAGGGCAAGCCTGTATTTCTGTAAAGGTGCAGTCTGATCTGAAACCTTGTGGCATGAAGCAAGAGAAGAACAGTTCATGTTGTCCATGTTCTTTAGTCCTTGAGGTAGCTGTGCATTTAGAATAACCCATTAATCAGTCGAAGTTGGTATACACAACCTGATTAGGTGGGCAGCTGGACCTTTAAATCCCAAATCAATATTCAACAGGAATTCAGAGGAGACAAACAGCCTAAGGACAATGTTTAGAAACTCAACTGTGATTTATGTCTTGGTGTAATGCTGATTTAGCAAGAAATCCCAGTCACAGCACGGGAGGATTTATTTTTTGACCTTGTGCATTTGAGATGACAGAGAAAGTTAAGAGTTGTCAGCATGGCTTTACTGCAAGGGGGAAATGCAGAGAGGGGTTCAACCATCCCTGTGTCCATTACAGAAGGTGGAGCAGCAGAGAACAGAGGTGCACAGAACAAACCTTCAGATACAGATACTTCAGATTGAAAAATCACATTCTTCTGAACTTGCTTCTGTGCCAGGTTGATGATTTATCTGAAGTATGAAAGTCTGGAGACACAAATGAGGGAACATCTAACTTGCTGCAATCATAGTGGGATATATCCTCTAGGAAATCTTGGAAGCCTATCTGTCCTCTCTCTCATCACAGCCACTGAAAATCATGGTGGGATTTTCTTTTAGCAGCCATGTCAACTATAGTAGCACCATGTAGTAAAAGGATTTCTGGCTGCTGACACCCTTCTGCCATGGGTCACCCATTGCCACTGCTTAGAGGAGTTGTTTTCTCTCCTCAGAGCTCCTTGTCTTCACACTGCTGGAGATGGTGTCACAGCTTGGCTGGGTTGTGTGTGCATACATATCAGAAAGCCTTTCAAGATACAGAGCTGAAGGAAGCACCAAATTCAGTCTTAGCCAAGGAGAAGCTTGACAGACAGAACTTGTTGGTGAAGAGTAAATGATTTTCATGCTTCTTGGTTGACATGTTCAGTAGCTTGAAATATTTTCTAATTAGTTTTAGTTGTGTGTATTGGCACAAAGTTTTGTCATTCTATTGCTAAATTTTATGAATTAGCTGTTTTTCAGCTTTTCTGACACAAAAATTAATTTTACACTTGTTTTGCACATTCAGACAGTAATGATTTTATTTTCTAAATTTATTGTTTTTTCTGGTTTTTTATATTTTTTATAAGCTTTTTCATTCCATAGAGTGTTTTGCCCTGCTTTTGCAAGTTGCTCTGACCAGCAGATCCAGCAGAAGTCTGATAAAGTCACAACAATTTCCTCTTGTGGGGTAGCTTGTATGATTACAGCCTTTTGCTATGCTTTTCCACACTGGCTTTCTCTTTTTGTCTATATCTCAACCGTATTTCATTTTTTGCCAGAGGAGTGAATAATTAGATTCAGCTGTATAATCACATGCCATTAATAAGGGCTAATCCCTTTTTCTTAGATCCTATCTTTGAATCCCTTTTGGGTGAAACTTCAGGTAATGCCTCCAAAATACCAGATTGTGATGAGACAGAGCAGGGGCTGAGGGCAAAGCTTAGAGGCAGCAGCTGTCTGAAACAATGTGGGGTACATCAGGAGGCACACAACAAAACCCTTACAGTTCTTCTGAAAAAGTAGTTATTGGGACTGCTTTTCTGCATTTGACTGCATTGCTAGAGAATGGTAATTCTAGAGAATGCCCTTCTCTACTAAAGAAAGGAAGAAAAAATGTGTGCAACCTCTGAAAAAAAAGTGGAAGGATAGAAGGATAAGGATTATAAAGTGTGTTCTGTATGTACAGGAAATCTGAGCATTGTGGACACTCCAGTTAGCCCTGTGCAGCAGTTTGTCTGGGTTTCCAAAAAAGGTGGATTAAGGTGAAATTCTACCATCCCTGAGGTCAATGGAAATGCTGTCAGTGACTTCACTGTCACTAACATTCTAGCCCTGGCAGAAGTCTGAACAGCACAGAGCGTGAAGTCTAAGTATGTAAGGACATATGCATTGATTTCTAAATCCAGCTAGCTTGGATGATTGTTGCTTAAAGTAAATCAAAAGTTAAATGGGAAATGAGCAAGATGGCATTTTCACCAGAATGATTCATTTTAAATTCCATCCCACGAACTAAATGATTCCTTGCCAGCGAAGACCTGGGAAGTTTTCAGGTGATGAGGCATTTCTCACGCTGAGAGTCTGTAATGTCCAGAACCTTGGAACACCTTCTGGTTTGAGCCTGGCCATATGTTTTTGGCCCTAATCCAGAAATGAATATAGTAAGTTGCGGACTTTAGAACAGAGTAAATTGCATTTCTTGGCTCCAATAATGTTAGTGCCTTGTTCGCTGGTTTCTCTAAATTGGCTGTGGTATGGCTGCAAGCCAATACTAAATCACATGAAGACTTAAATTATTTTCCTTGAGTTTCCACAAGTTTTGTATTTTTTCTTCCTTTTAGTTCCTTTGATTTCTCTTATTCCCTTTCCTATCTATTTCAAAATTCCCTTGCTAGGTCACTCTCATTATGAAGATTACACTACTATATATGCTGTTATTGTATTTTTTCCATACTGGAGGCTGGGGAGAATGCCTTTCTTTTCTGTGGTAGTTTTTAGTGCTGCTCCACCCTAGTCATTCAAGAGTTTTGTTGGAATTTCAAGATTTTTTTTCTTTTTTAATTATTTGAACTGTTAAGGACATGCAGTAGGTTACCACAGTTGTTGAGCAAGTTTATTGAGAAAAAGGGTGATTTGAGTTTCTGGGGCTGTATGTCAGCACTGTGATTGCTACCAATTTTTACTGCTCCCTCAAAGCAGTAAAAAGAGGTGAAAACCAAAAGCCATTGTCCACTTCTTCAATGCAGTTGTACACCTGGGGTACAACTGCACTGCAGAAGTGGACAATGGCTTTTGGTTTTCACCTCTTTTATCATGCTTTACCAAAAGATCTTTAGGAAAGCAGCTGCACAGAGACTACACATTATTTGTGTAGGTTGTATTGTGCAGTAGAAGCAAAAAATGAAGTTTATATGGCATTTGGGAGCAAAGCATGTTTTTGAGTTCCTAATTAGTGTTAGAATTGCTTAATAAAAGGGATATGGCAGTGAATGAAAAGTCACAATTTTGCTTTACAATAACACAGGTATATTTGATACTGGTGTTAAGCATCAGTAATGCGCCAAATTTGGGGAAGCTGAGGAATGAATGCATGGACAAAGCACAAACCTCTTCCATGTTTTAGAGCCGTGAGGTGGCAGCAAGGAAGGGGTGGGAGGTCCCCGAGCCAAAATCAGAGCAGGCCAGTAAAAATATCCCTTCCGGTGAGCTGCGCTGCCAAACGCAAATCTGTTCGGTGCGGTTGATGTCAACGTCAGCGCCGCGTGCTGGGGAAGCTCACTTCCCCTGGCCCGTGCCAGCTCCACGGAGGCTTGCAAAGCCAAGCTGAGCAGGGCAGCGTGTGGTTTCCTAGAGGATGTCCATCTGCCCCGAACAGCCTGAGCAGCCCTGGGCCCTGGCTGACAACGGCGTCGGCGGAACATCCCGCGTGAGCAGCACTCGCAGCTCCAGCGCCAGGAATAACTCCGCTCTTGGCCAAGGGCACGGTGCTGGGGTGCTGTACCCCTATTCCTCTTTATGCTCAAGCCTGAGAAACACAGTTTGGATCTTTGAAGTGAGTTTAAACTCAGTCTGGACCAGTGGGAGTCCCCTTTTTTCAGGGCATGTTGAATGATGTTTGCCTTGTTCGGTTTTGTTTAGGAAGAGACTTCACAGGAGAGCATTTCTGATACTCCTCTTTCTATCTATTTTTAGTCATCCTAACTAACTGAACAGACAGTGGGATGTTTCTGCTAACTCTTGGAGGGGTCAGGGTGCATAAAACAGCTAAGAGAAAATAGCAGAATTTGAGTTTTTTCCTGCCAATATCTAAAGTGCTAGGTTGCCTGATGCACCATTTTTACCTAGAGGCATGAACAAAAACCCCAGTTTTTCCATAAGCTACATTGACCATTGTCAATTTACCAGCCCTCAATCTTCCCTTTGCAGCTTTACTTTTGCAGCAAGTTTCTAATGCTCCATATTTCCCCTTTCTAGTGGGGATATCTAGGGAATAAAGCAAGTAAAGTGGTGACAGAGGCATCTGAAAAGGCTGCAAAGGTGACCTTTGCAAAATACTCCTTCAGGGTTACTGGGGAGGACGTGTGACATTCAAGTCTCACTGTTTCTGTGCACCAGACAGTTACAAAGGAAATAATAGCAACTTTTAAGTTCATAAGAATGTATCTGTCACTTTGTCTAATCTTTGCTTTCTGGCAGCCTAAAATAGGTGACTGAGATGGTAACCTGGTCCTGAAAAAGACCAAGACAATTTCCTTGTGTCCAAACCATCTGTACTATCTTTTCCCCATTGCTATTTAGGTGACTTATGAGAACCAGGAATGAGCAGCAGCTTTTATGAGAGTGGAGACATTCTTCCAGTGTGCAGCCACTGCAGGATAAGGAGCTCTGGCAGCTGATCTGTGACCCCTGCTCCAGCCTTGCATTGTGCTGAGACTGACTGGACTGCTCTAGTAGGCTTTGCTTTACTCTTTTTATGGCCAGGTATCCAGATGGCTTCAAGGATTTAAGTCAGCTTTTCAACTTCAGGTATTGCTGTACTTGGAAATAGGAAAACTGAAAGGAACCTGAGTAAATAATCTAAAAATATAGTGGGGAAGTGACTAATTCCTTTTGGAAGCCTACCTCAACTGTAATTCATTTTTGGTCCAAGAGAAGATTCTCACTTATTTGATTAATTAGATAGAACCACCTTGAGATCACTAAATAATAAGAAAACACCAGAAAAAAAAAAATGGTTTTTACCTTGAATGAGCTATAAACAGCTTCAGTAGTTTCTCAGACTATCAGTGCATGGTGTATGCCTGGATTGCTGCAGAGCTGTGGAGAGCAAAATGAAAAGATGTTGCCTTAGTCATGTTGATAACCGGAGTAAGAAAAACGTTAGCTAAACAATGTTCTCACAATGGTATTATTCAGAGCCTGAATAAAATCTGCATCTTTCTTAGCTGAGGGCTTGGAAATGTGGGTCCTGTTCTTTCAGGTCCTACTTCCTTGCCCAATCAGTCTGTGGGATTATCTGTTTCTACCTTGACTGCAGAAAATCCTGATCCTTCATGTATTTCTGGGAACTTCATATTCCTTATTTATTTATGGATATGCCAGATAATTTCTTGATTTTAACTGAATTTGATGATTGAAGAAAGAATTGGACAAAACAGTTATTAATCCCATTATTCTGCCATTTCAAAAAAAAATTGTCTCCTTGTTAAACTAGCACCCATTCAATTAATGGTGAGCTTTGCATACTCCCTTTTATTTCATGTGGTCTTACGTTAAAACATTACTTCCATTATTTTCAGATATTAAAAGTAATTTTCCTTTCCCTTGGATATTCTCTACTGGGCTTTTCCTCCAGTGCCAGCATCCCAGAATAGGACATCCACCTAATAGACAGCACTGGGAATCACAAATAAATTGTGTTTTGAGTTGAAAATATCCTGAATGTTAAAGCTGTTTGTCTAATGATTAAGTATGTTAGAAAAAGCATAATTATGTTTGCATTTTCCAGGTGCCATTTGTATTACTCTTGATTCAATGTTTTGCATGAAGTGTATGGACTGAAATTAGCCAAAAAAGTCATTGAGCTGCTTCTTTTGGGTCAGCTGGACTTCTTCCTCAAGTGACTGTTTACTAATTTTGAGATGATATTTCTTCCTCCTGGGAATGGATTTGCATGAATGTATGCTTAATTGTATTAATGCTAATAACTGGGATGGGGGAGTGATTTCTTGGAGAAAAGGAAAGGCAGGAATAACCTGTGAGCCCTGAAAATAATTGGGAGTGGGAGCTGAGGAAACATGTTCTACATATTCTGGGTTTTGTCTCTGCCCTCAGAGGTCCTATAACTTAGACATGGGTGCCAAATGTGGTGCTCCAATGGTGAGCTCAGCAGTCAAAAGAAGCTCAGGGTTTTCCCTTCCTCTTTGTAAATTCTGACTTTCTGAAAATGTTGGTAGCTGCATAAATTGCTGGATCTGATTTCCGTGTAAGGTGTTGTGGCTCTGGAATACTGGAAGGGATGCTCTGTTCAGCAGATGCTTTTGGTTTCCAAATGGCAAAGAGGAATTACAAAGGGATGGCACCTTCAGGGTGGAGGAGCTCTGATCCTCACCCTTGTGCTGGTGGCCTGATTTTGGGCTGCCAGCATGGGGTGTGTGCCCAATCCACGATTTTCCCATCTGAGGAAACCAGCCAGGTCTGGATTCTGAATGGAGCAAAACAATGGCTCCATTCCAAGGATCTCTAATTTTCCTGGCTTCTCTATATGAAGCTGGTAGCTGATTGAGTACCAGATACATTTCAAGTCTTTATCAGTGAAGTTTTATCTCGCCCTGCAGAGGTCAAATCAGGGGAAACAGTGGTGCTCTCCTTACCATCAATTTCATGCCAATTAAAATCTCAAAATAAGTCTTGTAACAGTCTCTCCTGCCCTTGGTATCACATTCTCTTCTTCATTTCATTTTTTAACCTGATTTGCAGTGGAAGACTGTGTGTTATACTCTCATTTCAGGACCAGCACCTCCCTCCCCCCTCTGAAGTTTCTGGGAGCAATACTTGCTTCTTATTATTGTTCTATCTGGCTAAAAATTCAGCTGAGCATCATTGCATCTGCCCTTGCTCCATACCTCATTCTCTGGCACTGTAAATTTTGCCAGGAGCTCAGATGCTGTAGTTCCACTTAGAGCCATATCAGTATATAGAGGAAGGGGTCTCGGTGCTTTAAGAATATTTATTAAAACAAAGCAGCTGATATTCTATCCTGCCTGCCACCAGGATCCCACAAGCCTGCTGGCTTTGATTCCTGTCTTTGCACACTGTGCCCATGCAGAAGGCACCTTTTCCAAGGTCACTCACTGGCTTTTGTGCTCAAAAAAGTGATGAGGGGTTATTCAGACCAACAAAGTGAGAAGTCTCTGAAAGGATTCATACCTCAGCAGGTACTTTGAATGTTGCATGCAGCTGTGGGCTACATCTGTGGAAGTCACAGAGTTATAAATTAGCCTTGTGGGGAAAGCTAATTGGCAGCTTCTCCTTCAAAACAAGAAACTTTTGTGCAGTGAGTGTATGTTGCACGTTTCCATGATCAGGTAGAGATGTAAAAATATTTGATACATGATCTCCCGTTTTTCCTGCCGTGACTCAGCTGTGGAGGATGGCTTATGCATTTGAGAGTGATCACAGATAGCTTTCAGCCCTGATACAAAGAGAAAAGGTTGTATTGGAGTAAACTGATTTCAGATAGAGAGTTGTCTTTGGACAGATGTGCTAATCCCAACTTCTCAAGTGATACCATCCTCAAGAGCACCTGAGCATAGTAAACACTGATTAGTGGATTGGAGGTGATGAAAGAGAGGATTAATTAAACTGTAGAACATTATAATGTTTATTATATGAGCTGGTGATTGGGAAACCAGTCTTGAAAAAGATCCTGTAGCCCTTTTAAAAAAAACAAACCTAAGAAGACTAGGGCATCTTAATTTACAGAAAGAGAAATCTCTTCAGACACTTTACACTTTATTCTTGTGGTATTCTGTGACATGAGAAGGATATCAAAATACCATTGCCAAAGAGTGAGGGTAACACATGGATGCACAGCAAGAGGATTCGGGCTGCAGAAGGCAACAGGGAAGTTGTATTTTCTTTGTGTTTTACATTTATGAAAAATTCAATTCCAGAAAGACCTGAATAGAGAGTAGATGCAGGCAGGCATTGACTCCATGGATTACAACAGACATTCCTTGACATTTACTGTCCATCTTTGTATCACAATGAGGTTTGCCAAAATGAAGTATTAAAGAGAGAAGCAGTTTGTGGCAATCACAGCAGTGTGTGTATCCCCAGGAAGGGCTGTAGTGATGCTGAAGAAGGCTGTTAAAATCTGTTTATGTTTTCCCAAAGCCATAACAAGAGAGAACATAAGCAGGAGTGAGTTGGGCTGCTCTGGGGAGGGATGAAAGCAGCCTGGAGAAGTGGCAAGTAGCAAGTAGATTCAATCTGCAGTTGGTTGATGCCAGAGTTCACCAGACAACACCAAGGCAGGGCAGGGTGGGATTGTTTCAGCTGATGCTCATGATACATCTGGCATTTACCTGTCAGGTGCTGTTGTGCTGCTGGAAGCAATCAGGTGGCAGCAGTGCGTGATTGGATATTCCACAAAATGGAAGTTTCCCGCATGGGAACAAATGGGCAGCAGAAGACGAGAGTTTGCTATCACAGCTGAGCATGGAAAAGTGTGAGGAATATCAAGCTCTAAACTAAGCAACTGAGATCCAAATTTCCCAATAGCAAGAGATCCATTGAACCAGATAAGTAGAAAAAATGGCTTTCATTCAGAGTGGTTTCTTTTGTCTGTAGATGTTTTTTCAGCCAGCCTTTGGAAGGTGCATGAGAAAACCTTTTCTGTGTGTGGCTCTTGAGTTGCATCAGTTAACATAAGGCATTGGAGGAGGGTTTGGGGATTTTAAAATGGAGTTAGGCCTTGGCAAAGTTCAATAAAATAGATATCCCTACCACTTCACTCACCCAATGTAACCATTAGGAGAGAGATGTTTATACCAAATGTGAAAATTATGTGGTAGAACCTGAAATGTGCAACTAAACTAGTGCAGACCCTAACTTCATAAACCCTCTATGTCCAAAGTAATATTGCAAAGAAAATGATGCCTGGTAGACTGGGACATTTATAGCTTTGCAAGGTCTTCAAACTTTTTTGATATGAGACTTTGTGGAAAGAGAAGAAATTGGGTAGAAAAGCATGTCACCTTGGGAATTGGGTTTTCTGGATGTGAAGGAGGACAGCAGGCTGGAATGGTTGCAAAATCTCCCTGATATTCTGTGATTAAAGAGCACTTTTCAAGTGTTGCCTGAAAAGAAAAGAAGGAAACTGGAAGAGAATGAGGTCAGGGCCAGATTTTCTTCAGACCGTCACCTGCAAGCAGATTTGTGGTCAGAACAGTGTCTGGAAACTGCACATCTGTGAGAGTCCCTGGGGGAGGTCACATTTTGAGATGTGCATTGATGAAATGGTCAGGCACAATGTGACAAGAAAAGCAGCTGCCAGAAAGAGGAGTGATCTTTGCACATGTTCTGATCTTTGCACATGTTCTGACATCTGCCACTAAACAGCAGCAGGATTCTGGTTTGGGTGGGAGGGAGGTGCTGGTGTACCTGGAGGGCTGTGCACTGTCAATGTGGTGCCACACACCAAAATCCTGGGCTGAGGAGAAAAAAAAAAAATCTCATTCCACCTCCACCTTGGGGAACTCAGAGGTGAGAATTTGCTCACCTAAATCAGTGTTGCATTTTTAGTGTCTGTTTGCTTTTGGGGAGAGAGAGGGAGTCTTATTGATTCCAAACACTGGATATCAAACAAATTTAGCCCCACTATTTCTAAACCAGAAGGAAGTTACTTTATTCAATCTCTCCATATGTAGAAAGAGTCTCCACCCATCACTAGCATGGGAGAAATGTCAGAGCCTTTTCCAGCAAAATTTCAGTTCAGATAAGAGACATCTCTGTCTGAAGGCAGGAAAGCCTGGAAGAACTTAGGAAGACACATATTTTACAGAAAACTCATAGTTGTTCATTCACACACACAGGAACTTACTCATAGTTACCTAAGAGGACTGAAAAAGAATTTCTGGGTCATAAAGTCCAGTCTGTTCCCAAAGTTCTCCAGCATTACAGTGTTAGATGGACCTTTCTAGCTGTGAAAATGCATTAGACAGCTTCAGGCAGGAAAAAATGCCCAGCACTACAAATTTGGACCTTTAAATTAGTTGTTTAGAAATGCTGAACAGTGAGCACATTTTTCTGTTTTATTTTGCTGTCATTTCACTAGGCATTGTTTTAATGTAGAAAGACCTGAACAAATTGCAAATCCAATACATAAGCATAAACATTGTTGTATTACTGTAATGAGAACTTGCATTACCAGTTCCTGACTGAGGCTAAAGTAGATTATTGTTATTGGAGTTCTTCAGATGTTTCTTTCCTGATACCAGCAGTTTTCAGGTCGCTGATCCTTCTTCGGCATTGGTGTTTTGTTAAAGTCATCACCATTTTATGGTTATTGTAATAACAGGAATAAAACATTTTGGAGGGGGCTCATGATGCATCCTGATTCTACATATCTTAGTTTCAAGTTGTTTACAAAGATTGTTTGACCCTGGCAATGTCTCATGGCCTCTGGGCTGGCCTTTCACAGTCATCCTAAGGAAGACTTCCATTAGCTGAGAAATATTTCTGTGTATGAACCAATGTAGCCTGTTAGCAACAGCACATTCATTTAAGAAGATATCTCGGTAATAGTGGAACAACTGGGCAAATAATCTGGATCCAGGGGCTTCTCTCCTAATGATCTGAACGTCTGCAGAAGTGTTAAGGATGTAGAGGCTGGTGGATACACTGGTCTTTATCCCAGGAAAATTCCCTCTGGCAGCAGTGGGGGTAATGGCCTGTAAGACCTAAACACTCTGTTAGTGGAATTACACCAGAGGAATTCATCCCTGCTTATGAAAACTTCTGCTTAAATCCAGCTGACATTATGGGAGGGGAGCAGAAGTGGGAACAGAGTGAATTTAAAGAGCAATTAGGGAAAGAATTTTCTTGTAAAGCAATTTTGTCTTTTGCTGTTTGCTTTTGGAATTATTTTAATTATCTTTCATTTAGGAAAGTGGAACCTTTAATGAAAACAAAAAATCAGATGCTGCCATTAGAGGGAAATTGCACTCATGACAGAGAGCAGACTTGGATGCAGGAGTTGGTGCACAATGCTGAAGCCACTTTTCAAGGAGTTGGTTAGAATGGTTCTTACATTTGTGAGCACCTGTGCACTTTATTCCTTTGTCTCATTTCTCTCTTAAATGTCCTTGTGCTTTAATATCTCTCGTGTGATGAGCAGCAAAAGTGGTGTAGGTCAGACACAGGAATTCCTATCTGAAGTCCATAAATTTTTCAATGTCCAGTACAGCTCAGCTTCCAACAGGGATGGCTGTAGGTGTTGGCACTTCTGAAGCATCACAGAACTGCTGTGAGAGAGGTAAAGAAGTCAAAAAACCACAACAAAATGAAAGTTCCTGTTTCACCTAAATGTCTCTATGCTTTGGCTCTCCACAGTATAAATTATGTCATGAAATATGGATTTGTTGCAAGACACGGTTTTGTAGCTCATTTGTGTAACTTCTGCAGTATTCCAATGAAAATCCAATGTGATTTTGACAGGTTAGGGCTGTAGTATTAAAGCCAAAGTGGCAGATTTGTAGATAGTGATTCCTTGAAGAGTGATTATAGAGACAGTTGCTTATATAATTACTGCATTATATGTATGTTACCAGTGTTACATGACATTAAAATCAGTCATTAATCCTCTTTTATCATCCCCAGTAGCTAAAAACTCTGGGAAAAAGAAAAGTAGAGCAATCACCATGAGAAACAGAACGAGTCCTCAAAGGAGGTCCTGATTGCTTAAGAAAATGTGGTACCATGTCTGATAAGGTTCTGTTCATGTACTTCAGAGATTCTGTCATTCCACTTTGCAGATAATTTTCTTATCTGGAGCAATTAGGGCTATTTGTTGCTTGTGTGGTTCTGTGTTTCAGTGCTGAGCAGCTGCTGCTGTCACTAAAGGGATGTTTTCCTCTTGGGTATTCCCAGTACCAGCCCCAGCTCTCAGCTGTGCACTGAAGCATTGCAGCTCTTGCTTCTCCAGGCTAGAGAGGCTCCCTCTCCACAGCAGGCAGGGCAGGAGGGGCTGAAAGGAAGGCTCTTGGAGGTCATGGGTGTCTGCCTGTGGAAAAAGAAGAAGGGAGTCGTAACTTAGTTTTATTTTGCAAAGCATAGGGATGCATAAGTGGGAGGGAGGGGAGCTGATCTAAGTGCTTGGACTTGGGACAGGAAAAATGAGTTCTCTGAATCTCTAGAGCTTCTAAATGTGTATAGTTCTTTGCAAGTGAAAGTGGGAAGGTGAAAGCTGTTCCATGCAGGGCATGGCATCTCCAGTAGATCCTTCTTGATGTGGGAAAGGCAGGGCAAACTCTGAGGGGTCTGAAGCTGAATGTAACTATTCATCAGTCTTAGAATTGACATTTTAATGTGGCTTGGAGTCATAAAGCAGAGACCTATGTGAAGCAGCTGTGAAATGGTGATTGTATCTCTCTAAGCATTACAAACTGCAGGGATTAAATAGAATCTCCCCCAAACACACACATGCTCACTCTGCCCATTTTCCAGTTCACTCTGAACAAGAGAAGAATTAAATATTTAGTCCTTTTCTTGTCTGCAGGTAAGATTATGCTTTCTTTTAAAGAATTCTCTTTTAATTACTGGTTCAGATGCTGGAAAATAAAAGGGCATTTGTGGGTTCTATGTTTTATCTACAAGGCTAAGCCTTTTCTGTGCAGGGAAACCCCATCATTTGGGCAGGCTATTGTTTGAACCAAGCAAGTTTCAGCCACTGTTAATTAATTTTTTTTTGTTGTTGTTTTTTTTTACAATAATTTCTCTGGCGTTTGCTCTGTGCTTAGCCTGGTAAAGTAAACATTAAATCTCAATTAAGATTGCTATACTCATCAGACAGAAATTCTCAGTTGTATTAAATCCCACTGCTTTGGGGAAAGCAAAGCTGTTGTTTTGAGTGAGATGGATGCATTCTATACCTACAGAGAGTGGACAATGAGCTTTCAGAGTCCGTTGAACACGGTTAAATACACTGAAACATATGTGCTTGTGAATAAAATATTGTAGGGAATTAATGTCAGACCTGCTTGGGTTAGGTGTGTTGTGTGATGTCAAGGCATGTCCTTAGCACAGGGAACATGTTTTATGGGAAGTACTCTAACAAAGGGTGGAGAGCCAGACCCAGCCTCCTGCAGCATGGATGCAGTAGTAGCTGGTACCTTGGAGTACTCACACAAACCCCACTGAGAGTGAAGAACCTGAGTGCTGAGAGGGGATTAGTGTATCATGCTGGAATTCACTCTTTTAAAAACACAAATATGGTACAACAGTGGAAAGGTAAGGGTTTTTGTTTTTACAGTTGAACCCTCAAACATCCATGAAAACTGGGAATTGTAGTGACTCCTCTTTTGCTAGCAAAGGGTTGCAGCTCTGCCAGTGCCCTCTCCTCTCATCATGGTGTCAAAGTCCTGGCTCTTGTTCCCCATCTGCAACTGGGACATCCAGCTAGACCAGAATGTGTGGGAGTAGTGGGTGATTTCTTGGTGGAAACACCCCCAGTGAGTGCAGTTTTGTCAGGGGTCACACTGACCCTGATGCTGGGGTGGGACAGTGGCTCTATGTGTCCCTGCCTTTCTCCAGAGCTGCTGCAAAACAATGTGCCGTGTTTCCCTGGAGAATTCATGCCTCTCTGAGTAGTGCTGAGAGAGTGTTTGTCACTGCTTTAATTTGCCAGGAAAGAGGGCTGCCTTGCCATTTGCATTACGGAGAAGAGCCCTGGCTGATTTATATGCAAGCAGCAAAGCCCAGGGAATTTTCAGCATCCCATGAATCACACTGGGGGATGCCTGGCCCAAAACAGCATCTCTGCATTTCATGCTGAAGCTTGACCAGAAATATGTGATGTGTGTCAGGCAAAGAGTAATTAAATTTGTTCTCAAATAAAAGATAAATAGACAGAAAGACACAGGCTTGTTCACCTGGGTCTCTGAATATTTTTGGAGCACAGCTTTTGCCATGGAAACTTGAAGAAGTAAAAAAATTATATAATTTTGTCTGTTCGGGGAGCTGAATTATTCATATGAAATGAAAATATTTTATAGTCGTGTTTCAGAAAATAAGTGTGATTTCTAGGCAACTATGCCTAATAAGAACCCTGTGGTATGAAATCTAGTCTATGACTGCTAAATAGTTCTCCATCTTAAAGCTGTGCTGGGCTATGTGTATTTTTAGGCATCCTAGCAATAAATATTTTATAAAGTGCTGCAGACAGTCAAGGGAGGGAATGTTCTGTTGCAGAGGAATCCAATTTCAGGTTCCCCATAAAATGATGTGGTTTATAGGGTTTGATATCAGATACAAAAACAAGGATGTTATATAAAATGTATCAGATGTTATCACTGAAGAAACCCCACAGTGTTGTGAATAATTTGTGATCCTTCAAAGAAAACTAGAAGGGGTCTAAGCAGGCCATGTAGTGATAAATATCAATCTAGACGTGTTCCCATATTGATGAAAAAAAGCTATTCCTTGCCTTTATTAACAGTGAGGTCAGATTGGCAGTAAAAGAAGACAAACAATCTTTATTGATACTTACACTACATGTTTAATGGAGAATAAATATTGCAAACGCTCACTATGACTGCATGTGCCGTGGAGAGAAGCCTGCCACCTCCAAGTCAGTATCTGAGGATTATGATCCCCTGTTGGAGGCTTTGATCCAGCATTTCCAGAACTCCTGCTCTGCAGCATCATGCGCTGCCGGCACTTGCTGCGTGTGCATTTTCCTCGCGCACGAAAACCGCCTAACGCTCAGCCTGCTCCCATTAAGTTGGTGCAGGGGGAGAACAGCCTTCCTCCAGCACAAATTGGCACATACAACTGAGATTTAGCTATTAGCATCGTGTTGTAATGGCACATTTAGCTTTCAGGGCAGAATGAGTGGAAACGCCCCGTCTGCCGGCATTTGCTGCTTCCTGTTGAGCTGGGGGAGAGGCAGCAGTAGGGGCAGTGGGCTGCTGGTGCTCTGATTCCTGCCCACAGGCAAGTGGGAGCTGCTGGCTTGGCCCCTGTCCTGCTGTAGGCACCAAAATGCTCACTCTTCCCTGATTGCCCACTTGGAGACTGCCAGCCACCCCTTTCTCCATGGTGGGCCAGTGCCTGCCTTTCCCTTGAGGTGCTTTCCATGCAAAGCCACCTTGGTGTTGCTCAATCTAAACTGAGCCATAGGTGCAGAAGATTTTAGGAGGAAGAAGCCATTTGCTTTTTTTTGTCCTGCTATTTAAAGTGGAAGCTGTTGCATAAAGCTACAAGTGCAGAGCTATGCACACATAGGTAGTAATTTCTCCTGAAGGAAATCCATAATCAGAAAAGGATTTAAGACTGCAGGGAAGGCTTTCATTTCCTTTGTTTTTCCAGTGCTAAACTCCATATGAATTAGGAAAATAGCAGCCATCTAATGGAAAATATCTGTTTCCCATTGCCATTGCAGAAAACAGAGATTTCCTGAGTTCTGTGTTGGTTTAAAATGCTAGAATTGGGAGGCATTTAGAGATTTTGTGTGTTTGTAAGCAAATGGTAGAAAAGGAGAGGACATCCTAGCAGGATTTTGCTTGGGTCTACAGCACTACTGGCATTGTGATTAATAAAGAAAATGGGAGCCAAGTTTCAAGACTGCAAAAGAAGAAAGAATCATTTGGGGTCAGTGTGTCCCCCCATATTATAGGGTGAGAGTTGCAGATAAGTTTTATAGATATGTTTTCCCCAGTTAGTAAAGCCTCTGGGACTGTAGGTGTCCATGTTTGTCACCCATCAAGAGAACTTTACTTTTAAATGTTAACCTCATCTTCTCCTCATCTCTTTGTAATGTGGACAATAGGGACTTTCTAGTGTTGAAAAGGGCTGGGAAATTTTATTTCCAGAAAAAAAAAAAAAAAAAGATAAAAGATAAATTAGTGCTTTGCTCTGAAAATACTCATACATGGGGTTTTTTCCTAGAATTTTCAGCCTCCCAAATATCTGAGAGTAATTTGCTTAAGTAGATATTCCAGACCTACTTTAATTCAGCTGTTGCTACGAAGGCTGCGAAGAACAAAGAGGGAGGCTGCAACGTTTCAGTGTGCTGAAGAAAATATTAAGACATGCTGAAATATGTGTATGCTAAGTTGATAGGCTGCAGATACTGGGAAGGAAGCCTGAAGGAACTGCCTCACTGTGTATCTGGTAGAGTTTAGTGAGAGGCTGTCATTTTGGGAAGCAGAACACGGCCAGCTCCTCTGTGGCCGTGTTTTATGTAGGGCACTCAGTCTGTAGCATGATGGATCTTTCATTACCAAAGACTTCACTGTGAAATTAAGCATCATGCTTTCCTAGGACCCATCCTCTTCTGGCTGCTGAAGCAGTTTTAAAGTATAAGATCAATTAATAACGTTAATTGGGGATTAAAGTACAGTAGGTTGAAGAAAGTGCTGATAGCTGGCTGAGTATATGAGTTGAGCACCCCAAAGAGTCTGGTCTGCAGAGGCAGTTTGTCCATTGTCTGTGACTTTTATGTTCATAGATTGCTGTGCAAAACTGAGCTAGCTTCAAACCTCAACCCTCCCAACATATGGTTTTGATTTCAGGCCTGAAGCTGCCCATTAATATCACAAGTGTCGAACAGTTGCATTTATTTTTAATGAATGTATCCAGGAAAATTTAGTTTAGCTGAGCAGTGAAGTATTATTAAATGGACTAAATACAAGCAAGGGTGGTTCAGATAATTCTGCTTTATCTGCTGCTTGGGATTTTGAGAATACTGGAACATTGCATTTTCACACCCTTTGTTTATGCTAAATCGTTATAAAATTTTGCCTCAATATAAGTTTTCTTTCCTTTGCTTCCAAATATTAACCTGATCTTAAACAACCACTATTCAAAGCAGACCCCATTTGAATAATATATTATGCACAATAATTCAGGAAATGTAATTGATTGCTTTTAAACTATATTTATATAACTTTACCTTCTCAGAAAGAGCAGTTGGAATATCTAACTGAATGCACAGATATAAAGGGTTCTTCTGAGCATGATTAAGTATTAGTAACAAAACTATTCTTCCATTCCTAGTTGTTGGAAGTACATCACTGTAAGCAATTTACAAATCTTATTAGGACACAATGAGCACCAGGCAGTTTATATTCTGGTTAAGAACAGCATGCATGAGCTGAGCAGTAGGTTTGAGAGCTAAGCTGCCACCAATGCACATTCCCACAAATAATTGCTATAGCAACATTGTCATAATGCCTGAGATCTGCCTCCCTTGGGTTTGCACATGAAGTTTTCTTTATGGTGAAACAAAATGCCTTCTCAAGTTGAAAATACACTGTAATGGTGAGGCTATTGATGGCTTTTGCCTTTTTAATTTTTTTCCTTCAAGTAATTAAATTTCAAATGTTGAGAAGCATAATGGAACATTAGGGGAAATAATTTGCTGTCATAGTGTCCATTCATCATGAAATTCAGCATTATGTGGCTCCTTCCATACAATTAATCTCTGCAAATTGGTGTGATCAGGTGGAGAAACTCACTGTGGGCAGTCTCACTTAACTTGTGGAGCTTTTTTTTTCTTCACCTGAGTGCATAGATGCTCCACTTATGTTCTGTAGAAATCAATCAAAATGAGGTTCCAGAGTTATTATTTCTTTCATTTCAAATTGCTTCACATTGTGATACAGATTGTGTTTCTGCATATTAGGAAATCTTTGACGTACAGCACTGAAAACAGAGTTGTGCACACACCAGCATCCTTCAGGGACTCTACTAATGCAACTTGCATTTAAACAATGTTTTTTGGCCAAATTCTGGATCCCAATTCCTGCTTTGTGGTGTTGGTTAAAACTAGCAAGGATGCCCTGAATGGCAAAGGCTGC
The DNA here is from genome assembly GCA_020466415.1 of Ammodramus savannarum pratensis. NCBI lineage: Eukaryota > Metazoa > Chordata > Aves > Passeriformes > Passerellidae > Ammodramus > Ammodramus savannarum. The sequence goes on from JAHXMQ010012337.1 coordinate 34,416,788, forward strand.
ACAGCAGAGCAGCAAAGAAGTACTTGCCTGTTTGGTGTCATAGTGAAAAATGTTCACATGTGCCTGAGGACTATTTTTCTGATAGCTGATCTAGGAGGAGAGGGGTGGAACACTGCTTTGCAGGCAGCTCCTGTGCCCTCCTCCCTTCCCTCCTCCCTCCCAGCTCAAAATCTGTCCCTTGGAGTTGAAGCGTATTATAGATAATAAAGTTCATGATACATGGGCAACATTAAGTGAAGACTGTTACTCCATTATCATTATGATGATCAGAGAGCAACAGATGAAATAATTTCAGCCAGGCTATCGGGCTGGTGCAGTGAAGTCTGAACAATGACTGCAAAAGGGAGAGCACTGAGGGCAGCAGAGGACTTCGATCATCCAAGCAGGCTAATTAGAAATCCTTCAGCAGGGACACAAAGGTGAGCAGAGGTTATAAAAAATAGATTTAGCAGAGATATTAGGGAGAAGAGAGAGGTCCCATGCTCCAAAGGACAGACCTCAGGAGAACAGCAGGTTAGGAGGAGGTTGAGTCCCTTGCATGAGACCACAGAATACTAAAGACAGGAGAAATCAATAGCAGGCAATGTGTGAAGGTAGTTTTATAGCTTTGTTCAGATCTAAGGAATCTGGGGAATCTGAGATATCTGGGGAGTCTAGTGAGTGTATGTTGTTGTAAAGATGCTTAAAAAAAGGGGGAAAAAAGAAAAAGAAAACCACTTTTGGGTGTGAAGGTGCTGTGCTGCAGTGCTGAAAGGCGACTATTGAAATTTCTTTAGACTCATAAAAGCTTAAGAGACTTGAGTACAGACTTGAATGTGACCCTTGGACTGCTGTGCAACAAGGGGAACCCAGGGCACGCCAACAGTGACAAACTGCCTGGGTACCTTTGGTGTGGCAGTGGGAGAAGGACTGCAGTATTCTGATGGAATTCAGGTTTTCTCACCTGCTGGCCTGCATCGTTTTGGTGGCACAGCTTGCTCTCCTGACAGCAGTACACGGCTGTGAGGGGCAGGAGAGCCCAATGTGAGGAGCTGCAGTGTGGTGGGGCTGGCTCTGCAGTCAGACTCAGAGAGATGTCAGCGTGAGTGTCACAGCTTGTTCCCATGGAGGGTCTGACACATCCCACTGCTGCCAGAACACGGGCATGGATGAACCCATGCAGCTCCACCTCTGCATGCTCCGAGCAAACCCATGGGCTGGCTGGGGGTGCCCCCCCTGCCCTCCAAAGCTATGCACAAAATGTTGGGTCTTTTCCCAGCAAAAATCTATGCACCTGGGAGTTATACCAGTTTTAATTAACTTCATTTATATCACAGTGTAACATTCCCATATAGACAAGAGTGACAGACTCAGGGAGTTTAATTATAGCCTTTCCTGACATAGCATGCCTATTTAGAGAGTCAGCTGAATGTTTTAGTTGCAACAGGAAAAACTTCTAGGCACCCATCAGAGTTTGAGCCTGGGTCTTATGAAATTCTTTTTACTGTTGAAGAGGAATCTTATGCTATCTTGCTGTTTGCACTCCAGTCAAATGAAATTTCCTTGCTTTTGTATTTGTATTTTCCCTGTTGTATTTCAACAGCTATAAGATTTTATGAAAAGCAATTTTAACAGATAACTGATAGGTTCCTGCCAGGAAATGGAAAGACCTTGTGAAAATACAGTGCCATACTGAATAACTGGGGTATGCATAGATGGTTAATTTTAAATGAGAATCCTATTTTAAATCCTCTGCCATATTCCTAGTTGTTGCTCAAAATGTAACAATGAAGGTCAAAAATCCAGACTTTATGTGACTTAATAATTTTAACTTATATATTTTTTTTTTATTACCTCACAGCAAACCTATCTTTGCAGTATGACTCAGAAGCGTGCCATGCTGCAGTAAGAACAGCGATTAGTATGTAGCCTTAGGCATACTCAAGTTTAAGATAATTCCCTGTGGGCTTGGGCTCTCAGTTTTAAACAATATCACAAGAAATTATGGGCCAGATGCACAACCGAAGTGTGAACATTTTGTTTCTCTGGAACTGTGTGGCTTTACACCAGCTGACATTCAAATATGTTATTATTAATCTGTACCAGCATTTTATTTAAGATAGCATCAGATTGTGCAGACATAAGCCATGTGAATTAAGGCTTCGTGTCAGACTTGAGTTCTGGCATCCCTTAATTGCTGGGTGTTCGTTCCCTTTCACACTTGAAATTTTCCAAATCAAATGTTTTGTATTGTGGTTTTCCAAGTTCCTTTCAAAACAAACATCAGAAACCTGTTCTGTTGTGCATCACAGAACTGACACCCTGAAATGGACTGCTGGAGCCTGTGGATTCACCTGGCAGGTCTCTGCCTTACACTTATATCTTTTAAATGGTGGATCCCAGTGGGCCAGACATCTGCTGGAAAATTGAAGTCTTTGCTAGAGTGATTAGCAGATTATGATTGGCAGTGAAAGGAAAGCTGAAATCTTGGTGCCAGCACCAATGGCTACAAGTCTGTAATTTTTCCAGTCTGTGATAATTCCAATGACTAGTCCAGCATGCTTTGTCCTTATCCCAAACTTCCCCACACCCACAGTTCTCCATGGCTCTCCATGAGCCACTTTGCTGATTTACTGTAGCTCTTTTGCCCCTCATCCTCTTCTCCCTTTGCAATGGTCTGTGTTCCCCCAGACTTACAGCAGGAGCACAGTTTCATTTCTCTTCCCAAATCCTCCAACATCTTACCTCAGCTACTTTTCACACATTCCTGGCCCTTCATCCCATCTTGTCATTGTTCTGAGCCTGATTTTTCTCTCCTTCCTACTCAAGTGTAGCCTGTTCCTCCCCACCACCTAAATGCCATCAGCAGCAGTATGGACAGCTGGAGACAAATTTTCTTCCAGACCTCAGCTCCTCCCTTTGTACTGGAAAGCCACTACCTTTAAAGCAAGACCATATTTTTAGGTCCCAAACCCAAAATACCTCCTGTGTGAGATGCAGTTTTTCTTAACCTGCACAGATTCCCATACATGTGATGAAAAAGGGAGGTTCCTGGTCAACAATGTGGTTATGAATAACATCTGCTTGTAATTGACACCACAGCAATCACCTGGAGCATCTCCCAGCTGTGCAAAGCCTGCTGCTTTCCTGGAGCATGTTTCTCACCTGAATTTTGACTGCTCTTATGAGATAAAAACATCATTAACAAAGCCAAACACCTCTGTGATAAATGTACAGTTTCAGAAACTGTGTAATTAATAGTATCTCTAAAACTGTACCTTAAATGAAACGTATTTCAATTGAAAGGCAATTAGGCATTGTCTTTTTCCAGAGCATGCGTAGCTAACTAATTCTTGTTAGTATTACCAAGTTGTACTTGCTGAATGCAGCTCCTCTGTAGAACATTTCTCATCTCTGCAGAACTAGTAGGTTATTTCCTCAGTATATTCCCTGGTCCTGCCATTATTGTTTGCGTTTTTTTAATTAAAACATTAAGATAAGGAAATGTGGGGATTTTTTTGTAGTAGAAGTGAGCGCTTTACATTTGAAAAAGGCTGTGCTTCAAAAACAGATTAGTGGAGAAAATAGCTTCAGTTTTGCTTTCCCTGCTCTGGGTAAACCTTTGAAAACTGGTGATAATTAGGGATGAAATGTGGCAAAGGATCTAATATCTGGGGAGGAACAGTGTGCCCTCTTGGACCCTGAAGAAGTTGAAATTTATTCTTTATTGTAAAACTTGAGGAAGGACGGTGTTGGCACTTGGACTGGTGCTCATTTTCCTTCAGAAGAGGAAAACTGGACTTGAGAGAGGAATGCTAGCAGATTCTTGCCTGATCTGACTGACTTAAAATAATTTGCCTTGAGCCTAAGATGTGCTCAAATGAACTTGAAGAACATGGTATGGGTAGGTCAGTGTTGAATAGAACACCCCATGTTTCCTCTGTTGTCTCAGTCTCTCACTTGTCTCTGGAGCAAGATGAGATGGCTGGTTTACCTAAATGGCTAAAAAGCAGGATACTGGTTTAAGCAGTTGCTGACAAGATAAGAAAGCTTTTTCCACCCTGAAAACATGCTAAGTGAGAACAGAGACTCCATGTGAGTTTCAGAAATTATTCCTTCTGAAAGGCTTTCCTTGCTTTCCCCTCTTTGGAGACTAATACAAAAATTCCCGTGGATATCAGTAGACCAAGATGTTCTTGTGTGACACAATTTAACAGTCAGGGAGACTCACAGTGACTAAAACTGGCTGTGCTGTAATTGTAAAAAAAAGATGGAAGTGTAGTTCATAGTTAGTGCCTTTCTAACTTTGCTGTATTTTCATAACTCGGTGAATCACAGAATTACAGAACACCAGGCTGAAGGAGACTTCAAGGATCAACCAGCCCAGCTGAGTCTTAAAAATGTCCAATGTTGATTTCAGTCATTTCTCTGACTTACTAAAGTTTTGCTAAGAGTGGTCTTAAAACTTGTGATTAAATTGCAAAAAAACCCAAAGCTCCACAACAACAACAAAAAAGGGCCACACTAGCAGCTCAATGGTCAATTAAAAGCAACGCCACTTCCCTGACAAAAACTCAAATTGTCAATTTTGAAGGCTTTAATAATTCTATGCCTGAGTTTTCTGAGATAAATACAAATGCAGCAAGAGTCATATTCCAAAAATTTGACAATCTCTGTGCATGTGATTGGTAATACAGGGATATAAATTAAAAGATTTGCTATCACTGTTGTAATGTTGCCATTTAACAAGCAGAGTCTCTCTCCGAGTTAATACAAAACTGTCTCCTCTGTGTTTTGTGAGTTCAGAATTAATGGAGACCAAAATGTTTACTTCAGCAAAAGAGATGGCTAAAAATAAAATGATAGCAGAAAATAAAAGCATAATGCCCAGAAACATTTCCCTCGTACTTAGAGGCAAAATAATTTTCTTGCCTAGGAGAAAATAATAGGATTGCATTTCATCAACCACATTCTATTCCATATATTTTAGGCTCAGTGCAAATGTAAAAACAAAACAAAAATCAAAGTGCATTTTTGTTTTTCTTGCTCTGGAATGAACTATGGTGTTTATGGGAGAGGAATATGGATGTTCTGGAAAGGATCTTGGAAAGAAAACACGAGAGACTTTTACAGAACTCACAGATTATCTATCTCTTGTTTTCAACCTATTTTCATTACCTGGGGGAAATAAGGGTGAAACAGATAAGTTGAAAAGTAGCACAGCTTCTGATCAGTGTGGTCCATGGCAGAACTATTTGTAATTGCAGAACGAAAATCAGCCAACAAAACTATTTCTGGAAGCAGAAATGTTACACCACTGTGAATCTAAAAGTTAGATGAGAAAAGAGTAAGGCAGTGACTCATTTGTTCTTCATCCAAGCAGCCATGACAGCTTTCACAAATGGCACAGAATAAACAATAGGCATTATGCAATTAGGTGCCCATGGTTTTGGTAACCGGCATGTTGCATAGCAGGGCCTGTTTTCAAGAGATAAAGTCCAGTTTTGTGCCACATCTCTTCATCTGTGGTTTTTTATTTTATTTTATTTTATTTTTTTTATCCAGCATGAGAGAAAAACTAGCTTTGGGCTAGTTGTGCCTGACTCTTCATGTGGGTTGCTCTGGGCTCTGGGTCAGCCCAAGCTGAGGGGTCAGCCAGCAGCTCCCAAGGGCCCTGAGCAGGATGTGAGCTCCTGTCTCCATCAGCCCCACTACAGGAGGGAGGGAGAGGGCAAGATGGAGCAAAGGGAGAAGTGAACACATGGTAGAGAGCTCATTCCTTGCTCATTGCCAGCCATCCATCCCCAATATTGCCAGATAGAAGCAGTTTTGTCTTTTTACTCTACCTATATTCCTGAACCAGTCAGAAGCAAGACAGTGCCATACTGGGTTTTTTTTGGAAAGGAAATCAAACCCTGGTCTGTTCATCTGGCACTGCAAAGCAAATTTAGGTCTTATTCAATGCAAAGATATTCATGATGGTGACAGGACTCCTCGTGCTCAGGGGTTTATGGCATGAGTTGGCCTTGATGTGAAGGTGTGGGAGATGGACAATTCACTCTTGATTGCAGCCTGCACTGCTTTGAAGCATTAGTCCAACATTCTTGGTAAATATCAGTTGTTCCTTGATGCAAATATCAAATTATAAATTTGATAAATTTATAATTTGATATTATAAATTTAATATATATCAAAAAATAAACCTTCTTCTCCCATTCTTGGTACGTTGTCACTGTGTGGCTGCTGCTTGCTCTGCTTCCAAGAGCCACAGCTAGTGCAGGATCAGCTTGTTTTAATGAAAATCCAAAGTAGCCCCTGCTGTTAAACAGGGAGTGTTCTATCAAGTATCTCCTTGTGAAGCCTTTAAATATGGAAGAGTGGCCAGTGAAAAACATATTAATGGAGATGTGTGTGTTTTCATTTGTTACTCAGCTGGGAGAGAAACACAGAAGAAAAACAATGGGATCATTTTCTAGGCATCAAATCCAGAGTTTCAAAAGGGGACAAGAAATGTGATATTTTAAAATAAAATTAATATAGAAATTCTTTTTGGTCTACATATGTGATACTAACTTAATCCATATGTTGCAGGAGGTAAGGAACATAACCTGATAGGAAAATGTTTGGATTATTTTCTTATTTTTTAATTATGAATACTTTAATTTTTGAAGATTAGTGCAGAGTGCTGCCTGGCTATCTATCCAGGTAAAATGTTGTACCTTTGCCAGCATGTGGATTTCTCAGCTCTGCTTCTTTACAGATGAGATGAGTGACATTAAGACTTTGACCAAAGCAAGTAAATTCAAATTCTGAACTTAAAGGCACACAGTTTTGTTGACACTATTTTACTATAAATCAATTTCTCAAATATATTCCCATTATTTGTGGCAATTTTGCCCATGAGAATTTAGATGTTTGGGTAGAAGAGGGTGGCTGGAGAAATAACACAAAAGTCTTTCTGAATGGAATGAATACCATGGATTTTAAGGTTATTGTGTGGAAAGATAAACTGTATGTGGAGAGGTGGAGGCAGGAATTGAGGTGACTCTGTTTTGCTGTGTGGAGCAGGTGTGTTCCCCTCACTGCTGGGATTTGAGGACAGAGGCTGAAGGTGCCCTGCAGGGTATCTGAGCCATCATCTTGAGCTTTTCACCTCCACCTCTGAGTGTAATTTCTACAGCACTCATTTCACTGACTGAAAGGCCTTATTATATTTGGTTTCTACATCCTCAAAGTTTCTTTTCTTTTTTTTTTTTTTTCCCATGAGAGGAACTTATTAATCAAGGCTTTTGCTTTCTCCCAGCATCAAACACTGACAATTCAAGAAATAACTTGGTAGTATTAATTAGATCACAACCAGTTTTGAGAAAGTGTTTCGATTTTCAGTTACTGTATTTTCCCATTACAGGGTAATAACATGTCAGCAGTTAGCAAAAGATTTAATAAATATTGTGCATGTGCTTGAAATATTAGCATTTTAATACCCATGTCCAGAAATAACATTTTTCAGCAGCACAGTGCTGAGAAGGTACTTTTTGGATGTGGGTGGACGGGCAGCAATTGATGCACATGTACTTGTTTGACCTATAGCAGGTTGAATACAACGTTCCAGGCAGTCGTCTAAACAGCAAATCATCCAGAGCTGATATTACTGTTACATCACTATTGCCTCTTTCCCAGCAAACTGCCTCGTGCAGTGGCAGGTTATTAACACCAGATGAGGAGTACACCTGATTAATGTGACATATTCGAGTTTCTTTCCACAGCTGTCTCAATAACCAGTCACGAAGATCTGCTTCTTACACTGAGAATTAAATTCAAATTACACAGTCTTGGCTAGAAGATTGTGCAGTTAATCCCATCCTGAAAAGATGAAATCTGAGTTTTTCCACATGAAGTCTTTTGTGATGTTTCATACCCTGTTGGTTTCTTCCAGCACTCCCATTGATGTAGGTTACTTTATTTGTCCATTTAAAGGGGAAAAAAGGGGAAAAGGAATATATGCAAGGGATTAGTTTTTGGGAAATTCCCTTTCTGTCTCATAAATGAATGTGTCCAGTACAAAAGTACAAAAGGATTGCTCTGAGCTCCTTTATGTAGATGTTGCATGAGCCATATTTTTCAAGGAAAGCTTGAAAAATATGCTAATGAAGAAGACAGTAGTGTTTATCTGTTAGGTTTCCAAAACCTTTCTTTACACTGTGGCTGTAGCTATACAGGCTTTGCCAAATTGATGCAGACCTTTATATTTAAAAATCACTTGTAGCTGACTCTGAACTAAATTGCAATTATTTGAATAAACTTTGTTTTCAGGAGGAAAAATGAAGCAAGCAGAGATGATAATAAAGCATTACAGAAAGGGGGAAATGGAGAATTAATGGTTTAATTTCCTTGTCTACATCTGAAAGTATGTTTTCAGACAGCCATTTGCTAACAGTCATGGGATTCTTACCCATTAATCTTCACATAATCCTGTCTCTTGATATCACCTCCCTTGTACCCTGGCCCTCCCATTTTGCCACCTTGTCTCCTTTGCTCACCTGTGACAGTGGTCACAAGGGTCTTCAGGGTGAAGAGAGAGGCAAAAATGTTGATCTCATGCTCAGAAGGCTTGATTTATTATTTTATGATATATATTACATTATGACTATACTAAAAAGAATAGACAGAGAAGTTGTCAGAAGGCTAGCTAAGCTAAGAATAGAAAAGAATAAATAACAAAGGAGCTCTCTCTGATTCTGTCCCAGAGAGAGCTCGGTCCTTGATTGGCCATTAACTGTACACATCCAAAATGGGCCAGTCACAGGTGCACCTGTTGCATTCCACAGCAGCAGGTAACCATTGTTTACACTTTGTTGCTGAAACTTCTCAGCTTCAGCAGGAAAAATCCTAACGAAAGGATTTCAATGAAAAGATGTCAGTGACACTCATCAATAATTTTTCATTTCCTTTGTTAGTTCCCCTCCCAAAACAGCCATGCTCCATCTTCCCCTGCCTTGACCATGTCCTTGATCCTATCCACGGGTGCTGCCTGCCTATGTCTGTGCCACCCTGCCTGTGTCTGTGCCACCCTGCCTGTCCCCATCCCCACGCTCACCAGACGCCTCCAAACTCGTGGAGTTTCCTCGGAGAGGCTTTGCAGCCTCGGCAGGCACCATCTGTTCCCAGCATCTCCTTGGCCAGCCACAGGCTCCTGCCTGGCTTTCCTGTGCCTGCTTTCTTTCTGACCTTCTTTCCTGCTCTATGGGAGCATAATTTTGGGAAATGTGCTAGATCAGAGCCTGTGTGTAGCTGCCAGCGCCTCTCAGTAGCATCCTCACCTGACCCTTCTCATCCTCTGCTCCCTCTCCCACTCATTTGTTGTCCAAAATCAATCTCAAAGCTCCTCAGAGCAGAACCTTTGCATTCCAGCTGCCTTTGGCACCAGGCACAACAGCACTGGTCTCTGCTGGCATTCAGCACCAGAGCTGTACAAATAAATAAGAGTAATTCTGAGTTATGCCATTGTAGTTCTCATCTGAAATAATTTAAAGAGTAGTCATGAGGGGTTGTGCTGGTTATAATTCATATAATAATTTAGGACGGCTAGTTTTTAGCTATTGTGTAATTTGGATTTGCTTGCAGTTCTCATTGGATAAAGTATATTATTGAACAAGAAAGGAATAAACTATATTCAGAGTAGCTGTAGGGTGCTATGATTTAAAGGAGAGCTGGTGCCATACTACAGCAGAAAATATGCAGGATCCATTATACTGTTAATGAATGCACAGCTCAGATTGCTGATTTAATTTTTAGGTCATATTTCTCTCATACCCTCAGGTATAGTAGACTTCATACATAAAAATGGAGTAAGTTGGTGTGTATTTCATCTCAGTCATGCAAAAAAATGAATAATAATAATAAATTACTTTCCTGTATTGTTTATTCATTTCCAATTATTTCTTTTAATGACATAGCATTCAGAGATCACTATTGGAAGGGCACAGACATTTTCTGGTACTAGTTTTGAATCAGGGATAGTAACCTTTGAGGCAGCTTGATATTTATCCATAGCTACAGATTGTCACTGCATTTAAGCCATGACTACAGCGTCATTTTTTCATCTGGCCAGGAGCTTTCTTGAAATAGTCACCATTTCCTTCCTCAGGCAAGGTGGCAGATTGGTGGTATTTTAAATGGTCTCTTGGCTGAGAGACAAATCCCAATTTCTTTATTTTTTGCAAGCAGACGTAGCTGATGTAAGCAAGACCTATTCCTGCAGGGGCCACACCCCTGAATATTTGTCAGAACCAACATTCTGCGATGAGTTCTAGTTTTGCTAAATGTGGGATTTTTTTGGCTCCATTTTTTCATTGCCATGTTAATTGTAAGCTTTTTTTGATATGTGTACAGATGTCCAACTTTCTGAGAATCCACATTTTACAGTGGACTGCATTTTAAATCCTACAGTCATAGCTGCAAACTGAATCTGAAAAATCTCAGAAAATGCACAAAGAAAAGAAGAAGCAATTAAAAGAAACTCTGCCTGACCTTTTACGCTTTACACCTGCTATTTTAATTTTTTTTTTTAATTTCTTACAACCGGAGTATCACCTCTTAAATGAATTTGAACAACTCACCCAAGACACATTCTAATCCAATCGTATATGATGATGATACCAGTTGGATGTTATCCTATTAGGCACTCACTGTAAATAAGGGATTTTCCATGACTTTTAAATCCTTGATTAATGAGAATGCTTGAAGCAGTGTCCTGTAAATTAGCCATAGTGCTAGCAACAATGGCAATTCACTTAGGAAAACTGATTTGGTTTAAATTTTCCCATCCAAATTAAAAAGCATGAAGAAAAGATAAAGTCAAGTCAGTAAAGCACATTACTCTATCTTGCATTATTGATCTGCACCCCATGGCTGTCTGACACCCTCAGGTCTAAATTCTGCTCTCTCTTCAGGTAAATTCACATTAGTCAGAGCTCTTCTGGAGAAATAACTCCAGAAAGTAACTGGCCCACAGTGTTAAGTTTATGTATTCTCTATATTATCTAGTGTTTTAGCTAATTCTGAATCCCATTTTGAATTCTGTCAGGCAGACCAATAACTTTCATTTGTAGTTTGGTCACTGCTATCTCACCTGCCTTTCACAGCTCCTTTGCCCTTTTCTCTGAAAACATGTTTGAGTAGCAGCAAAGGGCTGTTTAGATTTGGAGAAAGGGGTGAATAGGGGCAGGTTGTGACATGTTCTTTAATTGGTGCTTAAACTCAAATTCTTCTTCAGATATTTTTCTAAATAAAAACACTTTTTGCATCATCTTGTCACTTGGCTTCTTATTCAGCTGCTGATACTTGATTATTGCTTACAAAAAAATGAGTTTTATACCAAGTATTGACTCTGAAACACACATTACTTCCTTTAATATACTGAGACATTAATGAGGTCTTTCTCAACATTCTATATTCGCATTTATTTAAGGTATTATTCATTTCTGTACCCATAATATGCATGCATTTTTATCATTCAAGAGCAACCCTTTCTTCTTGTAGAAGTATGAATACTCTTTCTATAGATTGGAATTAGTGTCATTCTATGAAGACAGTTTTGACACTCTCTTATAAGTAGCTGAGCAAAGTATTTCTTAGACATGAAAATACTTAAAGTGCATTATTTTTCTGGCGATTTTGAATTACCAGAATTTTGAATATACCACAAATTGTACAAAGTACAGTTACCTGAAGACCTACCATGCTGTCCTATATCAAGGGTAATCAGAGACACTGCAATAATCCCATAAATCTGCCTGATCATTTCCTTTTGGGTCACTCAGGCTGTACAAGGGTGACCCATCTGTACAAGGGCAAAGCACCCCTAATCAAAATTCCAGTCAGACCAGTAGGTCTGAGGCCATTTCTTGATGTGACTGTTGGGTATCCATGTGATCCTCTCTGTTTAATGGTATTTGTGTAGAGCTCCTCGGTGATCCACTGATAAATATTCAGAATTCTGGCTACAGGTCATGAAAGTATTGTCTTGTCCAGTGTTGTGAGCAAAATGAAAAATTTGACTCTGGGACTTCACTTACCAAGTTGAAACTCTTCAGAAGATGCATGGTACTTTATGCATTTATTATTATGTTTTTATGCCTGATGGTTGTGGGGTTTACAGTATAGAGACATTTTCTTATGGGCAGGCTTTGTTGGTTACTTGTTTTTTTTTCTTTATATAAAAAAAAAAAGGTAATTTTTCTCAAAGAGACCGAGCTACTGATTTTCAAGCTTAAATGATTGTCATCTGGGGATAAGAAATGAACGTTGAAAATTCAAGAGGATGTTTGCAGCTGGCTTTTTTTACAACTTTGGTTTTCTACTGGTAGAAATGAATGACAACTAGAAAGCTTTTTTGGGGGTGTTTTTTAAATCTTGCAAATTTTGGCAGTATTTCAGGTTTACAGTTGTTTCCTCTAGCTACACATTTTCTCAGCTATAAGGAAAGATAATTTTTGTGATTATGGCATCCAAACATAGCTGTTGTCTAGAGCCTTTTTGATTACCTTCAGCAAGTTACTTCATTCCGTTATGCCTCAGTCTTTTACCTCTAAAATACATTATGATTATTATTATTATGGGCTTTTCTTTGTTATGCCTCACATATTAATGAATGTATTCCTGTATCACTTTCCTACTTCAGAGAAGTGCTGAAAGCTTATATTCATTAATATTCTTGAAGCATGACAAAGTAAAGCCTATTACTGTAATATGCTTCACTTTAAAACTCTGCTTAGAATAATAATGATAAACAGCATTGCTTAGCCTTTGGCCCTGCTGCACAGCTATAAAATTTTTACATCTTCAGATTTAAACTGATGAAAGAAAACTTTCTTGCATTTTATCTCCCTCTTCTATAACCCATGGAGATAGAAAGAAAGTAAGTTTTGCATTCACTGAAAGGGGCTGTTGGCATATTTATCATACATGAATCCAAGAATGGCTTTTTGCCTGCTACGTCCTGAGCCTCTTGTTTGAATATGATGTAGTATTTTATTGTCTCCATGTATTTTCTTCCTTCAGTGAGGTGAACAGAAGTTTGAAATGGACAGTTATGAAATGCCTCACCCATAGGAAGAGCATCTTCCTAACCTCTTTAGTAATTTCTTGAGTAATGACCAGGTGTATGACAGTTTATATTTCCCTCCTATTATTTCCCTGAATAACTGTGGATGTTCTTATTACATTTCTAAATTACTGTTCTCAGAGGTGGCTTGAAAAGATATTAATTTTTTCATGTTGACTGTTTGATTGTCTCAGTGTTTTATTGAATATCTCCTTGTTCTTGCACTGTAAGAAGCAATGGATAGGAATTCCCCAGTTCTTTTTTGAACTTTTATGGTGTATTTTACTACACATCCCCTGGTTTGTCTCCTTCGTCTTGATTTATATGATTTCTTTATACAAAAAATTGTCCAAATGCATTTTGGCCCTGGGTCCTAATCATAGCACTCACGCAATGCTTCACTTATTTAAGAAAATAAGAGGTTTTCACTTATTTAAGAAAATATCATAATAATTTCTAGCATATATGCATTTATTATTGTTTTCTTTCCTTGAGTTTCTTTTCATTAAATAGTTTTCAGCTCAGTGAGAGATATGTTTGCTTCTTTTCTTTCTTTTTTTTTTTTTTTTTGACTCTACATCTGAAAAAAGCAAGTGCAGTTAATGGAGAAAACATCACTACATTTATAATAGTTTTAACAGCTGCACTGCAGGCAGTTCATTATTTTGACTTGTATTTTAGTGCCCTCAATGTTCTCAGTAATATCATAGTAGAGATATTGGAGATAAAGAGGGAAGACCAGCAGCCTCAATATACATATTCTGTCCTTCTAATTTCTGTCCTTATTACAAAAATTAAAAAAAAAAAAAAAGTGTAAGCGCCCACATTGGATTTCTAACACAATTCTGAATCCTGACAAGTGCAAATTGAAAAGCAAAGTCCCATTAATACAGAGTTGGAGACTGTCACTGCACCATTACACTTTAAGTCTAAAACGCTCTGGGCCTTCCATAAATTCAAAAAAAAAAAAAAGAAAAAAGAAAAAAAAAAAAAAGACATGCTGGTGAGAAACTTACAACACGTTCAGTCAATCCAAGTACATCTATTTGACTCTTATTTTCTTTGCAGACTTCAGATGACATCCTGGTGGCCTCAGCCGAATGTCCCAGCGATGATGAGGACATCGATCCCTGTGAGCCGAGCTCAGGTGGGTTAGGTTAGTCAACTTTTTTTATTACTTTCTTTTCTTTCATATTTGCATGCTCCAGTCCCCCAGAGCCCCAGCTAGCAGGACAGCCTTTTTGTGCATCTCAAGGAGAGGCTGAATTGGGCCCTTTCTACACGTGGTGGTGTTGGCAGAGAGGAAGGGTCAGCTCCAAGACATCAGATGGGAGCACATGTCATGGTCTGAACAAAGCTGTGGCTTGGCTGAGGACCTGAGGATGGACTAGGAAGGGCATTCTAGGGCCTCTGCAACTGTGTAGTGATAAAGAAAGTGCAGTTTCACTTAGCAGGGAGGTATTGCTATTGTTTGTGCCCTAAGCGTTGCCCTCAGTAAGACAAAAATATATTGAAAATGTTGTGTTATGTCATGGAACTGTAGAATGGCCTGGGTTGGAAGGGACCTTAAAGATCATCTAGTTCCAATCTCCCTGATGTGGTCAGGGACACTTTTAACTAGACCAGGTTGCTCAAAACTCCATCCAACCTGGCCCTGAACACTTCCACGGATGGGACATCCACAACTTCTCTGGGAATCCTGTTCCAGTGCCTCACCACCCTCACAAGGAAGAATTTTTTCCTAATATCTAATCTAAACCTAGTGTACTTCAGTTTGAATCCATTTCCCTATATCCTGTCAGCTCCTGTAAAAAGTCCCTCTCCATTTTTCTTATAGGCTGCCTTCATGCACTGGAAGATAGAGTCAAATTTATTTTTATTTCTGTTAGTGGTATCAAATTTTGTGTAGATGGATAATACATAGACTACAACAGTCTCAAATTTCTTTTTTTTTTTTTTTTTTTTTTGGCAAGACAAGCTTATTTAGAGTGTATGTTTTAGTTGTAACCAGAAACAAGATACTTTGATATTCTAGTGTTTGCCATGAAACAAAAACTTGGTAGTGTTTTGGCCATGCATTTCCAAGTCTGCTGAAGAGTGGATATTTGATAATAATTCTCCTCTGTGAAAAATGGGGAAATTTGGGTTGGAAGAGGCCTTTAACTATATCTAGTCCCAAATCCCTGCCATGGGCAGGGACACCTTCCACTAGACCTGGATGCTCAAAACCCCATCCAGCTTGGCCTTGGACACTTCAGGGGATGGAACATCCACAGCTTCTGTGGGCAATCTGTTCCAAAGGTTCAATTATCCTAAATTATGTTTAGTTGAATACTATGTACCATCTCTAAAAATCCCAACGTTTATCATTGAAGTGAAAGGGCTGCAAAATTTCCTATCCCTTAAAATAATCCTAGATAGTCCAATGCATTCTTCCTGCTTCTTTGTTGGTTTGGTTTAGGTTTTATATTTCCTGAGTGAACAGCCATATAGATATATCTCAGTTTTCCTTGGAATTTTCCCCAGAATTCCCTTGAATTCTGTGCTGTTCGATAGCACACCCACTCTAGTTGTCTGAAGTAATTTGGTAATCTTTGGTACTTGCTACTTCACTTAATAGTAAAAGAATTAAGATCTATTTGTTGTGCAGTAACATATTTAGCTCGAGTAGAAACCAATTTAATTTGAGATTAATGTATTCATGCAAACTAAGCAACTAAGAGCCATCTTAGTATGATGTCAAAATCTGGGGCAGGAGAAATGTCTGCAAAGCCCTAAGACAAATGAAATTTTTCTTCATATGCCAATGCATGTTTCCTACTTTAAGTCACAAAACTTGATACCTACCTGCAAGAATTATTTACTTAAACTAAAGTAAAGGCATATATGACTTGTCTCAGTGTCTGACAGACCTGCAGGATGGCGTTTGAGCCCTTCCAGGAACCAATTTACAGGTTTGATGATGATACTTCAGGATTATTTCCTTTCGCTTTCCAATTAAAGGATTTCAGAGTAATTTTCAAAACTCCATGAAATTGAATGATTGTTCTTAAAACTGAGCAGCAACAGGTACACTTACACATCTTTTTACCTCTCAGGGAGATATTTCACTCACAGAAGTCTCTGACACTATGATCAAGATATTCAGGACTTTTTTTTTCCTGCTCTTTCATTCTCATTTACAAATTCTTGAGTTTAGCAAGAGTGTCCTGTCCAGTATGAGTCAGTGCAGTAGCTCTTATGGCTCTGAGCTCATTCATGCCTGTTGTTTCCTTGCTGTAGTGAACTCAGGCAGAGCTGTTCAGTAGACAAATTGACATTTAGGGGGGTGTTATTTTATTTTATAAGGTAATTTTAAAGCAATATATTGGTTACATAGCACTAAATAATTTTCCAAATCACCTGGGTATTAAAGCTGTATTTATATTTTCTCAGGCTTACAGCTCTCTGAAAGGCAATGAAATTTTAGAATAATTCTTCTCTGAGGCAGTTTGAGCTCTGGGGCTGCAGTGTTTGGTAGTCCTGAGCCATGCAGAGTCATTTAGCTGGTGGGTGCAAGAATGGGAAAGGTGAAATGAAACTTTCTGACAGCTTATTCTTTCTGTCCAAACTATTCTGTCCAAACTGTTCAGGAAAGGGATGTGAATGTTAGCCTTTCAGCAAGAAATTTTCATTAGCTTTACTTGCTGGTGTTCAGCTTTCCTGTTTTATCTTAGCATTCATCACACAGCTACACTCCTCATTTTTGTTTATTTGAGAACAGTTTTACTGTTTCATTTGTCAGATCCCAACTGCTACTGCTTTTTAAAAAAAAACCCTGTGGATTGGCACAGGAATTATGTTCTGCATAATCCCAATTGTCTGGATCATTTTATCTGTCATTCTTCTCATCAAAATGTCATTCATCCTCCCACTCTCAACTTTTAAAAGCTGTTAATTTGCCTTCATCAGCCTTGTCATTTTATCATACTTGAAAATACCTGAGCCAAAGGGGTTACTGAAGTTGTAACTTCTGGCATATCAGTCTCTCTGTTTTAGTCTTAGTCACTTAGTGCTATGAATAACCCTTTTCCATGAATAGTCAGGTAGGCATTGCTCAATCTCCATAATACTGCAGTCTCCATGTGGATTTGAGCTGCTCTAACAGTAGGCTGGAATTCAAGGAGCGAAGCACAGTGCTGTTGGCAGTGAGAGTCTGATGATTGTTTTTCTTTTCAGTTGGAACAGGAGATACAGAAGGATTTGTCCCTCCATTTAAAATATCCCCATGGTTCAGTTCTGCTTTTCCCCCTTAACCCTTTTCACAAACCAGACTGGCTTCTCCACAGCTACGCCTCAATGTCCTCACTAATGGTGGTGAAACTTATCTATCCTAACAAGTAATTCTAGGAAGCTGAAAGTCCCATGGTTAGGGCTGTTTTACTTCTGTGTTTTCACTTCAGAGGCTGTAGTCTGAGATCCTTCAACAAAGGAATCAACTTCATGGCAAGAGATGATGTGCTCAGAGCTGTGTGGCCAACTCTTTTCTACCAAGAATTCAATCAAGGGATGGCCAAAGGCCCTACAGTTTTATTAACAGAGCCATAACTCAATATTTTTGTGATGACTGGCCATAATATGCCTGTTTCTAACCCATGTTCTCAGCTCCAAATGAGAGCCTATTCAACAAACAGTTTGAATGTGGTACGCCTATATCTCACAGAAAATACTGCTTATCCAGATTTTACTAATTAGTGAGATTTATGCATAAAATAGGGCTTTTTTCCTAGTACAAATATGTTACAGTTTGTAGTGGCTAACAAGTCCCACTCTGCCACCACCAGCTTTGCTTTCTGTGCACCTGTCTGCTAAATAATAAATGGAAAGATGCAATTTGCCACAAATTTCATATAGGACATAAAAATGTAAACCCGATTAGGAGCTGCTGAGCAGCAATCCCATCATCTTGTCTGGAACATAAAGTTACAAAAATTATAATTGCAGATTTCATTGTGGTATACAAACTGCTAAATGTGCCATAATTGGATGAAGTCATAACAAATTCATTAGCATGCAAAACTTAATCAACATAATTTTTTTTGCATTATGTTTTGTGTAGTAAGGCAACAAGTATTGCTTTCACAGTCTCTCCACCTTCCTCTAAATACCAGCAACAACAAGAAGATTGAGGATGACAACAACAACAACAACAACAACAACAACAACAATAATAATAATAATAATAATAATAATAATAATAATAATAATAATAATAATAATAATACAGTTTATATGTCCTTAACTTCATGTTATGGAGGACATAATAAAACCTTTTCATTTTGTAGACAAGTTACAAAAAAATCTAGTGGTAACCTATCACAAAAAAAGAACCAAACCAAACAAACCAAAAAACAAAAAACCAAAACCTGGGACAATTTACTGATTTTACATGAGGAGTTATAAAACTGCAGGTGGACAAATTGCCATTCTTCACATCAGGACTCCTGTTCCAGCCATGCTGAGCTCTTTAGAGAGCTCTGATTGCTGCTGTGAGCATTTATGCTACACAGCTTATTTGTTCCAGTTACTCTGGGCTGGTATTTTATTTGTTAGCTATTATCTAACCACTTCTGTAGCTATTGAAATGTTCCAAAAGGCAGAGAGGTCTGAGCTGGGTCAAATGAAGTGAGATGACTGAGTTTAATGGCAGGGAAACCTCAACCCGGAGAAAAAGTCTTACAGTTTTAGACAAACACACAAACAGTTCTTTTTCTGCAAATGAATTTTAAATCTTTTTAAAATTTGTGACTCAAAAGAGGCTTAAGCTCACAATTGGGTTGAAAGCTCCTCTTACAGACCCAGCTGAATTGGGATAAGTAGAGGTTTTGGTAGTCTTAAAGCCAGTATATTCACTGGACTTGGGAATTTTAGCAGAAGTTAACCTTCAAAGTGAAAGAGGGATTTTTCTTCAGGTTCAAGGAAGTGTCTTTCAACCGTGGAACTCCATGTTGCAACCAAAGAAAATACTCCTTCATGTCTTGATTTGGCAGTTTTTGGCTTCCATTTCCCAGGGCAATGTTTGATTGGTGGCAGATCTTGTCCTTTACCATTCTGTGTCTAAAAAGGACAGAGTTCAGTCAGGCATGGTAGATGGTTAGCTTTCTTAGCCCCAGTTCTTAATTCAGAGGGATAAATGAAGTAATTTATTTTCCTATATTATTAAGGAAGAATGTCTAATAGGATAGATGCTTCTGGGCTGATCTTTGAGCATGTTTTTAGTTTTTCCTACCTGTTAGCCAGATTAATTGCATTGCAGAAAAAAACTGGTGACAACCAGCAATCTCCAAAGCACCAGTTTAGCCTAGAGAGTGAACAAGCCACTGCTGAAGACGACTCTTAGGGAGCAGTCTCTGCTTTGGGCAAGGCTTTGTCCTGTGAACAGAGCAGTGTGGGGCTGTACATGCAAACTTCTTCCTACACATGCATGTCCTCTCTTCTGTGACAGCATGCTGGACAGATGAGATGGCTCAGAACCCTGTATCCTCAGCCACCTTGTGATGGTTTAGGTTTGGTCCCAGCACTGATAACTTGTTTTTCTAACAGGCAGAGCTGTGAAATATGGATTTGTGAGTGTTTTATGCTCATTACTAGAAGTTTTGCTTTCTTTTCCTGTCACGAATTTCTGCACTGTATTCCTGGTGCATCTGGCAGCAAGATAACATTGCAGTAGGAGGTGAAGTGACTCCTATAATTTATACATCACTGCAAGTGCCCTGTTTAATGCTCTTCATGGAATTCATTGTGCAAGAAGCTGAAACAAAGAAAAATAAAATTACAGTTAGTTCATAGGGTTACTGTGTTCATTATGGCTTGAGACATAAAGGGAATATTTGTGCCTCAGTCCAATTATCCTGTAGTTCTATATGCATTTCCAGTGCCAGAAAGATCACTAGGTTGTCTTGAATTAGACTTTTAAAGTTTTAGATGTGATACACATTGTCATCTCTGTATAAGCTACTACAGGGTGAAAACTATGCTTTATTTACAAACTTTCCAAGTGTAAGCACTTACCACGGCTATGCATAAAAGAACTGAGGGGATTAAGATATAGATTAATCTTCCTTCAATTAAAGATAAAATACTTTTAAAGCTTATTTAATTAAAAAAAAAAATATCATAAAGCCTTCTCCAGAGGAACAGAAAGTAAATGCTGCATTTTCCCAAATTATTTTATTGTTAACTGAAGTACTTCTTTATCAGCAGGCTGAGTTCCTAATGCCTGTCGCAGTGAATTACAAATATGGCATTTCTGATTTGAATTTGACCAAAAAGATATTTTTCCTAATTATCTAAAGAAGTGAGTTAAAAATCATGATTAATCCATTGTGCCAAAGCTGACCTCTACTCTTTGCCAGCCATGCCATTGAAACTTGGGAATACTGAGTAGAGCTGGAGGCTTCTAGCAATTCCTTGGGATTTTCATACATTCCTAGTGTCAGACAAAGGAATATAGATGGATACTGGGCAGGTGGGGTTTTTCCTGCACACAGTGGTTTTCTGGCAGTGCAATACCAGCAGCTCAGTGTTCTCTATGGTAAGAAATATTCCCATCAGAGTGCTGTAAATCACACAAGGCTCTGGTAACTCACACAGGAGCCTCTCCGCCGGTGCATAAATGATGAACAGTTTTCCTTGAGTGTGAACTTTGGGGGTGCATTCATATCCCATGCATATCCTTGCTAAAGCTGGGTCTTCTCACGTCTATAAAACACAGAACAGTTAAATAAGAATGGCTGCTGAGGTTTAATCCCAGCTAGCAAACGTTCACAGTGCAAACACTGGCGTTATTATTGGTGCGGAAACACAAATCTTGATTTCATACTGCAGACATACACAGGCAACACAAAAAGGCAACTCTTGTGCAGAGAAATTTACTAAGGGGCAGTTGTTAGTCCTGCTGTTACATGTTCAGTGGTTTGGAGTTAGACATCTCCACAGAATGGACAAAACCAAGTGGCAACATTTCGAGTTGTTCCAAGACATGTTCTCTTTATGGACAATAATTCAATAAAAATGGGGAAATAACTCAATGTGCCTGAAGGAGTGTCCAAAGAAAGATGGTTCTGTTATTTTTCTTTCTTTTTAAGATGTAAAAGACAGCTAGTGAGTCAGTTCTGCAGGTATTTACAGGCAAAGCTGCAGCACAAGGTGCTGCTGTGATACCAGGACTGGAGAAGCAAACCAGGCCCTCCATATCACCCATTCACAAATCCACTGACTTCAGTGGAATTCCTTAGATTTTTCAGTACTAGGAAATTCCTCGGATATTTCAGTGAAATGTCCATGAATATCACATCCTTTAATTCAGGTTAATTGAGGACTTCCTTTCCTGGTTTTCCCTAGAAAAATTTGCAGGAAAAACTGTTGTTTGTAAATGAGCAGTTGTTTGACTTAGTCCTTTTGATATTCTCCAAAAAAGAACCTGTCTTACAGATTTAAGGTCTATTGCATAAACCTTAAAAATTAATTGTCTGTGAATGCAGTTATTTAGTCAGAAAGGAAAAAAATTATCTATGTCCATGGTATTCCATAAAGCAGACATGGTTTTCAAGCCTGGTATTCAAAATTTTCAGTAATAAAACACATTAAACTCCAGTGGCCGTGTATGTATTATTAGTAAATGAAAATAGGTTCTAGACAGTTCTAAATCTTTTGTTATTCTTTTGTTGTTAGTCACAGAAATAAAGATATGTGTTCTTTGACACTCTGCACTATGAGAAGTTTCCACCATTTTCAAAAACAGTATAGATCTTTTTAATCTGGAACCAGAGAGTCACTGAATTTTAAAACAGCCTGTAAAACACATTATATTTACTGAAAACAATGAAATAAGGCCAAATATGGATTATGTGTTCTTTGAAAAACATTTTCCACAGGTGAAATTCACACTCTGCATGAAAAATGCAGAAACTAAGTAAGATTGTAAAATGAAGGTTTTCAGAAACAGGCAAGTAATTTATTGACTTGACTGAGACTCTTTTTTTCTAATTCAATAAGGAATTTTGATAAGACAGAGGATTTACTTACGCAAGGATGAAGTAGAGGGATGATTGAATTTAGAACAAGTTCCATTAATTTTCATGTCCATCTGCTTAAAAAATCATAAATAAGGTGTATAATCCTAAAAATTTGTCCTTTAAATCAAGTTTAAAGTTAGGATCAAGAGTGCACATAGACTGTTGAATAAATAAATGCGTTCCAGTTTGTTTGAAATTAGTCTATGTGTTACTGGTGCCTTGATTGATGAAACCTCATTGTTTTCCTTGAGCTGCACTTCATTCTGGTTTGATTTGCTACATCTAATGCTTATATTTTCTTGCAGATTGTGGACACTGTACTGAAATTGTTTCCTGTAGCTTTGTAATGCATATGCATTGAATTTCTTCTTTTTGTGAAGGAAACTCACTTTTCCACAGTACTATTTTTCATGAAAAAGAAGGGCAGTATTTTGGAGAGGTAGGAGAAGGTTCATAGCCAAAATACTGGCCTGAATTAGCATTGTATTGCTCTGTTGCTATGCCAAAGCTTTCTCGGACCAAACTTGAGCAATAAAATGTTAAACTAGGTCTTTACAACTCTACAGGAAATTTCTAATACCTGATAAATTCAATTAATATGGTGTTCTAGAGTAGTTGGTGCCTGCCAGCAGCAGGTTCTCAAACCAGTGACCATCATACCAGCCTGCTGACAGTGAACTGGTTTGCTGACCCCTCTGCCAGAGAAGGGAAACAAAAACAAAATTAAACTTCTTGCTGATGTTTTCTAGCAGCCAGTAGATTGTGAACACCCATTACTTCTTTCCCACCTAGTACTAAGGATGTTGCTAGTAATTTTCAACCCCTTGCTCACAGGTAATTTAAACCTGTGCCAGAAGCACTGGGGTATTGTGGTGTGTGAGTTGTGTGATTTGACAGCCTGCAAAGTCGTAGGAGAATGCTGACAAGTTTGAGAACTGGGTATTCTCCAAGGATGTTGCTCATAAATGGAAGCAGGAAAAATTCAAGGCAAAAGTAACCCATAATGAGGGTGCATGTACCTGAAATAGTCAAACCTTAGGCCATCTCCTTCTGACTATATAAAGAACTGAATGAAACCTTCTTCTGCTGTGTTGACGTGCTATTCTATATAGGTTTCAAAACTTCTCCTGAGGTTAAGGTCTATGGTCTAGATCTGGGACTTTGATGGTTTAAATGTGAACTGGCTTAAACAGTAGTTTCAGATCTAGAATACACCATATGTTGTGAATGTACCCTTTAAAAGTTTCAGAAAAGGGAAAAATGAAAGATTAAAGTGAGAACATTAGAATTATATTATGAAATGAAACAAAGCTTTATAGATATCTCAAACTTTTTTTCCTTGTGCCAACATCAGAGACACCAGAATTGTTTTATAGACTATGATGAGAAGAGCAAAGATAAACAAGGCAGTCTTATTAATTTTAAGAATTTTATCAGGAGAAAAAGAACATTAATTGCAACAAATGTAACTTATATCCATCCTGAGTTCCATTTGTCTTTATCTCCCCACTCCCAGAGAAGCATATATGGTTTAGGCAGTAATAGGATTCAGACTGAGCAAGTGTAGCTGCTGAATCTGAGCCTTTGGGTAGCAGGAGTAGCTCAGTATTTATAGCAGCTGCACCCCCAGTGTGTGTGCAAGGATATTCTGGATGTCTTGAAAGCCTGAGCCCTTCTTCTTCTCCCAGGCATATTATCAGCTTTGTCAGTAATGGGTCTGACTTGATGACAGTGCTTGGAACAAATAGAATGCTGTGCTTTCTCCTTCAACATTCAAGCCATATATATATAACATTTGTGGCATAGACATTTATCTCTTCATGTAGTAGCTGTGCTTAGTGAAGGAGGAAAATCAGGGAATCACCCACAGTTGTGAGATGAATGTGGGTGTCTGCACCTCCAGCTCATTTCATGAGCAAGAATCATTCCACGCTCTGCAGGCCAAGCCAGCAGATTCCTCATGCTTTACAACTTTGGTACTCTGCTCAAAACTGGTTCCTAGATAAGGAGGTTTGGAATTTTTTTGCCTTTTTTTTAAATGAGATGAGAATGTTAAAAATAGCAAGCAATGAAACCTTGATCTGGCAAAGCTCATAGCAAAACATTTCCTGAAGTCAGTAGAGCCCAAATGTCACAGTTTTGGTTCAATGCAGCCAATCTTACTGTTAGCTGCCACCAAAAATTTATGTTTCCAGTGCCCCTGCTCTTTTCTTGCTTTAACACTGAGTCTTCAGGGAGCAGGAGCAGCAGGCAACTCACTGAGCAAATGATCCCAGTTCAGCTGTCTGAACTGGTGGCCCAAAATTGCAGCGGCTTAAGTCTAGCTGGAAAACATGCTGTCAGTGGTGTAATATTTCTATTTTTCTGTTTCGTCTTTCTTATGTTATTTACAAAATCTTCCCCCCTCTGCTAGTCTCAAAACTTATGAAACAAAGTACCAAATTACCACAGATTTCTCAGTATATGCACAAAACCAGGAAAATAACTTCACGTAGAAAATAAATAAGGAGAGATACAAAGCTGAATGACAAATATAGAAGTGGGGAGAGGTAGGACACCTGAACTGGTAAGAGAAGATAGAATCCTTGTTTGGAGAGAAGGAATACTAAAAGAGAAGCAATGCAACTGAAACGTTAAAATATACTAACAAAAAGGGCAAAACCACAGGGATGAAGGCTGTTAAAAACATTAAGTGATATATTGCTTTACATTCTCGATTTTGGCTAAAATTAAATTTAGTTTGGCGGAAAATATTTTCACAAAAGCTTCTTATAAAACTGTGAAATATTCCCCTCAGCTCTGCAAAACATAGTAACTCCTAAACCCCACTGATTTGGTATGCTCCATCAATTGGCACTGTACAACCAACTATCCTATCTCCCTTTAGACTCGTGATGACATTTTAAAAGGTTGAGAAAACAACCTTCCACCTCTCAGCCACAGGGGAAAAAGAAGTTACTTGCAAAACCTGCAGTGCTAAGGAGTTGGTAGGATTTGTAAATGATTCAAAGTCGATATATGACAAATCATTACACTTGGAAATCAGCACTCTGCTCAGTGCAGAAAGAATGTTTAGCTTCTCAGCAAAGCAATCTTTTTAGCTGTGGATGCTGTTCCACTGCTGGGCTATTTTTATTACAAGCTAAGTTAGTTGATGTCACTCTAGAGGTATCTTAATGTGTTATATCCTGGGTTTGCACACCAAAGAGTAGAACTGATACCTTAAAAATTTTCCTTTAAACACAAGGGTACAGCAGACCTTTATGCTGGTCTTGAAGCTGGGCTGCATCTAGCCCAGTTCTGCAGGGGAAGTGCTGGGGTTTGTTTTTCAGAGGTGCTGAATTTGCAGCGAGCTCAGAAACCAGCTCACCAGAATCCAACAATGCTGCAGAAAATCGACCACAAACAGGTTTACAATGATAGCACACAAGTGAAAATTAATATGTGTCCCATAAATAATTGCCTTCATGCCTCATTGCAAATGCAGTAGTTAAACATTTCTGTCTTGTGAGTAATTTCCTATTCACAGTTTGCGGGAAGGCATAAATGTAAAGAAAACAGGTTTGGCGTCCTTTTGTCTTTTTTTGTTTTGTTTTGTTTTTCAATCTGCTAATTTCAATTCACAAACACCATGGGAACCTGCAATTCCAGTTTTCTTTTTGCAGTATTAATGAAAACTGGGCACTGAAAATAGTTAGATTTCTTTCCCTCTAAATCTTAAACCACTTAGAAATACAGTCAAGAATAATAACTTTATAATCCATTATTACACAATGTAAAGCTTCTCAATTGCTATTATTTCATAAGTGGTAGAAGAGGCTTTTAGAACTCAGTTTCTTCTAAGCTGGTCTTTGAGGCAGTAAAAAAACACTGGTTGTGTGCTGTTGAGAGGAAGAGCTGTGCATCAGAGAAGTTGTTTTAAGAAGGAATTCTTGCACCACAAGATGACAATCATTTCCTCTCACTATTATGGCAAGGTTTGAGCATATTTTATTTTGTCTTTTTCTTAATCAAAACAACCTCAATTTATTGTTTTAATAAATAGATAGTTTCAGGGTTCGGGCTTTGGGTATATTTTTGAGACAACAGTTTACTCTTAAAATCAGAGTAATATTTTATGTCATTTAATCTTAACATACTCCAATAAGGTATTTCAGTTCTCATTTACAGTAGGATGTCTAGGATGAAGGTAATATCTTTTTCATGCTGCAGACACTAAGAGTGACTACAACTGAGTAGCAGACAAGGTTACCTGCAGAAACACCTCTGCTGCTGTGCCAGGAGCCAATGGCTCTGCCTGGTCCAGCTACCGAGATGCTGGGATGAAAACTGCATCCAGTGCTTCCCAAAGAGCTGAGAAGCAAAGAGCATGATTTCTGTAAATTTATAATCTTCATTTGCTCTCCACTGACATCATCTGCCGTCCCTTGCAATCGTTCCTGTCTTGCTGGGGAAAAAAAATATAGGTAAATTCCCCTTGGAATTGAGTCCAGTCTTAGTCAAACAAAGGTATTGCTTAAATAGAAGGCATCTGTTTCAGCAATGTTATGGATGTGGAATTATTTATTTATATAGATTTCAGAAGAAATTAAGGTTGGTTTTTTTCCAGTGGCCCTTTCCTCCCTGTCTCAGAACTTGCTTTTTTGTGTACTCCACTAGCTGTTCCTATCTAATGTGCTCACAGAGAAACCTGTGCACTTTGTAAAACTTTTCTATTTCCTCCTCCTTCATTTGTCTGGAGAGGCCCTAATAGGTTAAAAGCATATTTTAATGTATATGGAACAAAAATAGCAAGTCCTTTTCCTTGCTGAATTGCTCCTTTTCCAGAAGTCCAAACAAATGCAACAACAGATGCTTTGAAATGTTATAAGTTTAAATAACATCAGTGTAGTTGGTTGAATATTTCTCAGGCAGATGGATTAAATGAGACAATTGTGAAAACATTCTTAAAATAAAAGGAAGCCATCAGGTGAGAGGCAGGAATTTAGGTAACATTGAAAAATATACCTTAGATGTTTCTTTTAGGTTGCAATATTAGAATGTTTTCCTCTGAGCAAGCTGTTAACTGTCATTTAGTAGACATTAATTGTAAAGTTAGTTGACAGTATTTGGCCCAAATGTATGTCTCTCAAAGAGAAAGAGCAGCTGTTAATCCATCAGGTATTGACAGTGTATTCAGGGGCTTCTATTATTTCTCAGACAGAAATTAATTTCCTGAAATCACATATAGCAAGATAAGACTCTGTCTCATTTTCACTCACTATGGAAATACTCAGTCTTTGTTCTGCACACAATGGATTGTCTCTTGTAAAACAGTAAATGACACCCTAGGTGTAAAAGAATTTCCATTTTCTACAATAGCTACAATGAACAAACAGGATCTAAACCAGTCACTGACTACTTTGGAACACGGCACCTTTGTTAGTAGGGTGGCATCTGCCCTGAAATGACAAAAACATCTTAAAACCTTCAAAGTCTCTTGTGTTGCCATAGAAAGCACCAACTCTAGCAACTCATAACAAGTAAGAACTTTCAGAAGGATACAAAAATTTAAAATACTATTTGATAGGATTTTTTGTTTTAATTTTACAGTTTTGTCTCTGTTCTTTCAACTGAACGAAATGTCAGTTTCTTTAAGCCAGTTCAAAATAACTGCCAGGAAGAACTATTCCAGCAGTAAGAACACAGATCACCAATAAGTAAATTATGAGTAATACCAGAGTGGAGAAGGAACTTACTCTTTTGGGGAATTGTGGCTTTTTTGCTATGTTTTATTATTCATAGGCCAATTGTAGATGTCTGCAGCTAGTGGCTGCTTTCAATTCTGGTAGTCCAAACTTGTTGCAATTTTTTGACCAGTGTTGATATTTTGACTTGCATTATGTTTAATGTAGCATCCTTGAAATCATCATCTTCCTCTCATGCCTTTACAGCGCTTAAAAAAGTGACTCTGGAGCATAGTGTGCTTTTGTGGACTTTGAGCAAGACACTTTTCTAACACACCTCAGAATAATGCTACCTGTAGGCACACCCTGATAGTTAACATTATGATTATATTATGATTATATGGTAAAGCTAGCATTTAGTACTTTAGTTAGCATCTATATTTTACTGATTGAAGTTTTAGCCATGCATGATGATGCATAAATGCAGTTTCTCCAAGCCAGCCTGGCTCTCCTGGGTTCAGCCAAGGCTGGCAGGACTGAGGATACACAGCCTCCTAGAAGCTTGGGGATGCTGGTATAATCAGAGGAATACTGCAGAAACCCAGGTAACTTCATTTTTGTCCATGGCACTTGTTAGGTTAGAGAGGATCCAGCTCAGCTATCACCACTTAGAGTGATTCTATCCAAAGATAGAATCTGCCTCCCCTCCTCTTCAAAATTCAACAAAGAAAAGAGATCATGGAAAACACAAAAGCACTGTGTGTGCTGAGAGCATTTAAACGAAAAATTCCTCCTGGAATTAGGGTTTCATTCCTCATGGCTGTGCAAGGGGACAAAATATGCCAGACTACACAATAGTTCCTATCAAGAAGATTTTCCAGTGTGAAGACATAGGTCAGCTCTATTCATATCACAGCTGAAAAGACCAGAGCTTAACCTCAGAGGTGGGTTCTTAGGAGGCTGAGTCCTTGCTCTGTGCAGTTTGGGAGGTTTTCTTGGGGCATAAAGCAATCCTTAAAGGAACATCTGACAATGGCATCAATGATGAAAAGAGGGGATGGGAGAAGTGAGTGAAAAAGTGCTCTGAATTGTAGCCATATCCGAGGACTCTGAAGTAGAAAATAGCAGATAGGGCTGAATAGCTCTCTAAAAGCAGCAAGAATAAATATAATTAATTTTAAAAAATAAAATAAAATATTAGACGGAAAAGAGAAACCGAGAATCTTGGTGAGGGAAGTGTACAGGAGAGCTGAGGATACCTTCTTTGTAGTGAATTTATTGGCTGCTATCAGCCATTTTCTTTTTTTTTTTTACCCTCCATTCTGTCTTATCATCACTGCCTTCTCAATAAATAGTATGGTGTCACTTTTTGTTCCTTACAGAGAGAGAGGGAGAGAGAAAGGGAGAGGAAAATCCTTTTCTCTGAGATGTTCATGTCCTGCATTTAAATTTTGGCACATCTATTATTTCAGATTATTTAGGTATTATTTGCTTAACAGCACACTAGGACAAATTATACCTTTGAAGGCTAGAAAGAGATGTTCTTTGCTGTCCTTTTCCTTGTTTAAAAGCCTGAAAAAGGGATGGGCTGCAATCCTAACTGGTTTTGGACTAGTAGAGGGAGGGATACTGACGCCTTGTGAAGGCTGACCTAGAACAGAGATTAGATGGAGCTAAAGAATAGAGTAAGGATTTTTAGGAGGCCTCCGTAGATCCACCTTGGGCAGCACAACCCAAAATGGCCAAAAAACAAAAATATGGACCACCAGTTATAGGGTGTCACGCTTTTATAAGTTTGGTCCATTAGCGTATTGGAGCTAATTGTCCAGTTACAACTGTAGCCCATGAAGTCCCATCCTTCTTGTTTTCTCTCTTCATTCCACCATTGTTTATGCTCTTGGGCCTGAGATATGGATCGGTTGTCCTTGGCTCCCCAGCTGGAGAAGGAATTCTTTTGTCTCCCTGCTCTCTGAAGAGACCTCACCATCCCCTAATATGAACCCTAGACTTACAGAATAGCAGAAATAAAGCAGAACACAATCTGAAAAATACAAAAGCTAAAACCTGAGGCATCAGTGCATCTCTAGGCCGCCCTGGCCCATGGGTGCCGCTAGAAGGACGTGTGACGGTAGCAGCAGGCATGACTGACTCCTCCATGCCCAAACTCAAGGATAACTCTCCTTTCTTTCCCTGTCTCCCCACAGCAAACCCCACCAGGGCGGGAGGAGGACGGGAGTACCCCGGCTCGTCCGAGGTGATCCGCGAATCCAGCAGCACGACAGGCATGGTGGTCGGGATCGTGGCGGCGGCGGCGCTGTGCATCCTCATCCTCCTGTATGCCATGTACAAGTACAGGAATCGAGACGAGGGCTCCTACCACGTGGACGAGAGTCGAAACTACATCAGTAACTCAGCACAATCCAACGGGGCTGTGATCAAGGAGAAGCAGCCCAACAGCGCTAAAAGTTCCAACAAAAACAAGAAAAATAAGGATAAGGAGTACTATGTCTGATCTCAACATCTAAAAGAACGCTTGTATAGAAATAGTCTTCATTTTATCTGAGACATAATACAAACTTATTTACTTTACTTTTTATGAAGCACATTCAAAAACAAACAAACAGAAAAGACAGGGAATGCAATCAGAAAGGAAAGACTGTTTTTAAAAACAAGCATTTCATGCTCTTGTTTTTCAGAAACAGGAGCTGATAAATTCCCTAACATCCACAGTGTTTTCATTTACTCTGCCTGTCTTTATGTTGCTGGAACATTTCTGAAAGACAATGATGACACCACGCACTCATAAAGCAAGGAGTATTACTACAACATCGAGGCACAATATGAAAAAAAAAAAAATCAAATTTAAAAAAAAACAAAACAGGAAAAAAAAAAGAAAAAAGAAGCTACCTATGATTCTGGATTTAGCCAAAGTGCTAGCGCTTTCTTGAGAAGTAAGTTAGTCTTATTGTCAGAGAAGACTGTCATTATATATGGTGACTCAACAAGCAAACATAAAGAGTTTGCCATCTGGTGCAGTGAAGCAGTGATTGGAAACTTGCATTTTGAAACAAAGTGCTGGCTTTTCTGAAGACTTATGTAGAAATACTTTCAAAAAGCCCCTTTCTGGTTGTGAGGAAAATAGTATGGAGGCCTTATTTTCAAAAACAAAAACGAAAAATCTGGAATATAAGGCACATTTCCACAAAAATATAAAAAAAAAAAAAGAAAAAAAAAGAAAAACAAGAGGGCATAGATGCAATCATTGGGAAATTTTCATGCACGCTTAATATGTTATTACATATGTTTATATAAAAACACATCTATATGTGCTTTCTGGACTGTGATAAGTGATGTTTTATAGCCTGTTGTATAGAAAATGCAAACTATATCTGCTCTTCAGCCATTTTTGGTAAACTCAATGTTATAAGTGTTGCTAGGTATAGAGAGTTTTATGACATCTGGAGCAACAGACATTCTTCAGTTTTTTTGCAGCCATTATAAATTGTCCCAGATTTTTTCCCCTTTTTATTTTTAATTTTTAATTTACAGTGTAGTGGTTATACAAAGGGGGATGTGTATGAATGTATATAAGAGTCAGCTAATTTTTTTCTTACCTGTACAGCTCTATTATGTTGCAATTAAGTTTCAGTAGTTTGTATGAAAGAAGTGGACTAGAAAGCAAAAATATATCTCTACTGTAATTTGTCTTCTCCCTCCTATCCCCATCTCTTGCTCCTGATATGCATCAATGAAGTTGATCAGAATGGCAAATTTTCCTAGAAATATACATTCATTAATTAGCTAAATATTTAGTGACTTAAACTGGCCTTTGGCTTCCAGTCAAAGCTTCACTATTGGAGAGCATGGTTTGCCTTACAGAAACCTTGTTCTTAGAAATTACGAGAATGATGAGTTTCTTGAGAATCTTAGGAAGTATCATATAGTGTTTATCTGGCATTCGAATGAAGAACAGCTACTACAGCACTGGGTGGTAAAAGATCTAAAAATACCCATTGTAATTATCCAGGCTGATTCTATTGCAGAATTTATCCCTTTCTCCAAACAGGAAATACTCTTGAGGTGCACGATAGTATTTTTCAATGGTGGGCATTTTGACATATGAAAAAGTATTTTTAGCTAAGTTGATTGTGTAGTATTGCAAGACATCATAACCAGACAGATATAAGTTCATTATGTTTTAAAGTGACACAGCTTATCTTGCACATATAAAACATTAATGCATTTTAGTTAAATACATGAAATGTAATGCTGTAATTTACACATTAAGTTTATAATTTTTTTCTAGTAATATTTCATTAGTTTCACAGCAATAAATCATAGCATAACATTTTATTTACACAGAAGTTCAAAGGGAATGCATTAGACAGAAAGAGGGTAGTTCAATAGAAATCAACCAAATCATCAGAAGGCCTCCTGGGAGGGATATAGATATTCACACTTTACAGACAGGAAGGAGAAATTTAAAATTAGCTTTAAACAGCAGACACAAAACATTTTGTTGTGTGTTACTCACTGTAGCTGATGAAACAAAGTTGGGAACTGGTACAGCTATCTATCTGGGAGTCAGAGCACTTTAAAAATACATGTAGCTGACATGGAAACACCTCTCTTGAAGCTTGCCAACCACATCAAGGTGTGACATGTTGCATTTGTGAAACAACTTTTTATTTTCATTAGCATTTACGCAAAAAAATGAAGGGGAAAAAAAAACCCACTCGCAAAAAACACAAAATCCATCTGATGTTCATCTCTTAGATTGTTGTTCACCTGTGGCACTCATCATTTCTCCCACCTTTACAAGACAGCTGTACTCAGGGAATGGCAGGGGC
Source organism: Ammodramus savannarum pratensis (assembly GCA_020466415.1). Classification (NCBI taxonomy): domain Eukaryota; kingdom Metazoa; phylum Chordata; class Aves; order Passeriformes; family Passerellidae; genus Ammodramus; species Ammodramus savannarum. The sequence continues at coordinate 34,449,444 of JAHXMQ010012337.1, forward strand.
AAGGGTGGCTGGAGGTCATTGCTGGAAGCAAGAGGCTTCAGCTGGAGGGGGGAAAGAAGTTGAAAGCCAGGTGGGGTTCAGGTTTCAGTGCTTGAAGGTACCTGGAAGAATAAGAATAATCTGTTGGCAGGAGACTGGGCATGACAGAATATGATTTGGGTGAGATGAAATGGTCTTTTCTGCTTGGTATTAATTGCATTAATGAAATAGCGTTGTCAGGCCAATTTCCAGGCAGTTTGGTAGATCAATCTTTAACTAAATCCATACATCAAGGACAAAAAAAAAAAAAAAAAAAGATCTCCTACTATTAAGAAAACACAATTTTAACACTGTTTCTGAAGGTTCTCCTTTTTCCTCTTTAATTTCATAATTTAACAAAAAAAAAAAATTATGGATGTATCAGAAATGCCAGCAAGTGGATTTAAAATTCTTTTTTGTTTAAAAGCAGCAGCAACAACAAACAGACATAAACCAACTACCTAACATAAAATTGGATCCTTTCTCTATAATAACCTAATTTGTTTGACTGAGATGGCTTCATTTCTATGACTGTATTGTGTTGCCTTTTTTAACAAAACACTAAATAACGTGTGAAACTTTCAACCCTAAGACATCAAAGAGAGGCCCAATGCCCCTAACCTTATAGTGCTTTCTGTGATAGATATTTACAATTTTTTTATTTGTTGCAAGGCCAATTTATTCATTATTGGAAATGCTAAGCAAGTGGAATTTACTGTTTTGTTAATAAAAATGTTTCTTAATACAAATGCTGCCTTGTTTCTTGTCTTGGTCTTGGATTGTGAGTACCTGTTCATCCTGAGGCTGTGAAAAAATTGGTAAATTGGTATGAAGTTGCAGACATTTATGTCAGGAAAAAGTAACCTCAGAGCTCTTTATACACTTCAATGAAAACCTTCAAGTCTTGTGTTCAACTGGCCCAGTTAGAAAAGTATTAGAAACATCAATGAATTGGTTTTTGCACAGACTTGCTTAATTTGAAATTTTCCAGTTTTTTAATAAAAAAATTAAAAGTTGATGTTCTCTTTCCCATCTCTATGAAAAAAGAACTCTTCTTTTTGCCACTTTCTGATTTCTGTAGTGGAAATAAGGTGGAGGAGAGTAAGGTAATGGGATAAAAATTAAACCATTTCTTAAAAGTGAAAACATTTTCTCTTTTCTAGAATATGACTTAAAAATAAATGGGAAAATTAATGTATTTCAGGTCCTTAAAAAAATTTCTAGATAATAATTACAAAATTTCAACCAGAGCTAATCCATTACATAAATGCTTTCCTACTTAGCATGGCATTTAAATTCATTGGCAACTTCAAGAAAACACCTAATCCTATTGATTTAAGCAAGTGTCTAAACTTGCCCAAATGTACTGCTGAATGGGGATGGAGCTAAGCTTTTGGATCTAAGCTCCAAATAGAATTTAATTTTGTGTCATCTTAAATCGCATCAGCAGCTTTTAGACTTCAGTGAGATTTATTCATCTGCTTAATTATGTATAGACTGAAGTATTTTAGATAATTTAAGCTCAAGAATATCTGGAGAAAAACAGCCCCTATCTTCATTGGTATAAAACACTTTGAAAGTTCTAAACTGCTTTATACTGAGATTAGGTCTTGTGAGTGTACTTAAATAAACACTGAATATTCCATTTAGGAAAATCCTTTATACACATTTAATGGAACTAGAACAATAGTGATTTTTGTCCTACTACTACTACTACAAAGAATACCTACAACCAAAATTAAAAACAGCTCACACTTAATTATTTAAAATTCTACAATGTAGATGTTGCTTTTTTTTTTTTTTTTAAACATCTATACTGTGTATACTATTTCCTTTTACCAAAATCCTAATGGCCTCTCACTGCCTGCATCATTCATCATTATCTGGCCACTATAAGTGGTGTAAGTGGTGGCCTCCATCATCAATTATCACTGTGGTCAAGTAGCTAAAAAGCCTTTACAAGATGATGAAAAAAGAGAAAAAACTAAACAATGCCCCCCAAATGTGACTTAGAATAAGGGAAATAAAGCTCACATAGGCTGCAAATGGCAACTGTGTTTGTTAATTCCTCCTAAGTGACTTGTTTATAGTTCAATGAAACAGTTTTAAATTGGGGTTCTGGATCTGATTTTAATTTTGATTATAGAAATTTGCCTTTAATTTCAGTACAGGCCTGCTTAGAGGTGCTTAGAACTATTTTGCTGGGTCAGGCACCCTTGTCAGTAGAATTTTATTTGAAATGCAGGCTATTCAGTTTGTTTTAAAGCCCCTACCTTTTTAAAGTCTGTAAGTATTTCAGTGTTAAAATGTTTCTGACTCTCATGGGAGTGGAGAGAAAGAGAAGTCCACACTGCATTTAATTCAATTTATAAATTGATAAATGCTTGGGAATGATAAAACTGCTTGCCTGCCAGCCTCTGATTCATCTGGATGGACTGCAACTGATTTGGTTGGTCGCTACTCTTCATGAAACCAGAAGCATCCCCCACAGGTTGAGCTTTGAAGTAGAAATTCCAGAAAAGATACAGATGAGCTCAGTTTTGTCAGACACAGGGCCAGAACTCAACCAGTCCTTTACCCATTTACTTTGGAGTTTCTATCCTACTGGAGGTCTTTGACAGACTTGAGCCACCAACTCTGACTTCTGTCAGGGGAAGCCTGGCCCCTTACTTATTGTTTCTCAGTCACTCACTGCTACAAAAATATCTTAATTTCACAGAATCACAGAATATGGGGAGTTGGATGGGTCCCATCAGGACCATCTAGTCCAGCTCCCAGCCCTGCACAGAACAACCCAAGGGTCACAGCGTGTGCCTGAGATTGTTGTCCAAATGCTTCTTCAACTCTGCCAGGCTTGGTGCTGTGAGCACTGCCCTGAGGAGCCTGTTGCAGGGCCCAAGCACCCTCTGAGTGAAAAACTTTTCCTGATATCCAATCTAACCCTCCCCTGACACAGGTTCAGGCCATTCCCTTGGATCCCTTCTCTGGTCAGCAGAGAGAAGAGATCAGATTCCACCCCTCTGCTTCCCCTCCTCACCACTGTGTTCAGAACAAACAGATTTTTATATGACATTGCTCCTCCAGTTGGACTTGATGGTAGTAGAATATCTTTAAAAAACTGAGAGTTTTTTAAAGAAAAAAGGTGACATGAGGGGTAGAGTTATTTCAAAGGATGTGGGATTTTGAGCGAGCAAATTGCCTTTAAGAACAGTAATTTCATGCTGGCATACACTTGAGAGATTTAGAAATCCAGGTCAGTAATTCTCAAAAACATCCTTTTGGTAAACAATAAAGGCATGAGCTCGTTTGTCAGCAAGCACAGGGACCAACAGCAAGACTATCAAAATGGGAATGTGTCAGTCTGGTTGCAGCAAATAACACAGGGAAATGGAATTCGGGCAGCTAAAAATAACTGCTGGCACGCTGGCTGGACTCTTATGAGTGAGTCCAACTACAAGCCAGTAAGCATTTATTGGATGATAAACAGCAAAATACTTCTATTATAGTCCCAGTTTGGGATGCAGCTGACAGAACAGAGGCACAGGCTGTGGGGCTGCAGTGGCTTTCCCAGGACCAGCAGCCAGATTGCTGTTCAGGTGTCCTCCAAGCTGGGCAGCTGGGCAGGCTCCATACAACCACCTGCTGCACGACAGCTGATCAGCTGTTTCCAGAAAAACTCCCTTTTCCCTTTGAAATTGAGATTCATTTTCTAGGAATAGTACAGCAGCTTGCTCTGTGGAACACAGAGTGGCTCCCAAAACATGTCCCATCACAGCCAGCATCATCTCAAAGGGAAACTGTGGCTGCAGGTCCAGGTGAGAAACCTTCACTCTATTCAGGATGGCCTCAGGACTCCCTCAAGATGGGCAGATGTGAGCTGCAGGCACTGGGCTGATGGGGCTACAGAAAGGGGGGAAATTCAGCCCCATGAGGGTCTCACAACCAGGACTGCTTGGGGAACTTGCCCCAGGGCTCGAGGCTTGGCAAAGCTGGAGAAGGCCCAGATTTTCCTTAGTAACCAAAGGCCTCAAAGGAAAACAAAAATGTTTCTCAAAAAGGTGGTGGCATAGAGAGAGTTCAGGAAGTTCATTAAGAGTTACTTCGGTGTTCCTTTAGCACTTTGCCTGCTTCACACCAGAGAGGAGAAGCTCAGGCCTCCTGTGCCTGGGAAAGGAGACCAGGCAGAGAAAACCCCTCACAGGCATTAAACTCACCCCACAACCATATGGGATCCCTGACTTTCTAGGACACCAGGTCTCAAAGGTTTGGACCAGAAAATTGTCTCAGGATGAGATCCAGACTTTATTAAACCAGAGGGACAGAGACAAGTTTCAGCAAAAGATGTAAAACTCTTAAAGAAAATGATAATGCAGACACACACCCCTGAGAATCTTACCCCATCTGCCACTGTCTTCTAATCAGCCTTTCAGGTGGTTTAATTCCTCACTGATTACACCTGGAGAGGGAGCAGGTTTGTTAAATCAGCCCATCTGGGAGAAGGCTTGTTCTGCTAGCAAGTACAGAGCTCAAGGCAGTCACCAGACCCTTCACTCTACATGTGAGATAGCTGTACAAAGATTTTCCTTTAGACTCAGGATTGCAACCAATGCAGAGATAGATATTTAGTGACTTATATTGGATTTACAGACAGGTTCAGGGAGCAGGAAAAGAACATCATCCAATGACAGAAATGAAGGAAAAAAAAAAAAAAAAACAAAACAAAACAAAAAAAACAAACCAAAAAAAAAAACCAAGCAGGGTTCATCTCATGCTTACCAGCAAATCTCTATGATTCAAGCATAGGAATTTCAGGTAATTAATTTAAATCTTGTTTGTTGCTGGATGGCACTTGGGAAAGGCAAGTTTGAGCTCAGTTTTCCTTAAGGCTAAGTTTGTTTGGAGGCTCATTTATACCTGTCTTCAGGCTCTTTTTAGGGAAGTCTTTCAAAACGTTGATAATACAAGTATAACAGTCATCACCTACAGCCGTGTCTCATCTATTTTAAGAGCTTTGTCTAAGTATGGGTTGCTGGATTTGACTCATAGGTTATAGTACATCTGCAGTAGCAAGCACAGCCCAGTAAGAATGAATTTGTTTTGTAGGTCATGGTATCTGATGCTGTGGACCTGATGCCCATGTTATACTTCAGGATTTTCTTTGAACCAGTTGTATTCTGGTCACATAGGCTGAGTGCCAATCAGTGGTTAGGTTTGTTTAATTGTTTGTTTAATTAATGCATTTAATTTAATCTGCAAAGTGTCCATTCCTTCACGCAGAGTGCTCTGTGAAGTTAATTGTAGGGAGTGGGAAGAGCTGAGTTGTTTCAGAACTGTACTCCTGATCTTAAACAAAACTTTGGTGTTGAAAACATATTTTGGGCATTGGTATATTCCAGTGTGCTTGTAACAACTCACTGCAAGAAAAGAAAAGTAGGGTGTTTTTATTATCCAGCCCCAAATGACAATTGCTGTGAGACATAAAGGCCTCCCCTGTATTTTCACAAGACTGGGTGTCTTTAATTCTGGCCCTCATCTTCTTTAACCACCACACGGCTACATAGCATCCCCTCAACTCTTTTGTTAAAACCTAAACAAGTCACAGTTTAAAAGGCTTGTTTCCCTTGAATAGGTTGAGATAAATATGGGAGTGTTTTTAGGTGGGCACTGTCTGAGGGAGCCATGTCACCAACACTGAGATCAGCAATTATGCAATTGTGACTTGGAGAAGTATTGTGGAAGCAAACTGGAGATGCTGGAGTGGGTGAACTGGGAGAAAGGGCTGGGACAGAAATGGATTCAGCCACTGCTCAGAGGAGGAACCACACTGAATAAATCCAGTCTTTTGGAAACTCTACATCTAGATTTTTCAAGACAGGTCTGCTTTTAAACAAAGTTTTTAAAGTCTTCTCTAACAGAGTTTTCACCAAAATAAATTCATTCCTGTATGGGAATTAATTGCAATACATTTCCTAGTGTAGTCAGTGTTAAAAATATCATGGGAAGCCACAAGAGATTGGGCTACATTTTGAGATCTTTTCTTGTAACTGCTGCAGACAGGAAAGCTGCCATTTCCATTAAGATTGAGACTTCATTGCTGCTTTTAACTACAGAGTGATTACACTTCCCCCTGGCACACTGCATATTATTATGAACATTTTATACGAGTATTCTGAATAGTCATCATTAATTCTTTTAGATTTCTAAGTGTTAGGCATCAAAGACTGACAATATAGACTGATGCTAGAAGATTTTTCAAATCTGAGTTCTTGAAAATGACCATATTTGTCTGTAAGTAGCTGCTTATAAGTTTTGCCTAAGTTCTAAAAAGCATCTTGGGAAGTCTATTTTTAAGTTTTGCCAAAAGTTGATAATTATAGACAGAAAAATTCTCTGTTAACATAAGGTTTTTTTCAGAAATAGTTCTGTTTAATTTGAGAACAGTTCAATTCAGCAACCGGAATATGAATTAATAGTTTTTAGACATATTGAGATTTTTCTATCATCTAAGCCAATTTAGAGTTTCAGAGACTTAAAAGAAAAACTTGAATTATTGTTCATCTAATTCTTGATGGCAGTTACCTGGCATATCCTGGGTGAAGGTTTCAGTGCTTTGAGGAAAGTTGTGGCAATAATCTGGTTCCTTTGTGACAATAATTTTCTTTCCTGGGGGACAGCTTTGCCGGACTTGAATGTGAGCAAATCTTTGCATCTTATGCTGTTCTGCTGCCCACTGAAAACTTGCAGTGATAACTAATCCCTGGGACCCATTGCACAGACACTGCTGCACACTGGTAAAGCCCCTGGCTCAAAAGCAGAACTTGGCACTAATACATACTTTGAGGCAAGATTTCCATTCATTTCAGTGGGAGGAGGGATTTCTTCTTTTTCTTTTCTCTGGGAGACCATAGCATCTAAAATAAATCAGTATACTAGAAAGTGCTACAGAGAGCAGATTGAGAGGGAGGCTACATACCTGAACAAACATCCTGAACCCTGAAATAAGGAAAGCCAATCCAAACACCCTAAAACCCATCTGGCTTTTCAAGATGGACAATAGACTAATGTGACTACATAACTTTTGCAGTCCTCAGTGGCCTTTCATAATTAATTTGCTTTTAGTTTGGCTGATTGGTGAGATGTGAAAGACCTGAAGTTGCAGCCATAAATAATGCAGACTAACAAAATGGGGACTGTACAAACAGGACACTTTGGTTTTCAAAATTGTTTTTAAAAACTCTGCAATGCTATATGTGGTGTGACAGCCTAGGATTGAGGGTGGCCCTCAGCTCAGTGCAGTTTGGACCGCCCAGCTTTTCTCACATCTCTGGTTTCTGCAAGAGAGAGAAAGACACAGCACCTCTAGAAGCAATGGCAAAGCAGCAGCAATTTCATTTTTAGGAGTGTGTTCAGTCTCCACCTCAGGGTGATCCCAGGGCTCCTCTTGAATCTGATTCATTCACTTCTTTCAGTGTATGGAACACTGTCAGCTGGAGCTCCTTCACTGAACAACCACATTTCCTCAGTACTCCAACTACCATCCACTAGGAGTTTCAGACAATTGCTTATGTCATTGCTTATACTTTTCCTGCATGTTTGGCTTTTTTGTTTTTTTTGTTTTGTTTTTTTTTTTGCTTTGATTTTTACCTAATGCTGAGAAAGAACAATCAAATTATAATCAATTTTGGGGTAAATCATAATCATATTTCAGTCTCTTATATGATGCAAACAGGTTTCAAATAATTGAGCATTAGGATAGTAAATCATTCTAATTGGAGTTTTAAAGTAATCTGAGAAAACTTACACCAAAGTCTCATAAAAAACCAAAGCCAACAGGGAACCCATTAATACTGTCCAATCATTTTTTCTGTGGCTACAGTGGTGTCCATTTCAAGTACTCCAAATACATGACTCAGACTGCAAAGCCCAAGGCTTTCATTAAAATAACAACATTTGCAACACGTGAAATGTTACTGTAAGGGAAAGAGAGTCACTTCTTCTAAGGTTTTTATCCTAGAATAAAATTCAATAATTGTCTATTGAATTTCATTCACCAGCATATTGCCATTATTACTTTTAGAGAGCATTAATTTTCCTAATGTACCTACACCCATGCAAGGATAAATGGGGAGGGGAATAATAATTTCAGCAGCATCTACTGCTCAGTCTGATCTTGCTGCCTGTTCTAGTATGTGTTTGTCCAGGCACAACTTGTGCATACAAGCACAATTGTAACCCTTCTGGTGTGTCCAGTGGGACAAAGGAGGCAGAAAACCACACTGCAGCAAATACTTAAATTGCTAGTAAATTTTATGTTTGAATTGGCACTGTTCAGGAATAGGTATCTTCTGGATTATTCAGTTTTCCCATGTATGCAGTGGGAAATGAAAGCAGGAATGAAAGGAAGATGTTCTTGGTTAACAAAGCTCCTGCTACAAGCAGAGGTTTTTATCCACCACCAAACATTGGAGCCATTGCAGAGGTAGAGAGATGCTTTTTCTGGGTGGACCAGAATATACCTTCAGGTTAGCCCACAGGAATAACAGCCAATGCAACTTTACAGAAGTTAGATGCTTGATTCCAGCCTTGCTCAGAGGATTGTATGTCAGCATAACTCTGTAGACTTCATTACAATTTTTTGTGACTGTACCAGCATGAAGCTGAGCCCAGCAGTATATGTCCATGTCACAGGGATTTAAAGTTGAGACTTTCCTTCAACCTCACACAATGGAGAAAGTTTTGTATTCTCTTTTTGTCCTTTTTATTTCAGGGGGAACATTAAAGTTCCATTGTTACAGGACTGCAACACAAAGAATGATAGATGTAATCAAAGGGTGTTTTATCATCTTTTATTTTTTTTCCTTATTAGAAAAGTCAGCAGTTCTGCAGCACTGATTCCTGAAGGTGTATAGCACTAATTGTGTTACTACAGCAACAGACAGCACTGGCAGGACCAAGTTATAGATGAACTGGGTCCTTTTGCAAGATCACAACCAAAATGGTGGCAATAAATCTGCTGAATGTAAAGTTGGTGGTGTTAGAAGGTTAACAGGATAAATACAATACAGGAAAGCACCTTATTTTACAAAGAATCTTCTGCAGGGCTTTTACAGCCCCTCAAGTCAAAGCAGGTTGGAGGAATTAAATCAGTCCTTCACAAAGGCTTGTCCCATCTCCTGTTTAGGGACTGAGGCAGATCTCTGAGCAGGTAACTATTCCACAGGAGCAGAAAGGGATATGTCTGAGGGAAGGACAGGAATTCCAAATAAGAGATAATGCAAACTGCCTCATCTTGGATCAGCAGCTTCCTGCCAAATCAGACTGCTATATATCAGAGGATATATATAACAGACACATAGGGGGGAAAGGGCAATCTCACCTTCCCTTTTTCTCCCTGCCCTTCATTCCTCTTCCTCCACGAGAGACACAGGATTTCTGTTCTTGCTAAAGCACCTTCACAATAAATATTAGATTTGTTTCCAACCCTGAGCCCATATAGACACCTTAATGCAGTCCAGCTTTCAAAAGCACACAGTAAAGTGAGCCATTATGATCTGAGCTCTTTAGGGAGGCTGATTGTAAGTTCTATTTACTAGTGCCCAGTCCATGCTAGTGTTTATGATGCAGAAATACTTTAAAAATCGTGCCAGCACATTTACTAGCAGAAAAGCTGCTTAGGCTGGGCCAAACTTGCTTGTAGCAAGAGAGGTTAGGAAGAAATGGGGGATAAAATAACGAGCACAAAGCATTATGTCAGTGAAACTGTATCTAATTTAGCTCCAATTACTGATATTGGGGCTTCTCTTCTGCCTTCTGCTGGGAAGGGAAGCTTTAGAGGAGCATACCCTAGAACAATTCTGCTGCCAGTGACAGTTTCACTTTGGCTTTGCCTCATCAAAGGCAAGATGAAAGCCAGCAGAGTAGCTATGAAGAGCTAAATTTCTGAAGAACAATGGCATTCTGTGTTGAATTATGGCCATAGGATTGAATTCCAGAAGCTCTTTAACGTTATTATGTATTAACTGAGCCACTGTATCTGCATGTGGCTGTGCTTGGAGATTGCCTCAAGACCTCTGCGTCTGAGCTTAAGCAATAATGAATGAGGTTGAGGCTCATGCATTTTGCCTTGACTTTGAGAGTGAAAAAATCCCAACCTGTGATGGAGAATGGTGTCAGCTGAGGAGATTGGTGGTAACTTGTTAAGCCTTTCTGATTCATCTGTGTTAAATCTCCTGCCTGTGCCCTTAGCTGCAGCTAACTGGACTTTGAGGCAGATAGAGAAATAAATGCAGAGACTGAGGAAAAAAAAAAATTAGCCAGCTCTCCAAACACACTTGGCTACTCAAAAACATGCCTGGAAAAAAATGCTCAGTTAAGAGAGACACCTAAATAATTCACCAACTTTTAAAAGTTTTACACTCTCTGTCATTGATTTCTGACTCTGGCATATTCATCATTATATGGCATGGTATTGAATTACTGACTCTCACCAAACTGAAACAAACTGGTCAATTCTTTATGTTCTTAGGAGAAATAGAAAAACAGAGAGAGGCTGATCTCTGCATTATCCCAGTTCAACCCTGGTTTTCTTGTTCTTTCAAACTATTGCATGTTATTCAAATGAATATTTAGGTGTTGAATAACTCCAGCTTTCATTTAGGTGTCAAAGGACTGACCAGGTTAAACTTTTTCAATTTAAGGTCCTTAAAAATATGGAGATAAACACAGTGACTCTTGGAAAGTAGAATAGGATTCACTTCACAGAAATTCACTGTATATTTTACTATCTCCATGATAAAAGTCTAATCTAGATAATTCTATAGTTATCTGATAAAAATAAGCCCTTTCAGAGGATAATGCATAAATCATTTCAGATATTTTTGTGAAAAAAACATAAATGCTCTTCACTTCCTCTTGAGAGTCTCGACAGCTCACATTACAGGTTTTTTTGCTTTCTTTGAATTAAAAAGCCTTACTTAAATTGTAGCAAGGCTTTGCATATAGTCATCATTTTCCATCTGGAAATTCTTCCATTATTAATACATAAGCCGAGCTCAAGTAGGAAAATACATTTTCTCCTGTTTTATGTGAGACACAAAGTCTTCTTTCTGAAGATGCATTCATCAAAGGGGCATTTCTTTAATGAAATGCTAGTGCTGTGAATGTCCCCTGCTCCCTTGTCACCCTGTGTGACCAGAGTGTGCTTCACTGGAGGGCACTGCCTGATATGATGGGGGTACAGGAGCGTTTCTCTGCACAGGTTCTGGTGGATTTCCCTCATTCCCAGGCTCTTGGCCTCCTGCTGATCCTCCTGATCTCCAGCTGTGCTTCATGAGAGAGCTCTTGGTACTGCTGAGGTTGGAGGTGCTGCTGTCAGGGCTGAAAGAAACCATTCACCAGCTATGGGAAAAGGTTCCAGAGCCCCAAAAAGGTGTCCACACTGTGTCATTGTGTTCTGGTTGAAAAGAGCCTTTTGCAGAGCTGGGCATCACATGCAAATTTCCTGAGCTTTACACTGAATTCCATAAATCTTCCTCAATTAATGATTTTATGCACAGAACAATAGCCAGTGTTATGGACAGTAGAGAGACAACAAAATGGCAAGTCTATTTGTCTGCTTCTTGTGCATGGGAACTGTGAACACTCACAGAGCCTGTAATACCAAGATTTATTTAAACTGGGAAGTTCATAAGGCCTTGATCAAAACAAACATAATTCCATTTGCGGCGGTGCGGTGTCGAGCCTTCACCCAGCTAGCATGAGGAAAAGGGGCCGACACCCCGCTGCGTCCTAC
>JAHXMQ010012337.1:34470853-34485743 GCA_020466415.1 Ammodramus savannarum pratensis
CGTCTCTTCCCTCAACATAAGACCCCTGTGAACACCGTCACAAGGGGATCACACCGTGATCAAACCTTGACTCTGCTCCAAGTCAAAGCGGAGAGAAAGGGGCTCCCCTTCCCTGAGACAGAAATGAAAATTGTCGCTGAGTCACAAATAAACCCAGAAACTGAATTATTGGTTTTGAAAGCATTATTACTTTTAACAGCATGCTCTTGTATATGTCAAGGGAGACTGTGAAAAAACAAAAAGGCTCAGAGATACACAAATAAACTCCAAGGGTAATATTTCAATAATTTCCTTGACGACTAGGAACTCCACTTCCGTTGTGGAAATCAGCTTGAGTGGCTCAGGCACCTCAGAGCAGCTCACCTTGGAACAGCCTCCTTCAGTCATCAAAATCAGAAGAGTCAGGAAATCAAAAAGAACAGCAGAGCCACAAACAATTATCCTGGCTCTTTCATTAGCTGAAACTGCTGAGTTAAGTAACAATTAGAGCTTTATCCTCTGTGGTGCATGATCCATCACAGACAGCTGCATGTTGACTGTGCCTTCCCAGTGCAGCCATTTCAGCTGCTGCCCAGGCTAATGTGTGTGAGCACATCCAGACATTTAAACCCAGCCTTGCTGCTGTGGCTTAAAAGATGTTTAAAGCTGACTGGGGACATAACATCTGGCTCAGAGCCTCTTACTGACTCTGGAGTTCCTGCAGAGGCTGTAGCCAGGTGGTCCAAGTTAAACATGGGGACCAGCATCCTATGCAGCTGTCCCTGCTAGGCAGGAGAAGTCTGCCAGGAAAGAGGGTTGAGAGCAGGAAACATTCCAGGTGTCTGATCCACATCTGTCACATGGCATCTGAGCTCAGCTGGATGAACAGAGGTGACATCTTCAGGGACAGATGATAAGATTACTACCTGTAGTTTTATCTTCGAGACACCTGAACACCCAGGGAGCAGCTCCTGAGCCACTGCAGTTTGCAATGCTTCAAGGAAATCAAAGTCACTGACAGTCTCTGATAGATCATGTGGTTGGATGAGCTAATTGGTATCCAGTGGGGTTAATCACACCTACACTCCAATAAAATGCCTCTCTTGGGTACTGGTAGCAGTGAGCTGTGTGCCTGCACATCTACCTTGCCATGAATGTAGTTATCTCCCCAGAAGTGAAATGGAAGTGTCATTTAAGCTCCAACCAATTCCTTACAGAATGGTGCCAAAAGTTATGTGTCAAGTTTATAAAATCAGATTAAAAGCATCCATATTGTGCTTTGTTCCTGCTTAACTATGTTGGTAACTGCTCTGGGAAAGTGTGCAGTGTTGAATATCTTTCTGTAGTAATTACAATTGGGTATGAAAATGAGCTACAAAACAGGGAAGTGCTTTTATCCTGATTTCACAGATGGAGAGCTGAAACACTAAAGGCCAAATCTAATAAAGAATTACAGTGCTGCAGAACCTGCCTTGCAGTCATCTGGTGCCCATATGGGATGCTGAACACTGTTAGACACCTAGTCCCCATTTAGTGGAGCCTCTGTTTATAGGACAGGCTCATCCTCTCTAAATGGGAGCTAAAATAGCCAACTTGCTGAGAAAGAACTGCCTAAAATGACTGCTCTTGTGCATCTCTCATCTGAGCTGTCCAGCTCAGAAGTGTTATGAGCAAGAGAAGGTGCCAGACTGCACATCTTGACTACCTTGTCTGGGTTTTCTGGGAGTTTTGGCTTAGGGTCACTGCCCATGTCCTCCTCTAGATGAGCATCCCAAACAGTTCCCAGTGCTTGGTAGACTTCCCTCAGCTCTTTCAAAAATATAAGAAGACCCCTTCTCCTTCACAGTGCATTTAGTGCACATTTTAGTGGCCTGCTAAGACAAGTTTAATCTCCCTTTCCCTTCCTTCCTTCCCACACTGAACTTGTTGCTTACACCAGAAATAATCTGAGAGCAGGACAAGCAGCAGGAGGGAGTTTAGCTCTGCAATGTGCTACCTGGGGATAATGTCTGGGGAATATCATGCACTCTAGGTATGAATCAGGACTCACTTTGGTGCATCCTGATGAATTCCCCACCTACAGTGGTAGGGATGCATTCTCCTTACACACAATTTCCAAAATAATTTTGGCACAATGATGCAGCTCTGAGGATCTCCTTCTTCAGTCCTGCTGGACAGAGACAGTTCAGATGCTCCTCTGAGGTGGCAAATGTGTCTTTATCCCTGTAAGCAGGTGCAGACACTGGATCTGGGAAGCTGGGTCCTTCCATGACTGGTATTTTAGTGCCTCTCCAAGTTTGATAACAAGGAATTGTTTGCATGTAAGCTTTTTCCAGATTCCAGCTCTACCTCCTCCTCTCTGTAGGTGCCTATATTTCATTTTGGATCTGACCTTGAGCAGCTTATTTTGGTACCCAGGCAGAATCTGTGGCAGAACAGAGTCAAACCCAACCTCAAAAGTCATGATGGATCTTTCTCTTTCCCATCTGATTTAAATGAAGCCTTAGTTTTACTCACTCCTTGCCCAAGCAGAGCTTCTCTTGATTTTAAACTGATGGCCACATATTAATTGGAGGTCTAGAGACAGGAAAACAGGCCAATTATTCTCCATAAGACAAAACCAAAAGTACATTGAGGGAAATCTTTCCACAGAAGATGCTTCAGTTGTTTTTCTCATCTAGTGCCACAAATCCAGCGATGGCAGCTCCCAGCAGTCAGATGCACACAATAACAGCTGCCACTTTTACTGGCTGATAAAAGCAGGATAAGCACCTCAAAGGAGAGACATTTAGCTGGGGAAACCTCTAAATAAAAATTCTGCAGGACATTGCAAAGCAGGTGGACACCCTCTGAGCCTCATTTAGCAAGTCCCCCCCACCACTGGGTAAAATATTCCTGCCTGTATGCACAATACCAACATTACAGAGGCCTTGGAGACAAATTCTGCTTGAAGCTACAATCCTTAGGGCTTTCCAGAAGGGGGACTGATTAAACCAGATGGGGAGAATTTAGCCACAGCAGGCCAGATTCTCAGCTAATGTAAATCAGCTTCACTCTGCAGATGATTTGCAGCAGCTGGAACCTGTAGCTTCAAAGGATCAGGTTGCAGTCTCCTGAGCAATTGAGCCTGCATAGATTTTTACCAGTAAAATTAACAAGAGCAATGTGTGTTGTGGGGGAGAACTAATCCTTAAATTAACAGAAATTGCTGAGACCTAAATTGTAATTTCTCTGGTTAGAGACTCACCAGGTTTTTCTCTTAGCTTCTCAGGCCTTTTTTCCCTGAACCTCACAATATAATCAATACTGAAACATCACATCTGAATGGCCTTGGATGGTAGCAAGCCATAAAAGCTTGTGAAAGCTGTTAAAATTAAAATGTCCCTTTTTAAGTGGAAGGAGTTTTTAAGGACAAGACAGCAGCTGCTTTGAAATGTTTGTGAATTCTTTTCTCCTTGCAATTAGTAGCAAACAATAAAGGCCTCTTTTTAGAGCACTGATGGCATTTGCTTGGCTTTGGCAGCTTTTGTCTTTTCTAAATGATAATAACTGTGTGTTTGTTTCTGTTTAGGAGGGAACATGTAGCCCTGTAAAGCACACTGGTTCCACACAGTAGCTGTAGGCAGCTTCTTCCCAGAAACTCTTTCAAGCCTGGGCCTCTGTAATTAGTATTTTTAGTGATACATAATATAAACCTAATAGTGCTGTTATGCCTAGCTTACCCCAAATTGGTAAGCAGTGAAATTTCTTACTTGCCCAGCTGTTCAGCAGTTGTCTCTCAGCCCCCCATGCCCTGCAGAGCTTTGTGCTTCTACCAGCAAGAAGAATTTGCTTCTTTGTGCAAGTGAAGTAGAGGCACAGAGGAAAGGTTTGTTGCTGTTTAAATTATTTCAGATGGCTCTGAATGGAAAATCTGCAGTGAATTTAATTGTATCTCCCTTTGCTGGGGATAACAGGGCATTAGGTGGCAACTTGGGGAGTTGCAGTGTGTGCCAAGCTGTGCACAGACCCAGTGTGAAGAGCTACCTGTTCACCTGATGAGGTTCACAGCCAAAATCCTTTTCCCACTGAGCACAGTGCTTTAACAAGTTCAGCTGTGAGCTGCAGCTGACAGGAGTTTGTAATCTGCAGAGTTCTGAGCTGGAACCCCTGACTAGTTTCAAATGTGCCTGTGACTCCTAGCCTGGGCCAGAGTCCTTTTCTGAGGAGCATGTTCCTGCCTTTGTTCTTTGGGAATAATGTCCACCTCCTGTAGCTGGTGTGGTGCTCTCAGGAAGGTAAGGCCAGGCATTGCATTTTGAGTTCTTGTTGTCTGTAGAGTTTTCTTTGTTTGAGTCTTGATCTTTGGAAGTGAGATTGTTGAAACTGGAGAGGTTTTCAGCTGGTCTCTTGAAATGCGTTCCACATAAAAATGGAGAGGGGCTCCAACTTCTCCTTGTAGCATTTCTACCTCTTTAGAAAGTGAGGTCAAGAGGAATTTCTGCTTCAGAGCTTGGCTGCTGAAGGCTGAGTTTGCAGGGTTTGATTAGAAGCTCCTCAGTGTTCTTGGAGATGATGGCAATTTCCAGAAGGAGGAGATTCCTCCTCTCCAGTCAGCAGTGGTGTGCTCCCAGTCCCATCCATTCAGGTATGTGATTCAGCTGTCTAAAATCATGAAACAATTCTGCATCTGAGGCTGCATTTTTGTGGTGCTTGGGCCA
This sequence comes from Ammodramus savannarum pratensis, assembly GCA_020466415.1. Classification (NCBI taxonomy): domain Eukaryota; kingdom Metazoa; phylum Chordata; class Aves; order Passeriformes; family Passerellidae; genus Ammodramus; species Ammodramus savannarum. The sequence goes on from JAHXMQ010012337.1 coordinate 34,475,533, forward strand.
CATTATTCCTTATTGTGAGGTCCAGAGTGCTTTTAGAGACTGAGATCTTTTTTGTTCTCCTTTGATTCTAGGGCTTGGGACTTTAATTAAAAGTGTCAAGCAGTTAGAGACACACACTAAAAGCATGAGGTTGCAACCTTGGTCTTGAGGGAGAAGTAGAATTTTTCAGAGTGTATAAAGGCCACAAAGGCCACTTGTTCAACTTTAACAGGGTTGGGTTGGTTTTGTGGCATGTTTTTTTCCAGCAAGAATCTCCTCTAGGAAATCTGAGGGAAGCAGGGAAATTGAAACGATTTCGAGATGGTATGAAAACAAAATCTGTGAAGAAAAACATTCATTTTAAGCACTTAGATGAAGACAGGAAATGCATTTGGCTGAGGAGCTTGAGCAAATACCTAATAAGGACAGAACAAAGCATAAAGTAGCGTAGTTTGCGAAGAGAGCAAAGCAATGAAGGAAATAATGTGTTTCTCAACTAATTAGATTCCCATTTGTAAGGACACATGTCACAGAGCAATTTCTGAGCTGGGTATTCCCAGATATTCTGTCATTTGAAATATTTGTACCAAAAGTGAGTATCTTTTTAAAGGAAATATTCCAGCTTAAGAAGAGCTTGAGGCAAAGACACAGGTAAAGTCTCTGCGCTGTGTTATGCAGGTCAGACTTTGTGTTTCTTTTGGACTTAACACCTATGAATCAGTTTCTGGGCACTTGCAATATTATATGCACTAGTTTTTGTTATTTCCTTGGGAAAACTAATGCAAGGAAGGGGCCTAAAGTTTCCTTTGGACTACTTGTGGATTGCTTCAGGTTTTAGTGAAAGCTACCATCAAAATTTGTCTCATTTGCACAAGACACAGATGCTGCAAAGAGGTGAATAGCATACATGAGAGGACAAAGTGAGTGTTCTTGAGTGACTTTAAATATACATTTCTGTGCAAATAGAGGTTTTGTTGTATTCTGGGATTTTGTTTGTGCGGATTTTTGTTTTGATTTGGTTTTGTTTGTTTTTGCTATAATGTGAACTTCCAATTCTCAGTATTATTTTTTAATGGTTTTAGATAAAACTCCAGTATTATCTTAAGGTTTTTCCCTTCAGCAACAAGCAGCTGTTTAGAAGCTTTGCTTTAATGAAAGCTGTTTTGTATGGGAACTTCCTTTAGGCCTTGTTGACCAGTCTGTTGTCAGCACAATTTAGCACAGAGATGGGGAGAAGACCAAACCACTCCTTTTTTTCCATTCAGGCAGAGGCAGGAGTGAGGGTGAAGGCAGCATTTTAAACCCATTCCAGCTTGCAAAGGCAATCACAATGGAGCCTGCAGACCCCAGAGGGGAGAGAAATCAAGCTCCTCTTGACTCCTCACCTCACAGGACAGATGCAGTTGCTGGCTCTTAGAGCCATGAAGATAAATCAAAAAACAAAGGAAAGGGTTTTTTGGTGTTTTTCCCCCCCCCCCGGATAGCTGAGTGGTTTGTTCATCAGCGTGCTGGATGAGGTGTAATGTTTTCCTATAAAAATGTGCTTGTTTCACTGTTCATTTATCATAGGAAATAACGGCACTCACATGCTGCTTTTCTTCTATTTGAATCTAATTTCATGAATCTCTGCAGAAAGCTAAATATACCTATTCAATTTACACTTAGGAGGGATATTGCTGCATTTATAAATAATCTCATCCTTTCTCTGCAACAATACTGATATTCTTCTTCTGGAATTAAAATTCATCCTAATATTTTGCTGTTTTGCAAAGCTTTGAGCATTCTCACTGATATCAGCAACATGGATATTTTTCTATCTTAGTTGTAGGCCACTATCTGGACTTACTCTCAAGGAATCCTTCATGACCCAGCTAAGCTACAGTAAAAATATCCATTTAATATTTTTCCTTTTTTTTTAGTTGTCACAAAATTTTTGAGCATGCTTCATAAATCTACCAAATGGCTGTTCTGCCAGCTGGTGACTCATCAGCTTTTAGAGATACAAAAGAGAAAGATGAGCTATTTAGGCAGGTGTAAAAGTGTGTAAGGAACAGAGTGGGCAAAATGCTTCCTTGGGGGATGTCAAGCAAAGGTGTAAAAAGGAAATTTTAAGCCCTCAAAAGGCAGCTGTTTGTTCAAGCTCCTTTTTTTTTTTCTTGCTTAGAAAAATATTTATCACACAGTTTTTAATATTCCAGGTAGTTTAGTAAAATCTTCCCATGAAAAATAGGATAAAAAATGTCCTTTAATGTCATATGAGCCTAATGTGCACCTTCCACAATGGGATTTTAGTCACACGTTTTTGTATTTTTACTTTTCTGCATTTTTCCTTCTTGTTTCTGTTATTATTTTGTAATACACAAGTAAGGTAGAGAGTAAGCTAAGAAACTAAAACCAGATCTGCTTAAGGCACCACTGACAATTTTTGCTTTGTCCTATACTAAAAACCAGAAGCATGAGCCTTGAAGAAGTATTGCAATATTCATATACTTATTTAAAGCAAGAATATTCAGCAAAGTCTATTAGAAAAAAGTTAACTGCTGTAATGGAAATTTGTGCTTTTATTTTAAGACCTTCAGCATTGGTGTTTCTCTTGTGTTTTCAGCTCCTGGAGTCAGGTGATTTCACAATTATTTTTCTGAATATATGAATATATGTGCTCGTGTGTGTGCATGTTTGCTTTTCCACACCGGTGGAGAAAGCTGTGAAAATATGATGTAGTTCTAAAGTCTCAGTAGTGAGAAGGCAAAAAGGAATTCGTACGTTTTTGTTTTAAACAGGATTATTTCTTTTAGAAATAGCTCCTGATTATTGTTTTAGGCCTTTTCTTTTTTTTTTTGCCCTGTTAACATTCAGAGTTGGAAATACTTAGGCTGTATGTTGTTTCCAATTACATCTGTCCCGTGCACAACAATCTGTCACAGTGGCTTTTGATGTAGAGCAACATAACTGAGAGGAAAATTCTCCCTTCAAATGGACTTCATTTTCTCAAATGCTGACAGCATTTAAAAGTGATCTTCACCGTCTTACTTTGCTTTATATTCAGTTCAATTTGAGGTGCTTGTTTTCATCCACCCCTTTATTTTATTTACTGCTCTCTTGAGCAAAGGAATACATATTTCTTTCTCAGCAGAGGAACAAACTGTGCTGGTTTCCAAGGTATTTTTGGAGAGAAGCAAGCCATGGCTGCTTGCAGGAGCACAGAAGAGGAGATTCAGCTACATCCTAATCTGGAAATGTTTGTGCTTATTAACTTAAGGTGCATCAGTGACCTGCTTAATTGAGAAATTCAAAAAGGGAGAAGAAAAAGGCCCCTGCTTCATTCATGCTGTATTTTAATCCAATGAACAGCTTAGGAATAAACCCAGCATTGTCCAACATTGCTGGCTGGAAATCACTGTGAATGCAGGCAGGATTTGCTATGAATGGTGTGTTCACTGGATGGGTGTCATTATGGGGAAGAATAGTGTAATAGAAAGGAAAAAAAAGGTAGTAACTTGCAGGTAATTACTTGCTATCTATAACTTAGTGCAAGTAAGGGAAAAAAACCCTTTTTTTGGCCCATGTGGAGTGCTTTGTTTAGTAATTTAACCATCAGCCTTTTGATGTACATTGTGTGCCTCTAGCAAGGTGTTCTAGCCTCCTATTTGCCTCCTTTGTTAATGTAGCTGCATATCAGGCTGAATGCTTCAGGAGCCTTTCTGAAATACCCACTAAATCTCTTTCTTGGACAGGATGTTGTAACATCTCTCTCTTTAGTGTATAATACCTAGTTGGAGTCGTTGCTACAAATCTCATTATTTTCTAAGCCTTCACTGGCTGTGTGTGGCATTGCTTTAAGTAGGTGATGTTTCAGTAGTTCCTCCCTCTGAGCTTTTTTTCCTTGTGCTGGATACAGCTTCTCTGTACAGTATATAAACAGAGATTATCACCGTGTCTTTTTCTTTCCTTATCTGACGCATGCAGCAGAAACAGAGGTGTCTGGAGAGCTAAAAATTAACAGAGACATAGGAAACACTTCCATAAGATGACAGCAAGAGGAGATTAATACTTCTTAATGTAGACACAAGGCCATGCAATACCTATGCCAAATAATCAGTGCTGCAGCGAAGGCAAATTGTGTGCATTTTGCTTCTCTCTAAGTGAGAGCAAAAGGATTTAATGCAGCTGTCAAATTACAATGGAATACACGAAAAATGCAAGGCCATCCCTTCACAAAGAATGAGAATCAGGGAAACTCAATGCTGTGAGGCAGTAGCAACTCTCTGTTCTACTTTACACCATGTGGAGGGCCTGGTTTATTAAATGTGACACATTTATTAAATTGCCACGTGGGCAAGTCCAGTTGAAATGTGTGGTCTATTAAATTGCCATGCGCTGCAAGCGCAATGGGAATGGGGTAAATGAGGCAGCAGGGTGCTGCTGGGTGAGCTGTGGGAGGAACTCTGCCTTCCTGGAAGGTGGTGTGCAGCAAACTCTTGGATGGATGGCATGTTAGAGTGTTCCTGCAGAACCTGTACAAACGAGTCATGCACACCATTATCTTCATCAGCTTTGAGGAACTTCATGGCACAGTCAAATCTTCCATACTGAATGGTCCAGGGGGCTGTTCCCAAAATGAAACAGATCCACCCCCAGTGTGTGTAACTATGTTTGGGGTCACAGCCCTGGCAGTGCATCTCGTGATCTGCACCAAAGTGAGGAGGTTGTGTTGTGCTGTTTGCAGAGGTCCCAGGACAAGGGAAGAGACAAGAACCTTGACTTCATGTTTCAGAAGGCTGACTTATTATTTTGTGATATATATTATATTTTAAAAAATTATATATTAGAACTACACCAAAGAATAGAAGAAAGGATTTCATCAAAAGGCTAGCAAGGAATAGTAGACGAATTGAATAATAATAAAATCTTGTGACTGACCAGAGTCTGAGCCAGCTGGGCTGTGGTTGGCCCTTAATTAGAAACAACCACATGAGACCAATCACAGATGCACCTGTTGTATTCCACAGCAGCAGATAATCAATGTTTACATTTTGTTCCTGAGGCCTCTCAGCTTCTCAAGAGAAAAAATACTAATGAAAGGATTTTTCATAAAATACGTCCATGACAAGGTTGTTTCCCAGTTACTCCAGCAAGGCACCAGCAGTGTCCAGAGAGCAGGTTTGGGTCGGTGGCATAAAGGGTGGGAAGGTTTGAAGTGCTGCTGACTGGCTTTTTCCAGAGGCAGGGACTTGGGTATGGGTGGATATAACAGCAGGGACACGCTTGTTGTGATAGTTCTTCAGAAAATGCTAGAAACAGGCATGAAGAAACCTCAGATGCCACTTCAGTATCTCAATCACAGTGCTGCCGCAGCCTGGCTCTACTGGAATTTTTGATGCAGGTCTTCTGTCAGGGCAGAGGCAAATTTCCTGGAATGTTCCTGTTGCTGAAAATCTTTTGATCCTAGAGTTATCCAGCTTGCCATGTTGCCTGCATGGTTCTGTGAAACCTTTTTGGAAATCTGGTGGCAAATGGACTTACTCCTGGCTTTGTTTTATGTTGCTGCTTTGTGGTCTGAAATTATGTCACAAAAGCCATTAGTGTTGAGAGCTCTGGGATATCCTGTTAGGTTTCTGCATGGTGAAGAATTAAAAATAAGCTTGCCCTCCCCACGTGCTGTTTTCCACCCCTTTTCAGGATTTATGTGCTGCAGCAGGGGGTTCATGGTCCGTAGTGTTTGCATTTCATTGAGGACTCTTGAATGTAGAAACCTACAGAGGCTTAGCTTTGGACATGAGGGGGAGGAATTAGAATTGCAAGCAATCTGCAGGGTTTTCTTTCTCACTATTATCTAAATTAACAGTTTACTGTTTTCTTTGTGTCCCTTTTATTATAGGCTTAAGTGCTTAATCTAAAGCTTAAGGGCCTTACTACGAACAAATTGAGAAAAGCCTGTAAGGAAATACAGCTCTGGTTGCAGGAAAGGAGCAGGATTTAAAGGACCAAACACCCAGAGCTCCCACCGTGCCATTTTCCATTTTCTGTCCCAGGCAGTGGCCTGGCCATGAGTGGCTCTGTGCTCCTGGCACACCTGGGGATGTGGGAAGCTCACTGGTGAGAGAGAGCTGTGGCTGGAAAGCCTGGTGGTGCTGGGAAAACAGCCCAGGGCTGATGGGGAGTTGACAAAAGTGAAATCCTGAGGGATAACCTCACCCCTCTCCAGAGCTGTAAAGGTTGTGCACTCTTAAATACTCACCTGCAGAAAGCCACCAAACGCTGCTGAAGGAGAAATATCCCACCTCTTTCCTAAGGACTGTGGGCAGAAGACACCAAGGACCTGCAGCTCAGGAAAATTAACTTCTTACAAACCTTGCATGATTTTATCCCTAGCAGACCTCAAGGTACCTCATATCAAAAGCTTTTAAGAGTGGGGTGTGGGAATTCACAAAATTAGAGGGTTTTGGGAAAGCTGCAAAAGGCAGGCCCCAGAGGCAGTAGAACTGTGTTTAGAGCTAAGCAGCAGCCATGAGATAGGTCAGCAGAAAAATTATTTAAATTGTGGAAAAGCAAGGACAAATAGAACAATGCTCTGTGTGTTAACGTTTGTCTAGAATAACTCCCTAAGCTACAGAAGAGTTTATCTAACAAGATATTAGGAAGGTTGAAGCTTAATAATGGAGATCTGTGCATTGTGTTTGAAGGCTTACAAGCAGGTATTATTATATTCGAAATAAGCAAGCATTGTTTTAACCAAAGGTACCTGTGCTTATGGTGATTGGATAGAACTACTGTCAATGTGCTTTGGCTTTGTGTGATTGGGCAAAAAACTTTTAAAGTAAGTTGTAACATTAAGTTCTTGGATGTGAGCTGCTGGCATCTTACCATTGTCATAATCATGTAATGAGACTGATGCTGGAAAATACAACAGCTCAAGGTACATTCCACAGCAGCCCTGTCCCATTCATGATTTGTACATAGCCCCCGGATGGCGTCATGGGGTTTCTAAATTTTATCTTATTATTTTTTGTTTCTGGCTCCTGGTCTTGATGAATAAGCATATTACCTTGTTTGTTTCAACATTACCAGCTATTTTCAGTTTTTGTTAAGGTGTGCATGAAGATTTCCGAGCTTGGCCAGCCATTAATTATAATTTATTTTAATTACTGCTTGAATCCCTGAGGAAATGAAATACAAACCACATGCAGCTTAGCTACAGAGCTGGCCTGCAAATACGCAGAAACTCAGGATGATAAAGCTTTGGATTTGTGCTTCCTTCCTCTTGTTAGGCTTTTCCTAGCTGCACTCCAGATATTCATGCATCAAGCACAGTCTAAGGAATGTATTAATAGTGAGATGGGCAGAATATGCTTCTGGATCATCATTGCATGTGTTGGTGACACTAATTTGCCCAACAATACCGTGTGGTTCCTTAAATAATGTTGGGTACACCAGCTGTTTTGTAATTTTTGAGGTGAGAAATATTTGTAACAGCAGCACAGGATAATCACCTTGGGGTCATGAAAGACATGAAAAAAGACATAAACCATAAAAAAACTGATTGATAATGCTGGTATCAATCAAGTTTAGAGTCTTGGGAGACTCATGGGGGGCATGAGGAAGGTCTCCCATGTGAGAGGCCCTTTCCCTTTCTCTGGAAATGGTGCTCTGGAACTGTAAGCAAGGGAGGAGATTTCCATGGTTGTAGGGATTTATCCCTGATGAAGTAAGACTGCTATCAACACTCCTGCCTGCTCAATGATGCTTCATTAGACAGGCTTTGTTGAAAAGAAAGCTTTATCTTGTAAAATGTGTCATTATATCTTAACTTTTTTTCCCCTATAGCTTAGAGTGTGGTTTTTGTTTGTTTGTTTTCAGTTCAAGCTTTAGAAAATAGCTCTGCTTTCTGAAATGTCACACAATCCTCTCTCAGAAAGTATTCTCCTCAGATCATATTGTACTTCAATTTTTCAATTCTGTATTGACCCGAAATTTAATGCCATTGAACATTTTAAATTAACTTCATGTAATAAAGACTTTTTAGTTCTGGTAGAAAATGCCTATAAAATAGTGAAAGTACTTGATATAAAATAATCCTTCTGTAGTCAACCTGAGCTTTTCTATAGCAAACAAACTATAAAGTTTGAAGTGATGATGCCCCACATACTATGACTGACAGCTAAAAGGTTACCAAAAGATGTTTAAATGCTTTTTGGGTCAAAATTCTATTTGAGAATGCCCTTAGACCTGTCATTGAAAAGCAGACTGAAAAAGAAACAATGTTGGAACAAGGAACAAAAGATGCAGCCATCAAAAGAATACAGACACCTGTTGCCCAAGCCATTCTCATCTTCTTTCTTTCTGGTATTATGATAAAAGGGAAGCATCTCAGGTAGCAGGTCACTGTGGCCAGCTCCTAAACTGTGACACCACAACTGTATCTGGGTCAATCTGGGAGGGAAAATAAAGTTGCTAAAGGTTTGGGAGTTGGTTTTTTTTTTTGTTGTTTTTTTTTTGTTTTTTTTTTTTTTTTTTTTTTTTTTTTTTTTTTTTTTTTTTTTTTTTTTTTTAATGCTGCTACTATGAGACCTATTGTTTGTTTTCAATTCAAGCTTTAGTTCCAGTGCTGAAGGTATGAGAAGGTGACTGTCCAATCTGTTTATCAAGTTTTACCAGCAGTGTGAAGAGGAAAGTACAGGAAGAGAAGTGTTACTTAGGCAAAACAGTCAGGAATTGCACCACTTATTTGGGAAAGGTGATGGAATGGCTGTTCTGTATGCACACTGTCTGTATGAGACACTTGGGAAGGATTATTCAAAGGAGAAGAGTTCACCCTTGCTCATATGTGTAAAGAAATGTATCTGCATGCTACCACCATGAGTGAGTTTAGAATACAAGTTAGAACTTTGTGCTTTTTAGAGAAGTGAGATTTTTCTGCAGGTCTATTTCCCCAAAATTGCCTGGTTTCAAGGGACAATAGAAATTCATGAAAAGGATTTTACAGTATGATGCAAAGAGATGATTCTCAAGAAGTGTCCTCTGGTTCTATTTCTGTAAATCTCAAGATCTTTGTGTTAGGGATTCTAGAGAAACTCTTCATTGGATGGTGCTTATCTTTCCTGCCTGCTTCTGATTTTTGAGCCTTCTTCCATTGCACTAAGCCCATTATTCTAGCACCTTCCTGAAATCTGAAATTCTTAGAGATTTTCTGTCCCATTGTGGCTTTCCTCCAGCACAGGAGGAGCTGCTTGCAATGCATCTCACCCACCTATGCCAGAGTTGCACAGGGATCAGCCCTGTACCCTGGGGCTTCTGCTGTTTCTGCAGCTCAAGATAAACTCTCAGCTGGGGAGCCATGGGATTCCTCAAAACCAAATGCATGTGTTTTCCAGGCTGGAATCAAGCTTCTCAGTGAGACAGCATTTCCTTCAAGCCCTTGAAGGACTTAAAGCCTCACATTTCTGACATCTTTATGTATAAAAGAGTTATTTTTAGTCAGTTTTAATGGTTTTCTATGATTCCCTCTGAGCTCTCCATAGCTGGTAATTACACACCTGCTCTTGCAGGCAATAGGAATGTGAAAGAGCTTCAAAATATTCTTTAAACTCTCTTGAATTTCCATCAACAAATTGTGTGGATTATTTTCTCTCTTTTTTTGACAATATGTCTCCTCCTTAAAATATGTGATGGTGGCGACACTGAATAAAGAAACATTTTTGGCATTTTCTTTAGGTACCCTGAAAATGCATCCCTAGATGTGACAGGTTTTTCTCTATCAAAACCTTTCCACAGGGTTGTCTTGGCTTCATTCAATGAGTCACAGGCATTAATGAGGGGTTTTAAGATCCTTATCTCCAGGGAAGTGACCAAAACCCTTCCAGATAGCAGATCAGCGAGGGGGAAATACGAAAGCAAGAAGAGAACAGCTTTCAATAAGGTTTTACTTGCCCAGCTGCACTCATATTTAATGTTAGAGCAGGGAGAGGCTTTTGTGCATTTGCTGTGCTGTCGTGAAGCACAGACACCCCTGAGTGGTGCTTCTTCAGCTCTGGGCCCCTTCAATACCTCCCAATTAGTCCCCGTGGGCTCTGTTTCTGGTGCCTTAACTTGTCCAAATGGGGGACAGGCCCAGGAGTCAAAAGGAAGGAGACAGAAGGAACTGTTGCTCTTTCTCCGTCTCTCCCCCCCCGGTTTTGTTCTCCATTCCCCTTCCTTTTCTTTTTCCGTTTTTCCCCCCTTTTCTTTTTCCGTTT